>CM021100.1:818162764-818211633 GCA_007115665.2 Sequoiadendron giganteum | reverse complement strand
GGAGAGGAGACTTGGATGAGAGAGAGCCATTGGCGTGGTAGTTCAAAGGTAGCCAGGGGCTACATCTTAGGGTATGAGACACAGGGAGAGGTGGAGCGGTCGAGGAGGGCATTCGATGATTTACGGGGAGAGGATATTATATGGCGGCCATACATGTTTGGGTGGTTTAGAGGATGGAGGACCGAGGAGGAGAGACAACGAGGATTCTTTATGTGTAAATGTTTCCTAATTGGGAGCCTGAGGCACATAGTGGAGATGCATCGGCCAGACCGAGTAGCGCGGCAGTTTGGACTTGTACAGGAAATTCCAAGAGCGCTAGTTATGTTTCGTCGACTTACTAGAGAGGTACCTTGGGGGGCAGCATTGTTAGTGAGGGCTATGAGGGAGGCATGGGTGATGGCAGGTGGGGTGCCCTATCCAAGGAGGTGGGAGGGTCCAAAGGATGCTGGAGTGATGGATCGATATGATCGGTGGTTTTGCAACCACCGATTGGGAGAGGGTTACAACAGAGGTGCTTGCCGTGGGAGCTGCAGAGGGGGGGCCAGAGGATGAGCAGGAGGAGGGACAAGAGGAGGAGCTGGAGTAGGGTGGACATGAGAGTGGTGGTGCGGAGGAGGATGTCACGGGAGATCAGCTGACGAAGAGGGGTAGAGTTAGGAGGAGTCGACGACCGAGGAGGGCGAGGAGAGTTGTGGTAGAGGAGATGGAAGTAGGGTGGGTAGGTGGTGGAGGGGAGGAGATAGAGGTGGTGAGATTGGAGAGTGAGCCAGAGGTGGAGATGCTTTAGGTGGTGGAGGGGAGGACTGCTCAGCTAGGTATAGGTGGTAGAGTGCAGTGGAGGTGGGTGCAGGTGAGAGTTGAGCAGAGGAGGGGAGAGCCCTAGAGTTGCAGGTGGATGTGAGAGCCAGAGATCCGCAGGAGGAGGTAGAGAGGGTGATGGATGTTAGAGGACAGCCCTGGGAAAGGCCGGAGAGTAGTCGATAAAGGAGAGTCCAGCCAGTTGAACAGGAGCCGAGGAGACTGATGAGGGTGGGGAGGAGAGGATAGCCGCGGCGGATTCGGGTGATGAGTCAGGTAGAGCCGATGCAGGAGGAGAGCAGGGGGGAGGCGATGGAACTAGATGTATAGGTGATGGAGCCCTTAGCCATAGTACCAGCAGTTTTTGTAGATGATCCAGTGGTGTTACTGAGAGGGGGCCAAGTGAGGATATGCATGCTAGAGGGGGAGTTGAGGAGGGCAGAGGCGGAGGTGTAGAGGGTGTGGGAGACAGAGATGGTAGTGTTTCATCGGGTTGTGGGACGGCTGACGACAGATATACAAGTGGTGGAGAGAGAGAGGGATGAGATGTGAGTAGAGAGGGAGAGAGCATGGGGGGAGCTGGCTCGGGTGACATGGAACCGAGACAAGCTAGAGGCAGCGATGACAGTTGCTTAGATGTGAGGTTAGCCGAAGTCAGCAGGAGGGGGGAGATGGAGGCATTGAGACTTCAGGTGGTAGGATTTCAGGAGGAGAGGACAGCACTGTAGGAGAGGGTATCTTCGACAGAGGCATTTGTAGAGGAGATGAGGGCGAGACTCGAGGCTGCAGAGGTCAGACTAGAGACGGTGCAACGGGAGAGAGAGAGTGCACAGGGATAGGTGCAGGCTCTACAGGGGGAGAGGGACAATGTACAGGTACATATGCAGGTACTACAAGGGGAGAGGGACTATGTATAGGTATAGATGCAGACACTACAGGGGGATAGGGACAGTTTATGGAGATAGGTCTAGATCCTGCAGTTCCAAAGAGACTCAACGGTGGGCCGGGCAGAGAACGCCGAGAGGGATATAGCACAGATGCAGGCACATCAAGGGTCGGGTGATGACACAGTGCTAGAGACTATGCGGGCAGAGAGGGAGAGGCCCGCAGAGCAGATATGACTACTGAAAGTGGCATAGGAGGCATGGGAGCAGGAGCGGTGGGCCATGAGCAGAGAGTGGGATAGGTACAGGCATGAGCGGAATGTTGCTCGGTACCAGGCTGGGCAGAGACATGATTATATGTAGGAGGCAGCGTACTAGAGGTGTGTGTATGAGCAGGCAGTGCCAAACCCAGCGTAGCATACAATGCAGTATGTTAGGAAGATGCCCCAGATGCTGGCACCGTCCCAGTCTTTAGGGACATGAACCAGAGGATACAGTGACTTTCAACCGACTCCCTCTCGGTTTGGGACCCTAGGGTGTGAGTCTCAGGGGACTCCGACATATAAGGGACCAGTACCTGAGTCTCCTCAGAGGTCTGGTATGGGTAGCTCAGGATAGGAAGAGGACAGGTGATAGGATACAGGTGCATTTGATAGGTACCAGATGGTAGTGTAGTGCATATTTTCAGATGTATCTTATTTTGAGCATAATATGGAGGTGAGTATGTGTGACCATATTTTGGATATGAACATTGTATTATTATGATGATGATATGTGATGATCCCCATTGATATTATGCCACATATTTTGGTGATGTATGGTATGCATACGATGTTTTATTGATGTTCCTATGATAGCTGATGTATCTTATGCATATGTATATGATGTGTTCGTGGTGATATGGATGTTGTTTTATGATGGGAATGTTTTACTTATGCATGTGTGATTATGGATAATGTTAATGATGCAATTGTATTAATGATGTAAGTAAGATGGGCCTATGAATGATGTATGTATGTAATATGGATGTAAATGGACAAATGAACTTAATGTAAGTGATGTAATTGGGGTAAATGAACTTAATGAATGTATGCAATATGAATAAATGGATAGATGTTAAAATGAATAAATGAATTTAATGAATGTATGCAAAATGGATAAATGGATGGATGTAAAATGGATAAATGAATTTAATGAATGTAGACATAAGTATCAATGGGTAGGTGGTATGTGGAGGCTGTGTAAGGTGTAGTACCTGTCAAAGACCGTAAGGATCTCGAGAAGAAAAGTTAGTAAGAGTGAATGAGAGTTTGCACAACCAAAATCGCAAGTCATAGATGTAGGAGTAAGATAGGATGAGAGGGGAATATGCAATGAGATGAAATGCAACATGAATGCAATTTTCCATCCTTTAGAGCACTGATTTTTGCTATAACATAAGACATCGGGTGTCAGGGTATGTAAACCAAGACGGATTAATGTAATGTATAAAAAAAACATGACAAACAAGAAGGATATCCCAATACCCCAAAGTCGCGATGACTTTGGTCGGGCCAGGTATTGGAATAACCACAAGCACAAAGGGATGCCCCCACATAATGCAGGATCCGAAAGGAATCCTAGTGGGTACCATGTGGGGCATCCCAGTAAACAAAAACAAAAGTCAAGAGATGTCCCTATGTTAGCTAGGCAAAATACACCACAATATGAAGGATCATGGTGATCTTGACTAGTGTTTATAGGGAGCTCAAATGATAAACAAAATCCAAAAGTACCAAAAGATCGTAATCAATTACAAGCGTCCTTTGCCATAAGATCCCAAGGATGGATGGGGTTGATGTGGTCTATTAGGAAGGATGCATCCTGTTAAGACCAATGATGGATACTAAGCTAAAGTGACCTAGATGATGCAGGATGATTGTCATTGGGCAGATTTCTTGATACAAGGAGATCTTGTTTGTGGAGAATCAACGATGATAGGGACATACTTGACGACAAGACAACAAGAGGATGAGACACAACCTAAAGACCTAGGGGCTCGAGGGTTGATGAAAATATCAACCTTGCCTACGTGAAAGCGCAGAGCCCTCGTAGTTCAGGAAAAGACCATGATAAAATAGCGGAAAGTGGACTAATGGAAAATGATGGATGACCAAGACAAACACAAGCCTCAGGGGCAGATCAAAAGATCAAACTTGCCTACGTGCAAGCGCAGGGGCAACGTAGTTCGGATACAACAAAAGATCGAGGATGGATAAGATCGAAAAGTGGACCTTGAGGACAGATGATGATGAACAAAATGCCTCGGGGGCCGATCCAAAGATTAGCGTTGCCTACGTGCAAGCACAAAGGCGTCGTAGTAGAAGAGAGGATGATGATAAAAGCGGAAAGAGGGTGATGATGATAGAAGATGGAGGACAAAGACATGGAGAAGCCCCGAGGGCTGATCAAAAGATCAACCTTGCCTACGTGCAAGCGCAGGGGAAACGTAGTTCACAATGATACCTAGATGGAGACGACCACGAAGAGTGAGCCTAGATGAAGACAAACACAACAATGATGTGACACAAGATTAGATTAGGATAATAAGCTCAAGATTGTAGATAGTGAATGACGGTCGTCCAATGCTCAACCATAATATACCAAGCGACGAGGTGATGCAAGCGGATGGAAGGATATGGGGATTGAGGAGTCGACGGGTAAGCCATAGAGTAACCAAGACGCGAGGTAGATAATGATTCAACCCTATACGAGAGGTGCCTATTGCCAAGTTTTCACCAATCGTACATATCCAAGGCACCACGCAGGGGTGGTTTTCACCATAGGATGAATTATTTCTCTTTACTATTTTGGATTTTTGGATTTTTGGATTTTTTTATATTTTTGACTTTTACCAAGAAGGATACCCCAACTGACCTAAGTGTAGAACTTCTTTAGATGCATGATGTTGATGGGTTCCTCCAAGGGCTCACCTTCAGGGGTGGAGAGCCTGTAGGCACCAAAACCATACTTTGAGGTGATGACATAAGGGCCCAACCAGTTTGCTTCAAACTTACCTTTTTTCTCTTTGTCTTGCTGATTCTGTTGATTTTCTTTTAGGACCAAATCGCCAACCTCAAATTGGCGAGGGCAGAATTTCTTATTGTAGATCCTTTGAGTCGGTGTTGATAAGCTTGCAGATGGTTATAAGCCTTGACCCATTTTTCATCCAGCAATTCCAATTGTGCCAAGCGTGCTACTCAGGTGTCTTCATCAGTGATGAGGTTCTTGAGGGAGATGTGTAGTGAAGGGATTTCAACTTTGATTGGCAAGATGGCTTTAGCGTCATAGACAAGAGAATATGGAATGGCTCCAGTAGGGGTGAGGATGGATGTACGGTAGGCCCAAAGAGCAGGATGGATATGGAGGTGCCAATCACGGCCAGTGCTATTGACCATCTTCTTAATGATTTTGATCAATGTTTTATTTGTTGCTTCTGCCTGCCCATTACCTTGTGGGTAATAGGGAGTGGACCAACGATGTTGGATATGATATGTGTCACAAAGGAATTTCAAACACTTATTTTTGAATGGCTTTCCATTATCGGTGATGATGGCGGAGGGGATACCATACCTGCAGAGGATATGGTAGAGGATGAACTTAGAGATCTGAACACCAGTGATTTGAGTGAGTGGAATGGCTTGCACCCACTTGGTGAAGTATTCAATGGCTGTGATGATAAAGGTGTGACCATCCAAAGATGGAGGGTAGATCTTGCCAATCAAATCAAAACCCCATTGTGAAAATGGCCAAGGTGTCGTGATAGGTTGGAGATCTTGTGCTGGAGTGTGAATCAGATCTGCATGCTATTGACACGGAAGACACTTTTTGGCATACTCACAACCATCCTGTTCCATTGTGGGCCAGTAATATCCCGCTCTGAGAATCCGTTTGGCTAGGGCCATACCATTAGAATGGGCCCCACAAATACCGCTATGCACTTTTGTTAATGTTGTGTGAGCTTCAGTTTCATCTAAACAATGGAGGAGAGTTCCATCATACCCACGTCGATAAAGTGTATAACCGATAATGGTGTAGCAGGTCGTGCATTGGATAAATGATTTACATTGGTTTCTCATGAGGTCAGGCGGGAGGGTGTTTTCATGAATGTAGGTGTAAATGTCATGGTACCAAGGGGATTCAGGACCTACAATAGCACACACCATGTCATTCTCAGGGATGTCATACGCTGGGAATAGGAGTTGCTCAACTAGGAACTGACAATTTGTGCAATCTTTTGGCATGTCAAGGAGAGAACCAATGGTAGCCATAGCATCTGCTACCTTATTCTGGAGTCTCGGGATCTACTCAAATTGGATGGTAGTGAAATATTTCTTGAAGTCATCCACCATTTTTTTGTAAGGCAACAAAATTTCATCTTTTGTTAGAAACTCATCGTTGACCTATTTTATGACTAACTGGGAGTCACCAAAAACTTACAAATGAGTGATGTGCCATTGAACTCCAATTTTGAGGCCGGTGAGAAGGGCCTCATATTCAGAGATATTGTTGGTGTAGGGAAAAGCCAGCCTGAATGATTTCGATATGTAGTCACCTTGGGGGGTGATAAGCAAGATTCCTGCCCCCGATCCATTATGAGTGTGTGATCCATCAAAGTACAGTGTCCAGGTGGTGGCTTCTAAGACTGCAAATACTCCTTCATCTAGAAATTCAGTTTCTATGGGATAAGCGTCTACTAACGGGGCATCTGCCAACTGATCGGCTATCACTTGTCCTTTAATGGCCTTCCTATCCACATATTCTATGTCAAACTCACTGAGGAGCATGATCCATTTAGCCATTCGACCAGTCAGGGCTGTCTTGGATAGTAGGTACTTGAGGGGGTCGACTTTGGATATTAATTTTATAGGATGGCTAAGCATATAGTGGCATAGATTTTGTGTGCTGAAGACCACAACCAGACATTCCTTTTCCATTAGTGAATAGTTGAGTTCATACCGGACCAGTGTGCAGCTAATGTAATAGATTGCTCGTTCCTTTGAAGATTCATCATGTTGTGCCAATAATGCCCCCAATGCTACTGACGTGGCTGATATGTACAATAGGAGGGGTTTGCTAGGGATAGGTGGCATCAAGATCGGCGGGTGGGCCAAATATCCTTTGAGCATGTTGAAACCCAACTAACACTGTTGATTCCACTTGAAGCTGGTGTCTTTCTTGAGAAGGTGGGTAAATGACTGACATTTATCTGCAAGTTGGGCTATAAACCGATGGATGGATTGTAGTTTCCCTTGGAGGCTCCTTAATTGTTTTAAGTTTCTTGGTGGAGGAATATCCATGATAGCTTTCACCTTAGCCGGGTCAACCTCGATGCCTCTTCGGGACACTATGAAGCCCAAGAGTTTCCCTGATGTGACACCGAACACACATTTTTTTGGATTTAGTCGAAGCTTGTATTGTTCTAAGTGCTCAAAGATCCGTTTCAGAATGGCATGGTGCTCTTCTCTGGTTCCAAATTTTTCCAGTAGGTCATCAACATAATCTTCCATGATGATGTGGATGAGGTCATGGAATATAACCGTCATTGCCCGTTGATATGTTGCCCCTGCATTTTTGAGACCAAAGGGCATGACATTGTAACAGAAAGTACCCCAAGGTGTTGTAAAAGTGGTTTTATGTTGATCGTCGGGGGCAATCCAAATCTGATTGTAGCTAGAGAAGCCATCCATGAGGGATAGCATCTCGTGTCCCATAGTGATTTTGACTAACATGTCGATGTTAGGAAAGGGGAAGTCATCTTTTGGGCAGGCTTTGTTAAGATCTCAGAAATCCGTACAAATCCTGATGTCTCCATTGGGTTTAGCAACAGGTACTATATTGGAGATCCAATCAGAGTAATCAATGGGCCTGATAAAACCAGCATCCAGTAACTTTTCCAGTTCTTTCTTAACCAATAATGCCACTTGTGGGTGCATCTTTCGGAGCTTCTGCTTGATAGGTTTAGCCTCTGGGTGGACATCCAAATGGTGGACAACAATATTGGGATCTAGGCGAGGCATATCAGAGTAAGCCCATGCAAAGTTGATAACCCCTTCACGGAGAATTCGGACAATGGTGATGTATTCTGCTTCAGATAAAGACTTGGCCACATAGGTGATCCTTGGAGTTTCTTCTGTCCCCAAATTCACCTCTTGTGTTTCTTCAATGAGGATCGAAGATTGCTCAGATAGTTGTGTTCCTACAAGGGGAAGATGAACATCTCCATCTTCCAGTGTCATATCAAGGTTTTCACTGTCAGGTACATCCTTTGTTTTTAATTTTTTGTAGTCAAAAAGCGCCTCGGTGAGGTTTTCACTTGATGACCCATTTTTCTTTTGTTTCTTTTTGTTTTTGTGATTAGGGTGTTCATCTTCCCCCAATCCCATTAGATGTACGTAGGTATCCTCTAAAGGAAATGTGTTGACAGGTGCACTACCTTGTAGGTCATGACCGATAAGCTCAGGATGTTTAAGGGATAAGGTTATGGTACAAATAGATAAGCACTCAAACATGGTGGGGAGGTCAATGTGATCTAGATGATGGACTCTTCCTCCGGTATGTCTTCAAGGGAACCGTTGTCAACACTAACATTGTTAGAAGTGCTAGCGGATGTTGTAGGACCCTTCTGTTTAGTATCATAGCCCAAGTCCAAATTCCTTGGTCGAATGGTAGTTGCTTCGATGGGTAGACGTCTTCCTTGTTCTTCTACACCAAGGCCTCTGCCTTGGTAATGGCAATTTTCAATGAATTTGGAGGCATGTGGATAGACTTCATGAAAGTATTCAATAAGGGGACGTGATGGCTCAGGTTCCTCCCGATAAACCCATTGACTGATATCATCATCTATTTGATCCTGAAGGGATCCCAAATTATTGAATGTTATGGACCCCATGTTCTTGGAAGTGAGTGTGAGTATCTTTTCTTCTACATTTGGTAGTGGCAGAATTGGTTGCCCATATGTGCGGGGCGAAGGTGGCATGGTTGCCACATTGAGAGTGGTATGAATTTCATATTCGCCACATCCCTTATCTATGATTTGGACCTTGGTGATGGTGGAAGCAGGTGTGGATGATGGTGGGGATGAAGTGTTTAGGGTATTGGTGGATGGGGCAGAATCGGATGTCGAGGGTGCCCCCATTTTGACTCCTGGGCAATAATACGAATGTGGAAAAGAGGCTTCCAAGGCACGACAATATTCAAAGGGTTGAGCGTAGGCTTGTATGGTGACTTCCATTCCTTGAAATGGGAATTTTAGACATTGGTGATAGGTGGATGGTATGGCTTGCATAGAATGAATCCATGGACGGCCAAGAAGGATGTTGTACGGGAGTTCAAGGTCCAGAACATGGCACATAGTGTATTGGACAATGGGGCCCACTTGAATAGGGAAGCAAATAATGTCTTCAGAATCTCGCTCTGCATTATCATAGGCCTTGATGGTGATCACTTGATTTCTCAGATCAACTTGGGTGTATTCGACCTGTCGTATGAACTATAATGTATAGAGATTTAGGGCTGAACCATTATCTACTAGTACCCTTTTTACTTTTTGACAGTTGACACCGACCTCAAGATGGAGGGGGTGGTTGTGGTTTGAATCAAGATGTGGCATGTCCTTTTGGCTAAAGGCTAGCTGATAAGTCGATGAGAGACTGCCTACCAATGCTTGAAATTGGGTAGGGTCAATATTATCAGGCACTTGTGTGCTTTGCAAATCCTTAGTTAAGATATCTTGATGTACAGGAGATGACTTAAGCAGATCCAAAATGGATATTTGGGCTATAGTCTTACCTAGATGGTCTAGGATGTTATATTGGGAATTGGTGGATGGTCGTTGGGTGGATGGAGATGCTGTTGGGACTATGATGCGGGTTCGTCGAGTAGTAACAACACATTGTGGATCTTTTCCCTTAACATGTATCATGGATACACGTGGTTCCACTTGTTCTACATATGAAACCACACCTTGATAATTGTGTGGTACACTTTTGTAGCTGATGTTATTGGTACTGTTTCCTGGCTGGTTATTATTGCTAGGTCCAAGATTTGAGTTGGATGTACTAGGACCCTGGTTATGGTTAGGAAAGGCGTTTTGGTATATTTGTAATTGAGCATTGGATGAAGATGTTGTGTTAGCATCTACATGTATTTCACCTCGATCGATGAGACCTTGAATGTAGGTTTTTAAGCCTTGACATTTGTCTAAGGTATGTCCCTTAATTTTGTGAAATTCATAGTATTCATTGTCTTTAAACCAAGCAGGCTTGGGTTTAGACGTATCGAGGGGTTTTGTGATAGGATATGTTATGGGGTAATTGGCTTGAAGGAGCTTATTAAACACCGCACTAAGGGGTTCTCCCAACTGAGTGAACTATCGTTTATTTCCCCCTTGGTTATTTTGATTGGCTTGCGGTCGTGGTGCCCCTTGGGGGACGGATATGGCGTTATGAACTGATGGTTGTTGCTGGAGAGGATATCTTTGCGTGGTGGTAGCCACTTGGACATGTTTGGTGTCAATGACACCATCATTGACAATATTTTTATTTCTATTCCAATAACGAGGTTTATCCCCAAAGGATTTCTCTCTATTAGAATTGAAATGTTTGACTTGTCCTCTTGTGACAAGGGCTCGTTCTAAGATGGGGCCTTTCTCCACAAGTCCCAAAAAGGTGGTGATACAATGGAGTTGGAAATTATGCACCATATCTGGGTGGGAGTTTTCGATAAAGAACGTTACCATGTCTTTTTCTATTGGTGGGGATTTCATCCTACTAGCCAAGGCATGCCATCTTTGCAAGTAGCTTGCAAAGGTATCTCCATCGTGTTATTTTTCTTTGAGGAGATCAAGTGTGTCAATATCTTTCTCTAAGTTAAAAGAGAAGTGAGAGACAAACTATTCAGATAGTTGTGCGAAGGTTTTGATAGATCCCTTTTCTAGACCCATAAACCAGTTGAGGGCGACCCCTTGTAGATTTTTAGGGAAAAGTCAGATAAGGTAATTATCATTGTGCATGACCTCTTGGAAATGAGCATAAAACTCTTGAAGGTGAGCTCTAGGATCCTTGGTTCCTTTGTATTTGTCAATTTGGGTATCTCAAAATGTTTAGGAAAAGGAATCAAGGAAATAGAGGGATCAAACAAATAAGGGCATATGTCCTCAAACTTGAAGGATTGTTTTCCCGTTCCAGCTTGTAAGTCCTTTAATGCGGCTTTTACTTCTTCCAAGTCTTTATTGATGGGAGTCATGGGAGTCAAAGTGGATTGAGTGTATGGATAATGTTGTGGGTATAATGAGGAGGGCCCTACTGTTGTTGGATCATAAACGGGTTGAGTCAGATATGAGTGCATTGGTTGATTGTAAAAGGATTGATAGTTGGATGATTGGTTGTGTTGAGTGGGAGCTACTTGTTGTTGATAGTAAGAAACAAGAGAGGGGTCTTGTTGCTGCATAGCATTTTGGTAATGTGTAGAGGTAAGGCCTCTTTGTGGATGTGATGATGATTGTTGATAATAAGAAGCGTAAGGTGCCACTTGTTGGTGAGTTTTTTGTTGTTGTAAGTAAGGTGGATAGGATTTGTATTGTGGTGCAATGGTGGGTTGTTGTGTGGCATATGGGTATGGATTTGATGTTTGTTGATGGGGATTGTGTTGAGGTTGTGAAAGATGGGCGTAAGGTGGCGGTTGGGCATGTGTTTGGTTTTGCACATTCTGATGAGGATTCGTATGGCATGGAATAGTGTATGTGCTAGAGGGATGATAAAGGTATTTGGTAAGCGGGTTATGGTGTGTTTGCGTAGGGATGTGCACATGTTGTTGTGGAGGTTTTTGTTGTTGTTGATGAGGTGGGTGAGATAAGATCTGTTGTTGTTGAGACGGGTGAGATAAGATTTGTTGTTGTTGAGATGGGTTAGGTGAAATGTGTTGTTATTGTTGAGATGTATGTTGCACCACTTGATGTGATGGTTGTGTGAGAATAGAAGGGTGTTGCGGATGTTGCGGATGCAAGTGTTGAGATGAAGCTATAACAGTAGCAACATGTTGTGGTGGTGTTGGTAGTGTGGTGGATTGGTGTGGATTATTTGGAGGTTATGGAAATACAGGAGGTAGTGCATTGGTAAGTGGAGGTGTGCCCCCAATATTAGAATATGGGGGAGGAAGCGGTGGGGCAGATGGGATGTATGATAGCATGCCATAGGTATGGGGGTCATTAGGATCGGGTGGTGGAGTGGTAGATGTTGTGGTTGGAAGATGAGGATATTCTTGGACTTGATGGATGACAGCATTTCCGAGTTTGGGGTGGTACCAATTTTCAGTGGGTGCACCTTCAGGAACGTAGGAACTTTCTAGAACATTTTGTGAGGTTTGTGGGTCAACAAATGGGGGAAGGGCATATTGTGATGTATTGAAACCAGATGGTGGTTTGACTCCCTTCATGAGTAAGCTGGAGAGGATCTTATCCCCATGTTCGTTTAGGAGGCGATCCGTCATTTGGACATTGGTTGGATTACTGAGATATTCGTCGATGGTGACTTCGAGTTGATTGACCATGTTTTCGTCACTAGGTGGTGTGATATTCTGAATGTCAGTGTTTAATTGAGATGAGACACCATTATGAGGATTGTGTGGAATGTTATTAGGATCTTGAGGGATATTTGGTTTGGAACCTTGAGCTTGTTGTTCTGCCATTTGCTTTTTGGTTTGTGAGCAGGTTTGAACGGGCATGAATGTGCAAAACAACTAGGTGATTTCAAGATGCAATCTCTAAGGGATGATCTAGAGAATGGTTTGGATTGATTTATTTAGATTGGATGATGTATCAATTTAATGATTTGGATTTGATTGGATCAGATAATGATGTATCAATTTGATGATTCGGATGAGGATTGGGTTTGATTGGATCAAATGATGATTTATCAATTTGATGATTGGATGGGGATTGGATTTGATTGGATTCAAATGATGATGTATCAATTTGATGATTTAGATGAGGATTGGATTTGATTGGATCAAATGATGATTTGGATTGATGATTGGATTTGATTAGAGGGGACCCTAAAACTTGATTTGGAAATCACCCTAACTGACTTATGATGTTGGTTGATCGATTTGAGCTAGCTAAATCGATGGTCATGACACCGAATCCACCTTGAGATGGAAGGGGATTGATTTGGGCCAATGACGTTGAATTACAACACAAATCCACCTCAAGATAGAAGCGAATTGATTAGGTTGAAGACAAGGATTGATTATGTAGGATAATGATCAACTTAACGCCTTGGTCAATTCAAGAAAATAACTCCCAAAACAAGATTTAAGGGATTTTGCATTGAAAGATGATGATGGATGCAAAGGGAAGACGTGTTGAAGATATTTAGGTCTTATGATAAGATGGGTATCCCAAATGGTGGAATGATCAATGTGAATGTGGTAAATGGATGTTTTGGAATTGTTAAACGAAGGCTTGGAATGGCTAAATGAAGGTTTGAATTGGTTAAATGAGTGTTTAGGATGATCAAATGGTCAAACAGAGGTATAGGGGGTTTGAACAGAGATTTAAAATGGTCAAACAGGTGAAACTAGCCATTCAGGGGGTGTATCTGCACTTTTGTAGTAAAACTATTAGAAACGTTGAATGGTAGGGGCGTATCCGCACTTCTGTAGAAAAAATATTGAAACAGGGGGGCAAGTTCGCCCCTTTGTAGTAAAATTGCTGAAACAGTGGGGCAAGTTCACCCCTCTACAGTAAAACTGCTGAAACAGTGGGGCGAGTTCGCCCCTCTGCAGTGGAAAATGCTAAAACAGTGGGGCAAGTTCACCCCTTTGCAGTGGAAGATGCAACTTGGTTTGGATGAGGGATTTTGGCAAGGACTTAAAATGATTCAATGATAGTTTGACTTATCAAAATTCACTGGTTCTTCACAGAAAGACACTTTAAACAAGCACAATCCTATGATTGGTGTTTTAAGGGGTATGGCTAGCAAAGGTCTTACTCTAGGATGAACAAAGTTTCTAAGGAGTCCTCAATATATGCTCGGTATGTGAGGCACAAATCATGAACACCAGTCCATCACAAGCGTGAGTCGGGAACCCTAGTGAGATACTGAAAGGTTCGGACCAACTCTTCACATTTATCTAAGTATCACCCTAGCTTCAACACTTCGCTAATTACGACGCAACTAGATTGAGGTATAGCTTTGGCTCTCCCCCCTTTATATACCCTGTCAGTACGCATCGTTGGGATCGTCCCTTGGGGTGATGAAATCCCCAAGCAAGTCCCTCTAAGAAGAAAACACTAACTGTTTCCAACTACCCCCTTCGGATCCGCACAAAAGTGCAAAGGGAGAAGATGAGAATGAATTAATGTCCCCTTAGGGTAAAATAAATAAAACAAACATAGCAAGCAACCAATTTACTTTCCCCTAATTATACTAAGTAAATAGATAAAGCAGTAAGAAAATATTTCCAAAGAATAAAACAAAGGCCCTACAAGCAAATGTTAGTTGTTAATCTTTTTCCCTTTTGTGATTTGCAGCAAATCTGACTTCACTCACCAACAAACAGGATTAGTGGATTAGAGCACAAAACAACAAAAGAAAGAGACAAAAACGAAGCTAAAATGCCACTTTTTTACCTTCTCGAATGTGCTGTTAAGGGAAAATCCGCTCCTCTGCAATGAAAAATGCTGAACTGGGAGGGCGTGTCTGCACTTCTGCAGAAAACAGTCAGAAAAGTTGAACAACAAGGGCAAGTCCTCCCCTCTGCAGCATCCGAGAGGGCAAGTTCGCCCCTCTCCAACATCCGAGAGGGCAAGTTCACCCTTCTGTAGTGTCCGGGAGGGCAAGTTCACCCCTCTGCAACGTCCAGGAGGGCAAGTTCGCCCTTTTGTAGCATCTGGGAGGGTAAGTTCGCCCTTCTACAACGTTTGGGAGGGCAAGTTCGCCCCTTCTGCAGCTTCCAGGAGGGCAAGTTCGCCCCTCTGTGACCTGAATCTGCAAACAAGCTAACAATAGAAAACGTAAAAGAAAGAGACCCCTTTGTGGGTCCCACCAAGCGTGCCAGAAATGTGATTCTAATAAAATGCTACTCCGAATGTGAGATGCTAGATAAAAACTACTAATGCAATGAGAAGAAGTAACAAGATAAAAGGGCACCTCAACGATTAGCCTAAGAAAATGGAAAATATGAAAGCAAGATAAAAACAAATGGAATGCTTCTTATACCTTCATATTGTTGCTTCCTTGGTTGGCCCTTGATTTTTGAAGTCTTGTGTGCTCTTTGGATGGCAATGAAGTGAAGTGGATGCAAGATGCAAGATGATGTTAAGTGCTTATGATAGATGAGAGCTTGAATGATAAATTTGCAAGAGTTTTGCTGCAAAAGACTTGATCTCCAAATTGAGGGAAATGAGGGGGTATTTATAGGCTAATTTGAATTCTCTAGAGAATTCAACGGTTGGGATTGATCCAACAAAGATCAAGATGAAGGGCTATGGTGAGTTGAGGACTCACAAGCCCTCACATCTTGACATGTGGAAGGTGAGATGTTCTAGGGTGGAGTGATGTGGAAATGAGGTGGAAGAGAAGGACAAGAGCTGGAAGGGAAGTACATGAGGTGGATGAAGGACAAGTACCTTTGAGGTACCTTGGGGGATGAGAAGATTTCCTCAAAAAAGGAACTTCTTGTCCCCAAATGAGGATGAAAGAGACTTTTGAGGAATTTTAGAATTCCTCAAAAATCTCCATGGGAAAAGGGGAAGTGTGTGGGAAAAATAAATGTAAATTAAAATTTACATTCAATGGAGAGTTTATTGAATAAAAGGAGGTCTTCAAAAAGCTCGAGATTTGTCACATGTGGGTGATGTGACAAGTCCAAGGTTCTAGAAGCCTTGGGCACATGTAAAATGACATGTCACATTTGCATGGGGAATGAGGAAGACCTTGAAAAGAAAAAAGTGAATTAAAAATTCACATGGAGAAGAGAGGAACTTTGGACAAATAAATGTGAATTAAAAATTCACATGGGAAAGAGAGTCCAAGTTAAAAATGGTAAGTGGAAAGGTTGACCAGAAAAGGTAAGCTAAATGTGGTTAATAATTTTGATTAAGGTTGTGCAAACACATGATTAAAGTAATTAATGAGAGATTAGAGGCAAGTGGGAGATTATGGAGGATGTGGGTGCACATCCTAATCACAGATTAATTAATTTAATCCAGATTAGAAGAGGGTTATGGAGAATGTGACAAGGAGAGAGAAAAAGGAGAATTAAAAATTGATTTTAATCCAAATGGGTTAAAAGACTAAATTAAATAATTTGTCATATTTATTTAATTTAGAGAAGAACTGGGTGTAAGGTAAAGTATTTAATTTGTTTAATTACATACTTTAGGAACCTTCGGTAGAAAATGAAATAATGATTAAATAAATTATTTAATCACTGTTAATGGAATAGATGAATAGAGTAGACGATTTTGATCATATGGAAGTGATCAAATTTGGATGTCTACACAAACAAATACTTTTCCCTTATTAAGTGAAGGTGCATATTTCATGTTGGCTCCTTAAGCTATATTTTAGGTAACACCCATATCATATGATGTTATAACACACATTTAAAGATAGAATATACTCTATAAATTTGTACATAGCATAATTTTATTGTTGAATTAGATCAAGTATGATGTTTTATAGTGTTGTAAATTATCACCCTTGACAATTTCACACTAGGTCTCACACCCTCTTAAGTGTATGTATCTAATTATGTTTGTGATGAACCCATTTTGTTGTTTTTTTAGAATATTAAGTGAATCCTTAATTTTAGGACTTTCAAAGAGCAAATATTGCTTGGGACCAAGTGCCTAGGAACCTTGTCCTATCTATTTGTGTCCAAAAATTCAAATTTGATTATTATCCTCAATATGTTTCAGATTTCAAAATTCATTTGCCAGCCTATCAAAATGGTTAATTTAAAACATGTTTAGAATCATATATATAATTTATTCCCTCCTTTTTAACCCCTAATCTGTTTTAATGAATCTTAATCTCTCTCTAGAAACTCTAAAAAAATGAGTGCAACATTAAAAGAAAGAAAAGAAAAAGATAATCAACATAATTATAGTCAATTATAATCTGGAACCTAACAAAAAATTCATTCTCATCTATTATAAGATGTTTCTTATTTATTATCATTATCATATGCACTAACACTTGCAAGATCTTAAGGATAATCCTTCACCCTCGTATGAGATTGGTACAACTACATTAGTTCAACAAGAACTTTGAACATTTAAGTGGAAATCCATCCTTTTATGTTTTCATTATCATTTGTCATTTATCTTGCCTTTGGTCACCAAAGAGCATGTACTCTTTATCATCTTTCATCATATAGCCCTTATGGAGGTGGGAAAACCAACAACCTTTCTCAATTTATCTATTTTGTAAGATTACAACATTGCTATTGGTTGAAGTGAATTTAACATCTCAAGGATCCTAAACCCTAATGCATTGTTCAAGGACTCATCATCAAGAAATTAGGGCACATTGATTACCTAAGTTTTGTTGGACTTCAGATCTTGATTTTTGCTATCAAACACCTCCAAACGCTCATACACTTGTGCAAGCCCTAAAACCATAGATTTCAACACTTTTAGACTAGGACACCCAATTTCCTTGTTCTACAAGCCTACTTCAAATTTCAATGTAAATTTCCTCTCTATAGCTGTTGATGTTACTAGCCAGCTTAGGGCTGCTTCTTCCAACGCACTCATTCCAAGAAGACGCATAAATTAAATGATAGCCTAATCGGCTATTTAATTTATATTCATTGAGATTATTATTATTTACTTGGGCCGACCTATATTGTTATTTTGTAAATTATTTATTCTTTCTTGGTGGCCGACCTACTTGAAGAGACACCTCATTTTGTATATATATAAGGTCATTCTTGTTCATTGATGATTAAGTTCAATCAACATAATTTGTATTCCTACAGAAGTTTTCACTTAAGCAGCAGAGCATCATCTTGCAGCAACAAACCGATTTCAAGGAGAAGAATACTCATTTGTATCTTTGCATCTAGGAGAGGTGCTATTATTCATTGTATCAAATTCGCCTATGTGTTGGGCCTGTGTTGTAAGAAGATTTCTACTCTTATTCCTACATTATATAAGAGAAATATTTGCTAGGTTTTTCTCCCTCAGGAGGAGGGTTTTCCCAAGGTATCTTGCTATGTTTATTGTCTTATGTGTTGCATTTCCTGAGTGCTTTCAGTTTTCTTTATCTTATCATTAAAACACTAACATGGTATTAGAGCGGCTCCAAGAAAAGATCCGATCATATATATTATGTAGTCCGAAGATAAGGTCTAGACAAAGTTGTCAATGAAATAAGCTGGCATGCAGCATTAGGACTGATGTATGTTGCATTCAGACCTGATAAAAATCATTGAGTAAAGTTACTAATCTAATTATCATTGTTGGGCATGTATCTCTGCAATTTTTTCTTTTAAGAGCATAGTGTATATCGTTGATGTAGAGGGAAGAGAATAGTGTATATAGTGATTAAGTTGTTGGCCCGAATGTTTTCGTTACTTGTTCCTCTCTGATCTTTGATCAAGAGTAAAAACTTGGTGTGGACCAGGATCTAGCCATATTCATGATTCATCAGTCACTCCATAGGGCAGACTCGAATTTAACTCCAAGCGAACAATTGCTAATGAAATTGCTAGCAACTGAGAAATGTGCAGGGCCGTCATTATCATTTTGACCAAAGCATGTTATCAGGTCATCATTTGCAACAGTGAAGATATAATTCCTAAGAGTCATTCAATCCGTCTGCTATGTGATGTCAGATGGAAGAAGGATTTCAAAGAAACAAGCATCCTACCTTTTCTGATCAGAACGAAGGATGGATTGCCTCTTACAAATATAGTTCAGACTGTGATGAAGAACCTTTTGGAGGCAGATCAGAATGGAGTATCTGATATGTCTTGAGTAATAAGTTGTTTCAAGACTCACAACCGTTGTATGTTGATGGTAATGTGACAATCAATTGAGGATGAGGATGATGTTGATGCAAGTTCCATTGAGAATCAATACAAGGCTAAAGTCTCCTTATTGTTTCATTCAACGTTTAAGTGCAACTCTTAAGGAGATTCTGATTTCAACAAGATAATTATTCTTTTGTTTGTTTATATTTCTGAATCTAGGGTAAAACTCAGTCTGCTGAGTTGTGTAGATCTGATAACATTTGTTTGATCATGTGTGTAGTAAAGATCATGTTTTCTCTTGAATTGTGATCTAGTGGATGAGATCATTTGGTGTCACCTTCATGTGATCACTGTGATAAATATTCTTTAGAATTATTCATTGCAAGTTGTATCATGCTAATTTGTGAAGTTTTTCTTTTGTTTTGTTGAGATTAGCTCTTCCGAGAAATTGAAAGAAAGACATGTCATGATTGATGAATTAATTATCTATTACTCAAGAGATTTTGAATTCTATGAGATAAGTATTTCATGGTTGATTAATGCTCATGAATTGTTTTTTAATTATTAATTCATTCTATAACATTGAGATATTCAATCATGTATGCTCCTAGTTATGGTACGTCTATTTGAGATAGTTGTGTCCCATGACCTATTAGTAATCTCTTCTTAATGCTTTCAGGATAAACCAAGAAGTGTAAGATATTTCTTTCAAGAAGAGCTTGATGCATCCTATAGGTTGAATAATGGAGACTCTACTTGTAGCTATGAGACTAAGTGAATGGCTAAAGACATTTTTTCGAAGAGGAAGAATTAACCTTAAGAGGGAGTTCTATGACTCACTGAGAATAAGTAAGGGTTGTAGTGTTGCAAGGCCAGATGCAAAATTATTGAAGTACCTCTTCAACAGTTGGGTTCTGAATTTCTCAAGTTAGGTAAACCTGGGTTTAACATTGGTATCTTTGCAAACCTATTCAAAATATAGTGATCTGGGATGCGGTCAAAGAGGACAACCCTGAATCTCTACAGAGGTGTGCGCTGGAAACCATTTCTCTATGGCAAGTGTTGCAGGCAATCTTGGACAATGAAGTTAGGTGGTTGATGTAAGTGATTGAAGATTCAGAGGCAGCCTCCTGAACCTAAAGAAGACGGTTGTGTTGCTTTGGATGTTGTTTCAGTTGAGGTCTATGATAATGTATAGCAGAAAGCAGTCTTCTGTGGCATTGAGTACAACAGAGGCCGAGTACATTACAACTTGTGTGGCAGCTCAAGAAGCAGTGTGGCTTTGAAAGCTCCTTGTAGGATTGGTTGGACAAATCATTGAAGCCAACTATTGTCCTTTGTGTTAATCAAAGCTTTGAGAAGCTTTCTATCTTTCCAAGTGTTTCATGACAAAACTAAGCATACCACTATATCATAGATATGGTATTGAGGAAAGATATTAAGTTGAGGTATATCAGCACTGATGAGCAAATGGCAGTCATTCTCATCAAGAATCTCTTCAGGATAATGTTTGTGTACCTTTGGGACAAGCTTGATATGGTGAAGAATGAAGCCCTAGCTGAGAGGGAGTCTTAGTATCAGTGTTCCTTCTGGTAATGAGTTCTTCTTTGAGAGAAGTTTGAGGTGAAATCCCTTGGTAATGAGTTCTTCTCTTAGGAGAAGTTCGAGGTGAAATCCCTTGTTAATTCATTCTTCTCTTAGGAGAAGTTTGAGGTGAAAGCCCTTGTTCCACCCTCTGGAGAGCCATGGTTGATGTCATGTGTGTGACTCCATGACAACATCACCTGAGGGAGTCCATGATGATTTTCTTGTACTTGCGTTTCACCCTCTAGGAGAGCCATGGTGAAAGTCACGGTGAGGTGACAACATCACATTGAGTGATGAGCACTCATACATACAATTTATGGAGGTAGCCATGATGGTTGATATCAAGATAAGGTGATATCTTATTTGATTTTCATGATGAGGTGATAAGCTCCTGTATCACTATGAGGTGATATGTTTTGTGCAGTCGAAAGTATCATCCCTAGCTGAGAGTTAGTGTTGATGTTACTAGGCAGCTTAGGGTTGCTTCTTCTAGTGCACTCATTCCAAGAAGACAAATAAATTAAATGATAGCCTAATTAGCTATTTAATTTATACTCATTGAGATTATTATTATTTACTTGGGCCGACCTATATTGTTATTTTTTAAATTATTTATTCTTTCTTGGTGGCTAACCTACTTGAGGAGACACCTTATTTTGTATATATGCAAGGTCATTCTTGTTCATTGATCATTAAGTTCAATCAGCATAATTCATATTCCTGTAGAAGTTTGCACTTAAGCAGCAGAGCATCATCTTGCAGTAGCAGACCAATTTCAAGGAGAAGAATACTCAATTGTATCTTTGCATCTAGGAGAGGTGCTATTATTCATTGTATCAAATTCACCTATGTGTTGGGCCTGTGTTGTAAGCAAATTTCTGCTCTTATTCCTACATTATATAAGAGAAATATTTGTTGGGTTTTTCTCCCTCAGGAGGAGGGTTTTCCTAGGGTATCTTGCTATGTTTATTGTCTTATGTGTTGCATTTCCTGAGTGCTTTCAGTTTGCTTTATCTGATCATTAAAACACTAACAATAGCTCCTCTTTAGATCTACTTTATGTTTCTTTCATTTTGTTCTATAATTTCTAGATTCTATTACACTTAGTCCATTTTATCCTAATTCACTTAGTTTAGTACAACTCATTGTATCAATCACAACACATAGACACAAGAAGAGGGCTATAACCCTAACTAGCCTATTTGGATCTCCTTTGAGGACAACAATCAAATAATACCTCTTAGTTAATTTTGGCTCCCTAATATTTATGATGAAAGATAATTGATCTAGTTTAAGTCATTTAGGCTATATCTCCTTTCACCATCTTACATTTTGGTAAACATGACTTAGCTTACATTTGCATATTTTTTATTTTAATCATGTGTATTGTTAGATCTGATTTACTTGAATAAAGTATTATATTGTTTGAATATATTATTTACTATTACAAGTATTGTATTTTAGTAAAGCATTTTAATTCTTGTTCTCTTATGTTATTGTAAAAATATAAAACCTAAAACACCTTATATTCTTCTAAAATTACATCAACATATCCATCTTGTCGCACCTTCCTTTAAAAATAATGTTCACTTCTTATCTTACATAATTGATATATGTTTCTTTTTTAACCTTTGGTATCCCTTCTTCAAGTGAAAATGAAGCTAATACTTGTCCCTCTCCCAAGATATGTCCTTCTCAAGAGGATATTTTGGTACAAGAGGATAGAATAATAGCTTTCTTCACATCATTTTACCCACTCCTCATTCAATTTCTCTTCCTCTTGGCAACATGATATGCATAGATGAAGAGTCCAAATTCACATCGAATCCCCCAAGGATAGATATTAATCAAAATCCAATCAATTACACTTGTTATACTCACGATTCTAATAAAGAACCTATAAAACCTATAACACCATCATTCCACAATAATGTGCTTTCTTCTAACACATATCTCGATGATGATGGGAGATCTTTAGCTTTTAACCCTCATGGACCAATTGAATATAATGTTGACCCTCCCAATCCTAACATCTCATCACTCAAAAAGGATCTGAATTCTTACAAAAGAATTGATTCTTCTTCTCATGACAATTCTACTACTTCTTCAAAATGTGATCATACTTCTCATTTAGACAAGATTATAAATGTGGCCTCTCCTCATCTATTCAATTTGGAGACACATTATGGGCTTGGTTTCAAAAATATTACTAAACCTAGATGCAATGGAAATGATTTAAAAATGAGTTAAAGTTCTTGCGAAACCTACATTGCACTTTTCTAAAGCGGGTTTAGGTTACATTCCTTCTCCTTTTTCTATATCCACTCCTTCATTGTTTGATGCACCTATATCTTCATGTTGTAAACAATCAAACCTTTCTTTACAAGAGAAGGTATTGCTTCATGCTCTGCATCCTCTATCTAAGAAACAAAATATTTTATTGAGGCTTCTCAAATCTCACTCAATTACTCTTCCTCCTTCAACACAGAAGACGCTTCATAAATATGATAAAAAATCCTTCTTGTGCATATCATCAAGTGCTTGGTCATTCCAATAGTGAATATAATGGATTGAAAAATAAAATACAACTTCTTGACTCTATTGCTATCACTCTTCCATTTTTTGATGCACCTATTGGATCGTCACCTAACATTGGGTTTTACCCTTATCCCATTCCTCCTAAATGATAAAATTTATTCTAAGATGTTGCTCCTCACTATGTGGCATTTTTAGCTCCATGTGTTTTCGCATTGCCATTCATGGTGGTACAATCATACATGCAACCCTACTTTTTTTATGATAGCAACATAATGGTATCTAACATGGTTTTCCTCACCTATATATTGGAGGGAAAGGATAACTAGTTTTGGAAGTGTGAATCCTTCTTGAGGATCCCCTCTCTTTTTCCTTCACCCCTTCTTTTTCTTAAAATATCAACATAGTAAATATGTTATTCTTTTAAGGGGGGCATATTGCCTATCCATTTGTGCATCCACACATGCATCCTTATCCATTCATGCTTATTGATGTGTCCTATTTGTGGTGGTTTTTTTATTACACCCCTAGAGGTGTGGTTCTCAAATTATTCCTTGTGATGTTATTTATTTATATGCTCTGTAAGGTGTGATTATTAATTCATCCCCTAATACATTATTCATCTGTTTTCTCCTTGAGGAATGATTATTAATTCATCCACTAATATGTTCATTTTTACACTCCCTAAGGTGTGACTATTAGTTTGTCCCTTAAGACATTATTCATTTGTGCGCTCTATGATGTGTGATTATCAATTTGTCCTTTGCAACATCGTTCATTTGTGTACTCCTTGAGGCATTATTTTTTATTCATCCCATGTGTCATTGTTCATTTATATGCTCCCTGAGGCATTAACATTGCATGATTACCTAGCATAACACAACTTTCTAGCCTGTTAATTCATGTACTCTATAAGCCACCTAGCATAACACAACTTTTTATCATGTTTGCATTTGATTTATCACATCCATGGTCACTTAGAATAACATAACTTACTAGATTACAATACATTGGGGCATTGTTATGTGTATGAACCATAGCAATAGAGAAAGCTAGTGCCTGAGTCATGTACCCTTCTTCATCCATGGTCACCTAGCTTAATAAAACTTGCTTGCCTTTGATCCATGGGGGATTTGTAACGTGCACGACCCCTTGTGATAAAGCAAGCTAGTTCTAGAGTCATGTACCCTTCTTCATTTGTATTAATTTATCCCCATCTATTTGTATTCATTATTCCTTTGAAGCAATTGATTCACTCGCTACATGCTTCTTTTCTCTTTAGAATTCATCTATGTGTTTGTTGTATTTGGGGGATGATGCTTGATATTGAGACAAACTTTCATATTGAGGTATCCTTACCTTGTTGACTCATGATTTTTTCTTGAGACTTATTTACTGACATTGTTGTATTTTTTTTCTCTTTAGTCATATATTTCTGAATTTTTCCTCATCTTATGTGTGATTTATTTATGTGTGTGACCTTTTTATCTTGACATTATGGATTGATAGGATCCTATATCTCGGGGCTATCACATCTCCTAGCTTGGATTCATCCTATCTATTTATCATTTTTAAATAAAGAGATCTATCTTCTCCATACTTTAGTGTGAGTATGAATGATATTTCATACCTTCACTAAAGTAGGGGTTAAATCTAGTGTCATAAATTATCACCCCTGAAGTTTTTACTCTTTAGTGCATGTGTCTAATTTTGTTTGTGATGTACCTATTTTTCTACCATTTTGCAAAACTTAAGTACATCCTTGATTGTCAAAATTTTGAAGATAATTTTTTGTGGACCCTTGTGCCCAACACCCTTGTCTTATCTATTCATGCCCAAAAAATCAAATTTGATTATAAGCCTCAATATTTTTAAGAAGTAAAATTTATTTGTTGGCCTATCAAAATGGATAACTTGAAATATATTTAGATTTATATATAAGTTCTTTCCTCATTTTTAACCCATAATAAATTCTAATCAATCTTAATCTCTCTCTAGAAACTCTAAAGTAATTAATGCAACATCAAAATAAATAAAAGAATAATATAAGAAACATTATTACAGTAAATTACATATGCAACCTAAATAAAAATATGTGCATGTATTGTAAGATGCTTATTATTTATTATCATTATCATAAGCACTAACATTTGAAGGATCTTAAGGATACTCCTCCTTGTATGAGATTGATACAGTTACCTCAATCCAATAAAGGCTTTAGATATGAGTGGTAAGACACCCCTTTTATGTTTTCATTATCATTTTTCATTTATCTTTCCTTTAGTCCCTTGAGAGCAAACATTCTTTATCATCTATTGTCATAACCATTGTGGAGGTGGGAACACTAACACAAGGTTTGACCAAGGAAGGCCCCTATACAACACAACCTTTCTCCCTATGTCTATTTTGTAGGTTTATATATTTTCTACTGATTGAAGTGGATTTAACATCTCAAGGATAATAAATCCTAATGCATTGTTCAAGGACTCATCATCAAGAAATTAGGGAACATTGATTAATTGAGCTCTATCAGGCTTTAAATTATGATTTTTGTTGTCAAAGACCTTTAGAAACTAGTACACCTATGTAGACCCCAAAACTCTTGATTTCAGCACTTCTAGACTAGGGCACCCAATGCCACTATCTTGTCAATATTCTCCAGATTTCAACATCAAGTTCCTCTTTGCATCTTTTTTCTAGATCCACTTTCTATTTCTTTCATTATGTTATGTAATTTCCAGATTCTATTACACTTAGTTCATTTGACCTAATTCACCTAGTTTGATATAAATCACCATATCAATCACAACAAACACAAAAAAAGAACCAAAACCCTAACTAACCTATTTGGATCTCCTTTGATGAAAACAACCAAATAATACTACTTGGTTAATTTTGGTTCCCTAATATTTATGGTGAAAGATAATTCATCTAGTTTAATTCATTTAGGATAGATCTCTTTTCAACATCTTACATGTATTTTATATGACCAATATTTTAGGTTGTGGCTATTATGGATGGTACTACTGAGTTAACACTCATTGAATTTGGTTGTATGAACATGCAATATTTGTATGAATTTCACTAGGTTTGTGAGTAGATATTTTTCATGATTGTATTTGAATAATGTTACATTTGTTATTTACAATGGGGAGATATTAGTATACTATTTTTGATCTTGAGGATTAAAAATTTATTGGAGAGATTTATTTACTACTATGTACATAGTATACTATAGTTGTAAATTAGAATTACTACATTTGATTTACTTTGGGTTCTCTATTACTATAGTGCTAATGTCTAAAATGAAATAAAATGAACGTGTATATTTTCTAGAATGTTAAATAAGGATTTGAGCATCAAATTTATGAATATCGGATGACTAACTAGTAGAAAATTTAAATTCATACATTATATCAAGATCATGACACTAAACTATAACTTGATAGACTTAATATCATCCTTGATATATGCATAGAGAGTTTAAACTTTGAGATTAAGGGATAATATTTTTGAATAACTATAGGTATTTTGTGAGTTGTTATAGTTGTAACATGTGTAGGTGAGTTGTTTCAAAATAGGAGTTAAATAAATAAAATAGTATTATGTCATTCAAATTTATTATATTAAATATGTAATGATTATGTCTTATTCACTAAACCTTGGTCAAGGTTATTTTGGTGAAATTGACCAATTATATGTATTTAGGGTACATAACTGACTTGGGATTCCTTTTATACTAGACTTCACTAGCTTTATCTCTATATAGTATTCTACTATGACCATGCACATGAAGAGTTGGGTTCAATTGTAATAATATGATTATATGTTTTGATTTATAAAATATATCATTTTTATATGGAATCACTACTTACTAACCATTAAGGTCACAATTATTATAATTATCAAGTGCAAATATAATCTAGATGATGAATTATACAAATATAATAATTTGGTTTCATCATAGGAAAATAAAAATAAAAAGTCAAGAATATTGTTATTAGTAAAATTATTGGGCATATATCTTCATATGGTGATCTAATAGATATAATGTTTCCCACTATCTTGAGTATGAAATAGTACCAATCATGTCTAAAGAAAGTTCATAATTACTATTTTATGTCCCTTGAACCTTATATGATTCTTATGTGCCCTTCTTGATGCATGATGTGCTTTGTCAAGAAAGATATATAATATAACATGATTATGAAATTGATATTATTAAATCATATTATGTTAGGGCTCCACTTGGAGACATAAAATTATGCTTGCATAATTTTTGTATTGTTACAATATATTGACTATTTCATTTTTTCCTATGCTTTGATATGACCATGCCTATCTTAAATATTGATTAATATGCATAAAATTTTGTGTATGGATTTGATTTTTTTAAGGTTAATAATTATCAAAATAAAATTGGGTGGGACAATGAACCTAATTTTTTATAATAAGACTTTCATATAAAGTGGGTATTAGTGTTAGTTGAGTTATATATATGCATACAATCCTATACTTAGCATGGGATGTTGTAATAATTGACATAAAATTTGACATAAATAAATGAAACATTTCATACCAAGTGGGAAATTTGAAAGGGTTTAAAAAGATCTAGTATGAAACTCTATTTATCCAAATGGATATGTGCAGAGACTTGAATTGGTGATTACTTTGGAATTTTGAGCACTATGAGTTTTTTTAAATGGTCATGGTTCATTTTTTTATTATTTATAAGTAACCAACCTAGCCTATGTGTTAATGAGATGATTTTGTAAGGGACTCTTGGAGGTTCATGTTGAGTTGTGAATTATAATAGGGTGAGGTTTAATTCAAGATCTTGATGCCCTCGGATGAAAATGCTTTAGGATATGCTTGCTAAACTACAAACATGCTTGGAATTTTTAATACTAGTAAGAATTATTTTGTTGGGAATCATTTAAAAGAACCTTGTTGAGATATGAAATAATAATTTAGGAATTTTTGAGTTTTATTATTAATTAATAAAACTTTAGGAACAATGAATATTTCGGATTGACCATTGGTAAATGGTGATTTGTTGCACTAGATGGTTTTAATCCCTTCTATGTTCATCCTCATATACTATCTCACTTCTATGCAAAAAATTTATTGAGTGGTTATCAAAGCTAAGGTTTAGGAATTCTATGTGTTTGATACTTCCTCATATACAAGTGTCACAATATTTCCCTTCACACCTTGCATGTAGGATGCCAACTCTCCGTTGGGTCCTACAAAGTGACAACAATTTGGAAACATATATTATTTTTGCATTTAATAAATAAATCAGCAATAGGCAAATAATTAATTAATTAATCATAGGACTCACTAAGGTTGAGAGACCTTAATCCCAACAATTATTCCCTCCATTTTAATCCCTAATCAATTTTAATGAATTTTAATCTCTCTCTAGCAACTCTAAATAAAATAGTGCAACATCAAGAACAAGTAAAAAAAAAGATAATCAAAATAATTACACTCAATTATAGTCTACAACCTAATAAAAAATTCATGTTCATGTATTGTAAGATGTTTCTTATTTATTATCATTATTATATGCACTAACAATTGCAAGATATTAAGGATACTCCTTCGTCCTTGTATGAGATTGGTACAACTACAACAGATCAACAAGAGCTTCACATTTGAGTGGTAAGAAATCCCTTTTATGTTTTCATTATCGTTTTTCATTTATCTTTCCTTTGTTCCCCTGAGAGCAATGCACTCTTTATCATATTTCATCATATAACCATTTTGGAGGTTGGAATGTACCAACAACCTTTCTCCCTTTATATATTTTACAAGTTTACACGTTTTCTATTGATTGAAGTGGATTTAACATCTCAATGCTCCTAAACCCTAATACATTTTCAAAGACTTATCATCAATAAATTAGGGCAGATGGATTACCCAAGCTTTGTTGGACTTCAGATCCTAATTGAACTATTGTCAAATACCTTCAAATAATGGTAAACCTATGTAGGCCCTAAAACCCTAGATTTCAACACATCTGAACTAGGACGCCCAACACCCTTTTTCTACTAGTTCTGCTCCAGATTTCAATGTCAGGTTCCTCTTTGTATCTCCTCTCTAGATCCACCTTTTGTTTCTTTCATTTTGTTCTATGATTTCTAGATTTTGTTACACTTAGTCCATTTGATCCTAATTCACCTAGTTCAATACAACTCATCAGATCAATCACAACACATATACACAAAAAAGGGAGCAAAACGCTAACCAACCTCTTTGGATCTCCTTTGAGGACAGCAACCAAATAGTAAATCTTGGTTAATTTTGTCTCCCTATTATTTATGATGAAAGAGAATTGATCTAGTTTAAGTCAGTTAGGCTATATCTCCTTTCACCATATTACATTTTTGTGAACCTGACTTAGCTTAAATTTATAGATCTTTTTATTTTAATCACATATATTATCAAATCTAATTTACTTGATTAAAGTAAATTATATTGTTTGAATATATTATTTACTATTGCATGCATTGTATTTTAGTAAAGCATTGTAAGTATTGTTCTCTTATGTTATTTCCAAAACATAAAACCTAAAAAACCTTTTATTCTTCTAACATTACATCAACATATCCATCTTGTCATCACCTTCTTCTAAAAAAATATTCTCTTCTTCTCTTACATCATTGATAGATGTTTATTTTTAACCTTTGGTAGACCTTCTTGAAGTGATGATGAAGATAACACTTGTCCCCCTCCCAAGATATATATAATTTCTCCCCTCATTTTAACCTCTAATCAATTCTAATCAACCTTAATCTCTCTCTAGCAACTCTAAAATAATTAATGCAACATCAAAAGTAAGAAAAGTATAAGATAAGAAACATAATTACAATAAATTATAGTTTGCAACCTAAATAAAATTTCATATTCATGTATTGTAAGATGCTTCTTATTTATTATCATTATAATATTCACTAATAGTTGTAGGATCTTGACTATACTCCTTCATCCTCTTTGTATGAGATTGATACAACTACACAAATCCAACAAGGGATTCAGATATGAGTGGTAAGATGCCCCTTTTATGTTTTCATTATCATTTGTCATTTATCTTGCCTCTAATCCCTCGAGAGAACACACTCTTTATCATCTATCATCATAGTCATTGTAGAGGTGAGAACACTAACATAGGTTTGACCAAGGCAAGCCCCTATATAAAACAACCTTTCTCCCTCTGTGTATTTTTTAGGCTTACATTTTTTATTCTAATTGAAGTGGAGTTTGTTGGCAACACAAGGGTAGACAACTGAGATGGGGGGGTGAATCAGTTGTCACATAAATTACACTTATTAAACTTATTCTCAGATCTGATAATTAAACATGAAAGCAAAAACCATCACCAAATCAGAAACACACATAACACCAAGATTTTTGTGTGGAAACCCTGTTAGGGGAAAAACCATGGTGGAGGTTAATCCACAAGTTTATACTCTATTAAAAGTATAGAAAATGGGGAATGCACATGCATTCAGGCACACTGCCTAGAGCTCACTACTCAAATACAAAAGAGGCTTACTTCCCAAAGGAAGACACACTAGCTTACAGTCACATTCAGATTAAATCCATTTGAAAGATCTTAAACTGAGAAAATAGCATCTGCTAATGCCTGATTACAATTCTGGTTAAGCACATGAACACTCTTTCTTCTGCTCACTCTTCTTCACACTTTACTTCTGCCTTCGAAATATCTAAAATTTATTAGCACATAGCACTCACACATCTTGCTTCTTTCTTGTCTCAAATGATATAAACAATCAATTATATATATCCACATCTAAGGATAACATCAACTACATGTCGGCCCAATAAATTATAAAATGTGTACAAGTTGTCGACCCAAATCAATAAACAATTGTTAATGTGAATCAACCAATGTCGGCCAAAACATAGTAGGGGCCCAAAACATTATATCTCAAACACAAAACACCTTAAACAATTTTCCTTGAAGATCCACAACATGCTACAATCACCCTGTCAGCTAGGAACATGAAAAACATGAACACACAGAAGAAAATCACCAATTGTGAGCACAATGATTGATGCAAACCAAAAATACAGATAGAGCATGATCTAGAAATATCCACAAGCATCATGAATCACCACAGAAGCATTCACATCAACTCAAATTACTAGAATCACATTATCTTCTTTCAGGAACACCAACTACAAAAATAGAACAATTGTTGGAACATAGAAACTCATAACTTGATCAAATCTTCATGCGAACCTCTAAAAATTTTGGTGGATAAACTAGATACACCTGAAAAAAAACCCTTTAATCCGCAACTTCTCACCATCAATATACTAAAATTTCCATCATACTGATCTTCACTGCATTACCGACACCATGCAACATATTTTATTACAATTTTCTCAATCCTCAACATATACAGTCTTAAATAAATTAATGCTAATAGTGTTGACATCAATGAAAACCACATATCAAAAATATCCAACAATCTCCAACAATCTCCCCCTTTGGCATTGATGGCAACAAATGATGTGAAAAACACCATCAATGAAACTTTCGCTCAGCACTTTCTCCCCCTTAGGTTCTGACTCTTTTCTTCCATAATTTTTCACATGACTCTTCTCCCCATTTGACATCAATGACAAAGGAACACACAAGCTCTGAACCACATATCTGAACATCTGACTACTCCCCTTGAGTAGCATCCACCACAACATCAATTTGAATCTCAAGATATAACTATGAAATGCACAGACTGATGCAAGTCAATACATCTTAATTCTGATTAGGAGGGGTAATCACCCCTAGCTTCTCTCTAAGATACTCAAAAGTATCCTTAAGCAAGGTCTTGGTAGAGATATCTACAATCTATTCCTTAGTAGGCACATACTCCAATCTGACTTCCTTTTCACTTACCTTGTCTCTCAAAAAGTGAAACTTGATAGATATATGCTTGGTTTTTGAATGCAGCACCGAATTCTTAGAAATGTTAATAGCACTTGAATTATCACAAAGTATGGCAATAGGTTCATCATACACAACTCTAATATCTTTCAAAATCTTCTTCATCCACAGTACTTGAGTACGATTGTTAGCAGTAACAATAAATTTTGCCTCTGCAATAGATAAAGAAATGGCATTATGTTTCTTAACCATGAAATCAACTTCTTTCCCAAGAAAAATGCACCACCACTAGTACTATTTCTATCATCAACATCTCCTACCCAATCAACATTAGTAAAAGCACTCAAAGTAAGGTCATCCTCGTTAGGATACCATAGGCCAAAATCAACCGTTCCCTTCAAGTACCTGAAAATCCTTTTCACAGTTGTCACATGAGATTCTTTAGGATCAGCTTGAAATCTTGCAACAATGCATACAACATTCATGATACCAGCTCTAGTTTGAGTCAAATATAGAAATCCACCAATCATGGATCTGTATCTAGTTCGATTTGTCTTAGGAGAATCATCATTTTGAGTCAACTTACATCCGGTCACCATAGGTGTACCAACTGGCTTTGAATATTCCATACCAAAATTCTTTAGCAATTCTTTCACATACTTGGACTGAGATATAAAGATCCCTTTATCTAACTGAGTAATTTATAATCCCAAAAAGAATTTCATTTCTCCAATCATAGAAATTTCAAACTCACTCTATATCTCATCCGAAAACTTCATGCACAAACTATAATATCCTCCAAAAATGATATCATCAACAAAGACTTCAACAATCAAATCTTTATCATGATCAATCTTGAAATACAAATTACTATCAGCAGTACCTTTATTGAATCCAAGCTTCAACAAATACTTGTCTAGCCTAGCATGCCATGCTCTCAAGGATTTCTTAAGTCCATACAATGCTTTCTTCAATCCGAAAACCATATCTCCCTGATCAATCAATTGAAATCCATCAGGTTGCTCAATATACACTTCTTCATCCAGTTCACCATTTAGAAATGGTGACTTGACATCCATCTGATAAACCTTGAAGTTTTTGTAAGCAGCATAGGCAAGAAATAGTCTCACAACTTCAATTCTAGCAACAAGAGAATTTTTTTTTTTCAAAGACAATTCCTTCCATCTGAGAATATCAGTTACACACCAGTCTTGCTTTGTTACTGCCAACTTCACCTTGTTCATTCAGTTTATTTCGAAAGACCCATTTAGTTCCAATTACATTTTTGTCCTTAGGACTAGGAACAAGATTCCACGTATCATTCTTATCAATTTTTTGTAGTTCTTCTTTCATTGCTTCCATCTAATGTTCATCTTTTCATGCTTCATTGACATTGTTAGGCCCAGTTTTGAAATCAAATAGTACTCTTCTGCAATTCTTCTCCTAGTCTGAACACCTTTGTTCTTATCACCTATAATCTGATCTTCTGAATAATTTAGTCTTGCATACCTTGGATTCTTAGGTTGTTCTTGAACTTCAGGCTCTTGTGATCTTGCTTCTGCACTTTCACTAGATTCTTCCTCTTGATTTGCATGATTCACCGGATTGATTTGAAATTTCTTTCCTTTACCTGAACTATCATTTTGATTGTCTAAATCATATCCATGGGCTCTGGATGGTCTAAATGTGTCTTCATCAACCTTTACACTTGCACTTTCAACTACTTTCCTCAATCTCTTATTGTAGCACCGGTAGGCTTTACTTTTAGTAGAATAGCCAATAAAGATTCCTTCATCACTTCTAGCATCAAACTTTCCTATATCTCTTCATCTCTTTTGATATAAAATTTACTTCCAAAGATTTTGAAGTATCTAACAGTAGGCTTATGACCAAACCATAGCTCAAAAGGGGTCTTACCAGTATCACCTTTGACATATACCCAGTTGAGAGTGTAAATGGAAGTACTCACAACTTCTCTCCAGTAGATATGAGGAACATTTCCTTCCAGCATCATAGTCCTAGCAACTTCTTGAATTGTTATGTTCTTCCTTTCCACAACTCCATTTTGTAGAGGGGTCTATGGGATAGATAATTGTCTCTTTATCCTATGCTCTTCATAGAAAGAATTAAAATCATCAGAAGTGAATTCACCACCTCTATCTAATCTCAGACATTTAATCTTCATGCCTGTCTCTATCTCAACCATAGCCTTGAAAATATTGAATTTATCTAGAGCTTTAGATTTTTCCTTTAAGAAGGTAACCCACATCAATCTATAATAGTCATCAATAAGTAACATGAATTACCTATCACCTTGTAAACTTCTGATTCTAGAAGGACCACATAAGTCAGTATGCACAAGCTCCAATATTTCATTTGAACAATACTGTTTGCTTCTGAATGAAATTCTAGTTTTCTTCCCTAATTGACATTCCTTGCATATAGCATTAGTAGGCTTTATCAACTTAGGAAGATCTCTCACTGCTTGGGTAGAACTCATCTTGATAATATTGTCAAAGTTTACATGACACAATCTCCTATGCCACAACCAACTTTCATCAACTTGAGCAATCAAATAACTTTTATTTGCAATACTTAGGTGAAAGATATTAACTTTTGTTTTTGTGCCAGATGCAATCACATTTCCAAAACTCCCCAATATTTTACACTTTCCATCCTTGAATTGAAGATTATATCCCTTGTCAACCATTTTGCCAACACTTAAAATATTATGCTTCAAACCTTCCACATATAGGACATCATTAGTATTATGCTTACCATCAAAAGAAATGGATCCTCTGTCATGGATCACACTAGCTTTGTCATCACCAAATCTTACAACACCACCATCATACTTTTACAAACTCACAAATTTACTTTTATCACCTGTCATGTGATGAGAGCATCCACTCTTAATCACCCATTCATCTTTTTCTTCAACTCGAGAAGCTAGAGATTTCTCCACATTCATGCAACTAGTAGATTCAGTAGGTACAAGATTACTTTCCTTGATAGCAATAAATACAAATTCATCCTCACTTGCATTCCCTTTATCAGATTCATCATTTGTCACACCTTCATTAGCAACAAAATAACACTTTCTCTAGAATCTAGGCTTGTTAGATCTTGGATTAGGAACTCTTTCAGAACACCTTGAGGCAAAATGACCTATCTTATTGCAAGAAAAACATTTTAGAGGCAATTTACCTTTATACTTACCTTCTCCTTTGGCTACTCTCTTGACAAGAAGTGTTTCAAGCTCATATAGTTTTCTCTCTTCTTCTTCAATCTCTCTCATTTCCTACTCATATTTAGAAATTGATCTAGAAGAACTTTCTCCCGGATCATATCTCTGCTTATCTTTCCCAGATACAGTAGCTTTGAATGCAGATTCTGTCTTAGGAAGAGATTCACCAAATTCACTTAACTCAAAATCAGAAAGCTTACCAATCAACATGTCTTTGGTTACATTTGTCACAGTTTAGATCTCCTCAATAGTAGAAACTTTGTGTTTGTATGCAGCAGGCAGGGATCTTAGCACTTTAGCAACAATCTTTGATTCTTCCAAGGTTCCACCAGCACATCTAATACTACACACAAGTTCATTCACTCTTTGTATAAAAGAAGTAATGTTCTCATCTTCACCCATTCTCAATGTTTCATATTTCCCTTTTAGGCTATGTAGCTTAGCAATCTTCACATGCATATCACCTTCATACAAAGTTTCCAACTTTTTCTAGATCTCATAAGCTATCTTCAGCTCCATTACATTTGTCATTTCAGAATCAATCAAAGCACTCAACAATGCTTCTTTAGCCCTGATATTGTACTCAACTTCCTTAATCTCACCTGCAGTAGAAGGACCATTTTGAGGTATGGTATATCTATTCTTTGTAATTGTCCATTAGGGTTCACCAATGCATCTCAGATGACACTCCATTCGAGTCTTCCACAAAGAATAATTTGTTCCATCAAATCTTGGACTATCCTTCTTATATGTTGCCGTCCCGAATCACCTCAAGAGATTAAGCTTCTCCAAAGGAACCTTCTATGATACCAATTATTGGTAACACAAGGGTAGACAACTAAGAGGGGGGGGTGAATCATTTGTCACATAAATTACACTTATTAAACTTATTCTCAAATCTGATAGTTAAATATGAAAGCAAAAACCATCACCACATCAGAAACACACATAACACCAAGATTTTTGCATGGAAACTCTATTAGGGGAAAAACCATGGTGGAGGTTAATCCACAAGTTTATACTTTGTTAAAAGTATAGAAAATGGGGAATGAACATGCATTCAGCCACACTGCCTAGAGCTCACTACTCAAATACAAAAGAGGCTTACTGCCCAAAGGAAGACACACTATCTTGCAGTCACATTCAGATTAAATCCATCTAAAAGATCTTGAACTAAGAAAATAGCATCTGCTAATGCTTGATTACAGTTCCGGTTAAGCACATGAACACTCTTTCTTCTGCTCACTCTTCTACACACTTTACTTCTTCCTTTGAAAGATCTAAAATTTATTCGCACATAGCACTTGCACATCTCGCTTCTTTCTTGTCTCAAATGATATAAACAATTAGTTATTTATATCCGCATCTAAGGATAACATCAACTACATGTCAGCCCAATAAATTATAAAATGTGTACATACTGTCGGCCCAAATCAATAAAAAATTATTAATGCGAATCAACCAATGTTGGCCAAAACATAGTAGGGTCCCAAAAAATTATGTTTCAAACACAAAACACCTTAAACAATTTTCCTCGAAGATCCACAACACGCTATAATCACCCTGTCGGCCAAGAACATGAAAAACATGAACACACAAAAGAAAATCACCAATCGCGAGCACAACGATCAATGCAAACCAGCAACATAGATAGAGAACGATCTAGAAACATCCACAAGCATCATGAATCACCACAAAAGCATTCACAACAACTCAAATTACCATAACCACATTATCTTCTTTTAGGAACACCAGCTATAGAAACAAAACAATTGTTGAAACATAGAAACTCATAACTTGATCAAATCTTCATGCAAACCTCTGAAACTTTCGGTGGATAAACTAAATACACCTGAAAAAAACCCTTTAATCCACAAATTCTCACCATCAATATACTGAACGTTCCATCATACTGATCTTCACTGCATTACCGACACCCTACAACATATTTTATTACAATTTTCTCAATATCCTCAATATTTACAATCTTAAAGACATTAATGCTAATAGTGTTGACATCAATGACAACCACATATCAGCAATATCCAACAATCTCCAACATATTTAAGATCTCAATTCTCCTAAACCCTAATGCATGTTTCAAGGACTCATCATGAATTTAATTTAGGGCACATTAATTATCCATGCTCTATGGGGATTTGAATTTTGATTTCTATTGTCAGAGAGCTTTAGATACTGGTACACCTGTGTAGTCCATAAAACCCTAGATTTTAGTACTTCTAGACCAGGGCACCCAATGCCCATGTCTTGTCAATTCTTCTCCAGATTTCAATGTCAGGTTCCTCTCTATATCTCTTCTCCATATCCACTTTCTATTTTTTTAATTTTGTTATGTAATTTTTAGATCTTGTTACACTTAGTTCATTTGATCCTAATTCACCTTGTTTAATATAAATCATCATATTAGTCACAACACCAAAAAAAATTGGACCAAAACCCTAACCAACCTATTTGACTCCTCTTTGATGACAACAACCAAATAGTACTACTCGGTTAATTTTGGCTCCCTAATGCTTATGGTGACATAGAATTGTTCTAGTTTAATTCATTTAGGCTAGATCTCCTTTCATTGTCTTACATGTTCATGGTATCTCTATATTTTATGTGACCAATATTTTAGGTTGTCTCTATTATGGATGGTATTACTGAGTTAACACTCATTGAATTTGGTTGTATGAACATGCAATATTTGTATAAATTTCACTACAATTATGAGTAGATCTTTGTCATGATTGTATTTGAGTATGTTACATTTATTATTTAAAATGGGGAGATGTTAGTATACTATTTTTTTATCTTGAGGATAAAAATTATTGGACAAATGTATTATACCATGGCTGTAAATTAGAATTACTACTTAGTTTATTCTGGGTGCTCTATTACTACAATGCTAATTTTTTAAATGAATTAAAATGAATGTGTATAGTTTATAGAACGTTAAATATGAATTTGAGCATTAAATTTATGAATATTGGTTGACTAATTAGTAGAACATTTAAATTCATGTACATTATATCAAGATCATGACAATGAACTATAACTTGATAGCCTTACTATCATCCTTGATATATGAATAGAGAGTTTTGAAGTTGAGATTAAGGGAAAATATTTTTGAAGAACTCTAGGTATTTGGTGAGTTGTGCTTGTATTCTATTGTATAATTGTAATGTAGTTACATGTGTAGGTGAGTTTTTTCAAAATAGGAGTTAAAAATATAAAATAATATTATATCATTCTAAAAATTTATTGTATTAAATATGCAATCATTATGTCTTATTCACTAAAACTTGGCCAAGTTTGATTTTGGTGAAATTGACCAATTATATGTATTTAGGGTACATAATTGACTTGCGATTCGCTTTATACTAGACGTGACTAACTTTATCCCTATATAGTATTCTACTATGACCATGCACATGAAGAGTTGGGTTCAATTATAATAATATGATTGTATGCTTTGATTTATAAATATATCATTGCTATATGGAATCACTACTTACTAACCATTACGGTCACAATTATTATAATTACCAAGTGGAAATATAATCTAGATGATGAATCATACCAATATAATAATTTGGTTTCACTATAGGGAAATAAAATTAAAAATTTAAGAATGTTATTATTAGTAAAATTATTGGGCATATATTTGCATATGGTGATCTAATGGATATAGTGTTGTCGACTATCTTGAGTATGAATTAAGTTTCAATAATGTCTAAAGAAGTTTTACAAGTGTATTATTGTATGTCCCTTGAACCTTAGATGATTCCTATGTACCCTTATCGATACATGATGTGATTTGTTGAGAAAGATATATAATATAATATGACAATGATTCTTGATATCATTAAATCATATTATTTTAGGACTCGACTTGGAGACATAAAAGTATGTTTGCATACTTTTTGTATTGTGACAATATATTGACTATTTAATTTTTCCTTGTCCTTTGATATGACCATGTCTATATTATATTGATTAATATGCATAATTTTTATGTCTTGATTTGATTTTTATAAGGTTAATAATTATGCGTATAAAATTGGGTGGGACAATGAAACCTATTTTTTTATAATAAGACTTTCACATAAAGTAGGTATTAGTGTTAGTTGAGCTATATACATGTATACGATCCTATACTTAGAATGGGATGATAGAATAATTATCATAAATTTTAACATAAATAAATGAAACATTTCATACCAAGCAGGAAATTTGAAAGGGTTTGAAGAGATCTAGTATGAAACTCTATTTATCCTAATGGGTATGTGTGGAGACTTGAACTAGTGATTACTTTGGAATTTTGAGAATTATGAGTTTTATGAAAGGGTCACAATTTGGTTGTTTATTATTTATAAGTAACCAACCTAGCCTATGTGTTAATGAAACAATTTTGTAAGGGACTCTAAGAGGTTCATGTTGAGTTATGAATTATAACATGGTGAGGTTTAATTTGATATCTTGATTCCCTTGGATGAAAATTATTTAGGATATGCTTCCTAAACTAGGAACATGCTTGTATTTTTTAATACTAGAAAGAATTATTTATTTTCTAGGGATCATTTAAAGGAACATTGTTGAGATATGAAATAAGAATTTAGGAATTTTGAGTTATATTATTAATTAATGAAACTTTAGGAACAATGAATATTTTAGATTGACCATGTTGGTAAATGGTGATTTGTTGTACTAGATGGTTTTAATCCCTTCTATGGTCTTCCTCATATACTATCTCACTTCTATGTGAAAAGTTTCTTTAGTGGTTATCAAAGCTAAGGTTTAGTAATTCCATGTGTTTGATCCTTGAGATATCAAACTGAGGAGAACTACATGTGACTTTGATACAATTTGGAAGTGGGTATGTAAACAATCCTTGGGTGAAGAATGTCATGAACCTAAATTGATAGTGATTTTTTTAGGGAATAAATCCAAGGTTTGGGGTTGTTACTTAAATAAATAATTCCTCCCTCCTAGTATTCTTTCTAGCTTGAGGCTAAAATTTTCCTTGAATAGTCATGAATTCATCTTCCCAAAACATGTCCCCACTATATAGGTATGAGCCAAAAAAAGGCACCCATCCTCATCTAGTTTATCTACTTTGAGGTTTGTAGTGCTTTCCTTTCAAACATATCCTCTATTCTTGGATGGATTTTTAGAGTCACCATCACAATGGTCTATCTCTAATGTGAATGTATGAGAATGCCTCTAGACTTGTTAGAACTAAAATAATTAGAGTTTATGTGTTGAACACTATGACAATGTGTCTTGGCTCAATGAGGAGTATAGGAAGGTATATGTTAGGCTCAAGAATTAGTGAGTTCTATTCTTCCAAGAAATAAGAGCATGATAAACTAAGATATGGCATTTTTATGAATGAGTTATAGAAACATACAAAATTTATGTTTACTAATTATGTTGAATTAAGAAATTCTCATCTAATGGTTTGAACAACCCTTATTATGTGTTGATGATCTAGCTACTATTATTATTAATTAGCATGAATATATGTTGAGTTTAAGATAAATCTCCTTATAGTTTCCATTACAAGTAGTGGTAAAAATTAATAGTGAGCATTGTTGAATATGGTATATTCTTTAGCTTTTTGAAAACCTATGAGACTATATGTGTATAGGTTTATCGATCACTTTATGTTTGTATGTAAAAAAAATAACATACCAAGTTTTTGTGGATCCTTGTGATATCTTGATTATGCATGCTTGACTATAGGATGGACCCACATGTTAGAGTCAAGTCTAATATAGGTACATGGGTAGTTGGCTATCCCCAATACTATGTAGGCGATGGATGTTATATACTTATTCATTATATATTAAGGATTAGATGTCATTCACCAATATTCTAGGAGCTATGTGTATTACAATACACAAGGGGCTTTATTGAGTATCACTAGTATTGTGTAGGTGAAATATGTTAGGATAAATTTTCATACCTTAAATTTTAACTATCATTGATGGAATGCAAAAGATGAATGAAAAGATTCACCCATGGTATGACATGGCTTAACTAGCTTTCACTAGTACTGGATGTAGGTGATAGATGGTAAGAGCTACCTCATACTAAGTGGTACTAACTTTCACTAGTGACATGGAGGTAATATCTATTAAGATCCATTGACTCACATGGTTCAACAAGCTATGAAAATATTATTAATAGCCAAATGTGTTGTTTTTTGTTATAGTTGTGCCTTTATGGTGACTACCACAAGTAGTAAGGATGCTCACTTGTCTTCATAGTTGATGGTGAATTGGTATAAATGATGGGACCCATAGTGTAGCATAGGATGAGATAATACTATTATTCTTTCTTGGGATGTATTTAAGGGATTATAGATTAGAGAACTAGGTAAAGGGGAAGTTTCTTGCAGTGAGATTCTAACCAAATATTTTTGCTACTTGGTCACTATGTGTACATATAATGATATTGAGTTGTTCACATTATGTATGTATGTTTTATGCATGAGCAAGCCACACAATACATATGTCATAATGCATTAGTTATTCACATTGTGTATGCATGTCTATGGTGGGCTATTCATTATGTATATGTGATGTATGCATAAGCTAGTTACATGGGGTACATGTGCTAGTCACACTATGTTTATGTGATGCATGCATGATCAATTTGCAGTGTGTATATTTGATGCATTCATGAGTTATCACATTTAATGTACATAATATATGCATGATTTAGTCACAATGTGTACATGTTTTGTATCTATGAGATAATCACAATGTGTAAATGTGATGTATGTATCAGCTAATCACTATATATATTTGTGTGTTCACAAATTGATATTGGCATAAAGGTAATAATTGTTTGGAAAGTATTTAGTAGAGTACTATTACATGTGGATTGATTTGAAGCATTAGTTTAATTATTAATTTAAATTTAATAAAAGGTTAGAGGCTTAATCTCAAATGTGGGGATGCCATTTTATGTTATTGGTGTATGAATTGTAAAGCCTCTAATTCTTAAGAAGTGATATGTATGAAGAGCCATTATGAATGAGTCCTCAGTGTTTAGGTCTAGGTGTAGGGATGATCCTATCATTAATATGATAATACCATATTTTAGTGTAAGTATAAATCATGATATAGAGTTGTTGCCATGAATATGGATGGTAAGGCTTTGAAGTTGGTACTTCCAATTTGGATAGAATATGTTTGGTTGATTAAGATAGTACAAAAGGTACAATGTTATTAGGAAAACCAGATTTCTAATAACTGGGGTGAGTTATCTATATACATTGAATGCCTCATGAGCCTAGTGGACTCAAATGCACTAGCCCAAACCTCCTAGCAATAATGGATAGAGGATATCAACAAAGTGATGTAGGAGGAGTGGTGAGTAGAACTACACCTTGTAGTCCCAAGGAGAAAGGTTGATCAAATAATTCATGTTTAATGCTATCACAAGGTAAACATTGAATCTAGTGCTATGGAAAAGTTCAAAGACACGATTGATGAAGAACCTATTGCACTAAAGGATTGCCTACAGGATGTTGTGAAGGATGACTAGGGTACCATTTATTGTTCTCCTATGGAACAGTATTATTTTTTATGGTAACACAAACTTTCACTTGAAGTAGATCAAAGCCATCAAGTAGAAAAAACCACATTTTTGTGTAAGAAATTTAGGTTCTCAAAAAATGCAATGAAAAATAAGTGTTCTTCCACTAAATTTACCTAGAGGAAATAATGAAATTAAGGATTTAAGAGCTATTAAAATGGAATTATAAATATGAAATTTAAATGAACAAAATACAACACTTAGTTAAATTTTGAAGATGGAAAAGTGATATTAAAGATGTTAGGAATTCATTAACCATTAAATGCTAGAGTTTTAAGGTATTGATTAAAAATATTTTTTAATATTTATAAATTGATTATATGTTGCTCTAGTTTAGATCCATGCCTACAAAGTGAATTGGCACATAGGCTTAAACTTATATCAACAAGAATGAATTGACATAAATGTGGTTGATTGGAAACACTTCACCTTGATCTTTTCATGTGTAAATATTAATAAGGAATAGTTAGGTTTACACATTGGGGAATCTACTTAATCATGAGGGTCATGTTCTCCTAAGTCAAAATCCTAGATGAGGTGATTATAACAAGAATAATGGTCGAGGACAATAATCAAGCATTCAATTGACCTACGATTATGTGTCTTTTAATAATGTTGCATGGTGTTCTTGATTTATTTGATCATTCCTTTATCGTTAGATTCCTAAGATGTCTCCAATGATTTCAAATGAGAAAATAAATGGTAAATACAATAATGTAGCACACTTAATCAACACAAAAAACTATACTAGATTGAACATCAATGGTTGGTAAGATGTAAATATAAATTCTAAAAGTTGAAAAATTATGATTTAAATTTATAATTACAAAACTACTATAGATCAATTTTACAACCACAAATTTGATCTTCAATGATAAATAAAAAATTTAAAAATTAAATCCAATTTCTAAAAATAATATTAGTAAGAATAGTAAAATGATAATTGCAAACAAAATTTGTCCAACAATTTACTACTTATAAATTTGTTACTATATTAAAAACTAGATGGGTAAAAACACAATACAAAGCGAAAGCAAAAAAAAATAGAATACAAAGCGAAAGCAACAATTTAAATGAAGGGAGAAATAACGGTCACCTCAAAAAACAAAAAACTAACTAGCCGTTGTAGCACTAAAGGCTCTTCAAATTCAATTCATTCTTTCAAATTCTTCAAATAGAGCTTCATTTGCAGCAACATTCTGATTGTTTTTCGGTTTTATTTTTGTAGTTGGAGTGTGATCTTATTTATTCATATGGTGTATGTGAAGCGATTTTAGGTGGTGATCATCATATTGTGAAGATCCCTGTGGACGGTCAATTCTTCTTCTTCCTGACAATACCCACTGGAAGAAATCGTAGATAGCAGGGGCCACCATGGCAGAGACCATGGCAGAGGGAGGAGGATCTTCCAGATTTCTTGGGATCTTCCAGCTTTCCATCTTATGCTCAAACCATGGCAGAGGGAGGAGTATCTTCCAGCTTTCTTGCTTTTTTTTTGCTTTTCTGAACTTTCTTTTTACTGCTGCCATTCAAGTGTACGGGATGGTGGAGCCAAGCTATTCTATCCTCTTTGGTTCTTGTACTATTATGCACAAGTTAATTCTTTAAGGGAATGGTGTGAAGATGTTGCAGAGGGACAAGACTAATTTGAGGGCTCTGAGCAGATGCATTCAATGATTGAGAATGAAGGGCCTCAGCTTGCTAAGAGTGTGAAAGTTAAATTGGGCCCTCTCAGATGGTGCTCTCAATTCTGTCTTCCCATTACCTTGACATCTATTCTCAATTCTGTCTTCCCATTACCTTGACATCTATCTCATGCCTCGTTAATTTCTTGCAGCAAGTTAATTGGTAAGATCATTGCATGTAGGGTTATTAATACATAACAACAAAATAATTTATAGCACATTTTGCGTAAGACTTATTTTCCCTTAAAAACTACAAAATTCTGATGCCAAAAAGAAAGAGTCAAGAACCCAAAATATGATAGGTATTTTCCCTTGGGTGTCTGAGCTATTTTTTCTTGCAAATCTGAGAATCCACAAGCCCTGACATTGAAGCTCCAGAATCTCTTAGAATAATATGAATAATATTTCACGCTCTTTTCACGTACAATTTGATTGATTCTTTTGTGTGTATTAATACTCATTGCAGACAAGTACAACACTGACTTTGCTTTGTTTTTACACAAACCAGCATGCTTGACTTGGTCTTTTTAGGATTGGTTTAAGAGGCGAAACTTCAGGAGGAGTGGGAGGCAGAAAGAGCTAGGTGACAGAGTAGAATTGAGATGTCTGTTCTTGAATATATTCTTGAGGTATGTCTTCAACATCTGAATGCATTCGCTTTTGATAACAGGATAACTTATTCTGTGGTTTGAACAAAACTACATTGCACACCCGTTATAGGGAGTTTTTCATTTCTTTGAAACTAATTGGGGGTGCATCGATTTTAAAAATTTATTGAGATTTCCCCTGTTTTGAAGCTACTTTTCATTTATTGAGATTTATCCATTTGGTGTGCTGTCAAATTGAGATTTACATTATTTCCTGGCAATATGTTCAGCATAAAGGTTTTATCAGTCCTGCTGACATTCTTATAACTGAATAGCCTCTTAAATGGACTCTCATTTTATCTTCCTCTCCTTTTTAGTGTTAAACTGCAAGGGAAAAACGAGCGAGCAAAAGATTTTTGGCTCTATGCACATTCTTAGTGAGAAAGCATTGTATTTATTTTTTATGTTGTTCTGTTTATTTGTGGGTCTGCTTTATTTACTATTATTTTTGCTTTAATTCTATCAAATCTTAAGGATCTGCAAAAAATTGTTGTTAGTTTTATCCTGCAATAAAGTTATCTCATCATGGACATTAGTTAATCCATGCTACAAATAGTTGCCAGAACAATAAATTCATTTTTGTTATCTCCCTTCCATTCTTGTTGTATGCTTCAAACACGGATTTTTCAATGCTTCTAAACTAGAAGTGCACCATATCATCAAAAAAAAAAACCATCTACTCATTATGATCATCCATTACTCATCATCTCCTCTGGTTTTAATCTTGGAGTCTAGTCCATAGTCAATGAGAGAAAGTGTTTGTTTAGCAGGAGCAGCATTGTTATCATCTTTCTCTTCTGGTACATTGATGGGTGCACATACTTGCAATTAGGACATTTCCTTGAAACCTTAGATAACAGACTGTGGCAACCATCTCTATCGTGGCATTCATGTTGTTTTCCTCCTCAAAATAAGCAGTATTGTTTAAGTCTGAGCGTGGAGGCTCAAATCTCTTCCCATCATTCTCTTGTGATTTAAGAGGGAGGTTAAGCTCAAGATCCAACCTCAAGTCCTTCGATGATTGATTAGGACTACAATGTCCACCACCTCTTGGATAATCAAAACATAAAAGATGCAACCCCTAAAGGTCCTAGTTTACCCAACACTGATTGGAGTTGGCCAAACTGCAGTATAAACAAAGCCCTTAAAAGGTCTAAATGCAATAACATAGAACAACCATACAAGCATTAACATCTCAAAATTTTATTCTGAAATAAATAAATATTAATCTTAGAAAATTCAATTTACCAAGCACTATTATAGCATTACGCAAATTGCAATTAAGCAAAGTATGAGTGCATTACTGCAACTCCACTAAAATAAATAGATACATAGTATCCTCTTACCCATGAAAATAGTTCTTAATAAAATGTCTAATCCAGAGAATGCCTAAAGTAAATTTTACCAGATAATCGAATCTCAATAACATACGATGTACACACCAGAGAACACCCAAAGTAAGTTTTACCTGATAAGAAAATTTAAAATAACTGTGAAATTCAGGGGTAAAAATTAAATCTAACAAACCTTAGGTACCAAAATCCAATTAAATTATGCTGACAAAACTAATGTGTGTGCAAATGATTAAAAAATGCAAAACATATGGTTTTTAAAAGATTGAAGAAAACAGATAGAGAGAAGTAAGATACGGCTTCGAATCCGGAAAATGCCTGAAGTAAATTTCACCACATAATCAAATATCAAAGATGTAAGATGTCTACGCCCAGAGAAAGTTTTTAGTAAGTTTTACCTGATAAGAAAATAAGTTTGGCAAACCCTAGGCACCAAATTCCAAGAAAATTATGTAGACAATGCTGATAAGTATGCAAACGAATAAAAAATGCAGAGTATACGAGTTTTAAAAGATTGAAGGAAAAATCAAGATACAACATTCAGGAATGGTTTTCACGAGAGTTGATTAGGGATACGGAGTTCCATGTGAATGACATTGATCTATAAATGTACTTGAATTGTAGCTTATGGGTAGTTCATAAAACAACAATTCAACGTTAAAGATAAAAATGAAGTAAATACAATCTCTACTCACATATGCATTCATGTATTTTATAATCAGTTCAGAGATCTCCTTGAGTATTTTTCTTTTAGAATGGAATAGATAACAAAATACATAATTTATGCCTCTACTGTATAGCTTCTATAAAATAAAACCATCTTATAACCACTGCTTACTAAGGATGAACTAGCTGTGTGTTAAATGCCACACCAACTAGGCCGGTCTTTGCTCAATATGGAGAGAGTGTTCACAAAGCTATCCATTCGAAGTTTCCCTCTATAGATGGAGAGAGTGTTGACAACATTGATGGCCTCTTCTGCTCCTTGGATCTGGATCGGGCTTTCTTAATTCTCTGGAGTGTCTTTCAATGCTTGTGACTTCAGTCATTTCATTTTATCATGTCATGCTTTGTTATTCCCCTTTGATAGTTTCGTTGATGCCAACTTGTATTAGTTTTCCATCACATCATTGTGCAATCTTGTATTAGATATGTAATTGAAATTATCTGCAATTCTGTGAACTGATATTTTAAGAAAAAGTAGAATGGTTAGAATGCCGTAAAGAAGGTGTAGATATGAGGATTGCACTAAATATAAATACTGGTGCATAGTGATTTGACAAACGGGTAAAGGTATTTTCTAATTAGACAGTTTCAAGTTGCAGGTTCATGGCCTCTCAATGTTTCAATTTCAGGTTTCTAATGAAATAGTTAGTTTCTAGAAAAATTTAATATACTCCTTTGACTTAGGAAATTATTGATTAAATTTCAGAATATAAACAATATCCAATCGACTAGTAGATTGTTCCTAGTAATATATACTCAATACGTTGTCGGTATCCCTTATGCTCTGTTCTGAGCATATTCGTATAATATCAAAGCCTGTATGTGGTTTTGAATTATATGGCATGGTTGGATAAACAGTTTATTTTATGTTCTACTAGACAAAGCCTACAATATTAAAGACTTAGTGATTCCAGGGAAGGGCTTATGGGTTTGGCAAAAAAAAGATCCAAAATTTTGGCAAGAGTAGAGGATATATATTAATAAGTTAATTATGGACTAGGGTCCACTCCCTTGTATAGAAAAAAAATAAAAAATATTAACAAACAGTTTAACCATCAACCCTTGAATAGGTATTCTTTGAAAAATAAAACAGAATCTTCAACCAAGCACCCATCACTATTAAAATCCCTCAAAGTTGCTTCTACAGTCCATGAACTTTAGCAATGTTTGTAACTGACATTTTGTGCAACAATTAAAGATATTTTACTGCCCTAATTTGAAACTTATATCTATATTTACATTTTTATTTGTATATGTATATATTTATTATACATATATATAATATATATGTATAATATATATTATATATATGTGTGTATATATATGTGTATTTTTATATACTTATAAAACTATTAGATGTTATATATATATATTGGAGGGGATGAGAGAAGGAGAGAGGGAGAGAGAGGGGGAGAGAGGGTGAGGGTGAGGGTGAGTGAGAGAGAGGGAGAGGGTGGGAGTGGGAGGGAGAGAGAGAGGGGGAAAGGAGAGAGAGAAATGGAAGGAGAGGGGGAGGGGGAAAGAGGGAGGAGAGGGAGAGAGAAAGGGAAGGATAGAGAGAGGGAGATAAGGGAAGAGGGAGAGGGTGAGATGGATGGAGAGAGGAAGAGAGTGGGGGAAAGGGGGAGAGAAAGAGGAGAGAGGGGGGAGAGGGGGAGAGGGGGAAAGAGGGAGGAGAGGGAGAGAGAAATGGAAGGAGATAGGGGGAGACAGGGGGAGGGGGGATAGGGACAGAGGGGGAGGGGAGAGAGAGAGTGGGGGAGGAGGAGGGGGAAGAGAGGAGGAGAGGGAGTGGGAGTATTTGTGGGAGAGAGGGGGATGGAGAGGGAGGGAGTGGGAGTGGGAGTAGTGG
>CM021100.1:818108716-818162664 GCA_007115665.2 Sequoiadendron giganteum | reverse complement strand
GGGAGAGAGAGAGAGAGATGAGAGAGAGAGTTTTCATGTCCCTTTTTTGAATTTTCTAAATATAGTAGTTACTATTTTTAGTAAGTTTTATTTTCTAAAAATAATGAATCAAAATTGTCAAATTATTCAAGAAATATTTTTTTTTTGGTTTAAATATTCAAATTAGATTTTTTGGAAAAATTAAAAATTAAAATTAAACAACATTTATGCCAAAGAGGACATTTTGGAGGTTTTCTTGCCTTTTTGAGACTTAAGTGCTTGCAAGGAAATTGACACATTCTCTTGAGATTGCATTGGAGGATTTTGACAACTAGAAAAGGTAGTTACTAATTACAAGTTATAAGATACTTTCCTTCTTGATGTGGGAGACTTGACTTAAATATTAGTGGGTTTCTTGGAAAAAGGCAAGTGACATGTAATTTGGCAGTTTGAGATTAGAATGTTTTTGGTGACTGAACCACAAATTTTAGGGGAAGGTTGCTCACTTGCACTTCTAGGGTTTTTCACCTAAAAGGAGAGAGGTCCTTCTACCTAAAACTTGGAGGTTCACTCAATACTAATGCTAATATGATTGAAATGTATCTAATTGAATTTCCTAGATGCAATGAACTACTAAAAGAGATGAATGATCAGTGAAAAACTAATGAAATGTAGATTGTTTGAAAACACATAATGTTATGTAGGAAGATAGATTAAAGACAATACAAAGAAAGATAGAAGGGAAAATAGAAAGAGTGAACCTAGAAATGAACATAAATTGAGATGAAGATTGTAAATGTCTCCGAAATTCTACAAAATCTTATTTTCTAGCCAACTGGGACACTTATGCTAAACTAGGCGACTTAGTCCCAGATATGGGAAACTTCTCCGGAGACCGTTCCAGCCAAATGGGTGTCTAAATCTTCAAAACTCTTTCACAAACACATGGAGTAGGACTAAGTCACCACTATTGGTGACTTACTCCACCCTAGCTTTTCTGAAAAATTCGGGAGTGGAAACAGAAGCCTATGGTATACACAGTCAACAACCTGCAATGATTCTCTAATTGTAGAAAAGGCAATGAACTATGAGACAAAACTTAAAAGGAAATTATGGAAAAATCTCACAAAAAGCTTGATCAATCACTAACATGCACAAATTGCAAGAACAAGGAAGGCAAGAATTTCAACACCAAAATACTCCAAGGTCTGTACTATATTCCATCTCCAAAAAACTGAGTTATAAAGTCTACCAGTCTGAGAAAGGATTGCAAAAAAAATCACTAACTCCCAAAACTGCAAAATAAGAACTAACTGTCAAATGAGTTACAAAAGTGGCTAAGTAGCCAAACCCCAAACAGTTCCACCAAAAAAGGAACTAGAAGCATCTTGGGTCGGATGCAACAATAAACCCACAAATTTAGCCCCTAGATTATCTCCAGAAGGCTTCCAATGGTTGAAAAAGTCATACAAGACTTAATCAAAACATAAATACTTCTCAAAAGTGCCTCAAATTTAGTCAAAAAGGCCTAAATTCACTCTTACAAAGATGAACCACTCCCTAGATACCCTCCTTATGTCTCCAAACCACCATAACTCCCAAGAAGAAGTCCTCAAGCCATTAAAACACCCTTATCTCTCCACTTTTACATTATTGCTTGCTTTCCTTTAGAAGCTTTAATATTTATTTAATTGATTTATAACATATATCAATCAATAAATATTAAATTACAACATTTGTCCCAAAAACTTTAATATTTATTAATTGATACATTTAAATCAATTAAATAAATATTATTTTACAATATCTCCAAGAAAACAATAGTGGCAATACAAGATATTATTCTATTAAATATTATAATCGTATGCTAAAGAAACATATAATTATAATATTTAATAAAATAATATTACATAAAAAATGCCATATATGGCTTGAAGCTGTGGACTTCAAACAAAAAAAACAATCTGCCTCAAAAGGCGACAAAACAATTCAACCCTAAAGCATTTTCGCATCATTTGGTCTTTTTACATTGGAGAGGTGGAATAGGGTTTGAGCAGGAGTTGCCGCCATCTATGGAAGTTTTCTACCTACTGGAAGTTTTACGAAGCCATTTCCTCCATTAATCTCTGTGAAACTTCAAAGGTAAATGCATTAGAATGCCACCCGAACTCCCATTTCTAAAAAACATGCTGAATGAAGGTGAAATTCGTGAATTTTCCTTGCTGCTCTGGCCACCATCATGATTATAGCAAGTTTTAAATATTTTATGTGCTTGATGCTCACTTCCAGCTGCAGGTAACTTTGCCTCAGCTTTGTTTGTAAAAGGAAACAAACAACCACCATTCTTCTGCATTTACCTACTCACAAATTCCGCGAACCTTCACTGGTGAGTGCAAGTATGACCCGAGCTGTTTATTCTTTGAAAAATTTGAACAAAAAGATTGCAAAAATTTTTCCTCTTTCAGCCACTTGAAAAGTATTTATATTTCCGTGACTTTATCCATTTTTTTAAAAATATTTCCTCTACTCTGCATAACACATTCACACATTGCTGTCCTTATGCTCTTAATATCATTGTCTACTATCTATGGCTTTGTAAGGCATTGCTTCAATAAAGTAAAAGGTTTCATATGGCAAGATATGTCCCCCTAATACTGTATTTACTTCTTTCTTGATCTAAAATTTGTCAATCAATGATACGCTAGGCTCAAACCCTTGTGGGAGCCACACATTATGTCCACGTGACATTGATCATTTTTCTGCACAGGAAACAAACTCATTAGCATAAATATTTCTTTCTCACAAGCACTGAGGGTATTCTTATTTTCCTTCTTCAGATTTAGGACAGCCTTAAAAGGTAGCATAGGTATAGAGTAAATTTGAGATAACCAGCCATTGCTTAGATCTATATTGGGATCTAACATCATTGTTTTCAATTTCATAGGATTCAAGAGCTTGCTGGGAGACTTGTAGACACAGAATAGACTCAGGGCTAGCAACCACTCATGACCAGTCAAAGCAACAGGAAATGACTGGTTATCCTTGACCTATCTCTCTCTCCTATTCTGTCTTTTAATTCTGTTTTAAGTTTGTAGGAGAAGTAATAGGCTATACTCACGGCTTGTGTGAGGCATTTAATCTGAATTGATCTTAAATACATGTATTTATGTTTTCAAATGAGTGAACTCAAAAAATGTAATTTATCATTGTTCAATACAAATGAAATGATTCTTTTCATAATTTCACAATGTATTTTATCTTTATTGTTTGCAAATCAATAAATGAGGTCAATTGATTCAAAAATGTATCTTTTGTAGCAAAACTGCTAGGGTAGTGAAAGTTTGATAATAGGAATCAAGGTAGCAATCTAGCCACATTAATTAGGAAACTTATATCAGAGGACATTTCCAAGTACCATGCCACATAATGATAGACAATTGATGATGTAGGGTGCGAAAACATGATTTTGACGAAACAAATGGCACCAAAAACGAAGTTCACTAGCACCTGTTATGTTGTCTTGAATGAAAAGCACTTTATTATCGCTAAGATAGGAAAAACCCTAATGTGCATACATGAGAGTGAAAAAGAGTTAAAAATGAAGTAATTTGTCACTTACTTGTTCATTTTACCATCTTGTAGCTTGAGAGTGATGAGAGAATAGTGAAATATGTTGATTAGACAAGACTATACACTTGTAAGACTGGACATGCTACGGGATTAGGTGGCATGCGGCAAGCGGAATCATGAGGTGAGCCGATTTTGCATCCTTCATTGTGTGTTTTCACAATTATTTGATGACTTCTATGCATTTGTAGGTTTATTTAGGATCTTGAAAAAAAATTATGTGAAGTGTCCCCTTTTTTTGCAAAGTGTCCCATTTGTTTGCAAAGTATCCCTTTTGTTCGCAAAGTGTCCCTCTTTTTTGCAAAGTGTCTTGTTTCTTTGCAAAGTATCCCAAAAGGGTTCTAAAGTGTCTAGTGCCTTTAAGAAAGCACACTAGAATAATAGTAGTACACTTGCATGATGAATAAAGTAAAAATGAAAGATTCTATATGGTTTATAGAGAATATTTTTGTGTTTTTTGATAGGTACCCACCATTCACGTCAGTGTCTAGGTGGTAGGCAGTTAAGTTTTTTGAGAGATTTAGCCCCCGCACTTTCACCAAAGGACACAAAGCATCTACAGGTTGTTGGGATATATTGGGCGTCCCTCATGCCCCCCATGAGGTACCATGATCATGCACTAGCCAAGCGTTGGGATGCAGATACATGTACATTCTACCTTCCAATTGGGGAGATGACGATTACTCTGGAGGACGTGCATCGCATTCTCTGATTTCCTATTTAGGGAGAGTGGGTGTTCTTCCAAAGAGATTGTAACTTCCACAAGTAGAAGGTCAATATGTAGTATTGTCTAGATGGGCCAGTGCATGATGAGCAAGTGAGAGGACAAATTGATCTTGCGATTTTGTTATATTCACGAGCCCTAGTGGTGAGACGGATTATGATGCATATAGTTACGCTTGTACTCCTCCCAGATGGACAAGCAACACACCTAGAGGGAGGGATAGTTCACTGATACATGGGATGGAAGAGAACAAGACAGTAATGCCTGGGGGCATTGTATCCTAGCGCATTTATATTATGATCTTGGTCAGTTTTTTTTCTGGAAGGTAGATAGCATGGTGCATTGTACACTTCTACAGGTTTCGTTCCTTGAGCATATCACATACACCAAGCCTACTAGCTTCTCGTGTCTGACAAAAATGGGGTATCCTCGAGCCTTTGGCTATCCTCTATGATGGTTGTGGCGGTACGGGGATTTACACTTTTGGAGAGTGAGATTGGACCGACTGGAGGAGGATGAGATCTTGTGGAGACCTTATCAGTGGACACTTCAGTGGCCAAAGCACATGAGGTAGTTTAGGAGATTACAGTTAGATAGATTTTTGGTTGGTCGTCATGATCATATAGTACATCCTTTCTACTGTGATTGATTCATGCGCTAGTTTGGGAAAATCCAGAGGCCACCCAAGAAACGATCCTTTTTTAGGAGGTCAGTGTGGAGTGATAGAAGACTAGGTGATACAATACGGGTCACTCTAGACAATGTTGACGAGAGGGACTTTGATTTCTCATATCACGATCAACATCCAGTCTCTGATGTAGATGATGTTGATGCCACATGAGAGTATGAGCAGTGGTGGGCAGCATCATGACCAACTCCTATTTATCTGATTGATGAGCCTATAGGAGATGCAAGACCATTTCTAGATGAGGGAGATGATAGAGAGGATAGGGACAAGGAGACATGATATAGGGTTGCAGACATATTTACCGATATTATTAATGAGGAGTATGATGAGGATGCAAATCTTGACTATGATGACTAGGAGGGGGAGGAGGAGGATGAGGATGAGGATGAACAATAGGAGGATGAGGAGCCACCCCTGAGTGAGATTGATGAGGCAACAATAAAGGATTGACACGAGTGGGGAGAGCCCTCACCTATTAGTATGACTAGATCACAAGCAGTGGCTATACCATGCTTCAGTATCCATAGTCGTGGAAAGGCTAGCACATCTTCCATGCCCCCTGCACAAGACAAGGATGATATTTCTCAGCCTACTGGAGATATAGGTGATGATATTTAATTTTTATGCATGTACCTTGTGCTTTTAGATATTATTTTATATATATATATATATATATATATATATATCATGTTGTGTGTTGATTGTATATTGTTTCTACCTTGCAGGAGCTACGAGAGATTGGTGGGACCTCTACTGTCAAGCAATAGTAGAGATAGTGCCAACATCTATCAATGAAGAGGAGATGGACTCAAACTATGTGCCCCCTCCTATTATGGAGCAGGATCCAAAGTCACTCAGGCCATTCGCGAGATTATGAGTAGCATATGAGAGTCTGAAGAGACGAATCCACTGAGCTGAGATTGCATCAGAGGCACAATCATCCCAGACCTTAACAGAGGTGGAGAGACTAGAGGTAGAGGTAGAAAAACTATAGGAAAAGAGGGATCAGATAGAAGGCGAGAAATGGGTGGCCCTTGGACGGATACAAGGTTTAGAGTTTTCACTCAGATTCGATGGATCGCGGTCACAATCATATACGACTGTCACCCGATGTCCTACTACCAGATCATCATGAGTACCAGACCCTGAGGGTTCTAGTAACCACAGTCCTTAGTGATATTGTATATTGTGATGACATGTACATAAAACTTTTGATATATTTAGATAGATGAGTATTTTGGTGTTTTATTACTTTTCTTTATGAGTTGGAATGTTATATGACAATGTGATTAATTAAATTACTTAATTAATGTATTTATGATTTAACAAATCTAATGTGATCATGATGATTAAGTATGTTATGCACTTATTATTTAAGTTAACATAACACATAAGATGAATTTGAATAGTATGAAACCTAAAGTAACTATAAAATGAATTAAATAATCACTTTAGTGCTCAAGACACACACATAATCATTTTCAGGAACGAAGCAATGGGAAATCATATATGATATAATCCAATAGCTCCAACAACACTGCTTGATCATTCATACCATTCAAAGGGAATAGACATAATACCTGCGTAGATGTGCGGTGTTGATAGGGTCTTTGAGAGGTGTACCATCTAGCTTTGTTAACATGTAAGCACCAAATCCGTAAGTTGAATTAATCATGTAGGGTCCTAACTAATTAGGACTGAATTTTCCTTTTTCAGCATAATCTACAGTAGTGTTGTGTTGATTTTCATATAAGACTAAATCACCCTTAATAAATGTCTAAGGGATGATATAAATATTATGTTTACGTTGTAATTGCTTAGTGTAGGCTTGGAGATGCTCGAGAGAGTTAATGTGTTGTTCATCAAGAATTTCAAGATGGTGTAATAATTGTTCCTTATAAGTGTTATTATCGACAAGACCTTGGAGAGAAATCCTTATTGTTGGGATTTCTAAATCCAAGGGTATGATGGCCTCGATACCATAAACAAGGTTGTAAGGCATATTTCCCGTAGATGATCGAACATTTGTGTGATAGGCCCATAATGCATATTGTAGTTGCGTGTGCCAATCTTTGTGATTTTGATTAACTATTTTCTTGAGGCTTCATTGGAGGATATTATTAGTGCTTTCAACTTGACCATTAGATTGTGGGTAGTAAGGTGTTTAAAAATGATTTTGAATATGAAATGTATATAGGAACTTCTTCACATCATTATTTTTAAATGGTGTGCCATTGTTCAAAATTAATATAGAAGGGAGTCTAAAGTGAGAAATAAAGTGTTCCAATAGGAAATGACATATCAGATCAGTAGTTGTGGATCAAAGAGGAATAGCTTCTACCCATTTTGTAAAATAATCGGTTGTGGTAATGATAAACGTATGTCTAGCAGAAGAGGGTGGTGATATTTTTCCAATTAGATATAGTCCCCATACAAAGAATGGCCAAATAGGGATTTTGGTACAGAGCTTAGAAGCAGAAGCATGAATCAAATTTCTATGTTCTTGACATTAGTGACATCACTTAACATAAGCATAACAATCTTTCTCAATATTTTTTAGTAGTAGACCATACGAAGGAGTTTTTGCACTAAGGTTTTTCCTCCAAAGTGACCACAGGTGCCTACATGAGCTTGCTCAAGTGCGACATTAATCTCAAAATCCCTAAGACATCTTAGTAAAATTCCATCAAAGGATCTTCTATATAGCATATCGGCAAGGATGACATATTTGGTTGCTAGTTTTTTAAGACGAGTTCGGGTATTTTTTGTTGTAGGCTCAGGAATGGTACCATATTTTAAATAATTATATATGGCATCATACCATTCACTCGATTTATCCTAGATTTTTGTGAACACATCATTAGATTTATCATTGATGGATGGTTTCATGATTGGGTGAATAGTGAATGTGACGTATTTAGAAGGATCTTGGGGTGATATAAGAGAAGCGACACTTGTCATTGCATCTGCATGCTGATTATCTTTGTGGGGGATGTTATCAATGGTGAATGAGTGAAACTGCTCTAACAAGGTTATTACAAGATCCTTATATTTCAATAATTTGTCATGTTTAGCTTGGTAGACTTTGTTTATTTTTTTGGTCACTAATTATGAATCACCAAATATCTAAATCTCTTTTACACCAATGACTAAAGCAACACACAATCCAACAATTAACGCTTCATATTCAGCTGTGTTATTTGTACATAGGAAGTTTAATCGATACGATAAGGGAATAGGCTTTCCAACAAGTGGAATTAATATAACCCCAATGCTAGAGCCTGTTCGACACTTGATCCATCAAAGTATAATTCCCATGTAGGAACCTCTATTTTTAACACATTTTCATTGGGAAAAGAGTCATTGGTAGGTAGGGCTAAATAAGAAGGAGCATCAGCTAAGTGGTCAGTTAAGGCCTGGCCCTTAATTTTTTTTTGTGAAACAAACTTAAGGTCAAACTCAGTCAACAACATTACCCATTTACTGAGACATCCTGATAAGTCTGTTTTATTGAAAATATTTTTGAGAGGATCAAATTTTGTCATGACTTGTATTTCCGCATTTAGCAAATAGTGTTGCAACTTACTAGTAGGAATACAAGAGCCAAAAAAAAAATTCAATTGGTGTGTATCATGTTTCAAATCTATTAGAGTTAGGATAATGTAATAGAAAAGATTCTATTTTCCATTGTCATCTTATTGAGCCAACAATGTGGCAAGAGCATGGGCAGATGCGGCTATATAAAGGATGAATGGTTTGTTTGGTATAGCGGGTTGTAAAATGGACAGAGTTGCAAGGTATTTTTTCAAACTCTCAAAGGCCTATATACAATCCTCATTCCAATCAAAATGCACATCCTTTTTGAGGAGATGTGTCAAAGGTAACATTTGATCAGCTAAGGAGGAAAAAAAACCACATATGGCTTGTATTCTTCCTTGTAACATGCATAATTGTGAAATATTTCTAGGAGGTGGCATGTTAATTATAGCATCAATTTTCTTCGTGTCCACCTCAATGCCATTGTTAGATATGATAAACCCTAAAAAAATTCCACTATATACTCCAAAGATACACTTTCTTGAATTGATTTGCATGTTATACTTATGCATCCGTTCAAAGATTTGTCTAAGGACATTCACTTTATCTTGTCATGTTAAGGATTTGGATAGAATGTCATCAACATAATCTTCCAATATTTTATGTATGTAATCATGAAATATCAATGTCATTGCTTGTTGATAAGATGCACCTGCATTCTTTAATCCAAAAGGCATCATAACCTAATAAAAATGTTCCCCAAGTGGATAGTGAATGTTTTCTTGTATTGAAATTGTGGGTTAATAAAGATTTGATTATAACTGAAAAATCCATCCATGAATGACAAGAAAGAATGTCCTTCAATCCACTATCATGTCTATATTAGGAAGGGGAAATCATCCTTTAAATATACTTTATTCAAGTCACAAAAATTGGTACATATCCCAATACGATTATCAGGTTTAGCAATTGCGACAATGTTTGATATCCAAGGAGAATAATCAATAGGTCAAATGAAACCTGCATCAAGGAGTTTTTCAAGTTCTCCTTTAACATGCAAGGCTATCTTAGGGTTCATATTTCATATCTTTTTGCAAACGGGCTTAGCATTTTCAGCAAGAACAATGTTATGTGTCACTATCTTTGGGTCTCTTCTAGGTAGCATATCTAAGTATTTCCAAGTGAAAAGTTCAGGAAAGTCATGGAGCAAGGTTGCAAGATCTTCTTGTTCTTCATCATCAAGGCACTTCCTAATTTTAATTACCTTTTCTTTGTCATCTAATTCCATTGGTATATCAATGGTATCCCTTAAGGGGAGTGCACTTGACTTAGGGAATGTCAGATCATATGGTTCCATGCTTGTGGTTGTCTCATTGGTATCAATAATGTTTCACTTGGTACTTATCATAGCACATGTAACATTTCACTTGGAGACAAATATCTTATTAGAAGCACCTAACATTTGTTTCAAAGCTTCATCGTTGTCAACATAATCCCATGATAGTGGTGACTCCATATCAAGGAACTTAGGATGTTTGAGTGTGAGATTGATTCTTGGTTTACATGTGATGGTGTTGATGTTGAATGATGGTCATTGAGTTGCTTTTGTTGTCTTAGAAAAAGAATACCCTAAACCGGTCTTTGTCCCTTGTGTATTAGGTTCTATGAGAACTCGAATGCCTTGTTCCTTTTTTCCACATCCTTTACCATTGTATCCTAATTGTTTCACAAGTTCGTAGCCTCATCCATAAAGTCTTTCCATTTCCTTCGGGTTGGATGGTTTTTGATAATCTATCTCATCAAAAAAACTAATGTACATTGTATTTTCTTCCAAAGTAGATGAGGTAGATGTTTGGGAAGATTCTTCTGAATTCTGAGTAGACATGACTATTGGTTGTTCTTGTTTTTTATCCTCTTTTCATGTGATTATGTATTCGCCCATAAATAAAGGTGTGAATTCAATGATCCCCAATCATCACCTAGTAATTTAGACATGTGTTCTTCTTCTTATTGGTTGGTCTTAGGAGGTTCTATATTGAAGGTTGGAATTAATGTGTTCAGAGGACTTGTTGTCCCTTTTTCAAGTTGTAAGAAACTTTTAGGCTCAGGGTCTATGTCAATTTGATAAACTTTGTTGTTATAGACATATTTCATTTTTTGATGAAGGGTCGAAGGCACCATGTGCATCTCATGAATCCATGGTCTACCCAAAAGAAGATTATAGGAAAGGTCATAGGGCATGCCATGAATAGGAGTTTGCAAAGTAACCATTCTGACTGTAATAGGTAGAGTAATTACACCCAGTGGTTGCTTTGTGACATTGTCAAATCCTCTAATAGATAAGGAATCGGATTTGATTTGTGATTCATCCACACGCAATCCATCGATAAGCTTCACAATACACACATTAAGGGTAGAGCCATTGTCAACAAGGGTTTGTTTAATGCCTATTCGATTGAATTGGGCTATTATCATAAAGGCCTCATTTTGCTTCCTTAAATCTAATAGAGGGAGCTTGTGTTGGTAGAAGGTAATGTCTACATTAACTGTATTCATTCCTTTTATTAGAGTTTCCACATCATTTGAATTTGTACTAGGAGAAACCACTATTTTTGCAATGTTTTTTGGAGCATAGAATGATAGTTTGGTGAATTCTGAAGAAGATCCCAAAGGGATATATTTGTAGGAGTATTCTTAAGTTTCTCAATGAGATCATACTCCCTAAGGTGTGAATTTAAGCGAGGGGCACTAAGTAATATGGGATTGGGTAAGGGTAAGGGTGTTGGGTTGGATTGTTGTAGTTGTGGGTTATTTCTAGTGTAATTTGTGTGAGCAACAACATCGTGCTTGGGTGGGTAAAGGGTACACTCAGGTTTAGATGGAGGTTGAGGTTTATGGGAAGGTGGGTAGAGAATGAGCTGGGGTTGAATTATATTGACATCTTTTGCTTGAGGGTTCTCACAAAAAAACCTAGTGGATGATCTAGGTCAGATGAAGTCTTGAAGGGCTTCATCTAACATGTCCAATTCATCAATACTAAAAGGTTTATGAGATAAGTTATTATTGGTTGGTTTGGGTTTTCATCACAAACCTTAGTGGATGGACTTAGTAAGAGGAAGCCCTGTAGAGATTCATCTAACGTATCCAAGTCATCACTACTAAAGGGTTTGTATGATATAGTTTGTCTAAAGTGGATAATTATGTGGATTGTTTCATGTGGTGTTTATAATGTTTTGTTTTCATGTTCTAATGAATGTGACCTAAATGAACTAGGAACTAGTGCTGAAAATGAAACTTGCAAAGATCTAAAACTATCCATAAATGCTATGAAATTAAAAGATGCTTATTCTAATGATTATTATATAATAAGAAATAAATGAAATAAAATGGAAAATTAATTGAAACAAACAGCTTCATAAACTAGAAACTGAATGCAAAAATTACTGATGCAAAATGAGCACTCGGACTAAGTCGCCCAGGGTGGCAAATTACTCCTAGTAGGGGTATTTTTGAAAATCTTCTGAATTTTTTGATGAATACTAATGTGTTTTGTACTATAGAATGCAAATCTAAAGTGCAAATGCAAAATTTCACTAGTGTTCAAGAAAATGAGGTGGAAGAATGAATGTTTCAAGAATGCAAAGTATGAAAACCTAGGATGCAAATTGAAACAATGCAACATGAAATGTAATGTTAATAGAAGCTATTCTTAGGATTACATGCATGGTAAATGAGTAGGATGTTCGAAATGCAGGTTCACCAAAATGAACCAAAAATATTAGGGGAAGGTTACTCCCTTGCACTTCAAGGGTTTTTCACCTAAAAGGAGAGAGGTCCTTCTACCTAAAACTTGGAGGTTCACTCAAGACTAATGCTAATATGATTGAAATATATCTAATGGAATTCCCTAGATGCAATGAACTACTAAAAGAGATGAATGATCAATACAAAACTAATGAAATGTAGATTGTTTGAAAAAACATAATGTTATGTAGGAAGACAGATTAAAGACAATAGAAAACAAGATAGAAGGTAAAATAGAAAGAGTGCACCTAGAAACGAATAGAGGTTGAGATGAAGATTGTAAATGTCTTTGAAATTCTACAAAATCTAATTTTTTGGCCAACAAAAACTTACGCCAAGCTGGGCGACTTAGTCCCATACCTGGGAAACTACTTCGAAGCTCGTTCCAGCCAAATGGGTGTCCAGATCTTCAAAAATCTTTGAAAAAAACATTTAGTGGGACTAATTCGCCACTATTGGTGACTTAGTTCACCCTGGCTTTTCTAAAAATCTGGGAGTGGAAACAAAAGCCTACACTTTAAACTCTATTCTCTGACTAAAATCCAGATCCAAATCTATGAAATCACCTGCAAAACAGAATATAGTTTGGTTTCTAATGGAGGGTTTTTGATTCTCACCCCTTAGTTTAGTTGTTTTTGATGACAAATACACAAATGGTGCTATGGTATTTACAGGTTTAGGTTTACATATCCTCTTATACTTGCATTGAATTATTGATGCACATTATTGAATTATTGTTGCCTATTATGCTTCAGAGTTTACAAGGTTGGATTGGTATTTAGTTTGGTTCTTTTATGAGATCTTGATGCTACTTCATTCAGGTTGATCATTTTCTTGATGATTCAATTTTTGGTTATGCATGATATTCATTTGCGGATGGTTATGACTATATTGGGCTGACAGTGTTGATAAGGCATGGTACAGGCTATTCAGATGGTGTTCATTGTGAATAGGACATGCATTAGCTTCAGATATGTGACTTTCCTATCATGACAACCACATGTATATACAACATATTTACAAGTATACTTGTATCTATACATTTAACAACTTGTACTTGAAAGGTCTTCTGCTTCATTGTGATTCTGTGAAATTGACATAATTCTGGATCTGTTTGGTTACCTAGACATCTTGACACTATTATGTATGCTCTTGTAGTATCTTAGTTTGATCAGAATTCTCATGTTTCTTTAAAGCCATCTTGTTACATTCTATGAACTCACATTACCTGGGAGCATTGAATAATTTTTGGGTTAAGGCATTGTTATTTATTTGATGATATTTTTGATATAGTTGGCATATGAAATCTGTCTATGGCTCCAAGGCATTATGAAAAGTCATTTTGAATTCATGTTTCATTGGTAAACAAGGTGTGATCATCAACATCATAAAGGTAATGTTGATTTGGGCATTATTTTAAAAAAAAAGGCTATCTTGCATTGGTAACGGGCTTTATTGAAATGGTAAATGACTTTGATTAAAGTCATATTAAAATATGTATGGACAACCATCATATGTCTTTATGCTTGTCGATTTTTGGATATTTTTGGTCATTGAATAATGGTTATTAAGTGATGATGTGGATCAACATTCTTTTGAGCAATTATCAAAGTGATTATAATATCAGCCTCCATGGTAAAATGTTTGACTGTGGACTCATCAGCATTTTAGTAAGTTGTTTACTATCATGTATTCCTACTTCAGACTTCAATGATTCTTTAACTCCAGCATAGTCATTGATTGAATTGGAATGAAAGGGAGTTAGGGAAAATTTCATTTGTGCTTCTCATTTTGTTAAGTGTTGAAACCCTTGCTTCAGCCACCGCCATGAAGAAATTGTAACTGTTGTTATTTTGTTGATTCCTCTTGTTGCAACTCTTCTGACAGAAGGATAAGCTCACTGAATGAGCTACGTTATGCATTATTGCTTGGTCTGCTGGTTTTTCATTGGTTGAGGGCTCGAGCATGGAAGGATATTTTATGGTTTTCGTTCTTGTGGTTGGTAAATTCTTCACAACAGATTATCATGCTCTCTTCTTAGTTTCATTTATCATATCAGGTATTCCTATCTCTGCTCAAATTTGAATGGGTGAAAATGGTTTTTTGAATATTGAGTCAGAAAAGCATGCTTTGTTTTTGGTTATTCTTGACCTCATCATGGGTATTCTGAAAGTATTGTTTATTTTGGTATTTTGGTGAAGATATGGGTTCGGTTACAGATTCTTTTCAGACCCTTGCAGTGATATTCTTTTGTGTTTATCAGCTTGAAAAATGTGTGAAGAGAAAAGAAAAGATGCTCTTTATTCTGCTCTATTATTATTATTATTCTACGGTGCCTAAAACAAAACGGTTCTAGCAACCAGTTGGGTAAAAGATTATTTTGAAAATGACTTTTTTGAAGACTCATTTTTCAGCAGATCTATATTTTTGAAAACATATAAATATAGTGATTTATCACTATTTTGGGTGGTTGTTTTTTGAAGCATAAGTGATTTTTTTTGTAATAGTTAGTCTGCAAAGATAATGCAAAAATATAGCTTTTATATTTAATATGTCTGGTATTTTGAAGATTCGTTGGTGAATCTTAAGGATATTAGGGGTATTAGATAGTAAGAAAGATGTGAGGTAAGTGGAAATAGAGAAATCCTCTAATATATTATTATTGTTCTGATTTTGTATAAGGGGTTGGTGCTCCTTGAAATGGGTGTTTCTAAATGACGGGTTAGTGCTCCTTGAGATGGGTGTTTCTAAATGAGGGTTTGGTGCTCCTTGAAATGGGTGTTTCTAAATGAGGGGTTAGTGCTCCTTGAGTGGGTGTTCATAAATTAGCCTGTAAGGCATTGTAAGGAGTGATTTGAAAATATAAGCCAGTATGGCAGCAGTTTAGGAGTGGTTTTTCTACCCCAGGAGGGTTTTCCACTTGGAAGATTATTTTTCTTATGGTCTCATTGTTTTGATGTCATAATGCTTCTAGAATGTGATGATTTTGTGAGGGATTGTTCTTATCAGTCTGAACATTATTGAATGTTAGTTCCTTCATCTCAGCAAATATTTATTTTAAAATGTCTTGCACAAGTCATTGTTGGAGATTCTAATTCAAAAGGAAGCATAAAAATATTCAATTGATTCATAGCTTAGGAATTGTTATGATGTACTGAAGCTCTTAGTTGTTTCATGCTTATCATATGTCATTACATTGCTCAGTTGTTTTAGTATCTCATAAGTCTGCATTATTCCTAAAGTAATTAAACAATGTTGGTCTTCATGTACAGTCTTATGAGCTGCACCTGTGTTGTCATCGTGCATTGATTGTTAAACAATGTCTATCATCTCTTTTGAAAATAAAAATGCAAGATATCTCACACAAGTTTTGTTGGGATGTCAAAAATGAACTAAGTTAATGTTGTCATGAATTCTCTTGAAGCCATTACTATGCCCTATTTTCAAAAGAAAGGGAATCGGAATTATATGTCTTGGTCAAAGTTTAAAAAGGTTTAGACACTAATTCACCCCCCCTCTTAGTTTTTTTCCATACTCCAACAATTGGTATCAGAGCCATACCTGTACATAAGTCTAACCAGCTTAGGGTTTCTTGGTCGTGGAGTATTTGTTATGGACAAGTGAAAAAGAATCAAAGGCTTAAATAAAGCCCCTAGTGTCAAGCAAAAATTTGATAAACCAACCTTTGTTGAGTCTAGTGAAGTTTTGTCTCAAGAAATACCCCTGCCAGTTGATACTAAATGTGATCATGTTATTGGAGAAGAAGAAGATCACTTAGTAAGTGAATTTGAACAAGAATATGAAGGTGATGAGTATTAGGTTGATTTGGAAGGAGAACTACTTGTTGCATTAGATGAACTTAAAATGCTTAAACAAGAAAATCAGGAACTTAAGGTACAACTTCAAAAGAGTATTGATACTAATCAGGTATTAAACCAAAACTATGATAAATCTGAAGAGATTATTGAATTTATGAAAGATCAAATGGTTGATAGGAAAAGTACTGAAGAGGGATTGGAAGTCAAGTTAAAAGAAAAGGATGAATTATGCAATAAACTAGAAAATGAGGTTGCTTCTTTAAAGAAATGTTCAGATAATGATTCCTTGTTAAAAGAACTAACTCTTAAAGATGATATGATTATAAGTCAGAAAATTGAAATTGAAGAATGTAAGAGGATAGCAGATGTTGTAAGGTCTGATTTGGAGATTAAAAGGATTGGATGTCTAAAACTTGAAGGAGAAGTAGTTGCATTAAGGAAAGAGCTTGAAAGTGTCAAGGTTCAATTAGGTAAAAATTAGAAATTTGATCATAGTACTAATCTATTGAATGAGATATTGGATAGGAAAAAGAATTCTAAGGATCCTACAGGAGTGGGATATGAGGTTGGACAAAATTTTGGTGTTAAAGATGAATCTAACAAGGAAATAGTGTTTGCAATAACTGATGGGAAAATTTTCAAGGCTAGGCAGATTCCTAAGAAGAAAATAGACTTGAACTATCATGCTCCAGAGACAGATAGCAAGGTTGTTAACTAATTTACAGATTTCTCATCTACCAAGAAGTTTCAATCAATAAGGTACAATTATTCTCAATTCCATGGTTACTGCTATTCATGTCATGTTTATGGACATAGGGCTAGAGATTGTGAAATTTATGCCAGAAATAATTATAGATGGAATAAGGGAAATAGTACTTATAATTTGTCAAAACAGAATCATGACACTATATGTTATACCTGCCACAAAGTTGGTCATGTAGAAATTAACTGTTGGTGGAATGATAAGATTGGTAATGGAAGTTCTTATAGAATTCCTAGAAGAAGTTATCGTTCTTTTGGTTCAGATCAAAATGTCATGTGTTATAGATGTAATTGTTTTGGACATAGAGCCCAGTCTTGTAGAAATCATTTGTTGAATTCAGCTAGACATAAAAAAAGGACAAATACCTTGACCAAGCAACAATAGGAAGATACCTTGGACAAGAAGAAGATAGGTGTTAAGAAGGTTTGGAGAAGAAAGGAAAACCAAGAGAAGCATGGATTAAGTCTTGTGCATATTGCACAAGTGACCTCTTCTAGTGCATAAAGAGAAGCATGAAGTTAGGGGAAGTTGTCAAATGTTTTATCTCTTACCCCTGGAAGTTTAGAAGGTATGTTATTTGTTGACAACATTTAATTCAATAAATATGATACTTCTTATTGTGGTATCTTAGATCTGGGCTAATTCAGTCCTTATATCTTTATAGTTTGACATTGGTATACATTTGTTTAATAGCCTTTGTGTCTATACATCAAATGTTTGTGTATAAATATTGGATTCACATGTTCAAATAGCTTGAAGGACTGAGAATTGTTAAAGTAGTTCAAACCTAGATTTGAGTTGGGTTAATAGTTGCATTTATAAGGTTAAATGATGATAGTATATAGTACAATGGATTGTCATGTTGACATAGTTCTCTGGTGTTGTGTTTCTGCTTTGATAGTACATGCTTAGTTCATATTTTGAATGTTGACTGATGGGTTTACTAATAGTGGATAGTGGACAGCACAATCATTTCGACTATGACAAGCTTATACTGTTGAAGTGTGATACATGTTAAGGTTCAATGAAAAGTGTAGTAGATATGCATTGTGAATGTTTGGAATCACAATCCAAGGTGATTATTTCTACAATAATTTTCAGATTAATGACAACATTGGTATAATAGTAATAACTACTTGTTTGACACCTAAATATCTTTGACAGTGTGTGGTGACAATTGTATTTTGATGCTTTCTAATCATGGAACTTGCACTTTGGATTATGCTCATCATTGTTTAGATTTTATGCATTCTGGTTATTTGTTTTGCAATCAGTTATGTTTGTGGTGAACATTTTCTTAATAACATTGAGTAGTGTGGCAATGTTTTATTTTACAGTGGAGAAAATATGTGTGATGCAGTAATAGTGGTTGGATAGCAATGATATAATACTTTGATATCTCAGTTTGCTGCTTCATTTGGTGTTGATATGTTGCTACAATAGTGATGTGATCTTGTTTATGCTTATGATGTCCATTCCAAGTAAGTGACAAAAGGGGAGCAAGGCTAACTAGTAAGATTATCTTGAGATTTGCTTGTGTAAGTGCTTGTGACATTGTGATAGTATCATGTTTTATGACAGTACTGTGCTTGAAAGAGATTTCTAGTGAGAATCTTGTTTGGGGGGAGAAGCTTATAATATCTTTGATACTGTCATAGTTGATTCCTTGGTACATGGTTATTCATGCTGGTAACACTGTGTTTACAGTTGGTAAGATGATGCAATTGGCATTGGTAATGCATTGTCATGATGCATTGGTTTGCTTTGGCAGCTTGTTTGTCCATTTTTTGGTGCTCTAGATCATTATATGCTATTGGTTCTTGTTCCTTTCTGGATAGTGATATATTTTGGGCAGTGATCTAATTTGTTGCCCTATTATATTTCCAATGTTTTTCATAGTGGTTACCTATCCTAGTTGGTCTAGTGGTTTTCAGGTTTAAGAAGTTTGTGACATGACAGTGCACATTATTTTAAATGAGCTTATTTTGGATGCTTGGGTTTTGGTTGTAATAGTTTGTCTTGGCGGATGGAGTTTAACATGACAAAGAAGGTGGTATGTTCAAGTAACTGGTCTTCAATCCTTAATGACAAAGAAAAATGCCAAGGTAACAGGTCTTCAATCTTCAGGTATCATTTGACAATTGGGTTTGTAGCAGTATAATGCTATGTTTTCCTTTGCTTTGGTGTTGATGATATGGACCAAGATTCTTGGAAAGGATGTATTGTTATTCTTGCTATGATGATACATATATGGGTATATACATCTACTTGAGGCATTACACATTTTTTTTCACCCTTTGTTTTTGATGCAAAAAGGGGGAGAGAGATTTGTGGTTTTCCATCAAGGAAAAAGGGGGGGTTTGTTGATTCTCACCCCTCAGTTTGGTTGTCCTTGATGACAAAGACACAAATGGTGCTATGGTATTTATAGGTTCAAGTTAGCATATCCTCTTATACTTGATGCACATTATTGAATTATTATTTCTTGTTATGCTTCAGAGTTTACAATGTTGGATTGGTATTCAGTTTGGTTCTTTTACAGGATCTTGATGCTACTTCATTCAGGTTGATCATGTTCTTGATGATTCAGTTTTTGGTTATGCATGATATTCATTTGCGGATGGTTATGACTATATTGGACTGACAGTGTTGATAAGGCATGGTACAGGCTATTCATATGGTGTTCATTGTGAACATGACATGCATTAGCTTCAGATATGTGACTTTACTATCATGATAGTCACAAGTATATTCAGCATATTTACAAGTATACTTGTAATTATACATTTAACAGCTTGTACTTGAAAGGTCTTCAGCTTCATTGTGATTATGTGAAATTGACATCATTGTGGATCTGTTTGGTTACCTGGACATCTTGACACTATTCTGCATGCTCTTGTAGTATCTCAGTTTGATCAGCATTCTCATGTTTCTTTAAAGCCATCTTGTTGCATTCTATGAACTCACATTACCTAGGAGCATTGAATACTTTTTGGGTTAAGGCATCGTTATTTATTTGATGATATTTTTGATATAGTTGGCATATGAAATCTGTCTATGGCTCCAAGGCATTATGAAAAGTCATATTGAATTCATGTGTCATTGGTAAAGAAGGTGTGATCATCGACATCATAAAGGTAATGTTGATTTGGGCATTATTTAAAAAAAAGGCTATCTTGCATTAGTAACGGGCTTTATTGAAATGGTAAATGACTTTGATTAAAGTCATATTAAAATATGTATCGACAACCATCATATGTCTTTATGCTTGTCAAATTTTAGATATTTTTGGTCATTGAATAATGGTTATTAAGTGATGATGTGGATCGACATTCTTTCGAGCAATTATCAAAGTGATTATAATGTCGGCCTCCATGGTAAAATGTTTGACTGTGGACTCATCAACATTTTAGTAAGTTTTTTATTATCATGTATTCCTACTTCGGACTTCAATGATTCTTTAACTCCAGCATAGTCATCGATTGACTTGGAATGAAAGGGAGTTAGGGAAAATTTCATTTGTGCTTCTCATTTTGTTAAGGGTTGAAACCCTTGCTTCAACCACCGCCATGAAAAAATTGTAACTGTTGTTATTTTGTTGATTCCTCTTGTTACGACTCTTCTAACAAAATGATAAGTTCATTGAATGAGCTATGTTGTGCATTATTGCTTGGTCTGCTGGGTTTTCATTGGTTGAGGGCTCGAGCATGGAAAGAGATCTGCTAGTTTTCGTTCTTGTGGTTGGTAAATTCTTCACAACAGATTATCATGCTCTCTTCTCAGTTTCATTTATCGTATCAGGTATTCCTATCTCTGCTCGAATTTGAATGGGTGAAAATGGTTTTTTGAATATTGAGTCAGAAAAGCATGATTTGTTTTCTGTTATTCTTGACCTCATCATGGGTATTCTGAAAGTATTTTTTATTTTGGTATTTTAGTGAAGATATGGGTTCGGTTACAGATTATTTTCAGACCCTTGCAGTGATATTCTTTTTCGTTTATCAACTTGAAAAATATGTGAAGAGAAAAGAAAAGATGCTCTTTATTCTACTCTATTATTATTATTCTGTGGTGCCTGAAACAAAACGGTTCCAGCAACTAGTTGGGTAAAAGATTCTTTTGAAAATGACATTTTTGAAGACTCATTTTTCAGAAGATCTATATTTTTGAAAACATATAAATACAGTGATTTATCACTGTTTTGGGTGGTTGTTTTTTGAAGCACAAGTGAATTTTTTTGTAATAGTTAGTCTGCAAAGATAATGCAGAGAGATAACTTTTATATTTAATATGTCTGGTATTTTGAAGATTCGTTGGTGAATCTTTAGGATATTAGGGGTATTAGATAGTAAGGAAGATGTAAGTTAAATGGAAATAGAGAAATCCTCTGATATATTATTATTGTTCTTATTTTGTATAAGGGGTTGGTGTTCCTTGAAATGGGTATTTCTAAATGAGGGGTTGGTGCTCCTTGAAATGGGTCTTTCTAAATGAGGGGTTGGTGCTCCTTGAGTGGGTGCTCAGAAATTAGCCCGTAAGGCATTGTAAGGAGTGATTTGAAAATATAAGCCAGTATGGCAGCAGTTTAGGAGTGGGTTTTCTACCCCAGGAGGGTTTTCCACTCCGAAAATTATTTGTCTTATGGTCTCATTGTTTTGATGTCATAATTCTTCTAGACTGTGATGATTTTGTGAGTGATTGTTCTTATTAGTCTGAACATTGTTGAATGTTATTTCCTTCATCTCTACAAATATTTATTTTAAAATGTCTTGCACAAGTCATTGTTGAAGATTCTAGTTCAAAAGGAAGCATAAAATTATTCAATTGATTCATAGCTCAGGAATTGTTATGACTTACTGAAGCTCTTAGTTGTTTCATGCTTATCATATATAATTCAATTCCTTAGTTGTTTTAGTATCTCATAAGTTTGCATTAAAATCTGGTGGTCCTAAAGTGATTAAATAATGTTGGTCTGCATGTACAGTCTTATGAGTTGCACCCATGTTGTCATTGTGCATTGATTGTTAAACAATTTTTATCATCTCTTTTGCAAATGCAAGATATCTCACACAAGTTTTACTAGGATAAGTTTTCAAAAATCAACTAAGTTAATGCTTTCATGAATGCTCTTGAAGCCATTACTCTACCATGTTTTCAAAAGAAAGGTAATCAAAATTATATGTCTTGGTCAAAGTTTAAAAAGGTTTAGACACTGATTCACCCCCCCTCTCAGTGTCTGTCCATACTCCAATAGGGTTTTCCTTGGTCAAACCCCTAGTTGGTATTTAAACCTTGAAAGAGATAAGAAATCTACCTAAAACCCTAGCCCTAAGTGTATCTAAGACTAGGAAATTTAAAGTATGATGCAACCCTATCCTACCATGCAAGAATAAGATGCATAAATGAAACTAGATTAATGCAAGAATCATTCCAAGATACCCTAAATCACATTAGAAATGAATCTTAATAGCATGTGAACCTTCCTTAGGTTGAAGATAGAGAGAAAATGGAAGATGGAATCACTTTGAAAACAAGTCTTTAGGATTGATTTGATGGGTAGTTGCATCTCTTCAACCTAGAATTCTCCATGATTCTCCATAGGCATCTATGATCAACCCTTTGCAATGTGAGATCTTGGACAAAAAGTGAGCTTGAAGACCTACAAAAACCCTAGCTTGTTGCCCTAAGCTTCAACTTTTCTATAGATAGACTAATGAATCTTCTTGTGGAAGATGTCCAACACTTGATTCTTGAATTTGTTTGTAAAAATGACTAAAGGTTGTGAAAAATTACCTAAAAAAATGTATTTATAGGCATCAATACCTAATTGTCGGTTATTTAGACCTAAGAGGCTGACATCCATAGGAAATTTTGATTAAGTCGAAGATTTTCCCACTCAAAATTGTAAATTTCCCCAAAAGGGACTAAGTTGCCACCTTGGGCGACTTAGTCCCACCAGGGGTTTTTGAGGTGGGTTTTCTAGAATTAGAATAATTTGAATGTTGTTTGTCAAGTGTTGTATGATTTATAGGTGGAATCAGCCTCAAGGTCCAAAATAATGAGTCTTAGGGGCCTATAAATGTTGTTTTAAGGGGTGATTGATGCAAGGGTATCTAAAGTAGGACCAAATTAGGCACAAAATTGTCTCTTTCTTCAAGTGTATACAATTTTGGGTGACACAATGACTTCACTTTTGGTAAGTGGTAGTAACAATTTTGGCATGCAAGCATCATTTTCCTTGGGCATTTGATTTTGGGTGCCAAAGTTGGTTTTGGAAAGGATTTTGATAAATAATTATTTGGTCTTCCAAGTTGAAGGTATTCTATTCATTGTTTTCTCTCATAGGTTTGTGATTTTCCTCAAATGCTAGTAAACCAATGAAGAAAGAATATCTGAGTTTGGTAAACCAAGGGTGTTGAGGCTCAAAGATAGTATTTTTGAGGGTCTCTAGGTGCAATTTCATCAAAATATTGCCATTGTGCTAAACAACTTCCAGTTGGAGTTTGTATCCATTTTGTTTGTAGGATTTTTGACCCAGTTTGATGTGCATATTTTAGATTAGTGGTTGTTGTACATAGATATTGTTATTACCAATATATTTAGATGCTACTATAGTATTTCATATATGTATTTGTTGTTCCAAAATATTGGTGTTAATACTGGAGAATTTATGTTATTCTATGTAATTTTCTATGGTTGTTCATGTTGTTGTTATCTATTGTATATGACAAAAAATATGATGGAAATTCATGCTCATATCAGTAATTAATATTTCCTCATCAACTGCTTTATTAATCATAGTTTGGAGTTGGTTGGTGAATTTTCCCTTATACCCAATTTTCTTTGTTTAATATTTTGGATAGAAATAATAAAGTTTCAGATTTGGGTTTGATTTTTCATGAGGGATATTACAAATTTTGAATTGTGTCACAATTCAAATAATCAAGGCCATTTTATGCACTATGTAGATATCATTGATATGATAATATACCACATGCTTGGGGTTTCTTTAAGAGTGGGCATGTATTGAATGAACAAGACAACTGAGAAGGGGGTGAATTAGTTGTATCAAATTAAAACATCAAAACCCTCAACAATAAATAGATCCATATGCATTCATTAAACCTTTAATCTATTATAATGTTTAAACATAAAAAGCAAATAACAGAAATTGGAACTAACAACACCATACACATGAGAACACAAAATTTACATGGAAAACCCTAGGAGGGAATAACCACAACGAGGATTAGCTCACAATATAAGTAATTGTAAAACCGGTATAAAGAGGCCCATGGCTAGAATAGGACACACTATCTAGAAAGGCTGACATCCCAAGCTCGCTGTCGGAATAGAGAGAAGAAAGAAGATAAAATGCTACACAGAGAAAAAGGAGGCACTCAGTGAAGGATGGTTGAAATTCCACCTTCAATGATAAAAAATATTTTTTTTACCATGGGGAAGTCAGAGTTGGACAGGAACACATGTTAGTGAGAACTATGAAACACTTAGATAGTTTTCAGCATAGGCAAGGGTGAGGTTTGAGAGGATGAATTTTTTGGGGATGGAGGAATTCCAATGCATGATAGAGTAAAGGGAAATGGACTTAGGTGGGATGGCATGATAGGATAGGGAAGTTTGAAATATGTAGATTAATAAAGGGAAGCAAGGGGAAGCAAAAATCCATGCTAGGTAGGAAATCTTTGACAACTTCAACACTTGACACATACTTTAACCTTTCAAATTGCAAGCTAAACACTTACACATGCCTTGGAAATTTGGCAACTGCAACATAATATAAGAACATGCAAAAAACAATGAATGACACATGCAATTTGGACCACAATACTTCTTAGATCGATTATAAATGGGGGCCAAACATGTCAAAACACCCAAAAGTGAAGGGAACTCAAGAAAAACTATGGTGGTAAAATTGAGTCCCAACAAGATCCTTGAATAGAACATAAATAGATTGGCAACAATTAATTGCAGCTCACCAATGATAGAAGTCCCACTTGCAACAATTTGTATAATTGTAAAAATCAATAGTAGTCCACAAAAGGTGGAACAAGGGTTGTTGTGCAGATTTGCTAATGATGCCATAGGATAAAAGAAATGTTGAAACAACCACAATTGATTGAAAAGATTATGTATTTATTAATAATGTTGGTAGTGACCAAGTTTGGTAGCAAGCCTATGGAAAATACTTGAAAACCTTCACCAATGTTTGCAAGCTTCCTTAAATGTTGTATGATGGTAGAAAAAAGAAGTAAAATAGGCCTACAACCCTTTTCAATCAGCAATAATTGGAAAATCTAACCCTAAACTATAAAAACTAGAAATGTGAAGATGATATGGTGACAATGTTAGAGTAATAGGTTATTATACTTAATTAATTATATCATACTGGTTAATTAATTAAGTCACTTATTCCTTTAGTTGCTTAAGCTAAACTTAGGCACATTAATAATTGATTAATTATTAAGTGTGCACACTAGGGTTTCATTTAGGGTTTCTTGATCTCCTTCATAAGGATTGATCTCTTTATAATAATTGATTCTCAATAATGCATTTTTACTTTGAGGTTTACATAACATCTTCTCTGGTTCTGCATGTCTTTTGCATGTGATAGGTGATTGCATGCAGGTGATCTTGGTTTCTAACATGGTATCAGAGCTCCAAACCTGCAGCTTCCTATTCGTGATATGAAGATATGGCCTTTCAGTGAGTTTCAAGTGCAAGGGTTTCCATAGGCATCTTTTTTGCAAGATCTAGGGGTAGCTGATTTTTCGGAACACTTTGGGCTCAAACGAACGTCACCATCACGTTCGTAGCGCCCCAAAACCCTAAAAATGCTTGTCAAATCGTCTATTTTGGAGCAGTTGGTTTCTGAGGCAAAACATTTTCTTCAGGGAGGTCGTACGGCCTCCCCGACACGCGTTACGAAGCACGAAAAATCAATTTTTTTAAAAAAAGTAGTTTTTTCGGTATCCGCGCCGACGCCCGCAGTATAAATGGCTCTGCCACTAGGAGGCCATCAGTCCACTGTCGCCGCCGGTGGCTCCCCCTCCAGCTCCACCGCCTCCCAGCCAGCCCCCACGAGCTCATTCCAGGTCCGCCCCGGTCACATGGACAACCAGGGGCCCTTAGCCAACCCTTGAGGGCTCCAACGCCAGTCACCGAGGTCCTATGGGGGACCAGGAGCTTCGCGCCCAGCCCTTGGCCAACTCCAGCACCCAGCCGCTGGTCATATCAGTGACCAGGGGCTCTGTCAAATTTTTTTTTACAGGGGCGGCGAATTTTTGCGGTGATGACCAAATGACTGTCAAATTTACGCTTGTGAACGGATGACATCAGCATGATGTCAGCGACTGTACAGCCTCTTTGTCCCCTCCTAACCCTAATTTTCCCTAAAGGAGCAGTTTGTTTCTTTTTGGCATAACTTGGGCATACGGTATCAAAATCAAGCAAACGAGATATCGCCGGAAAGCTGGTTTCGAGCACTTTTTTGTGGTGCAGTTTATTTTATAGTATTTTTCTGTTTCTCTACATTTATTTCTTTTTTAAGTCAGATGTTTATTTTATGCTTCCGCGCTCATAACTTTTTGCCACGATCTCCGATTTTCGCTATCTTTGCGGCGTTGGAAAGGTATTGAGGAGCTCTATGTTGTTGTCCATGCACTTTTTTATGTATCTATCCCAGGTTTATCATTAATCTAGATTTGGCCCGATGGTTATTTTGGAGATTACTTGGATGTTTTGGCAGTTGGTCGAGTGCAACTTGCATCTTTGCACTTCATTTCAGTATCACTTTCACTCAATAATCGACTGCTACTTCATAGATTCCAGGGTTGTTCCCGTTTCGATTTTTTGAGTGTTTTGTGGCATCGAGTCTGTTGTTGCATCATTATGATTCCGATATGGTTTCTTGTAGATAGAAGTATCTTTCCTTGCTTGTCAGATTGTGGTTCCAATGTTACTCTACAGTGCTCTTCCAGTGCTTCTTTGTAGCATGTCATCTCATTGTAGGGGGTTTTTCCCACTGGGTTTTCCTTAGAATTTCTTAGAATTTCTCGCCCTCAAGCAATTGTAGATTGGGATGTTCAAGTATGATGGTGCCAACATTATGAAGCATGTTGTAATATTTGTAGAGTTTAGATTTTGTGCTTGTCAAGTGAAAAAACTCTAGACAAAAAGCACTATGAGATCTCTTATCTCCATCCACAATATTTTTATGCAATGTAATTTAAAAAAATTGGCCACATGAAGATAAATGATAAGGTATGCATGATAGGTTATCTTATTCATAACAACATCAATGCAACTCTTTTTGTGTACCTCTGGGAGGCTTGTGATGAGATTCATGATTATGCCTTTCTACATCTGAATTGGATTAGACAAGCAATGCAACCAACTCTCAATATGCTACTCTTTGGTTTGATGAATGTTGCCTTCTCCCAAATTCTTGAATACACCCTCAAACCCCTACAAGGCTAAGGGTTTCCTTGTAAGAAAAATGAGTTCACCACTACGCTTTTGTTGTACTACTTTGATATCACTATGTGTTGGTGTCTCCAAATGAGCAACTTCTTGAATCCTTTCAGAGTGCTAATTTCTACCTCAATAGGAAAGGTTTCTCTAACATGTGTCTTTGTAGTGTCCCCAATTTGAGCTGAATTGATTTGTGATATTTTAGTGCAACTCTCGAGTCCCATAGGTTGATTGGTAAAGAGAAAGGGGACTCCAAAGTTATTGGAGTGTATTGGTTTGGGTTTTCTTGGCATCTATTTTTTGAATTGAGTTTAGTGGGTGTTATGGAACATAGTGATGCTTTTAGAAGTGTTTTTGGCCTCCTAGGGTGTTCTCCAAACTTCTTGGAGAGTTTCTATTTTTTGTAAGTCAAGTTGGCACCTGTCCTCATCCCTTAGCTTTAGTTACATCTTGACATGACCATAATTGGTTTCCAAAGCCTTGGTAGTGCTTTCCAAAACTTAGGTTGAGTATTTAAAATATACGCTTAAGGGTCTTTTGCATTTAATGAATTATTTAACTTGAAATTTAAAAAAAAAAAAATCAAAAAAAATAAAATAAAATAAAATTTAAAAAAGAAACAAAAAACTATAAAAGGAGGTTTGGGACTACCATTTCTCACATATTAAATATTTATTACACTGTTATGCTACTAGATTGAACTTGTGTATTCTTCCTAAAATCTTTTGAGGACAAAAACCTTCATTTGATTTCTAGTTTCAAATTTGTAAGACAATCCCTAGCTATAGTTTGTGTGATTTCATTTAGGAATCATCATTGTGTCTCAACATAGTTTCAATTTTTGGGTTTTCATGATGGAGGTATTCAATGTCTTTTAATGTGCATATATTTAGGAGTGATTTGGTCTAAGTTTTGCAAAGTGTGATGAGTTTTTGAAAAAAAAATAACTATATTGGTGGACCATACCACTTGCAGACTTGGGCGTGAGGTTTTGGGTTTGAATTTCCCTCTTTTCTTGGTCTTTAATTTATGTGATGATTGGTGGCCTAAGAAGTACTTGTTGATGATGTTTCATGATTAGAGGTGGACTTCGTTGTTTGGAAGGTGTTTTGGTGAATCTCCTATGGTTTTTTGACCTGCAACAATGATATATCGAACCTATAATAGCTCAGTCCAACAATTTCAGACCTAATACATCACCTGCCAAAAGTTACACTTTGATTTCCAGACTTGTCATGATCATACCAGCATTAGTGTTTCAAGGTATATTGATTGGTTGTCTATTTCAGTTATTGTTCATGCTTTTGGAATTGAAATGGAGATGATAAATTCCATTGCTATGACCAGTTAATATCAGAAGCTAACCCACTTCATTTGATGATTAAAATGCTCATGAAATTAATGTTGTAGGGATTTGGATGGTCTTGCCACCACAATCATTTTTTTTAATACTTGATTTGTAATATATGTTGGAAGTACCACTAGTGAATATATTTTACTTAATTTTGATACTTATCCCATTGCACAAGTGGTTTATAATCACCCCCACTAAATAAGTGGAAAGAGCTTTAATATTTACTTTCAATTTTAAATAAGCTTTCCCACTAAAATTTGGATGTGCGATTGTAATTCCTGATGAATAGATGAATGGTTTATTTTGTAATTCCTATCGAATAAGTAGATGATGCACCTTATTGTTTTGCATACACATCCCATTGGATGAGGGGTTTGGTCAGCTTGCCACTTGATGGTTTCTTTTAGCTTAGTTGATTTCACTTTACTTGTAATCCTAACAACATATGCTCTTACCTTGCCCTTTTTTGGATTTGGATGATCAAAAAGTGGAAAGTAAGTTGTTATGCATTTTTTTATAGTTGATCTAATCCAAATTTCAAAAATAAAATAAAATTGAGGGCGTTTGTTACATTGGTATCAAAGCTAAGTTATCTTGCTAGTCTGCTGGGAAGATAACCCTTGTTGTAGATTTTCAATTGTATAGCATTATTTTAGCATTTTCTTGTGTTGAGTTCATCACTCCATCTAGTCGTGACAAAAGAAAATTCAAAAATTTGTATGCACCTTCCTATGAATCATAGTATTTGAATTTGATGAGAAGATTTATAGGGTAGAAAGAAGACTTGACCACCTGCTTCTAGCAAAGGGATGAATTAATATGCACTTTGGCTACTATGGAGAGTTGTTTCTTGAAGATATAACATCTAGATTGTACGGAATTGAATATTGTTGTGGCTCCATCTATGAATGCATTGGTTAAGCCTAAGCTTATGAGATACGTAGGTGAAAAAGATAGAGCTGTAATTTTTTCTTGTATTGGTGAATATGCAAGAATAACAACTCCCAAAGTTTTGTACAATGATAACAAAATGGAGTTTTTTCAGCTAGTGGTAGAGGTTTTCCATGGTTTGAAATATATCAGAAATCCTTCTTTTTCCAAGAGAGTAAGATTTATAGAAACTGTTGCAAAGGTTAGATCTTGTGTGTTGATGATTGATCTTGACTGTGATGAAATGATACTCCAAATATTCAAATATTTCTTTTCTGTTGTAAAAAAGATTCATCATGATAGCATTATCCATGCACAATCTTTTTCATTGATGTTCAATGAGAGTGATAGAATTCTCTATCCACTCTTATCAATTCTATTGTCTAAAGTGAGGAAGGATGACCAAAGCTCCTTAATAGTCACAAATGTGTTAGTTGAAATGGTTGTTAGTCAATGTAGAGAAATGTTGAAGCCATATTTTATAGTGGAGCATGAGGCATATGGCATGAAATCCCAAAATGAATCTATTTAAGGTGCTTTTGTTGTTAATGATGAAGTTGACCTAGCTGAAAAATTCATAGCAACAATTAGTGATGAACCCATGTATCATTCTAGTGATGACAATTCAAGAGTTGAGAGGGATGTTCCCATGTAGAAAGTGTTCAAGAATAATTCCCAACAAAAATCAAGTGAGAAGGAGCTCCAAGATGATTCAGAAGTCGAAGAAGAAACACATGAGAAAAGTGACCTTGCTGATTTGGATCAAAGGCCTAGGGGGTTGCAAGAATTGAAGAATCAATTCTATATCATAGAAGAGAAAATGGTACAAGTTTTGACAAGATGTGATGGCACACACAAATTTATTTAAGAACTCATTTGGAAAGACCGAGTTGAGAAGAGAGAAAAATGCATAGAAGGAGGCTCCACTTTTGCAGATGTGTAAACAATCCAAGATGCTTGGGAAACAATGAAATCAAATTTCCTACATTTTTTGTTTGATAGGGATCATAAGCTCAAGTTTGTAAAAAAGACCCTTGATGCATTGAAGGGAAAAAAGAAGTTGATGAGCTCACCTTTGACCTTAAATCAACTAAGCATTCACTGGAAAGTATGTAAGTGATTTTTTCTATAAGAAAAGAATAAACATGGTATTTAAAAACAATTGAGGAAGCATGAGAATGAGAAAAGGGCAAAGGAAATCAACCAAGTAATTGATGAGCCTGATAGGATCCAAGAAGATTTTGATTTAGAATAATTTCCTAAGTTTGTTAGAATAGATTTGGGACAGCAAAAAGATTGGTTGATAATCCACTTTTTGGGATGGATGCAAAGTCATCCTTTGATAATCGACTCTTTGAGTTGGATGATGGGACACTTCCTAATTCTAATAACACAAGTGATGATAATAATAAGATATCGGATCTAGGTGTGGTGTTCAATCATGAGGTGGTACCAGGTGATTTGCTTAAGGGATTGCCCAAGATCGTTGATGGCATCCAAATGAAGAGGGATTCTTCCCATGATCAATTTCTTAATTTGCATGAAATTTCGATTGAAGAATAGAGGTTTAATCTTAATGATGTGAAAAATCATGTGATCAAGCATGATCAAATTCTTGTGGTTAATCTTCTTGGGAGACCACTTGATGAAGTCTTGATGCATGGCCATGTTGATCTAATAGCAACTGATGTAGGTGTACCATGAAACCAAACATATATTGTTGGTAATTCAAAACTCTAGGAAAATATGATTTTTTTTGTATTATTTTTATTATAAAAGATTTAAATTAAATGTAAAATGAATTAAAATCTGCACTATTATAATCAGCAATAAATTTCATAATTTAATTTGGGCATTAAATGGTCGATTGAGCAACAATGATTGAAAGATAATACCAAATAAATATAAACCTCATATTTGATTGGAAAGACAACAATTATTATTCAATTGAAATATTTGGTAAAATATTTAGATTCAAATGCTTAAAAAACAATAATCATATTAGAATTAGATGAAATATTTGTGCTTAAACAACAATAACAAATCAGATTTTGATCATAAATTAAACCCTTGAAAGCTTGTTCCAACTCAATATGAAAAGTAAATGGTATAGACCTATGAGCTAGGGTGGCAACCTAGGAAAAATGAATGCAAATATGTATGTATGAGGCGATTGATGTGTACGGTTGAAGTGAATTAAACAAGTGCTATAAAAATAAATACGTAGGCCTTATAATGTCTCATTTAGAAGACTATCAAAAGTAAAAAGTACTAAGTGAATTAATAAGTACTTCAAAAAAAATAGGCCTTATAATGTCTCATTTGGAAGATTGTCAAAAATAACATCTAAATTAAAAAAATATTTTTGAAATGGTGAAATATCCCAAGGCAATTTTGTGTGCAAAAAATCCAATTTCACCAATTTACGTGCATAGGCATTTCATCAAACAGTTTGTTTGAATGTCGTTTTGGGCTTGTTTCCAGTTTTAATTAATGCTTGGTAAATGCTTGATAGGGAACTTCAGTTTTAATGGATTCTAAACATTTCATTACAATGAATATATTTAACTTTCAAGCACAAAATGGAAAAAACCAAAAACTTCCATGATATGATATTTATTTTAGAAATATAACAACTAACTAGAAATTAATAAATAAATAATTCTGACCTGAATGCCAAGAAATATATTTTATATTATAAACTTCTTCACATGTATGGATATCTTCCTCCAAATTGCAGTGACTCCCTTAAGCTTTTACAACGGCCAAGAGTAAGGTGTACGATAGTCTAAAAAACCTTGCAATACTTCATAAGGAGTAGTTTATGACCATTTGATTGCTTTGACTTGCCAAGAATCCTCATGTAGCTTGCCAAAAAGGGGTAGCGATTAATTTCAAGGGTTGTGGCTAGTTTAATATGGAAAGCAACAACTATGAATAAGTTCCCAGCTTCTTTGATACTTCATAAAGTTTGTTCTACTCACTAGAAAAATGGTATGACAACCACATAAATATTTTGAATATTAAAAACAATAATTTATTTATTCAGTTGTTTCCTTGAATGCATGAAATCGGATGACTCAAAAATTTGTCCCTCTAAGAGACTTCACAAATTTTGCATATTCTCTTGTTGTAAACTCACTGCGAGAAATTTGAATGATCTCTCCAACAAACTGACTAGGGAAGAATCATTTAACCACCAAATCCAATTACCCATAGGGTTTTCATCCTAGGGTTTGAGCTCCAAAGCTTCTCAAAAAGAACACACAATAGAGAATTATTCAAGCATATCTAAAGTGTGCTTTCTTTTTCACTTTTGTATCCCACTCCACCCTAACTTTTAAATTCCCACTTGATATTTTCAAATAAACTTGGGAATAATAAAGTGACCTTTTAAAACTTCATCAAATATCTACAAAGTCACTTTATGAACTTAATTAAATTAATTAAATAATATTACCCTTAAGATATGCAAGAACAAATAATATTAAATAATTAAATTAAAATATTCCCTTAGCTCTGACATTAGACTACGAGAATAAAATAAGCTAATTAATTACTCTTTCTTAGGCATCGAAAGGGTACATTACAATCCTCCCTTTCTGAAATTACTTGTCCTCAAGCAATTGCATATTAAGATGCTGAAGAAATTTCTCTCCTTCCCATGTTGCATCCTCTACTAGTAAATCCCTCCATTTGATCAGGTATTCCTTGACTACTCTGCTCCTCAACCTCCTCTCTCAGGTATCCAAAATCTCCTCTCGAACCAAAAACAATCTACCCTTCTCATCTAGGGGTGGAAGCTCTGATGAATATGTAAGGTGCTTCCCCGGTGCCTTCTTGAGACACGATACATGAAACACATTGTTGATCTTGCTACTCTCTAGCAACTCAAGCTCTCAAATGAAAACAAAATATTATAGATCGGGTAAACTCTTCACTTTTGTGAATAGAACTTCATTTTGAGTTTATTAAATACAAAGAATCAGTGAATATCTTTTTTTCGGTACCCTTCTATGGTATTTCTTTCTATTCAAGCTTTGAACTCAAGTGCTCGCTTCAAGCTCTTTTATATAGAAAGATAGATATGTTCAGGTCTTTTTCCTGTATATTTACAAATACATAGTGTAGTTTACTCTCATGGCCACGGCCATTACATATTGCAAGTACTCAAAATCTTCCATTCTTGAGCTCTACATAAAACTTGAAGGTTTTTCCCTCTGTCCTTGTCCTCACGGCCATTATGGGTTATCAAAAACCACGCCTTCATAGTTCTTCTTTGCACATTTCCTTTTGTTTGAAATAGCCATGAATCGGCCCTTTCACTTCATGGTTGCTAGGGTTTCCTACCATTTTGCATATGTGAGGGTTTCTAAAGCTTTTTCAATAAATTTATTTGATGCATTCTCATGGAATAAGAAAGGAGAATGATAACAGAGGTTGTGGAAGTAAGAATTGCATCTGTACACATTCAATTGCATATGTTTGAAAGTTTTGAATACTTTCCTCTACATTCACCCATGAATACTCTTTGAGACTTTATTGCAAAATATGAGTATGCAATGATTTTAAGAAAATCCTCTTCATGCTAAGACTAGGGCTTAACATGCACAAAGATTTGACTATCATTTACATGATAATGAATGACACTGATAATTGTAGTCTTGATCATCTTCTGACTGATAAAAGATTGTTGAATCTGAATGACTAGTTTTTGAACATCATACTTCATAAGACCTTTTATACTACTCACTATACTTGTAGTTCAATCTTGTAATTTTTGTCCCTGACTATCCTTTTTCATACGGTGGCTATCTCAACTTTTTGATTGTGCATATCACTTTAAATCTGCCAGTATGTTCTTATGTGTTGGACTATCATTTGAATCTTTTGTAAAATAGTATGTTCTTCATTATATTCACCTATTCTTTTCCTTGATACTTGACCTATCATGAGTGGAAGGCGCCTTCTCAAGTGTAACCTCAAATGAGATTTCCTTTCTCTTAGTTGTTCCAACACTATATTCATGGCATACCTATGTTAACAGAGAGAGGATACAAATTTTCCATAGGAATGTCCTCTTTCTTCCTAATAGCATATTGTCCCATGTAATTGACATTGTCATGATAATAGTGTTCTACCTTTAAAAGACTTCACCATCCTTTTGATAGTTGCATTCCACCACAGGTTATTTACCTTTGTCTCTTCATATTGCATGATGTGATATGATAGTGATTTTTAGATAATCTTTCAATGTGTATCTTCCACTGCACCTATTTTCTTTAAAAATGAAAGGATCATTAAAGCTTTTCGTTGCATCATTGTGTCTCATCTATCTCATTATGATTCTATTAAGCAAGTATTTCTCATTGATAACAGTGAACTAGTATTGGCACTTAAGCTTTTTTTTCATCTATGATTTTTGCATCAAGCTAGTATTGAAACCCCTTCATTTCTATAAATGCCTATCAAATCATTGCTATAAGTGACAGGTATTTTCTTAATATAACCACCATGTGAGACTACCAACCAACTTTTGCATATTTTATCTATGTATTTGTAGCCTTACTCCTCTCAAAGATAGAGAGAGCAACATTTGGGCTCAACCCTTGTGGGAGCCACATTTAACCCACATGTTGTAATCAGATAAATCAAAACAACAACCATATTTTTCCTATACTTGCACAATTAGCAAACACGTTAAAAAAACCCATGTATATTATAGATGTGTTTCATAACCCTCCTATTTTATTGGACATCTAGATGCTAGTTGTTTTAGTGCACATGAGGATCAGATCATATGTTTATAGATATATGTGCATGTATTGATTGGTGACCCTCCATTGCTCTAACAACACACTCTCTCTCTCAGATGCATGCAACTAGGAGCGGAAAGGGAGCAATAGTTGGATGCAAGACAAGTGATAAGACTAAAGATGATACAAGGCAACTCAACTAAGACTCATCATTCAGGCAATGACGGGTCACTCTTCTCTATATGTGCATTTATTTTCCCTTGTATCTATAAATGTATAATGTTTTCTTTAATTTTCACTAAAAGAGTCAGTCTCACATCTTGTGTGAGACATTATCCATTTACATTATCAATAAATATTACTTTTCTTGAAAATATTATGCAATATTTCCTATATTATTTGCATCTACATAAATGCAATCTAGTAATGTATTCTTCTAATTTTGTTTATGCACATGAACGTAATGTAGCAGAAATAAAAATTTACCTTACTCTTCATTTGAAAATCACAAAAGCTCTACTTGATTGAGCTATTAGCAAAATTAGGTAACAACACCTAATTATATTTGTTATTCTAAGCATCTTCTCATCATTGAATTTTCATCTTAAGTGTTTATATTTTCTATTCTAAGCATTTTATCATCGTTGAATTTTTGTCTTAATTATTTATATTTTTTATTTTAAGCATCTTGTCAACCCTAAACCCTATCCCTCAACCCTAAAGCATATCCCTCAACCCTAGGCCCTAAAGCCTAGGGGATGAACCCTTGACCCTATACACTGAATCCTAAACAATATACCCTCAACCCTATACACTATATCATTTACCATCAACTGTAAACCCTACACTCAACCTTAGGTCGTAAAACCTATACACTCTACCCTAAACCTTATACCTTCAACTCTAGGCCTTAAATCCTATAGGATAAACCCTTAACCCTATACCATATACCTTCTTGAGCCTAAACCCTATCCCTCAACCTTGGACCCTAAGGCCTATATTAAATGGAGAGAGGGAGAGACATGGGAGAGAGATAGAGAGAGGCGAGATAGAGAGAGGTAGATTGTGGAGAGATAGATCTAGGGGAGAGAGAGAAGTGAGATAGAGAACAATAGAGATGGGGAGGAGAGTAGAGAGGGGGAAGATGTGATATGATATATAAAGAGGTAGGTAGATGATGACCAAAGGGTTCCTAAGAGGATGGCTTAAGGAGAGTTAAGAGAATGACTTGAGGGGATACAAGAGGATGGATTTAGGGTACCTAAGAGGATATGTCTTAAAAGTTACTAAGAGGATGACTTGAGGGGATGCAAGAGAATGACTTAAGGAGATGCAATAAGATGAATTTAGGGTAGCTAGGAGGATGAATTGAGGGGTCCTAAGAGGATGGATTAAGGGGAGTTGAGAGAATGACTTAAGGAGATGCAAGAGGATGGATTTAGGATAACTAGGAGGATGACTTAAGGGGTCCTAAGAGGATGGCTTAAATGGATTTAAGAGAATGAATTATAGAGATTTTAGAGGGTGGATTTAGGGTAGCTAGGAGGATGACTTAAGGGTTCCTAAGAGGATGGATTAAGGGGAGTTAATAGAATGACTTAAGGATATGCAAGAGGATGGATTTAGGGTAGCTAAGATGATGACATAAGGGGTCCTAAGAGGATGGATTAAGGGTAGTTAAGCAAATGGATTAAGGGGATGCAAGAGGATTGATTAAGGGTAGCTAAGATGATGACTTAAGGGGTCATAAGAGGATGGATTAAAGGGAGATACAAGAGCCTTGACTCAAATTATGTGTCATGTGAGAATTTATTAGTTCTATAAATAGGAGATGACTTAAAATCGTATATAATGAAGCATGACTTAAGGGTACCTAAGAGGATATGACTTAAGGGGATATGCAATCAATTCTAAACTTTTTATAAAATGATAATGAATTATTTAGCTTTATATTTTGATTATCAATTAAATGTATATAACTATATAGTTAACTATATTTATTCAAATTCCATTGTAACATATGAATCCTCTCTTTTTTGTAATGCATCCAGTTTTGGGAGACCTAAAAAAAATGATTTAACTATAATTAGGAAATGACTCAAGGCTAACATAAGAAGATGGATTTGAGGCCCTTGCTTGTTTGAAAGTTACAGCATGTGTAGTCATGTTAATATTTTAGAGGCTACTATGGGGTTGTTTTTGGTTTATGCGCTATATTATTTGCAGCTTGCTTTTCTTTGATAGGTTGATAGTTCCCTTCAAAATCATTTTGTACTGGGTTCCAAGTCCCATCAAAACCTATTTTTTACCCCTAATAAAAAACACAAGAATATGGATTAAGGGGATATATGCATGAGCCTTGACTCTAAGTTATGTAAGAAATTTTTAACTATACATATAGATTATCAAGTAAACATATAAAACTATATACTTGCTTGTATTTATTTATTATGTTGTACCATTTGCATCCTCTCTTTTTTGTAATGCATTTATGATTGTCTCATGCTCATCCATTGAAAGTATCCATAATACTTTATTAACAGGCCTCCCTTGATATCAGACTAGTTTTATATTGGTTGCTAAAATCAAATGTCAGTAATGCATAATCTTCTTGTGTCTTTCATAGTCTTCAAATACAGGAAAACCATTCTTTCTCATTAGATCATTTTTTAGCCACGTGCCAACAACAACCACAAAACTAGTTGGATACTCAAAGTTGTCATCATCCAATCTAGGATGTACCAACTTATGTTTTCTCTCAACACATATAGCCAACCAATACTTTGTCTCCTCTTCATTCCCATCAAGCACAACAACAACATACACATGTCCTAAAAAAAAATATTTAATTCAATAAATAGTGACATACAATTCACATATTAACTTGCATGCATATAAAATTATATGCATTACAAAATAATGTAATAAAAAATGAATTCAATTTAATACCTTCTTGTACAAGGTCTTAAACATGATCATAATCATCTGATGTAAACACTTGATTTATCTTCTTCAATTGTTGTTCCATGTTGATCATGTGTTGATCTTGGTATTAAGGCTCTTTGTTGTCATTCTTCAACCCATTCTATATTTTCACATGCCTCCCAATCACCTACAATACAAAAATGACCAAAACATGCAAGCTCCCTTGTCCATATTATCCACATGTTTGCATTCAAACTCTTAAATGAATGCCATTTTGTTGATCCATTAATTGTTTCATAATCTTATCGAGTAGGAATATTCTCTTCTTCAACTAACCAAAAAAAGTGTTGAATTATTGAGTTCTAACTTGTTCAAGTGTAGATAATTTTGTATTGCACCAATCTACAATTGTACGTGCATCTTTGAATTTTGTTGTACCCTCAAATTTTAGTTGCTCTCTAGCAAGAGATCTAAGTTTCACACATGCACCTACTCCATCATGCTCTCCTTTACCATGTCCAGCTTTAAAAAACTCGACGTGTTGGATATTATTTTCCTTATGAGCTCTACATAACGAATAAAACATTCTAGAATTCTTGAATTATCTTGTACAATTATTCGACCATATAAGATGTTCTCTCATTTGAATTTCTCTTTCTTTTAATTTTTTATAAAATATATTAAAACAATATTGAGAAAACTTTGATGAGTATAATCAATTATCACTCACATAAAAATGGTACTCTCTTGAAAAAAATCAATTATCTTTTGTACTATCATCTACATGTCTATATTCAATATGAGAAAATATGGCTACCTACACTGAATTATAATATTGGGATTGGATTTTCTCCTATGAAGCAAGAGTATAGTTTTCTCCAAAATCAACAATTGACAATATAGTTCCAATTGGAAATGTAATTTTAAATGTATGAAATTGAACATCAAGTCATCGAGCATATTGAGAGCGTTTGAAATATTTGGGTACAATCTTATCTTTAAATTCTCTAATGAATGCATGCACACTAATTTTTCCTATGATTAGCAGCCAACGTTTTCCATTTTTTCCATCCTTTAAAGAATATTCAACATTTTTGAATTTTTTAACATCCAATACTAATTGTTGTCCAAATTCATGTAAACTACTTTCATGCATACATTCTCCTAACAATGAAAGGTTGCCACATCTATTGCATTGTCCAAAACTACATGCATTTAAATAAAACAAGTGTCCATTAGATGGTTCATAACACAAACTTGCTATTAAATACTTGATTGTTCTAGGTGGCATATTAATACCACAAATATCTTGCATAATTTTATTAGTATGCAAAGTACAATGTATATATCAAAAAATATCATAATAATAATAAAATTGTACATGAGTTTTACAACAACAAGAGATTCATTGTTAATTAATTTTGGCATACCAAGGTTTACATTTTTCAAATGATCTTTGACTTATGCTAATATTTGGTAAGATTGAATCATCTAATTTTTTTTATAAATCTCAGTTTGAATCATATTTAATAGATGTTTTAGACGAGGGTCACAGATTTTTTATCTCACCCTTAATTTTAAAACATCTCTAATATTAGGTGATTCTCATGTATTATCATGCCAATATTTTTCAATTAAAGATTTGATTTTATTAGTTAATTTCATGTGTGACTTTGGGAGTCTACCACTAAAACTCCAACATTGATTAATTGTATCATATTCAATACTTTATCTTCTCTTAGCCACTCTTATAAAAAAAAAATTGGATTTAATTTTACATATTTACTAATCTTACTTAATATTGTTTTATTTGAAGTTGATTTATTAACTAAAGCAATTGCTATTGCACAACGTGTTACATTATTACCTTTATATCAACTTTTCTTTCCTATAGAATCAATAGCATCGGCAACACTAGATATGACTTGTTCTACTGAATCATCTTTCTTTTTTTATTTTAAAATAATGCCTAATTTTTTCATCACTTTTTGCATTTTCCACATTTTCATCAATTGTGTCATGAGTTCACATTGAAATCCTATTTTCTTTCTATAAAAAAAAAAATTCTATATAATCTATTTCCAAGAGTTCCCATTTGTCTCGAAGAAATTTTACCAAGAAGGTTATCTAAGACATCTCTATTAATTTAAACAAAAAAGCATTTTCATTTTCATTCATACAAGGGGTTTCATTTCCATTTTCAACCATACAAGGGATTTCATTCTCATTTTCATCAATACAAGGGATTTCATTTTCATTTGTATTTATACAAGATATTTCATTATTATTTTGTTTTTCCATTGTTTCACTAACATAATCGATATCATTATTAGTGTATCTAGTTTCATCTAAACAATTGAGATCAATATTATCAAAAATGTGGGTTTGAAGACATACCCGAAGTTGTTTGCATGGTCACTATTTGCATATCATTCAAAGTTGAAGTTGAAGACATAGTTGGGTTTGTCTCTATAATTTCATTTTCTTCCATATTCACAATTTGCATCATCTACATTCATCTCATCCTTCATGGTCTCCTCTTCAAGATTCATGGAACTAGATACTTCTAAAATTTTCATTTGACGGATCCTTATTCTTCTATCTATTTGTCTTTTTGCCTTCATCTCTCTATTTGCTTCAATTTCTTTAGGTGTCATTAATTGTCTACATTTTTTTCTTTGCCTTTATTTTCATTCCATGATTACTAAACCCTCTTGATAAAAAAACAAATGATTTTTAACCTATTTTCAAATTGCTACCTCCAAATTTTGAAATAAAACTATATATGGAGATCCTTTGTTCTATAATATTTGAAGTACAAAAAATATGAATATATCCAAAATCCCTCTTTTTTCAATTTCTCTTGAGAAAAGTCCTTATACTTGATTCCACTTCAAAAAATTCAACTTGTGATTGTCTCCTTGAAAGAATTGAATAGAATATGACCTATTAAGAGATTGCACAAGACAAAATTGAATTAAAAATTATAGAAAATGATGTTGTCGGTCCATACTGCAGAAAAGGAACATTGCAGAAAAAAGGTGGTGAGTTGGTTTTTTCCAAATTGGTAAAAAACAAATATATCAAAAACTAGTACCCATTTAGAAACAAGTGCCCATTTTATTTTAGAATGAGATCTCATTCTAAACTAAAATGGGTACTCGTTTCTAAACCAGTACCCATTCCTTAAAGCTAGAATCCCCAAGCTACTTTTTGCTTGGGTTTTAGGCTTAGGAAAGGTTTGGTAACTCGACCCTTAGCCTTTGACCTACAACTAAAAAACTAAGATTCAAGAGAAATGTCCAACTTTGACAATATAGTTGATGGACTTTTTTTCAAAATTAATCTATGAAATTAAAACCCATTATAGATCATAATGGCTAGTTTTTAAATATATTTATTTTTTAAGATTTGATTATTTTTTCTATTTTTTAATTAATTTCTAAGAAAATTGGTCCATAAACTTGAAATATCAGACTTTTTTGTTTTTTAATAACTTTTTATCTATTAATTTTTTTGCAAAAAATATTATATAAAATCAATCTTTAGACAATTCTCTACACAATGAGAAAAAATTTAGAAAAATAGTTTAGGTCCAATTATGTTGTCCGTACATGTTGATTTTTTAAAATAGCAATTAGGGCCAATAAAAATTCAATAAAAAATATATATTAAAAAAAATTACAAACAAATATCCTCATCAATATTCAAGTTGTTACATATCTTTCCCCAAAAGGAATTAGAAAAATACTTTTATTTAGGTCAAATTATTTAGAAAAATACTTTCATTTAGGTCAAATTATTGTCGTACACGTGCATGGTATGATAAAAAAAAGTGACTTTTAAAAAGTGGTTTTTATACATGCCTATTAAAAATTGATTTGTATCATTTGAGTATTAGAATAAATTACATATTTGGAAAATAAATTCAAAATCCTAAATTTCATATTACTGACTTTTTTTAAGATTCAATGTATAAGTGCTTCATATTTTCAATCCAAGTGTGACAAATTTTGGAAAACAACAAAAACGCTTCCACTTTTTGAAGTTTTTGTGGACCCAACTTCTTGCATCAACCCCATAAATATTCATTCATTTAATTTTTATTCATAAGTATTTATCATTAGATATGTTACAACTGTCATGTTTTGACTAGATTTCTCTTTAGTTATAGTTACTTGCTCCTCTTTGTTTTTTCTATCGTGGGCTTAACATTTGTAATGAATGTTAATATAATTTTCTAAATTAATATCAAGGAGGTTTATTTTTTGTATGCATTTTGTCCAAATTTTGTGAGTTTCCCAATTCAGTATGTAGTGCAACTATCTTTTCAATATAAACACTAGTGAAGATATAAACCTACATCTCCAACATTTCCCATATTGCACACATAATGAAGAGATAAGACTCCTTTCTTTTATATTGCAACAACGAAGTGTATTTATAGTTGAATACAAATATGCAACAAAGTTGTTTGGTTGCACATCTATTAAATATGTGTTTCATAATGTCTATATATAAATAATGCACACACTAGAACCTAATTGTCTTCTTGAAATGAAAAGAAGCATAGTAGTCCCATGGGAGGCTATCGAGCACTTATTATCATGCTGCATTTGATCTAATAAATCATAAAAAAATATCAACTATGAGGCATGTGTGTTCAATCATTTAGCTTTTGTTCATAATTATTTGTCATTAGATATGTATACCTATTGTCTTAAACAAATAACTTGGGCACTTATCCAATACTTTGATATTTACTAAAGTTACCTAAACTAAGATAATAATGTATGCAAAGATCTTCATATTCAAACAAATTGAATGTGAGTTGAACAAATAAATTGAAATAAATTGAAGGTAATGTACTCAATATAGTGATTGCATAAATTGTTGATGAGAGTAGTTGTAGACTAGAATTTTGTATAGTAGTTACTAATGTAGCAAAATAATGTAGAGAAATATAGAGAAATATAAATAATTAAAATTATGAACAAATATTGTGAAAAAATCTACTTCTAGCATTGAGTTTTAAATATTAATTTATTTAGGGTTTTTTAATTTGTGGACTTTCTTTTTATTGTTTGTCTTTTTTTGTCATGAATTGAGTTGTATTTATTTAGTTTTGATTAGTTGAATTTTTATTTTGTGTGTTTCATTTTATTGATTAAATATTTTATTTACTCAAGTTTTTATTAAGAATTTGTATTGGTTGCCTCTAAATCTATGGTGAGTCTTATGTGTTGTCCAATATTTCAAGTATAATTGTAGATGAAAATTCAAATAAATGACATAAACAAAGTAGTTGTGAAAAAATTGGACTTACAAGTTAGAATAGAATGCTAGATCATTTAGATATAATTGGTATCAATATTTAAATAATTGTGTTACTATATTGTATATGCAATAGCTTTTATTTATATCATAGGGTAATTAGATTTCATAAGTACTCTAGTAATTGTACATTGTGTGACTATATTAAAAAAAGAATATAGGTTAACTTGTTCAAATTGACAAGTTGATAAGTACAAACTAAATCTTAAATTATACTACTTTATATCTACATTTGTGCACATGGGATCTAATGTTTATATATTCTATTTTTAAATGTGTTATGCCATAGATACATTTATTGCATGCTCTCAAATATAAATGTAAGTAACTTTACTTTAAAATGGATACATCACGTTAGTATAAATAGTTTACGGATATGGTAAATAGTTATACTATATTATATAGAGCACAATATATTACATAGCATTTAATAATATATGTATTTATGAATTTTTTTTTAAATTTCAAGATGAAAAGTTTTGAAGTTTCATTTAAAGGTCCAATATGCCACATATTTGGTAATATTTTTTTTTAAAAAGAGGGGTAAAAACTTTATTAAATCAAGGACAAATACAAAGCAAGTCCGTTACATATCCCTATCAAGCTACACCAAGTGGTCCAACTGTTGAGATAAATCAGGGGGTAATTGACCTCGATCTAGTACGGTCCAGTCATGAATATGATCAGAGGCCCATTTAGCCAAACCATCCGCAACACCATTCCACTCTCTAGGAATATGAGTGAAAGTAACAAACTCCAGAGAAGTACAAAGGTTGAAAATATCTTCCACAATCAAATCCAAATTCCAACTAACATCATCTTAATTCTGCCTATTCAACAGGTTCACCACAACCTACGAATTAGACTCACAAATTATCCTGTGCCACCCCAATTGACTTCCACACTCCACCGCCAATAAAATTGCCTGAGCCTCCATTAAATTATTAGAATAAACACCCTTATACACCGAGAAAATAAATTGAACATCTCCAAAGCTATCCCGACCAACACCACCAATACCAACATGACCAGGTTTTCCTCGAGAAGAGCCATCTGTGTTAAGTTTGAGGATCCCCTGAGGAGGAGGGGACCTTCTTCCCTCCCTATTCACCTTCGGAGTAGGATGTCTACATCTGTTACACATGAGCTATTGTTGTGGAGGAGGAAGATGAAGACGTTTAAAACAATCAACATCACAAGGGGCCACCGAAACAGTCAAATCACACTTAGCAGCAACAGTTTCTCCCAAGGAATGCAAAATTTTATGCCACAAGCAAGGGGCCACCAACAACACATCCTAAAAAATCTGACGATTCCTCTCCAACCAAAGATTCCATATAATGAAGGATGGGCCAATCCCCCAAGCAGCTTGAAAAAAGGAAGTAGAAATAGGGGCCCTGCCCCAGCGGTCCACAAACTCAGCTAACGAGCAAACATGCCAACATGGCATATTCCACACCCTCCACCAAAAATGCCAAATCTCCCTAGCGTAAGGGCATTGGAAGAAGAGATGAGAGACACTTTCTTCAGAATCACGACACAACACACATCTTGAGGGACCTTGGAATTCACGCTTGCAAAGATTATCCCAAGTAAGACACCTGTTCTGAGTCACTAACCACATGAAGAAATTGCACTTAGGCCAAGACAACTTGTGCCAGACTTGCTTCCACCAAGGGACCTCCATATCTCCAAACAATTGCCTACCTAGCAGACACAGAGTACTTCCTAGACATATCTGAGCCATCCCAAGCCAAAATATCCAAGCCCTGCAAAGAATTACAAGCACGAGAAACCAAAAACTGAGTAAGCTCCTGCCTACTCCCCTCAGACCCCCCAGGAGACCATTCAGCAGGGAGCTTCTAGTGAAAGGTAACAATAGAACCTCAATGCTCAGTGATCTTGTAATGCTCAACGATGTCCCAGCCAGCAACAGTAAAAATATCACAAAGGGGTTGAAGATGAGGATAATCAGAGAGAAGGGGTGGGTGACCATCCCAAGCATCAAACCAAAAAAGAGCCTATGATCCCGAGTGGCAGATCTAGAAAAGAGCATGCTTAATCAACTAAGCCCCCACTTTCAAAGTATGCCAAATCATAGAACCACTCCCCTCCAGAGGATAGCGAGGGACCTCAAAGGAAGCAACACCTCTAAGATACTAATGGTTGAGAATTTGAGCCCATAACTGGTATTGATTAGTGAACCAATGCCAATAAAGCTTAGCAGCAAGAACTTGCCCGTTCAAAATAGCAAAGTGTAAGCTGAGACCCCCTCCTGCTTAGGTCAACACACAAAATCCCAGTTTACAAGACTCCACTTAGAAGACATCAAGTTGCCACTCCAAAGGAATTGATGAGAGAGAGCATCAAATTCTCTAAGGAAATACATAGGGGCTGAATGAACAAAACACTTGTAGATGGGGAGGGCCTGGATAACAGAATTAAGGAGAGTAACTCTAGCAATTGTAGACAACCACCGATGAGTCCAATGAGTTACCTTCTTCCTCAACTTATCAAGCAACAACTGCCAGGAGGACCAGGGATGCCTACCAACGGCAAGAGGAATCCCCAAATAGAAAAAGGGTAGAGACCCAATTTGAAATTGCAAAATTCCAGCAATCCTCCATTGGATAGCTTGGGGAGTATTAAAGAATAAAATAGAGGACTTTTTCTCATTGACTTTCTGACCTGAAGCAACAAGGTAGATATCCAAAGCTTGCCTGAAGGATTCAGCTTCATGAATACGAGCCAACCCCATAAGGGAAGTATCATCCACAAAATAGAGATGAGAAAGCGTTGGAAGACCCATCCCCCATTGCCAACCATGAATCAAACCTTGAGAAACCTCGAATTTAAGGAAGCACCCCAACCCCTCCGCCAAAATAATAAACAAATAAGGAGAGAGCGGATCCCCTTGATGAAGGCCCCTAGAAGCACCAAATAGCTCTGAAGGTTCACCATTCACAATGACCGAAAAGGAGGAAGAAGTCACACACCTCATATTCCAACTCACCCAATCCGAAGAAAACCCAAAGGCCAACAGAATCTTCTCAAGAAATCTCCATTTAACTCTATCGTAAGCTTTGGCCATATCCAGCTTAATGAACATAGACCTATCCTTAGAGATCACCATGGAATGAATGACCTCAGAGGTAACCACCACTCCATCCAAAATTTGACGTCCCTCCACAAAGCCTCCTTGCTCCTTAGAAATAAAAATAGACAAACAAGATTTAAGCCTCTCCACAATCAACTTCGTAACAATCTTATACACCACATTGCAGAGCGCAATAGGTCTAAATAAATCAAGTCGATCAACCCCTTCTTTCTTAGGAATGAAAACCAGAAAAGTAGCATTCAGGGCACAAAGCATCTGCTTATTATGAAGAGACTCATGAACCACCTCCAACAAATTCATCTTCACAATATCCCAAAACTCTTGGAAGAATTCAACAGGGAAACCATCAGGGCCAGGAGCTTTCCCCTTATTCATCCCAAACACAACCTCCTCCACTTCAGACAAAGTAATCAGATGAATTAGAGATGCATTCAAGTCATTAGAGATCATAGAAGGAATACAGGAAAGGACCATATCCTCATCAGCCTCAGTAGGAGGTGAATCCTCGATAAACAGAGCAGAGTAGAACTAACAAGCTTCTTTGGAAAAAGCCTGTTGCAAAGATATAAAAGAGCCCTCATGATTGAAAAGAGAAGGGATATGACACTTATTCCGATGAGCCTACATAGAGTGATGAAAGAAAGCAGTATTCTTCTCACCCTCTTGAAGCCAATCAACCCTAGCCTTTTGTTTCCAGAATATTTCCTCACGAAGCTCCCACTCCTCCACCACTTTCAGAGCTTGCGACTCAGCATGCCCAAGAGCCTCTGAAAATCCTAGATCCCTAATTTGGTGAGTGATAATAGCAAGACTCTCCTGTGCCTCCCTTTTTTTTACCCATAAATTGCCAAAACAAGCTTTATTCCATCACTTAAGATGAAACTTGACATATTGCAGCTTCTTGATGAAAGAATACATAGTAGTACCATACGCAGGAGCTCCATCCCTCCACCATTGAGTGACAAGATTATATAAGGAAGAATCACGCAGCCACATAATCTGAAATTTGAAAGGAGGGTTCTTAGAATTAGAGAGGGAAGAAGCTGAAAACTTAATTGGCCAGTGATCCGAGCTGCACCAATCCAGGATCTCAGAGCAAGTGATCAACCTACCCCCAACCCAAAAATAAGAGACCAGAAATTTGTCCAACCGCTCAAAGATTGCAGTTGGTCCACTCTGCCTGTTATTCCAAGTAAAAATGCCATTGGAGGGTTTGATGTCAACAAGAGCAAGAGAATCCACATTAGCTCACAACATATCAGAAGCAGGACCTAGTCTCGGAATCCCCCCTCTTTTCTCCTCTAAATACAACACAGAATTGAAGTCTCCTACTAAGATCCAAGGCAAATAAGGACCACAAGACCTAACATACCTGATATGAGCCCAAAGCTGGATTTTACCATGAATATCAATCGGAGCATAAACATTACTAACCAAAATAGTCTCACCAGATTCTAGGATAGAAGCCACCACCGAAATAGAGGAATGGCTAGAGATCCACCAGTGAGGAACAACCTTACGAGAATCCCAAAAAAGAGCCAAATCTCTGGAACTTCCCCTAGACCCAATACACTGGCACTAACTAGACCCCCAAATACAAGGAGAGAACTAAGCATGAGGTCCACCTGAAGCTTAGTCTCCTGAACACATAAAATATCTGGAGAATGTATCCCAATGAGATCCTGAATAGCCTTTTGACGAGAGGTGTTATTCAACCCCCTTGCATTCCATGAAAAAATAATCATGAGGAAGGTTAGACAAAGTGGGCCTCAATGGTCTTAACCAACCCTGATTCCACCAACAAATCCCCAGTAAATTTGAGCTTGTCCACATCCTTCTTACGACCAACTTTAGAGGGATTTTTAAAATGCCCCTTTTTGAGGGGGCATTACAGCACCCCAAGACTAGTAGTTGATCCCTGACTTTTACCTAAAGACAACGCCTCCTTAGCCAAATCCGCTAAAACAATATCATCTTGTAGACATACAGAAGTATTAGGGAGCCCAACACCCCCCTGCTCCAACGACGGAGAGTTATCCTTAACAACAATTGCCTACTCCAACCTGGTATCCATACTAGTGGCCCCAGATGAGATCTCAACCAGGATCCCCTCCTCTAAGGCCTGACTATCCAAGACCTCAAAACGGTTGAAACCCTGATCACTCTGTCTATCTTTATAGCATCGCTTCTGACCCCTCCCCTTAGCTTTCAACTTAATAGGAATAAAGCCATCTTTAGGCCCCTCTCAGTCATAGTTGCCTTGCCCTTATCTCCCTTCTCAGTTGAAGGCCCCAAAGAAGGAGAAAAAGAAACCCCCGCTGAGCTGGAAGCCCTTGGACAATGGCGTTGAAGGTGTCCATACTCATGACAAAAACGACATCGAAAAGGAAGGGACTCATAATCTAATTGTTGAATTCACGAGGCAGAGCCAATACAAATTTCCAAAGAATTTGGCAATGGATTATTTAAGTCAATTTCAACACAAATGTGAGCAAATGAAAATACCTTTTTATCCAAAGTATTATGAGCAATGGCAGCCGACTTCCCCAATAATGCAGCACTCCGATGCAAAATATCCTCTCCATAACTCCAACGACAGCCATGGAAAGCGGACCCACATAGGAACCCGGGAAGGCAGATCCTCTGCCGCATTGAATCCTCCATGCCAGGGTTTCATGAACAATCCCACATGATTGTAAAAGTATGACCCTCCCTCGAAAACGCGATTGCGGTCCGACATGCAAGAAAAATCAACCATAAAAAAGCCATTCCTAGCCACCAAAATATCAAAGTCACCTTCAACTTGCTAGGATCTATGAATCCAAGGCTCCAAAGCCGAGAGGGGGACACGAATACCCAGAAACTTACAAATCAGAACATGTTGGCTCTAATAAGAAAAGTCCTCTTGCCTAGATTCCGAGGAGATAACCAGAACTGGGCGATCTTGACTTCGCAGAAAACACCCATTCACCTTTTTAAGCTTAGAGCTCTCGCCCACAAATGAGGAATCCATCATCAGTACATGCACGCCCACAGAGAGACTTCGAGATGGCTTCGTGCCCAAAATCATCAAGCTCTTGGAGACCCTAGCCATACCTCCACACCCAAAACCCACCACACTAGCCTCCACACCTCACACACCCTAGAAACCACACCCCTCACCATCGACGACAACCCCACACAGCACCCCACAAACCCCACGCACCAGGCCCCACACCAAACGCCAACTGCACACCCCACACCACAATCCCCACTTGCACACACCACATCACCCGCACACCCACCACATGCACCACCCGCACACACCACAACAACCGCACAGAGCAGAACCAAACAACAGGTCAGAAGGAGAACGAGCCAACTACCCACGTAGGAGAAACATAAACAAAGCTAAGGCATCGTTGCCCTAGCAAAAACCCATTGCCAGGAAAAAAACCATCGAGCAAGCATCCACTCAAAAGATTGATATTTGGTAATATTTAATAATATTTAATTAATATGTGAAATGAACATTAACATGATATAACACTAAATTGATCTAATACTAGCATGTATAATCACAAGTACTATACCAAAAATTGGACCCTACCCAACTACTCGAATTATATTCTTCCGCCTTTGATGAGAATGATGTGTAATGTGTAGTTAAAAAAAATATGTATACATGTAGAACTTTTTCCATATAGTATGGAGAACTAGTAGATATTGACAATAATAACTGTGTACTAAAGCATGGGGAAATTATGGATTTTTGGTGTGACCTAAATGGTATTCAGAAGTCTCTTTCTCAGTTCTATCCTTGTACCATGGTATTAAGACATATTTTGTGAAGGAAAAGTAATAGTGTTTTATATGCTCTATGTGGTTTACACAAGGAAACTTACAAAGGGGCCTCATGGAGTTGTTATTGGAACTATTTTGTGGAGTAGGGGGTTTCAAGAAGAAAATTATACTAGAAGAAAAAATAGAATCTTGTGCAAGAAAATAAGAACCCCTACTGTATAAAAAAATAGAATCTTGTGCAAGAAAACAAGAACCCCTACTTTTTAGACTTTAAATTTAAGTAGGTGCCTTTGGGATGAGATTAAAAGTTTAGCCCAGTTACTTCCTAAAATTTTACTACCACATGTCATTCATCTATGAATTTTTAAATTCTTGCTAATAACTTTTTTAAATTTAGCTATACAATTGTAGATTTAGCATTTCTTCTTGTTAAAAAATAATCAGGAGACCATCAAATTTTAGAGCTTAAAGTTTTAAGCTTGCATCCTATTAAAAAAATTATGGGACCCCACACTTATAAAAGCTCCTAACTTTCTTTAACAACACCTCTTAAGATATTTGAAGAAGCCCCCCTCCATGGGACCATATCCTCACTCTATTGTAGAGTTCTACTTTAGAGTTACTAGAGAGAAAGGTCTCCTAGATGTTAATAGAGCTATGCTAAAAGTTTCAGTTACTAGAGAATTATAAATTGTGGATGGAGCTTTATAACTTTGAGTGAGTCATGATGAAAATACATGGTGGTTTTAATACTAAAACCTGCAATTAATTAATTCATCAGAGTACTTAGCATTTGAGTTGTACTCTCAATTTGGAGTAGGGGCTATTCATAGCCGTTATAAGGTAAGGGGATTACTGTCTAACAAAGGTAGGGATATTAGCTAGATTGTCATAAGCATGTATCCTTAAGTTTTAAGCATGACACCTGAATAGATGTATTTACAGGAATTTTACATGAGTTATAAGTTTGTTAAGTTGAATCTGTAAGGTCAAACTGGAACTAAGGGTTGAGTCAACTATAGTATTAGGATAATCTGTACGATGACATGTTATCATTCTAATTAACAATTTGAAGTTTTCACAATTTATGATATTAATATGTTAAAATTTCTGGATTAAATTTGTGTGAATTTTTTTACATTAATGTTTCGGATTGAATTCTATGATTCATCATTAGGATGAAATACAATTAAGAAAGAGAATGAAAACTAGTAGTAGACTCAAATAGATAAATAGTTGAGGGGTTTGGGAGAGTCGTAGGGAATTCCTGACACTTTTTAAGAAATGCCAAGTTTGGTAACTTCTTTGAGAGTTTAATTCTGAGCTTCTCTAGCTGCTTGGATTTGAAATAGAGTTCCCTCCCATGAAGGGTGTCAATTAACATGAAGTTTCCACAGTCCATGATATTAATGTGTTGAAATTTTTGGATTAAAACTATGTGAATTTTTTTTACATCAACATTTTGGATCATACTCCATGATCCATCATCAAGATGAAATACAGTTAAAGAAGAGAATGAAAAATAGTAGTAAACCCAAATAGATAAATAGGTGAGGGGCTTGATAGAGCTAGAGGGCATTCTCCACACTTTTTAAGAAATGCTAAGTCTACTAACTTCTTTCAAAGTTTAATTCTGAATTTCCCTAGCTGCTTGGATTTGAAGTAGAGTTCCCTCCCATGAAAGGTGTCAATTAACAACATGAAGTTTCCACAGTCCATGATATTAATATGCTGAAATTTTTAGATTAAAATTGTGTGAACTCTTGACACCTTTTAAGAAATGCCAAGTCTACTAACTTCTTTGAGAGTTTAATTCTGAGCTTCTCTAGCTACTTGGATTTGAAGTAGAGTTCCCTCCCACAAAGGGTGACAATTAAAATCATGAAGTTTCCATAGTCCATGATATTAATATGCTGAAATTTTTAGATTAGAACTATGTGAAATGAAATTTCAGCATATTAATATCATGGATTGGTGAAACTTCATGTTGTTAGTTGACATCTTTCATAGGAGGGAACTCTACTTCAAATCCAAACAGCTAGAGAAGCTCAAAACTAAACTGGAAGTTAACAGATTGACATTTCTTAAAAAGTGTCAAGAATGCCCTGCATCTCTCTCAAGCCCTCGTCTATTATCTATCCATGTCTTCTATTTTTCATTCTTTTTTCTAATTGTATTTCATCATCATGATGGATCATGGAGTATAATCTGAAAAGTTGATGTAAAAAAAGATTTGCAAGTTTTAATCCAAAAGTTTCAGCATATTAATATCATGGACTGTGGAAACTTTATGTTGTTAATTGACACCCTTCATGAGAGGGTACTCTACTTCAAATCCAAGTAGCTAGAAAAGTTCAAAATTAAATTCTCAAAGAAGTTATAGCAGACTTGACATTTTTTAAAAGGTGTTGGGAATACCCTACAACTTTCCCAAGCCCCTTATTTATCTATCTAGGTCTGCTACTATTTTTCACTCTTCCTTAATTGTATTTCATCTTGATGATGGATCGTGGAATATGATCTGAAACATTGATGTAAAAAAAAATCAAACAATTTTAATCCAAAAAATTCATCATATTATTATATCATGAGTTGTAAGAACTTTATGTTGTTAATTGATACCTGTCATGGAGGGAACTCTACTTTAAATCCTAAACTCTCAAAGAAGTTAGCAAACTTGGCATTTCTTAAAAGGTGTTGGAAATGCCCTACAACTCTCTCAGGCCCCTCATCTATTTATCTATCTAGGTCTGCTATATTTTTCATTCTCTTCTCTAATTGTATTTCATCTTGATGATGGATCATGAAATATGATCCAAAACATTAATGCAAAAAAATCACTTAGTTTTAATCCAAAAAATTCAGCATATTAATATCATGGATTGTGGAAACTTCGTATTATTAATTGATACCCTTCTTGGGAGGGAACTCTACTTCAAATCCAAGCAGCTAAAGAGGTTCAAAATTAAACTCTCAAGGAAGTTAATGGACTTGACATTTCTTAAAAAATGTCGGGAATGCCTTATAACTCTCCCAAGCCCCTCATCTATTTGTCTATTTGGATTTGCTGCTATTTTTCATTCTCTTTTCGAATTGTATTTCAACCTGATGATGGATCATAGAATATGATCCAAAACGTTCAGATACAATAATTTCACACAATATTAATCTCGAAATTTCAACATATTAATGTTATCTTACTGAATATCAGGATACGGACATCTTCTTTTCACTGTGTTAATTTGATGATTCATGTTGTTTGTTGAAACATTCACATTTCAAGAGGGAGAAAATAATAGATTGTTTCCTTTATCAGT
>CM021100.1:817971060-818108616 GCA_007115665.2 Sequoiadendron giganteum | reverse complement strand
GTTTAAGGATCGAGTGATTAGGGTTTAAGGGTTGAGGATTGAGGGTTGAGGGATCAAGAGGGTATAGGGGTTGAGGGATTAGGGTTTAGAAGTTGAGGATTAAATTTATAGGGTTGAGGGGATTAGGGTTTTAAGATTTGAGAGTTAAGGGTATAGCGGTTGAGGGATTAGAGTTTTAGGGGTTTGGGGTTATACCCTCTTAATCCCTCAACCCTTAAACCTAATGCCCTCTCTCCCTTCATCTCTATCTCCCACTCTCCCCTCTCCCTCCCTCTCTATCTTCCACTCTCCCCCTCTCTCCCTCCCACTCTCTTAGAAACTCTCCACTTCTCCCCTTCTCCCACTCTCTCCCACTCTCCCCCTCTCTCCCTCTCTCTCTATCTTCAACTCTCCACTTCTCCCCTTCTCCCACTCTCCCCCACTCTCTCCCACTCCCCCTCTCTCCCTCTCTCTCTATCTCCCACTCTCCACTTCTCCCCTTCTCCCACTCTCTCCCACTCTCCCCCTCTCCCCCTCTCTCCCTCCCTCTCTATCTCCCACTCTCCCCTCTCTCCCTCCCACTCTATCTCCCACTCTCTCCCTCTCTCTTTCTCCCACTCTCCCCTTCTCCCTCCCTCTCTATCTTCCAGTCTCCTCCTCTCTCCCTCTCACTCTCTCAGAAACTCTATACTATCAAAAATACACTAAGAAAACCTAATTTCACATAATGCGCTCGCGTTATAACGTGTGCGCTTTATAACGCGAGCGCGTTTTGTAATTCACTAAAATGGTAAATAATCAATATACCCATGATTTGAAGGCCCACAGTCTGCATATTCCCCTGGTTTTGCGTGTGCACCGACAAAAAATATCTTTTTGATGATGTTGTGAAGTGTGCAAGCATCTTTTTCACTTTCCATCACCTTTTCCATGATCTTTTTACCACCTTTACATGAAATAGCAGAGTTTCCACATTGAAAGACATATAATATCAATTGAAGTTTGAATTCCATTGAAAACTGATATACAATTGAAGCGTGGAAGGGAACAAGCTTTTGAACAAGTCAAATTGTTGTGGAGTTTGAAGAAAGAAGAAGCTAAGGCTACATAATTGGGTTGAACTCCTCCATTTGAAAGTCTGGTTTTTAAGGTATGTGAAGTCTTTACAAGTTTTCTTTCATTCTATTATGGCTTGCTTTCAATTTTGTTTGTCATTATAACCTTAGGTTGTCAATGCACATTTTAAATTACCAAATTATATACACAATTATTTACACTTGCTAATTACCATTTTACACTTGCCAATTATAGAAATTTAGAACCATTCACCAAAATTCATCTTTTAAGACAACTCCAAGCCTCTCCCATTCCTCTGAAGGGTCCAAACACCTTCCAATACCTCTACACAAACTGATGCAGTACAAAGGAAGAAATCAACATGTTTCTTGACACACTTATTCAACTATATTTCCCTTCACAAAACATTTGATTCGTGAAAAGATAATTAGGTCTCAAAACAAGATAATTTCTAGGTCTTAGGACCTTACCCGCTCAACTAGGCTTCCAATACAAAAACCCTCATTTTTCAATGCAAAGAGGGAGGGTTTATAGAAACTCCTATACCTAGGCCTTCCCAGACCATTCCAAAGCATCAAACATCTTCAAAATACCCTGCACAAGGTCAAAAGCTCATTACATAGACCACTCCTTCAACAATTGATGGGGAGTCTTATCTTTCAAGAGCAATATTGCTCTTCCGAAGACCTATTCTCTGGTCTTCCTAGGGAATTAATCTCTACCCTACTTAGGGATCCCTCCCAAACCCCTCTCACCTCATAAGACTCTCCACAAATTTCAAATTCTTCACCATTGCTCTCAATTCACCACTAAGCTTCCCTGGGCTCCACACTGACCCAAAGTGTCCTAACCACTCGAGGGGCTACGAAAGGGTATTTTCACTATCCCCTTATTGATTTGACTCCTCACTAATCCATATCATAGGATTCTTTCACCTTGTACCCATCGCTTTCTTGAAAAACCCAATTTTAGGCCATGTAGCCTTTTGCCCAATTAAGCCTCCTAGAACCCGTTTTCTTGGCTTTTCTCAAAAAGGGTCTTAACAACCCCTAAATATTTTTATAGATTCTTTCTAGTGGTACCCTAGGCTTCAAGATTTACCAGGTTCTTAGTCCCTTTGGCATTCGTACATAGGACTATCCTCATACCCCCTATTTTCAAGGGTTTCTAGGGTTCTGGCTCCTTTTTCCAACTTTGAGGGCTTCAATGACCTCCTCAACTCTCCTACTTGCAAAAAGATGTCTAGAATACATGTGCCCACACTCTCTTGCTCTTTATTGGTACAAACCTATCCATTTAGCAACTTTCTTTACTACTGTCATCTCCAAGCCACTAGCCAAAATGCACTTGCACTCACCTAGTTCTTGATGAATTCACCATCTCCCCTGCAAACCAAGAAACCAAACACCATATGTACACTGTAAAAACAGTCCCCTACTTTATTCCAAGTGGCCATGGTAGCCTTGCCATGGGAATTCAAGTGGGGATCATTATTTCCAAAAACTGGCTTGAACCGGCTATGAGACCAAAAACTCTAAAAAACTTGCAAAACAGAAAGCAATTGAACTAAATGGCTAATATAATGCTTCACACAGTAATTAAGTGACACAATTGAAAGACTCAAAGCATTAGACAGGTCCTTTCAATCCATTCTTGACTGGATGAAGGCACAAAAATAGAAATTCAATGAAATTTGCACTCTTCCAACTCAAAAATTCCCCTTACAAAACTCCAAATCGTACAATAGCTTTCCCACATGCTCAATTAGGGTTTTTTATGACCTTATATACCTTTCTCCCATGTGCTAGGACCCTTGGGTTAGGCTTAGAGCATCATTAATGCCCTTTTCCCACTTTTAGGACAAATTGCCAAGTCTACATGGACTCATTTGCCTAATTTCATCATTCAGGCTTGTCCAAACTTCAAGGCTCTAGACTACCCTAAGTTTGCCTTAACTCACACATCAAAAACACTATTGGGACTTTACATCATATTCCTTGTTCCCTTGATGGTTTGCTAGAACCATCAACAATAAAAGACTACTTTTGTACAAGATGATTGTAAGTATTATTTAAATGAAGCCTTCAATGACATATATTTTTCAATTATCTTGAATGGATACATTTTTTAGGAACTAATATTCATCTCATTACCATCGTACAGATAAAATTATCCACCATGCAGAAGAAAAAGACAAAGAGGAAACTAACAGACGAAGAGAAAAAAACCTTGAAAGAAAAGGAGAGAGTTCGGGTGGCGGCATATCGTGAAAAGAAGAAATTGGAAACGATTGATGAAAACAACCCGATTGTAGAGGAACCTCAACCATCAAAAAGAGAATGGGAATTGGCAGCACAAAAGGCACGAATGTGAAAGCATCGTCGTAAGATAGATTCAGATACCGTAGTTGGAGACACACCCTCTACGACAAGTGAATATGAAGGGACACCATTAAGCACAAGCGAATATGGAGGGACACCATCTAGCACAAATGAATATGGATGGACACCATCTACTGCAAGTGAATATGGAGGGACACCATTTACCACAAGTGAATATTGTTGGACACCATCCAACACATCTCAAGTTGAGAGTACATCATCACTCGAAATTGACGAAGAAGGTATGCCATCATTCCCATGTGAACCTCAATGTATGTCTTCTTCTCCACCCTCGATCGAAGGTATGCAATATATCCCACCTCAATTAAATATTGATGAAATTCCTAATGTTGAGATGTATGTACCTAGGAGAACACCACCAAGAATTTTTTGTAGAAAACCAAAGTATTTGATTAATATTGATGATGAGATTTTGCAGCACATGGAAGGTGAGATTTCAACACGTACTTGTAGAAGATATGCTGATAAGATTTGGGAACGATTCTTTGAAAGGCTAACTGAGACTACAAGATGTCAACTATTTGTTGAAATGATGCGGGGTGTAAAGTATAGGAACATCATGAAGACTCTTGGGTTGAGAACATCGAATGCATCGAGTGAAGACACTATTGTGAAGAATCTAATGGATGCTTATGAGAGTGTGGGTGAGACCTCACACTCAAAGGATAGTAACGTCACCCGACGTGTCATTACATCGACTTTGTTAAGTTTTCAAACAAAGAGAGCTCACCTAATTAGAAAGACTAGTGAAAAAATGGGAATTAGTAGAAAATTTTTATCAAGAGCCATTCAAAGACGGCAAAGAATTGAGGGTAATGATACAAATGAATTATGGGCATTCTCAGGGAGACTGTCACGAAAAGATAAAGAAGTTGTCAAAGCCTTGAGAACACTAATTGAAGAGTATTGGAAGAATAACACAAGGCCATCTCCGAATCAAAGGGATGTGGTAAGAAGGAGAATCGGTAGTCAGAATCATGAGCCACATCCAAAGCATTTTTTGGATATGACTCAAACCCAATTTTTTCGGAAATTTGAAAATGATTATCCTCAAATTAGTATTTCTCAAAGATTTTTTGAACTACTTAAACCTTTTTATGTCAAGATAAATCACACACGCACTACTTGTTGTTGTAGACTACATATTGAATTTTCTAACCATTATGATGTTTATCGTTCTATATGTTTAGATTTGCATACTAACGATGTTTTGTAGGATTGTGGCATAGAAGCCCCACCAAAATCTTCAAGAGAGTTCTTATCAAAAAATTTATGTGAAATAGAGGATGGCCAAATATTCTATAGGACAACATGCTTGGATGGTTCATGCGAGCGTTGCGGTGGCTTCCAGCGTATGCCAGTATGTCAACATATGGAAAGCACATATGAGGTGGGAAAAAAACTAGTAGAGTTCGAGAAGTATAAAACAGTGGCATATGCTACAAAAGATGGGTCTCAAGCAAAAAGGTGTGATTTGGTTATTGAGAAGATTCCAGTGTACAAATTTATGACCACATTTTGTGACAGTATACTGTCTAAGTATGCAATGCATACCCATAGAGCTCGATGGTTGGACACGCAGTTCAAGCTATGCAAGGACACCTTTCTAGTTGGAAGCATAGTATCCGTGGTTGACTTTGCAGAGAACTAAACTCTACAACCACAACATGAGGTGCAATCACAGTATTACATCTCCACACAAGTTTCGATATTTGTGCACATAGCATTCATTCATGCATCTGATAGTACAGATGAGCAAAGGAAGGTATTGAGGGAGTACCACTTTTACATTAGTGATGATCGCACACATTCTCCAGAGTTCATGCAAGGTTGCTTCCAGATGTTCTACAGTGGTTTGGCTCAGAGGGGCATAGAATACGATCAACATATAATATGGTTTGATAACTGTGCAACACAGTTCAAGAACTCGTGCATGTTCTACTGGTTGTGTAGGATGCATGTCATTACAGGTGTTCAACATATGTGGAACTTTTGTGAGGCTGGACATGGAAAGGGGGAGCATGATGGTGCAGGAGCATGCCTGAAAAGAGCAATAGCATGAGAAGAGTTAAAGTATAAAGACAGTGCAAAGTTGACAAATGCAAAATCAATCGTCGAGTGGTGTAATGCTTTGATGGGTCCAGGTAATGAAGGTACGCCTTCAGTTCGTAGATTTTTTTGGTTGATGGATGATACCAACATTGCACCATATGAAGATTGTTGTACACTAATAGGATCGAGTGAGGTACACTCTTTCCTTAGCTCAAATATAGGTTCATGGAGTATCGATACACGAAAGATGGCATGCTTTTGTTCTTCATGTACAATGCAAGACTGGAATGATTGTGAGTCAGGGGAGTGGGTTGACAAATGGTTCACAAGTTATCTTAGCCCACTTCACACATATCAGCCTCCGACGACATTGGAACTGACACAAATAGAATCATCAGTCGACTTTGACCACATATCAGATCTAGTTCAATGAGGTGATATATCTACTTTCTTAGTTGTTGAAATTCCATATTGTTAGATCTTACTTTGTACTATATTCGTAATGTTGACAAATTTCAAGAGATTTTTTGCACATATCAATGCAGGGCATGTTTATGCAGTTATTGCAGATGAAGACAATGAAGAGGGAATAGACTATTACTTGTGTCATTGTGTTGAGACAAAAAAGAAATTGGAGGCCCCAGTTATAGATGGAGAAAACATCGAATACCCTACAGGGTCAGTTGTGGTTACTGGAACATGGCTTAGAAGGTACCCACATTCAAGTGTTAAACATTGGCTATTTCAGGACTTTGACATGCATCGTAAGATTCTTCATTACTCTAACCTTGTCGTGGCATCCAATTTTCATTTGACCAAATATGGGGGTAGACCTTTGAACAAGACGTTACGGAAGGTCCGTGAGTCTGACCATGAGGCAATACTTGACACAATAAAGAGTAGAGCAGACCTGAATGGTTCGTTGAATTAATTTGTAAGTATATGCACATTGGTTCTTATTAATTTATACTTGTATGCACATTAATTTGTTTGATGCCAATGCTATCATCTTCTTTTACAGTGATTGGTGTCCCCTTGCAAAAAATGCAGATATATGAGCCATCCAAGAGAATGTCAACCACAAAAGCAATGCAACATCTTTATTTTGATGCCTGCATGCAACATCTGTAAGTGCCTTCCATCTATTTTTATTTCATTTCCATTTTGGATTCTCTTTCTTTTTCTCTTTTACTTTATGTATTTGTAAGTAAACTACTAAGGGTTGATTGATCTTTCATTATAGAAAATGCTGATTTAAGAGCCATCAAAGAAAATCTCAGCCAAAAAAGCAATGCAACATACTTATTTTGATGATTTTGACAAATCTCAATTTTGATTTCAAGCCATTGTAAGAGAGCATGTGAAGCTTAGTGAGGGAATCTCATATTACTCATTTGAAGTTAACCTCATGATGAGCACCTATGGTTAAGACATTTAAAGAGAATCTTGAATGTATGAGTGACATTGTAAAAGATCTGAGAGAACGAAGTGCCAGAGGCATTGTAATAAGATTTAATTACATAATGAGATATACTCAAATATTTTAAGGTTGAATTTCATGTTTGGTGTAGTAGCACCTTGTTCTATAAATGCCTTGAGTAGGAAAATTTGCAAACTTTGAATTTTGAAATATAAACAATGTGAAAAAGGTCATATAAAGGTCATGTAAACAATTTGTACACATTTTTTTGCAACTCGTGTGACCAAGCAGACTGTTCCAAAATGTCCGAATAGGTATGTTTACGCTAGGCATGGTCCTCTTTCGCACCGAAACACGTAGAATCGCTCTGAGCTATGTTCCGCCAGATCGATCCCTTAAGGGTCCAAAGTGCAAAATGGCTGTAAAATTTAGCATGCTACTACTCGGATACCGTGACACTTGGAATCTTCTCATCTAATCCTACAGAAAGGCGTTGGGCCCCTCTAGAAAAACCTCTCTTAGTTTTGTCTATCTTGGAGTGGTTTTCTCATGGCAACGGATTTTCACTTGATGGAAAAGGTGTCAAATTCAAGCAGTGCAAAGTTGCAAAGTGGTGTAACTTTCGCTCTGCAACTCGTGTGACCAAGCAGACTGTTCCAACATGTTCAAATAGGTATGTTTATGCTAGGAATGCTCCTCTTTCACACCGAAACATGTAGAATCGCTCCAAGCTATGTTCCATCTGATCAATCCCTTAAGGATCCAAAGTGCAAAATGGCTGCAAACTTCAGCATGCTACTACTCAAATATCGTGACACTTAGAAACTTCTCATCTAATCCTACAGAAAGGTGTTGGGCCCCTCTAGAAAAACCTCTCTCGATTTTGTCTATCTTGGAGTGGTTTTCTCATAGCTGCGAATTTTCACTTGATGGAAAAGGTGTCAAATTCAAGCAGTGCAAAGTGGTGCAACTTTCGCTCTACAACTCATGTGACCAAGTGGACTATTCCAACACATCCGAATAGGTATATTTATGCTAGGAATGGTCCTCTTTCACAACGAAACACGTAGAATCGCTTTGAGCTATGTTCCATCGGATCGATCCCTTAAGGGTCCAAAGTGCAAAATGACTGCAAACTTCAGCATGCTACTACTCGGATACCGTGACACTTAGAATCTTCTCATCTGATCCTACAAAAAGGTGTGTGGCCCCTCTATAAAAACCTCTCTCGGTTTTGTCTATCTTGGAGTGGTTTTCTCCTAGCGGCGAATTTTCACTTGATGGAAAAGGTGTCAAATTCAAGCAGTGCAAAGTTACAAAGTGGTGCAACTTTAGCTCTGCAACTCGTGTGACCAAGCGGACTGTTCCAACACATTTGAATAGGTATTTTTACGCTAGGCATGGTCCTCTTTTGCACCGAAACATGTAGAATCGCTCCAAGCTATGTTCCATCGGATTGATCCCTTAAGGGTCCAAAGTGCAAAATGGCTGCAAACTTCAGCATGCTACTACTCGGATACCATAACACTTAGAATCTTCTCGTCTAATCCTACAGAAAGGAGTTGGGCCCCTCTCAAAAAACCTCTCTCAGTTTTGTCTATCTTGGAGTGGTTTTCTCATGGCGGTGGATTTTCACTTGATGGAAAAGGTGTCAAATTCAAGCAGTGCAAAGTTGCAAAGCGGTGCAACTTTCGCTCTACAACTCGTGTGACCAAGCAAAATATTCCAACACATTTGAATAGGTATTTTTATTCTAGGCATGGTCCTCTTTCGATCCGAAACACGTGGAATAGTTCTGAGCTATGTTCCACCAGATCGATCCCTTAAGGGTCCAAAGTGCAAAATAGCTACAAACTTCAAAATGCTATTACTTGGATACCGTGACACTTAGAAAATTCTCGTCTATCCTACAGAAAGGTGTTGAACCCCTCTAGAAAAACCTCTCTCAATTTTGGCTATCTTGGAGTGGTTTTCTCGTGGCAGCATATTTTCACTAGATGGAAAAGGTGTCAAATTCAAGCAATGCAAAGTGGTGCAACTTTCGCTCTGCAAATTGTGTGACCAAGCGGACTGTTCCAACACGTCCGAATAGGTATGTTTACACTAGGCATGGTCCTCTTTTGCACTGAAACACATGGAATCGCTCTGAGCTATGTTCCACCGGATCAATCCCTTAAGGGTCCAAAGTGCAAAATGGCTGCAAACTTCAGCATGCTATTACTTAGATGCCATGACGCTTAGAAAATTATTATTTGATCCTATAGGATTGTGTTGAGTCTATCTACAAAAACATCTCTCGGTTTTGGCTATCTCAGAGTGGTTTTCCAGTGGTGGCGGATTTTCACTTGATGGAAAAAGCATCAAATGCAAGTAGTGCAAAGTTGCAGAGTGGTGCAACTTTCGTTCTGCAACTTGTGTGACCAAGTGGATTGTTCCAACCCGTCCAAATAGGTATGTTTACGCTAGACATGGTCCTATTTTGCACCGAAACACGTGGAATCGCTCCAAGCTATGTTCCACCGGATTGATCCCTTAGGTTGGAGGAGCCTTAAGTTGCAAATTTGTAAGTTGCTTAAAGCAACAAATTTGAAATGATATTGAATGGCCCACTTAGCACTCATTGCATCTAAGTGATGCTCATAGAGGTGAGGCACTAGGCCTTCCCGGGAGGTCACCCATTCTAGTATACTCCAGCTCAAGCGCTTAACCACAAAGTTTTTTCCCCAAGAAGGCACAGTGGAAAAGGCATAATCCACTATACTTTTGATGAGTGGAAAGGAATTCCTAAGAGACATGAAGGAGGAAGAAGGAGTTTCCTATGCAATCATGTTGAAGCCAAAGGAGGAGGAGTCACCTAGTTGGCTACCTATGACAACAGAGGTGATGCAATTGTTGGATCAGTTCAGGGATATCATTTGCAAAGGCACACCAGCTACATGACCACGTAAGAGGGCAATTAGTCATCAAATTGACTTTGTACCAGGAGCAACATTGCCTAACAAGGTTGCATACAAAATGACACTGGAGCAGAACAAGGAGATAGCAAGGAAAGTTCAAGAAATTTTGGACCAAGGGTTCATCAGGAAAAGCATAAGCCCATGTGTTGTTGCAGTGGTGTTGGCACCTAAGAAGGGAGATAAGTGGAGACTATGTACTAATTCTAGGGCCATAAATAGGATAACCATTAGATATAGGTTTCCTATTCCTAGGATAGAAGACTTAATGGACTATTTAGGGGGTGCTAAGTACTACTCCAAGATTGATTTGAAAAGTGGCTACTATCAGATTAGGATGAAAGAGGGAGATTAATGCAAGTCAGCTTTTAAAACCGCAAAGGGGTTATATGAGTGGTTAGTAATGCCATTCGGGCTTACAAATGCACCTAGCACTTTTATGAGGGTGATAGCTTCTCCTCTTGAAGGACTTTATAGGAGTCTTTGTGGTAGTCTACTTAGATGATATCCTCATCTTTAACAAAACAAAAGAAGAACATATGAAGCACCTAGAACTTGTGTTGAAGAAACTTCAAGAGGAGAAGCTCACCATAAATCTTGATAAATAGTGTACTTGGTAACTTGTTGAGGTGTCTAACTAAGGAGTATGGACAAGGATGGGAACAAGTCATTTCACAGGCAGAATTTGCCTACAATGATAGCACAAACAGGTCTACTGGTAAGAGCCCATTTGAAATTGTATATGGGTTACATCCAAGGGGTGTACTTGAGCTAAGAGACCTAAAAGGTTATGAAGGAATCAATGGACATGCTGATGATTTTGCTTAGTCAATGAGAGAGTTTCATGAGCAGGTAAAGAAGACATTAATGGAGGCTAACTAGAAGTTGAAGGCTAAAAGAGATGAAGGGAAGAGAGATCTACAATTTGAAATAGGTGATTTGGTGATGGTATACTTGAACAAGGCAAGACTACAAAAAGGCATACCAAGTAAGTTGTAGATGAAAAGGATAGGGCCATGTAAAGTGTTGGCTAAGTATGGATCCAATGTATACAAGGTGGAGTTACCCAAGGAGATGTCCATTTCGCCTATCTTCAATGTGAAGAACTTGGTGAAGTATAAAGGACCAGAAATGGATGGGGAACAATATAGTGCTGAGGTGAGTAAGGATGTGGATGAACTCAAGGTACCTGATCAGATCAGACCACAAGTGGACAAGATTCTAGACTCAAGGGTGAAGAAGAAGACTAGGCACAAGACATACATGGAGCACCTAGTGAAGTGGAGACATCAACCAGAGTCAGAGGCTACATGGATATCAGAAAGTGACTTTAAGAAGCATGGAATTAGTGAGGAGCTCTTGAGACCACAGGCTCCTTAACTTCTTTGTTGCAGGGGGGAGAATGATGCAGGAGCACCTTAAGGTCTTTTGGAGAGATCTTTGCAATTTTGGCTTGTGGGTGGTTCTAGCCAACCACCAAGGGAATAAGGAATATGATGTAAAGTCCCAAGAGTGTTTTTGATAAGTGAATTGGAAATAGGTTTGTTAGGGGCTTGCGGTTTGGGTAAGTCTTGGACATTGTGAGCATTTTGAGCAATGTTGCCTTGGCTATTTGAATATAAAGTTGGAAAATAGCATTAATGATGCTCTAAGCCCATCCCAAGGGTCTTAGCACATGGGAGAAAGGTATATAAGGTTAGAAAAACCCTAATACCTGGGTTGGAGGATTGTTTTCATGAATTGAGACTTGGAGAGTACATTTTTGTGATTGGAAGAGAGCAAGTTTTTATTGAATTTCTGCGTTTGAGCCTTCATCCAGTCAAGAATGGATTGAAAGGACTTATCTGATGCTTTGAGTCTTCCATTTGTGTCACTTACTTACCTTGTGTAGCATTAGATTAGTCATCTAGACCAACTGGTTATCTTTTTGCAAGTTTTTGGTGTTCTTGGTCTCATTGCCGGTTCAGGTTTGATTTGTGAATAATGAGTCCCACTTGACTTCCCATGGCTTTCCTCTCATGGCCACTTGGAATCAAGTTGGGGACCAGTGTTACAAGACTAGGACTCACCTCAGACTTGACAAGCCATTTTTTGACTTGGACTCAGGCTTGAAGCCCAGACTCGACAAATAGAAAAACCTAAGAAATTCAAAGATTTGTAAGGATTTAAAACTTGTTTCATGCACCCTTTAATAAATAAACCTTAAAGACAAAATAACATCATCAAATAGAAATTACTATGATCCCATACACAAACATACATCAATCACATAAGTATAAGCACAAATTTTAGCTGAAGGAAATAACACATTTAGATATATAAATATTGTGATATAGCTATCAGGATTCAATCGTGCAGTTTTACAAGTCAAACTCATTGACCCATGATTCATCAGTAGTGGTTCACAAGAACCCATCTCTCATGATAATGAATGGTTCATAAGGAGGAAGATAAATCTTCATACATTTCTTCTATCAAAAATGAGATAAGTGCTTGGTTTCATGAAGGTCATGAGACAACCATTAATGGGGAGTGGATACATGAAGAACTGATGGAGAATGATAATGGCTTCAGACCTGCTATAAAGGAATTTTTTTTTTTGTTTCAATGATGCAAGAGGTTTTTGGTTTCACTACCAAAATGAGCCTAGGAAGAATGCATGTGAAACTCCTTTTGACCTTGAGGGTGTACTTACTCCATCTCAAGGATCATGCATTGAGGATGACATAGATCAATGCTAGGGCTAACCAATTAATAATTATACACGTGAATAAGTCAAACATGTACATGTCAATAAGGGAACTACAAGTACTCATAAACACGTAAGCCTCAAAAAGTATACACACGAATACATAGTATACACAAATTAAAACAAAGTATATGCACGAATACAAGGTATATGCATGAAAACATGTAAGCCACAAAGTATACACTCGAATGCACGTAAGTCACAAAGTATACACGTAAGTTGTAAAGTATACACTTGAATATACGTAACTCATATCTATTGAACCATCAATTTAGAATGCAAATATGGACAAGCATCGAAAAAAGATATTTGTATTAACCAAATAGCCATGTAGGCATACATAAATATATGTCGATATAAGTATGAAATATATGTACAAAATAGCCATGTAGGCTTACGAGAATGCCATCTAGGCATACAATGTCAAATATGTCCAATAAAAAATATGTACAAAACTTCCATGCAGGCATACAATAAAGGACTCTAGAATCAAAAGTCATTGCTCTCCATGCCCAGAAAATAAAATCTTTCCCTTTCCTTTTCACTCGGATGGCGATAGGTCTGTCACTCATTTTTGTTGTGCTCGTGGAGTGCTCCTGCTACTCTTCCTAGGGTTTAGTTCATGGTGAAGTATTAACTGTTACAATAAGAAGTAAAGACATGAATATATAGCAATTACATTATAAAAAATGATATATTTGACAAAATAATCACTTACAGCCATCTCACGATCTCTCTCCATGAGGGAAATATCCTCATGCCCATGCTCAGGCATGCTCAAGCCCTATATAAACCATGCAAATAGACAAAAACTACGTGAATCAATAATGGTTTGATTTCTCACTAACTAACATCTATAACAACAAATGTAAATTAAAATTTACTAATTTGCCTCATACCTCTTCTGTCAGAGCCATCGAGGATTGTATAGTAGATGTCACACCAATATCCATTGCCCTCGTCACATTCGGAGGTGTATCGTCTCGCAACAACTGAAAATAAAACAACAAATTATTCAACATAATCAACGATGTGCATGTATAAACTACACAAATCTATTAAGTACTTGATTCATTAGTTAAACTCTTTATTCTATTACCTGCGTGAAGGTTTGAGTAAATCCACCGCCACTGGGAAGTGTTCCATCAAAACCTCCAATATTAGTCTGTTCAACATCCAAAATTGCATATTAAATTACCATTCGTAAAACAATGCCATTAATATGCAATAAACTTATAATTGTTTACTAGTTACATACCCTAGCGATAGGTGTACTACAAAAATAGGTTGGTGGGGGGGCGGTGTATCTAGTCTCAACACTGTGACCCTGCAATTTTATTAAAATCATAAAACATTTTTAGTTAATCTTGCATTTGAAAATCGAAATTTAATAAATTAAATTCAATGAACACATGCACTAACTTTTACTTGACTATCAATGCCATATGCCTCATGCAAATGTCAGCTGCCCTCTCCATCTCCATAGCTGCAAACAGATCCTGTGTACCAGTCTCCTGAGGGTCGGTGGGGTCATGTGAACAAGTAGCCCGCAAGATTGACACACATGTGTTCGAAGACCACCACTAGAAGACTCCCTTGGATGGCACTGTAGAATAGGGCTAGTATGATGGATGACACTCTGGGTCAAAGTGTTGATTGCCTGTAATGTCTCTATGTCAGCACTTTCCTTCACGATGGAAGGCATAACAATGTGCTCATGAGGTGGCCTAGCGAGAGCTCGTCTACCTTGCCGCGTAGGATCCGGCTGTGCATCAGGTCTATCCTGAGCTAACCCCCCACCTCTCCGCTGGAAATCCCTCATATCAAAATAATTTGGGATTTTGTTCAATATGAACTCACTATATAGTTTCCTAAGGAAATATTGCGGGACCTCGCAATTGTTGCATGGTTGGTAATCGAAGACCATGTACCACCTATCATAAAACCGCTCCTTCATTTGTTGGTGGTGGCACCAATGGATAGGAAACCTCTTTGCATTGAGGGTAAGAGTTTGATTTGTGCGTGGGTCGGTCAATAATGAGCACAAATCACCTTTTGTTATTTTTAAATCTTTAACATCCTTGTATGATAGTTTATATGCATAATACTCCCTAGCCGCCTACCTCCTATCTTCCCATCCAGTTATTTGTTTGCTAATTGAACCCACGTTTGTTAACATATCTTTCAACGAATTTGCTAGAGTCAATCTTTCTATGGTTGAACCATTTGGATCACTCAACCTATTGATGAAATCCTCAATTTGTTTTTTGTTGTTCTCAATTTCACTCATTAAATTTTGTTGAGTGCCAGGAGGGGGTTGAGTGATTGGTGGAGGAGGTTGATGTTGTGGTTGATTTTGATCTTGAGGATTTGGTTGGTCCTCCTATTGAGGGTTTTGAGGGTTTGCAGGTTGATTTGCATCTCCTAAAAATTCAAACAAATACATATCAAATTCAACCTAAAACTAACAAATTCAACCTAAAACTAACAAATTCAAAACAAAAAGCATAGAATCCTTACCTCTTACAGCTCCTCATCATCATGGCACCATCATTGCGAAGAAATTCGGATTCTTGGTGAACAAACTCTTCTCCTAGAATGCGAGCGTGATATTTTGGGGTTTTTGGCCGCAGGTGGAGCAAAAAAACCAGTCAAAATGCAAATGAGAGATTTGCATTTGTTTTTTTGCTTTTAATAGTCAATAACGCGTGCGCGTTATTGCTTTGTAGTTATGGCCGCCAGGATCTTGCCTAGGTTTAACCGAAGACATAATACGAGCGCATTATAACGCGCTCGCGTTATGATTTTCAACTTTTTTTTTTTAGGGTGTCCACGGAATGGCTACCCATTTCCATGCACCTACCCTAAAATCAAATTACAAAATTACATAAATGAAAGAGAATTCTTTAAGGAATAGTCTTCTATGTGCGAGCTCTGAGATCACTGCAACTACATCCACGCCTTGATCACAACTGGGGACCCAATGGGTGAATTGCACATTTCCACCTGACCATGTGAACCCAAAGGAACACCCCCCATGCAAGGAGTCGGTAAGAAAGAACCCTTGGCCACAGACTCAAACATAAAGGACACATGTCACAAGACTCAAGCCCACAAAACAACATAAACATCAACCGTAAAAATAAACAACTAACACAAATCCAGAGGCACAAGAAAACAAGGGAAACAAAAGGCACAATGGGAGAGTGGCATCGCATAGCCTTCATGGATTCACCAGACTACCTATAATCTAGGAGCCACCTCCATCTATGGTTAACCTAACATTTTATTTTAAGGTGTCGCCCCATAGGGTGACTCATGCATAGCCATCTACCTTTCATGAAGACAAGGTAGTGACCTTACTGACTAGGTCTGGTCACTGACCAGGTCTTCCCATCCGTCCTTAGCCTTTGGGAGCGCTAACGACAGGGGTGAGGTGTCTAATTTTATCTTGTTATGTGATAACTAACCCAACCCACTAAGTAAATTAATTAGGTTTTCACTTAATTAAGGAAACTATATGACGGGTGACCACTTGTACACTGGCCCCGAGAAGAGATACTCTCCCCTATGGTTTCCCTAAAACCAAAACCAAGGGATGGGTACCACAATGTTCAAACAAAATAATTAGAACCACAACAGGGTACCTCCCACTAACTGCTACATGGTAACAACATGAACCACATAAATGCAACCATAGAAAAACATTCACATTTTCCCTAACCTCTGGAGATAAGCTAAATCCACACAAGACATACTAAAAATGTCACATTTAATTTAATAACACACTCAACATTAACTATCAGACATTTAAATAATAAATCATCTAAGTCTCCATCAAATTATCATTTTCATCAATTTAGAACAAAATAAGGAAATTCACTAATATTTCTATTTAATCAAAACCCAATATTTAATTCAATTAAATATCTTCCTAAATTTAAATAATTCACTAATTAAATAACTAAGTCTATAAACTTGCTAAGAAGCTAATTTGAAGAGAAGCAATGATAATTTCATGATTTAATAAACATAATAAATATGCATTTAAAAATTAAAGATACTAACTTAATTTATAAATCCCAATTATAAATTATTTACTAAATTCTATTTTTCAACCCTATTCTATTTCCCAATTATAATTCTTTTCCACATAGCAATATCTAAATTATGATTTTCCTAAATAAAAGAAATCTAAACTTTAATTTAAGAAAATCAGTTACAAAATAAAAAAGCAGATTCCATCTATTATTTTAATTGAGTCCAAAATCTAATTGAGCTACTCAATTTTTAAACAATTAATCTGATATTTCCTAATACAGTCTAACTAGAAAATAAGGAAATCCAACTTCTATAGTAATGTTTAAAATGCAATTATTTTTATCACTCAAAACAAAATAAAAGAAATCATTTTCCAGACAGTTTTTAAAACGATAATATTTCCCTCATTAATTATAAAATTTTCCAGAGAGTAATTTACTTTATTTTTCATTTATTTTCCAAATACTTATTCTCATTTCCCGCCTATACACTATATATATATATACATATATACATATGTGTATACAAATACAAGAATAAATATATATCAAATCATCTAATGTAACTGAAATTGAAAACACAACAATAACCAAATATCTTATTTCACAGAAAATATATAAATACACATGCATATATACATATATATAAAATGTTTATCATTATTTTAAAATAAGCATTCAATAGTAAATCAATATATATATATATATATATATATATATATATATATATATATATATATATATATATATATATATATAAAAAGAATCGAATAAGGAGTATTACGACCAGCATCCACCCCATACAGAGGTTGCGGGTATGAAGAGAGGGCGTCGGTCTGGCTTCCCAGCCGGCCACCCACCCCCAAACATAGGGGTGGTGTTGCCTTGCCAGTGCTCCCTCCATGTATGGGGGGAGCGGTGGGGGATACTCCCCACCCCCCAACATAAAACACAGATGCTGCAAAAAAATTATAAAATGCCTTCCAAGCATTCGTCGTACGGTGCTAACCAAGGACAAAGGCTTAAAATAAAATATTAATAAACATATATATGTTTATATATATATGTAAATATATTCTATATTTTACTCAACAAGATACAATGAAAGCAACTGCAGCAAAACAAAGGGGATAGCACGAATTTCCAGAATAATAAATTGGGGAAATGAATTACAGAGGACGAGAGGATTATAAACGAGAGAGAGATTTCTAGACGAGAGAGGGGTTTCCAGAGATTACAAACTGAGAAACAAGATCAACAAAATTTTGAAATGGATACAGAGAGGAAAAAGGGGAATACATGAACAGGTAATAAGATTTTGCAGAGAAAGGGAATTTTTCCCCAAATACACATAGGAATACATTTTCTTCCCCAAACATTATTTATTTTCCTCTTTCATAAAAAAAAAAAAACAAATTTACAGAGATCTAAATAAGAATTCAAATTACCTGGAGTCCAACACAAAGCTCGATTCGAGGATGAGTTGCGCAATTCCAGCCAAAAAGAGATCTTCAAAAACTAGAGATATGAACACCAGCAACAACGGATTCAACAAAACCCCGATGCAAATCCAAAATTGAATTTTCCCTGATCGAATCAATTATTCCTTTGTAAATTTTCAACAAAATTTTGAGTTGCAGACATTTTCCCCATTTTCATTTTCTTCCCACTTGCTTTTTCGAAAAAGCAACAATTGGAAATATATCTTTTTCCAGAAAATCCAATCAGGACTTGTCATAGATTTTCTAACAACTTCCCATGCAAAAATCCACTTAACACAAAATTTTGTCACTTCCCAAATTTGGAAGAGAATCTTCCAATTCAATTTACACAATAAATGCCTCTTTTTAAATACTTTATATCTCATTTAAATAAATTCACTTTTGACAATTAACAACTAAATAATAATAATTTTAGCCATATTCCACTTTATTAATATTTTAAGTTTAAAGTTTATTTTATAAAAATCACTTTTTAAACAAAGACAAATATGATAATGTTTCCCTAACTTAATTTCTTTTTTAAAAATAAACCATAATAATTTATTTAACAATATTATTTAATTTTAATGATTTAATTTAAAGAATCACTTCACATTATAAAATAACAATAAAGTGCTAATGTACCCATTATTTTTCCAAAGTATAAATATCATAAGCCACATTGGACATCTCATAAATTTAATATTTTGCATCATGAAATAACATTTAATTTAAAGCATAAAACACTAGACCAAGCTATAAATATACTTGTAAAATTCATGAAATAAAATGATTAATTAACAACCATACCCATACAAACGCAAAATGGACATGACAAGAAAAATCCCTAAACCAACTACTGACATAGGCAAGGGTACTTTCTTACCAACTCCCTAACCACATCAAACCATTGGGAAGATAGGATACGCTCAGACCCGGCAATGTGGGTGGAGTCGGCATTCGGTACCTACATTCTTGCATAACACAAAATGTCGAACAACATATGTATATAACTCATAATCAAACACATTGTGAAGGATAGTTACGGTGAGGCAGGGCACTCATGGAAGAGTGATGCCACCCCGTCTCCTTCACACAAATCAAAGATAGTAAACAACATCTAAACATCACATCATCAATATAACCCATAAAGTAACATCATCATAACATGAGTATCTCACACAAAAGTCCAACTATCATAATCAAATGAGCATAAATGTCTACCACGCACAACACATGGCGGAAAAGATGTCAAAGAGAGTATCAAATATGCATCAAAACATAGCCAAAAAATCAAACTAAAGCAAACACATACACACCAAAGCAGTAACAAAGTATCAGAACATGAGAGGCACTACAAAAGCACTAGATATCGTAGTTACAAATTTAAATTCGAAAAAAATAGAATTTCATCCTTCATGGAAAAAAATTTATGTTGTTTACGGTGAGCATCACTCCTTAAAAATGTTGTTTACTGAAAAAAACTAGTTTTTGAAGGAGATGGAAAAAGAAGTGCAATCTGATTCCAAAAATTTTGAAAAAAAAATATTTAGAATCTACAAACAAAATGTCACAAATCACTAGTTTGCATCATCTTCAAATTCCTCACGGTTTAGCCGCTATAGGTGCACGAAAGTGAAGATTTATTTAGAAAAAATTATTTCAGTGTCCAGTTTGACCAAAAATTGTAAACCAGTATTGTGGGATCACCCACTTATATAAACACTATTACTTAATAATAAAAAAAAAATAACCCCCATAACCAAACATTTTAGGGTCTTTCAATGAAGTGCAATATTTCTCAAACTCTCTATTTACATATTTTGTTTCATTATCTATCCTTAGATATTTTAATTTAAGATTATATTAATTTTTAACTAGGGCTTTAAATTTACTAAATTTAGAAATTTATTTATTTTTATTTTTAAGATAACATAGCCATATCATCTTGGTATAAGAATCTGCCAAAGAATGAAGTTATCCTCTCTAGGAAGGGAATTATAAAGGTCTCATTAGCTCACTATGGATAAATTCCAAGGGGTTGTAAGTATTGTCAATGTGGTTCTTTTTGAAAGGTAAACATGTTGTTTACCTAGTAAGCATCCTTCACATGGTTATGATGAACCATAGCCCTTACTCGTTTGTTCTTTAGATGGCCTAGTCTTTCATGTCAAAGTTGAGTGTCATAGTTGGTTTGAATTGAAAGAGATTTTTTTTTAAACCACTAAAAATATATAGACCATTCTTTTGAAAATCTCAAGCCACTGCAAAAACATTGTCATTGATGAATTAGTTATCTTTAAGAAGAATAACTTCAAATTTTCTTCCGCAATTTTAGAACAAGGAAGAATATTTTTCCTTAATTTTGGAACAAATAAAACATCTTCAATAGAATTATTGGATATCTTAAATTTTCCATGTCCCCATTCTTTAATGGTTGATTTATCTTCAAGAAAAAAAATTCTCATTAAAATATTGGATATCACTTAGTATATGATACACATATTTTATATGTATTGATGCACCATTGTCTACGAACCACTCATTATTAGTAGAGGTAGAGAGTAGTGTAGAGAAATGGATTGATTTTTATTTTGATTTAGATTCTTGATTTGATTTGAACATCTCATCCTTTCATTATTCTTAAATATCTTGTTATTGAAGGATCTCTTATTGTGATGCAGGAGCATCCCTAGTTGTAAAGCAATCCTATATCAACCAAAACCAACTCTTTTCTTGCATATCATTCAGTAGCAGTTTCAATAGTTTATCCAAATTTTACCACATCTTTGTTTCTCAGCTCGCAGAGCAAGATATATCATCTACACATTGACATCTATTACATATCCAAGTTTCGTATCATTTGCATTTTCCTACCAGAAGTTACAGCTCTCAGAATTTCACTATGCTAGAGCATTTGGAGCTGACCTAGTCTCAATTTCTTAGTGCAGACCTATTCCAGATCGTGCGAAGCTTAATTGAGTATCATACAAGCATATTGGGTTAGTTGGGAGCTAATTCATTTTGTGTGGAGCTAATTCTTCTTATCTTGAGGCTGGCATTCTTATTTGAGCATTCATCAGTTAGATCATTCAGTAGATTTAGATTTGGATCAATACATTTTCACAGTAACCCTTCAGGGGCATGTAATAAGGCCTATTGTCCAGTGGAATGTTGTAAGCCTATAAGGCAAGGCTTGTGAGCCCTAGATATTTTCCCTTGTGGCCAATGTTGCATGTAAGAATTCTATATTAAGGAAGATTCATGTTCGCATAACTATTTTTTGTGTTGTTTTCATTGTGTTGACTCATTACTGCAAAGTCCAAACTATTCCTTCTGGGACCCTCATACCATGATTGTACCAAGCGGTATCAAAGCACGATTTGATTCCTAGAGGAATTCCTTGAAGGTGAACATATCACTGAATAGAGGCAGACTATATTTTTTTTCAACCAATCGTCGATTGTGAGGTAGTGAAAACCCTTGTAGCCAGATCGCCGAATTGAGGCAATTGCACCGGATTCAAGGGGAGAGATGTCACCAAGGAGAACACCTACTATGGGGAATATTGTTGGAAGAATGGATGAAATGTTTGAGATGATGCGTGAAATGTGAGTTAAGTTAGATGTTGTTGAAGAAGATCGAAGATGAGGCCTAAACACTAGGTAAAATGATGAAAGTGATGCTGAAGCATAACATGTGAATCAAATTATAGAAACCCTAAAAGAAGAAGAAGAAGAATTAGATCAAGTAAAGATGTTGAAGGTGATTTCAAAAATTGGCAAGCGACCTAGAGTTGAAATTCAAAATTACGTGGGAAATTTGAATCCTGAGGAACTAATTGAGTGGAAAGAAGTTCAACTAGATAGAAATAGAAGAGGCAAAGAAAGAATCACAAAGTGGGATAGAATGGTGAAAATTTTGAAGAATCAATTCATACTAGTCGACTATGAATTGGAGTTGTTGAAGAGATTGTAGAACCTGAGACAAAAGGATAGATTTGTGAAGGAGTATACTAAAGAATTCTACAAGATGATATAATCAGAACCGGTCATAGTGAAGCCAGTAAAGAAAATATTGTGAGATATATCAATGGACTAAGAAAAAACATTCAAGAAGAACTAAGCCTTGTCAAGATGGAATTTGTTGAAGAAGCATACCATTTTTCATTGAAAGTAGAAAAGAAGTTGAACAAGAAATTTGAGCAAAGACAAAGAAGTGCAAGAGGAAGATTTCAAAAGAATGGAAACCAGTTCAGAGAAAGAAGACCTTATGTAGAGCAGAAGAAAGATATAAAACCCTACTAGAGTGAAGAAAAGGATGCTAAACCATACCACAAAGGAAGAGAAGATCAAAATTTCTACCCTAGTAGTAGAGGAGGTCATAATTCTTATCGCAATGATGAATATTGGAGAGATGAAGGATATCTGATAGGACCATTCAGAGGAACCTATTTCAAGTGTGGAGGAGTAGGACATAGAGTGTTTGAGTTTCATCAAGGAAGTACTAGAAAGAAACTTGAGTGTACCAGAAGGATAACATATGTGGAGGAAGAACATGTTGGATCCCCTAATTCATGTGTAAAACTAGAAAAAGGTGAATCATTGGTAATGAGAAGAGCTTTGATGCATGAAGAAGTGAATGAGGAACCACCTCGGAGAAAAAGTCTATTCAAAACCAGATGTGATTCTAGAGGAAAGGTATGTAAAGTTATCATTGATAGTGGTAGTACTGATAATCTAGTTTCAGAGGATATGGTAACAAAGTTGAATTTGAAGAGATTGAAACATCCAAACCCTTATAGGATAGCATGGATTCAAGATGATCATAAGATATTGGTGAATGAACAATGCTTGGTGAAATTTCATATTAGATCATATAGGGATGAAGTATTGTGTGATATTATGCCTATGGATTCAGGTCATTTAGTGTTAGGAATACCATGGCAATATGATAAGAAAACAATTCATGATGGAGGACATAATACTTATACTGTGACATCAAATGGAAGAAGAATCAAGTTGATACCTTTGGAGGAAGAGGAGAAGACTGAATTTTGTGGCACTGCCAGACTATGTTTGGTAGATGGAAGTAAATTTCTTAATGGGTTGAGACATGAGAACATGTGTTTTGCATTGATTCCGAAGAAAAGCAATGGTCTAGAGATAGAGAATCCCACTGGATAAAATGAAGAAGTTGTAGAGTTGTTGACCAAGTATAAGGACAACATTTCAGACAATGTACCAAATGATTTACCAAAGGTTGAGAGTTTAATCCATCAGATAGATCTAATATTGAGATCCAGTTTCCCAAATAATTCAACACATAGAATGATACCAGTAGAGAATACAATTTTGAACTGGTAGATACAAGAATTATTGAGAAAAGGGTTGATTAGAGAGAGTTTGAGCCCATGTGTAGTACTTGTTGTATTTTCACCTAAGAAAGCTGGAGAGTGGAGAGTGTGTACAGATTCAAGATAAATTAATCATATCAAATTCAAGTATATATTTCCATTGCCAAGGATGGATGACATCATGGATTATTTGAGTGGAGCAAAGTATTTCACAAAAGAATGATCTCAAGAGTGGGTATCATCAAATCAGGATCAAAGAAGGAGATGAATGGAATACTGCATTTAAGAAAAATGAAGGATTGTATGAGTGGTTAGTGATGCCTTTTGGATTAACCAATGCACCAAGTACTTTCATAAGATTGATGAATGAGGTATTGAAGACATTCTTGGGTAATTTTGTCATTGTTTACTTGGATGATATTATGATTTTTAGTAACACCGGAGAAGAACATTTGTAGCACATTAGGCAAGTATTACAGAGGTTGAGAGTGCAGAAGTTGTTGATTAATGTCAAAAAGTGTAGTTTCATGAAAATAAAGTTGGTATACATGGGATTGGTTATTTTTGATGAAAGATTGAAAATGGATCCGGAGAAAGTGAAAGCAATCTTAGATTGGCCTACATTGGTAAACATTGGAGAAGTGAGATCATTTCATAGACTAGCTAGTTTCTACCGGAAGTTTATCAGAAGTTTCAGTACTGTTTGTAACCCTATGACAGAGACAATGAGAGGAGATAGGAAATACTTCAAGTGGACGTTTGAAGCACAAAAGAGTTTTGAATTGTTGAAGTAAAAGGTAATAGAACAACCAGTGTTAGCATTACCAGATTTTGACAAGGTATTTCAAGTAGATTGTGATGCAAGTGGAAATGTAATTGGAGCAATGTTGACTCAAGAAGGAAGACCTATAGCTTATTTTAGTGAAAAATTGAACGACGCCAGAAGAAAATACTCAGTTTATGACTAGGAATTCTATCCCAAAATTCAAGCTTTGAAGAAGTGGAGACATTACTTGTTGCCTAAGGAGTTTGTGTTGTATACTGATCATCAAGCGTTGCAGTATTTGAACAGTCAAGGGAAGTTGAATCAGAGACATATGAGATGTTTTGAATTCTTGTAGAGTTACACATTTGTGTTGAAGCATAGGAGTGGCAAGTCAAACAAAGTTACAGATGCATTGAGTAGAACAAGGAATTTGCTGACAGAGATGAGAGTACAAGTATTGAGATTTGAAGTTGAAACATATGTATGAAACTGATGAATATTTTGGTGAAGCATGGAGAGCATGTAAGGAACCAGTAGTGACAGACCAAAACCAATGGTTGGACTATTTCATTCAAGAAGGTATGTTATTCAAAGGAAATCAGTTTTGTATACTGAGGAGTTCAATGAGGGATAATTTTATCAAGGAGAAGCATAGTGGAGGTTTATTAGGTCATTTTGGAGTGGATAAGACAGTAGCTTTGGTAAGTGAACACTATTTTTGGCCGCATATATATAAGGATGTGAGAAAGTATGTTCAAAGTTGTAGAATTTTTCAAGTTGCAAAAGGTAGTCAAAATACTGGATTGTACAAACCTTTGATAGTATCAGAGAGACCTTGGGAATATTTAAGCATGGATTTCATATTGGGATTACTGAGAACACAAAGAGGCTATGATTTTATTATGGTAGTAGTGGACAAATTTTCTAAAATGGCACATTTCATTCCTTGTAAGAAGACTAGTGATGTTATGCATGTTGCTGATTTATTTTTGAAGGAGATTGTGAGATTTCATGGATTACCTAATAATATAGTTTCAAACAGAGACACCAAATTTATTGGACACTTTTGGAGGACATTGTGGAAGAAGATGAAGATAGATTTGAAGTTCAGTTCAACATATCACCCACAGACAGATGGATAGACAGAGGTAGTGAACAAAATTTTGGACCTAACTTGTTGATATGTTTGGTTGGAGATAAGGTAGGAATTTGGGATATAGTTTTACCACAGGCAGAGTTTGCATACAATAATTCAGTGAGCTAGAGTACAGGGAAGACACCATTCAGATTGTTACTAGAGTAAATCCTAGAGGTGTTGCAGAAATAAGAGACATCAATATGGAAAATAAAAGGAGTGTGGAGGTAGAAGAGTTTACATATTTCATGGAAACATTGCATAATCATGTTTGGAAGCATCTGGAAGGCATGAATGATAAGTATAAGGAGAAGGTAGATGAGCACCAAAGACATAAGGAATTTGATGTTGGAGATGAAGTGATGGTATATTTGAGGAAGGAGATATTTCTAGTTGGCACATACAACAAGCTAAATATGAGGAAGTTTGGACCATGTAAGATTCTAAGGAAGTTTGATTTTGGAAATGCATATGAAGTGGGGTTACCAGAGACATTGGGTATATCACCTATTTTCAATGTTGCGGACATATCTGAGTTTCATAAAGGAGAATCAAATGGAAGTAGTGATGAAATGGATCTGAAAGAGCAATTACCACAACAAGTACTAGAGGAGATTGAGCAAATTTTGGATACCAAAACCTGAAGAAGCACTAGGAACAAGCAGTACAAAGAATATATTATGAAATGGAAAGGCAGACCAGTGGAAGATTCATCATGGATTTCTCAGGATAAGGTGGACCATCTTAGTTTTCCTTTGAGCCCTGGAAAGTGAGGGACTCACTTTTCTTCTAACCCTAGGTGTCTAATGTAAGAGCATCTCTAGTTGTAAAGCAACCCTGTATCAACCAAAAATAGTTCTTTTCTTGCATTATATTCAGTAGGTGTTTCAATAGTTCATCTGAATTTTACCACATCTTTGTTTCTCAACTCGCAGAGTAGGATATAGCATCTACACATTGACATCTACTACATATCCAAGTTTCAGATCATTTGCATTTTCCTATCAGAAGTTACCACTCTCAGAATTTCACTATGCTAGAACATTTGGAGCCGACCTAGTCCCGATTTCTTAGTGTGGACCTATTCCAAATCGTACAGAGCTTAATTAAGTATCATACAAGCATCTTGGGTTTGTTGGGAGCTAATTCATTTTGCATGGAGCTAATTCTTCTTATCTTGAGGCCGACATTCTTATTTGAGAATTCATCAGATCATTAACCCTTTTGGCCGACGTGGATCTATTTTGGAGCTTGAGGAGCATATTTATAGGCATTGTAGTCATTTGTAGATCATTAGTTAGATCATTCAATAGATTTAGATTTGGATCAATATATTTTCATGGTAACCCTTTAGGGGCATGTAATAAGGCCTATTGGCTAGTGGAATATTGCAAGCCTATAAGGCAAGGCCTGTGAGCCCTAGATATTCACCCTTGTGGCCAATGTTGCATGCAAGAATTCTACATTAAGGAAGATTCATGTTCGTATAACTATTTTCTATGTTGTTTCCGTTATGTTGAGTCATTACTACACAGTCCAAACTGTTCCTTCTGGGACCCTCCTACTATGACTGCACCATATTGTCCTTAGCATAGAAATATATTTCTTGTGACCAATTATGCCTCTTTTATTACAATTTTTAGGGAATTTTCTCTTGTAGTTTTTAGAGATACATTTTATTCTTATTGAATTTAGGTTTCTTATTCTAGTTATTACTCTTGTTTTTAGAGATAAAATTTCATTACAATTAAATTTTGACATTGCATACTCTTCATGGATACAAAGTGTGAAGAGTCGCATATTCAAATATATTAGATTCAATATGATATTTTTAATCTAAAATATTTAATTTAAATTTGTAAATATATCATGAATATTTATTTGAATAGTAAAAATGATTAGTTTATCTTGAATCAAATTGTTACTACTACAATTTAACAAAAATTTAATATTTTTCACTTTGGCTAGATAATTAACAAAATTTTCATCTTCTTTCATGCGTGTTGATCTTTGACACTTCGAAGATGAATGAAAATTGAATTTTAATTTATCTAGTGGAAAGTGATAAACTAATCCATTGTTACATGTCTCTTAAAGAAAACTACCTTTTTGTTCCATCTACAACAACCCATAGATTTCTAGTCATGAATTCATGCGCTTTAACCTAATTTTTTAAATGTAATTATTTCCATTAAACATGTGAGATTTATCAATAGCGAAACTATTGTGGGGACCCATTAGGAATTTGATTGAATTTAATTTTAAAAATCATTGACTTGAAAGAATTTGAATGCAATATGAAACACAATGCAAGTTAAATCTTTGAAAAAAAGATATATATAAAAAATTGAAGGATCTCATTTTTAATTTTTTTTGTTCAATACTTGCATATGCATATGTAAAATATTGTATGTGATTTTTAGATTTTATTACAACTATACAAAATAATTTACACTTTTATTTTTTCAAAAAACAAATCAAGTAAAAAAGAAAAGTCTTTATAAGTTAAAAATATTTTTTTCTTTTATGATTAGATCATATATATAATCTACTAGATCAATTGGTGAATCCATACATGATGTGATGGATCTCAAACAGGATATGCTTCCATTACTTCTAATGTTCTCTCTAGGAGAAGTATCTATCTATGTCATTGTTAGTTCTTTCGCCTAGTTAATGCAATCTATTGCTAACTCTCTAGTTGTTGTTGCTTATGCTTCTTGGTCAACTAAATCACCTTATGTTGCTCCATCGACTGGATCAACAATTGAGTAAAAAATGGCTAGTTCAATTCCACAATCATAAAAAAACAATTCCCATTATTATCTTTTCTTCATTTGTTGTTGGATTTATTGATGGATCAATGAGCTCTAGTAAATTATGCTACCCGTACTAATGCTACTATGGGTGGATAGCCGATGTAATCAAGTTAATTTATAGGATCTATTGATGTAAAACATACTCTTGCTTAAGATACTACTTGTAGTGATGATTTTTCTTCTTCAACTATTTACCCCATCTAGTAGGCTAGTGGTGCAAGTAGTGCTTAAATTGTTTCTTCATGGATAGGATCTACGATATTCATATACACCCAAAACTACTAAATTTGGATAATGAGTATGGTAGGCCTACTATGTATATCTATATATAAATCATTTCAAAGTGCTTGTACTTAAATGGTAAGGTCATAATATTTTTAAGAAGGAAATTGAAGTTTGAGTTCTTATAGTGATATTTAAGGTGGAATTCTAAGTGATGACTTCTGGATTTCCATTGTGGTTTCTAAGTTGACTATGTAACTTCTAAGTTGATTAAAAATTGAATATGTACTGCATAAATTGGATGTGTTAGTAGGGAGGAGGGGTGATGAGACCCCTCTTGTGACCTCTATTGGGGTAAGGCCAACCTGAATAATCCCAATTCATATATCACACACACAAATATAATGGCCCATTAGATTTGGGTGTAATGGTGGGTATCAAGGAGTTTTCCACCATATACCTAGATTGAAATATCATTGGGTGGGGTTTCCTTGTAATGACCATGGGGGCACCTAGAGTAGGGGTTGCACTTACAACAATTCATGGAACAATATCCACCCCTATGTATTTCCATAGGAGCACCTTGAGCTAAGATTGATTGTAACCTTTTTAAGGAACCAAGCCCGTCCCTATGTCCTCTATGAGCTATCCCCCATCAAATCACTTGTTAATATAGTTTTTTCAAACTCGTAATATTTTAAATCTTGTTTTAATTATAATGCATGTGATGATGCATTTACACATTGCCTAGAAAATATACCCCGATCTTAATTTTTAAAGAGACAAAAAAATTAAAAAAAACATATATCACATTAAATAGATTATCCATACTTCAATTATATGTATGCTATAGTACATAAGATATAACATTAATATAATATTTATATAAATATAACATAGGTTTTATAAATAACAATTCATAATATATGTATTATAGAGTACTATTTTTATAATAATTATATATAAAAATAATAAAAATATCAATAGGTTCGAAAAAATTAAAAAGGGAGACTCGATCGAGAGGAAATTTGATATGGAGCGCTCTGGTTCGGCGTTTTTGCATGCCCGTGGCCTTTGAGGCCTGGGTTGCATGTTGTTCTCCGGCTTCAGCATGTGCTCTATTCCTCTGTTGTATGCTTTTCTGATGCTTTCGTTGTGTGGGGGGATTTTTATGCATTCGGGGGGTGTGGATTTGTGCCTTGGCTAAAACTATTCGCTGTTTCTTCTTGTCTGTTTTCATCTGTTGACTGAGTGTGTTGGGAGAGCTCGTGGTGCGGCAGGCTGGAGGGTGTGGCAAGCTGGAGGGTTTGGTCTGCATCGACTCACCTTTTGGCTGCGCTTTCTTTGCTTGGAGTGATCCGTTCATGGTTTGGTCAAGATTTTTCCTGCTGCATCGGTCATTTCTTGAACCCGCGGCTTGGGTGGTAGGCATTCGTGCCTTTGGTGACCATTTTGGAGGCTTCTATTTGTGCCTTGGTCATTCTTTTTGTGTGATGGTGAGACTCGTGGTGGGCTGAGGAGTGAGGCTTCATCATTGTCATGGATACTGCACAGGGTGGACCGTCCCATTCTAGTGGGGTTCGTTTGCGCAAGATTAATGGTTGTCTGGAAAAGTCGGTAGATCATCTAAAGTTGATCATTCAGCCAGAGTATGTGGCAGAAGATGTCACATATTACAGTAACCATGTTTTAAATTGCAAGTTTATGGGGTTGCGTGTGTCCCTTCCTTTTTTGGATCACTGGATTCGGAAAACTTGAAACCTGGAAGGGGATTTTGAGCTATTGTTGGCTGCCAATAATTTTTTTCTAATGGATTTTTCTTGCATTGCTGATCGAAATCGTGCCTTTGAAGGTGGACCATACTTCTATAATCAGGTGGGTCTTTTTATTAAGCCTTGGCATGTGGGTTTTAATTCTACCGAGGAGCTTCCTTCGCGGGTTTTGGTTTGGGTTCACCTTCCTTGGTTGCGGTTGGAATGTTGGAGGAATGATATACTACAGATGATTGCTCTCATGCTTGGCAAGCCTATTGGCCCTTCGCAACAAACCCTGTCTAAGAAAAAATTTCTTATGCTCGTGTGTGTTGAAATTGATTTGAATAAGCCATTGCTGGACTTGATTGATACAACTCTTGGTTCAACCTCTTGGATTCAGCAACTAAATTATGAAACTTTTCCCTTCGTTGTCGTATTTTCCACGAGTATTGACACCTTTAGCGGAAGTGTCCCAAAGTGGTTAATAATTCTGGTTCAAGTCCTGCTCCTTCTTTGCTAGCTCATAAGTTGGATAAAGGCAAGACACCCATTCAAGGGGTGGGGATGGATAAGGATGGTTTTGTTCTTGTCAAACAACGCAATAGGAATAGGGGGTAGAAGAGGACTTTTAAAGATCGGCAGGAAGATGAGATATTTAACAGGTTTGATGCCTTAGATGACTTGGTTCATGAGGAAGACATTCCCATTGACATGCAGGTTAAGGATGGGCCCTTAGTGGATCAACTCATGGGAGATCTTCATGACTCTATTTGCAATCTACATCTATCGACGAACCCTATTGGTATGATGGATTTGAGTACTCCCCCCTCAGACTCTTTGGTGATGGAGGCTTTTGTTGCTCAAGATACCTCGGTGGGGCTTGGTATGCCTGGTTCATGTTCTATCCCTAAGAAGGAGGATGTGGAGTCAAGTAAGCAGAAGGCTTCTTCTACATCTCTTGGCTTATAGTAGAAACCTCTTAAAAAGAATCTTCCTGAGAAGCATTTGAAAGCAAGAAGGAAGAAGGATCGGGAAAAAGTTAAACTAATTGGGGAAACTTTGGTGGAGGAGTTCGGTGAAGACTATTGATGCTCACTTCTCCCAATCTACTTAATGATTGTGATATCTTGGAATGTAAGGGGTATGAATAGCATCCCTAGACAAAAGGCTATTTGAGACTTGATTCATGTGCACTCTCCGGACTTGGTTTTTCTTCAAAAGACCAAGTTGTTTGTTGATAGTATGATGAATTTGGCTAAAAAGATCTGGGGTTGTGGTATGTGTCAATGTGTGAACACATAGGGAAGCTTTGGGGGCCTGGTTTGTCTGTGGGACCCATGTAAAGTTTCTCCTTCTTGCTGGATCGCATGTCAACACTCTATTTCTTTGGTAGTTGTTGGTTTGGAATTTGGTGAGCAAGCTCTTTTCTCTAATATTTATGCTCCTACAGACTTTATTGGTAAAGTTAATTTGTGGGTCCATATTCGCTTTGTTCGTTCCTTGGAACCTCTTCGTCCATGGGTTTTGGCAGGTGATTTTAATTCTGTTTGCTCATTGGAATAGAAAAGTGGGGTACTGGTCATCTAGATCCCTCCAATGAGCTTCTTATAGATAACATGGATACTTTGCATTTGGTTGACATCAAGCCTAGGAATGGTTTATTCACCTGGAACAACATGAGTATTGGGAATGCTGCTATCTCTGAAAGGTTAGATAGGTTCTTGGTTTCCAACTTTTGGGTGGGAGATAGTTGGGTGAGTAGCTTTGAAATTATGGATTGGCACGGATCTAACCATTGGCCGATTAAATTTTTTGCTTTTTTTTCTAGACTCTCTATGAAGAAGCCTTCTTTTCGGTTCCAACTTATGTGGCTTCGGGATGCCTCTCTTCATGATCTAGTTCTGGGTTGGTGGAGAGATGGAAAGCCAAATTTCAACACTGTTATGTGCTCCTTTGTTAAATGCCTTCAGTTTTTTAAATATATGTTGAAACATTGGAATAGATATCACTTTGGTAATGTTTTCCAGGCTAAGAGGCATGCTCAGGATCAACTGGACTCTGTAACATAGTTGATCCGAGATCAAGGACTATCTGAGGAGCTCCACAGGGTTGAAATGATGGTTGTGAAGGAGGTGGAGGAATGGGAGTTGTGTGAGGAAATATTTTGGAAGCAGAAGTCATAGATTGAGTGGCTTCAGGAAGGTGATAGGAACACTCTTTTTTCCAAAATTGTGTCAAAGATAGAAGGCAAGGTAGTGTCATTTCTACTATTCAAGCTCATGATGGGAACCTTCTTTGCAATAGTGTTGAGATTTCAAGAGAGGTTGTCAGATATTACTCTGCTTTGTTCTCCAATGACTACCCCATAGCTTGTGTTTAAGAGGCTTCCATCTTAGCCTATATTCTGACTGTGGTGACTAGAGAAATGAATGAGGCCTTAACTAAACCAATCACATTGGTTGAGTTGGAGGAGGTTGTGTTCCAAATGAAAAAAGGAAAAGCTCTTGGTCCTAATGGGTTTCCTATAGAATTTTTTCAGGAGTTTTGGGAGGTTATCAAGCTTGATCTGCTAGAAGTTGTCCAGGAGTCCCATAGGAACAAGCAAATGCTCAAGGCTATGAATGCTACTTTTTTGGATCTCATTCCTAAGCGTGAATAAGCCTTCCATCTATTTTTTTAATACACCCATCTTAATCTAGCAAAGGATTGCCAGGATTCTCAGATTTCATATTGGTTCTCTCCCTTTTGTTTATTTGGGGATTCCGATTGTGGGATGCTCGCTTCCAAGATTGTATTGGTAGGATGTGATTGAAATTTTTAGTAAGAAAGTCAAACATTGGACATGTAGATGGCTTTCTACCACTAGCAGAGTTACCCTTTTGAAGTTTGTGGTTCAGGGTCTTCCGTTATATAAGTGTTTTGTGTTGTTGGCACCTGTTAGTTTTGACCAAGATTTTGAGTGTCTTTGTCAGCAATTTCTTTGGACAGTTAATCTTATCTCGAGAAAATAGAGTCTGGTTAAGTTGGAAGATGTGTGTTGTCCAAAGCATGAAGGAGGTCTTGGGTTGAGATAGACTGATCTTAATGGTCAAGCCTTGGCAGCAAAGCTCTATTGGAGATGGTGTACTCAACAGTAGCAGACCTGAGCTAAGATTCTCACTTTCAAATATTTGGGTTGTGTTGACAGCAGTGAGGTTCCTCGTTTTGGTCTTTTGGGGAAAGGCTCAATGGTTTGGAATACACTTAAAAGAGGGGCTGAGTTGATCAAGCAGGGTCTATTCTAGATTTGTAATCGTGGTTCTGAAGCTCGTTTTTGGTCTGATTCCTAAGATGGTCATCCTCCTATTTTGGTTACCCATCCTCATCTTCAAGGTCTTAGTAGAATCTTCTTGGAGGCTGGTTGGAGGTTTGTGAAGGATTTTAAGTCCCCTCAGTTTTTGGGTCAGTCTATTGTCTATCAGTGGAAGAACTTGCAGGAGTGGCCTCTTGGGGGATCAAGGGAGGAGCGTCAAGAGCTTTCCAATATTCATGATAATAGGTTTTGTAACTCTTTAGAGGACAAGGATGTTCTTGCTTGGCATCATGATCCAAAAGGCAAGTTCTTTATTGCTTCTGGGTACCAGATGTTGGATAAGAAGATTTATAGGAGTATGGGGGTCTCTTAGTGGAAGCATGTTTGGAATAGTTTCTCTTGGCTTGTGATGTGGGATAAATGCTTGACTTGGGAGAATATGCGAAAAATGGGTGTTTCATGGTCCCTCCATGTGTGTTTTATTTTATAGCAGTGAGGAGAATGTTTCTCACCTCTTTTTTCAATGTCCCTTTGTTAGGGAGATTTGGCACTTTTGGTGGGCTTCTTGGAATGTTCCATGCTGGCATGCTTCTTCGTTAGAGGATTTTTTGCTGTGTTTGGGTAATGTGCTTGCCAAGTCTACTTTTCTCCATATTGTTTGGGCAATTGGTCCTAGTTTAATCATTTGGCATATTTGGCTGGAACAAAATCGTAAAATATTTTTGGATAGGAAGCTTCAGGTGAGACAGTTTGGTTGAAAGTTTTGGGAGTTATTTAGGAAACTGTTGTGGCTAAGTGTGATATTTCAATTCCCATGGCTCTTGAGGATAGAGGGATTGTTCTGAACCTGGGGATCTCGGGTAATGCTTTGGGTAGGCCTAGTACTGGTTTGAGGCAGAAAGTTAGAGGGAAGATGGTGTGTGAAGGGCATTAGTTGTCTCCCCCCTTAGAGTTTTAAAGATCAATACTGATAGCTCGTCTAGAGGTAATCCTAGTCCTACGGGACTGGGGGGTATTGGCAGGATGGGATTATGGAGTTTTTCTTTTCTAAGTACTGTGGGCAGTGATCAAATAACCTTATGGAGGCTTTGTCCATCCTTACATGGCTGTTAAAAGGGCTTGTGCTCTTGGATGGAGGAAGGTAATTTGTGAATCTGATTCTCAAGTGGTGATTGATTTGTTGAACATAAACCAGTTGGAAGATGTGAATTGGCAGTTGGCTGTGGTGATTAGGAAGATTATTTCTTTGGGTAGGCTCTTGGATTCTATCACCTTTTGTCATATCCCTAGGGAGTGGTATAAGGTGGTAGATGGTTTGGCTAGGTGGGTGTTTGAACGTGGTGGTGATTGGAAGGTGGATAACTAGGATGACATTCCTATAAATCTTTCTCAGGAGCTTGAGGAGCTTATTTCTTTTGATATGAGATTGTTTCTTGGTATCACTTGATGGCTTGCCATGGCTTTGGGCCTTGGCCTTCTTGGTTGTACTTTATTTTTGTTTTGCTCCTTGGCTGAAATAAAGTTTTTACCCGCTTTTATTTAAAAATAAAATAAAAAATATTTGTTTAAAAATCATTTTTAGTTAGGTAGTATCCACAACCATTGGCCTTCATTCCTTTCAAGACAAGGCACAATACTAATAATAGAGGTGTTGACTATAATGCTAATAGTATGATGACTGAATTTTTCAATAGGGTTACACCCTTTGATCACCTTTGTGGTCATAATCAATGGTGGCCATTTCTTGAGTAATGGGAAAAACCCTCATGAGGCTATGGTCCATCTTATATAATGTTTTTCTATTAAATATTATTTCTGGATTTGATTTTGTTTGAATTTTTTGCATCAATATTTTGGATCACACTCTGTGATCCATCATCATCGTGTTAGAGAGCATAAGGAGATGAAAAATGGTTAGTTGGAGACCCAAATTATCTAAAAAGAGGGGAAAGTAGGGGGAGAGGAGAGGTAGCAGGTGGAACAAGGTGGAGAATGAGATTTAAAATAATTAAAACATGCTTCAAGGTGAAAAATGGTCTCATTCTCCACCTTGTTCCACGTGGTACCTCTCCTCTCCCCCTCCTTTCCTATATTTTTAAACAATGTGGGTCTGCAACTAACCATTTTTTATCTCTTTATGCTCTCTAACATCTTGATGATGGATCACAAAGTATGATCCAAAACATTGATGCAAAAAAATCAAACACAACCAAATATAGAAACAACATTCAACATTATGGATTGTGGAATTATAATATCATTAATGTTCTTTTATATTTTCTTTGACATATTTTTGTATAGATTTTAACATTTTTATGCTAATTTTGAATCTTGACCTATAATTTTTTATTATTGTATTATTTAATTGACATTTTAAGTCATGGTCAATTGAGTCTATTTTGTAACAATATTTAGTATTGAAGTTTACATGAATTAAATGTTTATTTATTTTATACATTCATTGATATATAGATGGTTCATATGGAGATGTGATAATTTTGTCTCTTTCAAAATCAAAGTGTTTTCTACTTATTCTTTTTATCATTCTTGATCTTTAATTTTTCTAGATGATAAATTAGTTGCAATGACTTTAAATACCACAATATAACAACATATTGTACAAGATGAATATGTTAACTCATAATAACTAAGATTTCCTCAATAAAACAAGCACAAAACTAAATCAATGAAAAATTAGATCAATATGTTAACTTTTGATTTGACCATTACAATTGTGAGGCATAGCTACTATTATTCTAGAGATTTTGATTTGACTTTATATTTATATAGTTTGGTGTTTTGGACATGGTTGATGTTGAGATTTTGATTTAGGGATATTATTATTTTGGATTATGGACATCAAATTTTTATATGCATGCTTAGATATTTATTTGCTTATAAATGAAATAATATGTTCATTTAATAAAATAACTCGATTATGAAGTATTATGGTTATATGTTTAATTTCCACAAAAATAATTATTTTTAATTATTATGATAGATTTATAATTATTTGATGTTAGAAATTTTAATGTTTATATACATTGTTTCGACTATAATTTCCAAAATGTACTAATGTTTATTTGATTTGTAGGGAAAGCAAGTTAACATTTTTTTAAGAATGATTTTTCATTTTTTACTTTATAAAGTCATTTCATTAAATCTTTTTAAGATAAATAAATGTTACTTATTTTGACATTTGTTTTAAGAATGATTTTTTTAATGTATGTAATTGTTATTTTTTGTTAAAGAAAATCTCACAAAAATCAATTAACTATTCTATAGAGATTTGGATTCACACTATTAAAATAATAAAATAAAATTTGTATTAATTTATGGTATAATGTGATTATTATATGCTCTCCTTCTTTTCATTAATATTTTTTCTTCATGGTTCTCCAAAAAATATATAACCTATAATATATAACTATATAAGATAACCTATATTATTTTAGGTCTTTACTTCATAATATACAACCTATTTTAATGTAGGTAATTTATTAATTTATATATATTATTTCTATTTATATCTCATATTATTGAGGTAATATTTTGTAGGTAAATAATTTTTTTTTTAGACTGGAGTCGGGTATCCATCCTCTTATAAACTGTAGTGTGCTCGGTATGGTGGGGAGAATAGATAAATAAGTCAACCTACATTGTGTAGGTAATATTTTATTTATATTATATATTTATGTTAATATATATTATAGGTTATTTCATTTTTTTTATACAACAGGGGTGTCCTCGTGACCCAACCCAGTGGTCCAACAACCCATATCTTGGGTACCTGGAGTGAGTCCCCTGTGGGTGAGATCCCCCGCCCACAAGAAGTCCCACCTCTTAAACCCGGGAGTGGAGTCAAACCCAAGACCAATGGGGAGCAAACCCACTACCCAAGCCAACTCTACTACTCGTATATTTTTGGTTATTTCATTTTTGTAAGTTCTTTTTAATATATATTATATAAATTATTATGATTTTATCTATTTATATTAATATATATTATAGTTATATATATTAAAACATTTTGTATTTTAACCATCTATTTTTTTATTTTAATTGAATCATTTATTTATTTTTCTAATTTATATATAATCTCATGATCTTTTTTCTTTTTTCTTTGGTTAAATTATTATTGTTTTAAGTTTTAGTATATTTTTCTTGATATCTTCATTTCTTTTAATAATTTTGGTAATTGTTCCTCAATGATTTTTTTTTTTAATTCATCTTTATAATTCTCTTAGAGTTATTTGTTCATTGTTTGAGACCTTTAACCTTTAACCTTTTTTTGATCCATTTATTTGTGTTATATCGTATTACTATATTATTCATTGTTTTGTTATGTTCTCATTTTTTTTGGCCTATTTTCACTTTTACTTCGTTTTCCAATCTCCTCCTTCCCTACCTTCTCCCACCACTTAACTCTTCTTAAGGTCATTTCTACAATCATATTCTTCATTATCATCTTCATATGATGAATCATTGAGTGTGGTTCGAAAAGTTGATTGAAAATAGCATAGATAGTTTAATTCATAAGTGTTTACTCTATCATTCATGGACTTTGAAAAAATCATACCATCTATAATAATTGGTTCGTTAATATTTAACAATTATTGATTTGAATGAAGAGATACAGTTGCACTTGTGTCTACTAAAAATCAAATCTGATAATTTAATATAATCTATTTTATTTTATATATATATAATTAAAAATAAACAACTTGTAATAAATAATCATTTTAATATATAACAATTGTATATTAATGATAAGAGAAGAAACATTGCCAAGATGTAATATCTAACTTTTAATGATTTTTAGTATATATTATATTTATAAAATTTATAAAATTTATTTAATATATAATAATTTGTTATTTATTTAAAAGTTAATGATTAAAATTAGGTTTATAGTTATGGATAGCGTTACGATCACAGTTAGGGTTAGAGATAGGTCTAGGATTAGGATAATGGTTTAGAATTTATTTTTAGGGTTAGGGTTAAGGTTACAATTAAGGTTAGAATTAGAGTTAGGGTATGAATTAGTGTTAAGGTTAATTCATTAAAATAACTAATTAGTTCAATACTAAAACTCTATAATTAACAAATCTTACATTTATTTTTATTCACATTAATAATAAAACTTACATTTAACTTTTATCAAAACTAAAAAACAATAATTACAATACTATAATGGAAAGTAATAACCACTATGTGGCACTTGTTGGTTTTAATTTTTGTCAAGTGGGTTTAATGTTTGAGTGTATTTTAATTTTCATGTCCATTTATAAATGGAGATAAATATGTTTTTATTGAATTATCTTTTTATTTGGATATTATATTGAGGGAAAGTGAAGAGTTGAGAGTTATTTTACTTTAAAGAGGGAATTAGAATGGTTGGGGGAAGAGGGAATGAGAGTGTTGTAGATTATTTTTTTTCTTCATTTTCTATTTAATAATTGCTTCTTTGGGGGAGAGAGTAAGGAGGATTATGGGGGATGACCAGAAGGAATTGGTTGTAGAAAGATATTGGCTAGGAGAAAGAATCAAATACTTTGGTCAGATTATTGGGTTGATCCTTACTTGGACAACCAAGGTAAGTTTTGTATTTTGTTTTAATAATTTTGATGTAGTTAATAAATGTTCGATAGATTATGATGTGGTGTTGTAAGAATTGTGTTTGTATCTATTTTGTGGAGAGTCATGTTTGAGTAATGGGGGTTTGGGTGTGTATACGGAGTTGATTTTTCCTAAGGGCTAAGAGCCTCCTTTGTTTGGGGTTGAGGAGGGCATGAAGCCTCTCTTGGAGATCTTGATTAAAATATGTATATAATGGAGTTGTGTTTGAATGATGGAGAACTATGAATGAAAGGTTAGATTATTGGATGAATGGTGGTGGGATGGTTGTTGAAGAATCGAGTTGAATGTGTATGAAGGAAAAGATGTTGTGCCCCAAGAGGGAAGGGAATCCCCCTTCTCCCCCTTTACAAGAATTCAATTAACAAATTATTTGTGAGTGAGTCAGTGTTTATGTTTTTCTTATTTTAATCTGTGTTGGGCATTTGGATTTTGTCTCTCACTCGAGGGTAGACTTATCAGTCTTATGACTGGGAGGAGAGCAGGACTGGGTTGCTCAATTCGATGTTGTGTAGGTTTAAAGAGTGATCTGGATTTATTGAAGAACATATGATGTATGAAAATTCTAAATGATTGTTGATTCATTAAGAGTTGCAGATTGGAAAAAGTCTCCAGCTATAAGCAAAGGATTTAAAATGCTTAATTTCTAAGTTCAAGTAAATTTTACATTCCTTTTTATGCATTAATTTGTAAACGTTGGTTGTGAAGTAACAGTGTTGTTTTATGTGTTTTCAAAAGACTGTAAATCGATGAGATCTGTTGCAATATTATTAAACACCTGAATGAGCTGTTAATTTTTCTATCTATATAAGCTAGTATGGAAACTAATACCGAATACTCAGTTGAATTATTTTGATAATTTGTGTTTCTAATGTGATTTTGATGAACTTCGCATACATCTATATCTGTCGATGCTTCTATATGAATTTTATAGGGTATGAAACTATGCTCAGCACGTGGTAATGTTAGCAATATCATTTTGAAAATTTTGTTGTATTAGGGAAGTCGTGATTGCCATGACTCCCTTTATGTAACTCAGTCGATTAAGACCATTTCAACTCACAAGTCATTTCATTATTGCGACTTAGACATCAAATTCTAAAGATCAGTATTATGGATACATGTGTTTTAACATTTGTAACAGTCTTGTTTATATATTTCAAATTTAATTTTCTTCTTTGCTCGACAGTAATAGTATATATATAAATATTAATGTAGATACATGTGTGTTAATAGTATGCAGCTGAAAAATAGTAATGTTGTGTTTAAACAATAACGGTACCATCTTAAAATAATGATAATGAATATCTTAGCATTTTGTTGTCATCAAAAGAATGATTTATGTTTACTTTTATACTCCCTTGTAAAATTCAATTATTGGATTAGTGTTGAATATATCTAAAAATTAATCCTTTGTTCAGCTGTTGCTGGCTAGTCTTCCTCAGTATTATTATCTATTCATTAATAAAATTACTAAATAAGTGTATGTAGTTTATCTTTGATTATATTATATTGATAATTACTTCTTGAATTTAGTATTTTGTTGCATTTAATTAGTTAAAACTCGAGAAGGGCATTACAACAGCTATTAATTGTGTGACTTCAAAGTCATCAATGCTTACTCATTACTGATAATTACATGAACTAAGCATCAAAAGGGAGACAAAGCAATGGAGGACAACAACATTGAATGGGAGGAGAATGAATGCATGTTATTTATAATAGGTGATAAGGGCCCACCATTTCCTATGTTTTGGAAGGAGAAAAAAGTATAGATAATTTCTACTTAAAATGGTGGTGGCCAAGCATGATTAGTTATAGGAAGGATATGTTGTTCAAATTGTTCTAAAATACCTCACAATAGACATAAAGATGGTTGTGATTTTGGGAATGATGGAGACTATGAGATAGGTAAAGGTTTCATTCATCAGATGATTGTCATTTCTCACAAGGAATCCCCACCATGGCTATTCTGGTCCATAACATCATCTAAAAATGACTTTCAAAGACTGTAAAAATTAGTACAAATTGTACATTATACAATTTTACATCGTTTTATAGATTTAATTTGTTTGTTGGAGAATTCAAAAAATAGTTTTGATTTATTTTTTCTAATATTAAATGGTTGCAAAAATGATCAAACGTTCTTAGTTTTATGGTTTCTTTAGTTGTTTAATGTTGTTTGGATTTGGTCTTCATTTTGGATTATATCTTGTTCTGACTTTTAAGGTATTTTTAATTATGTATTATTATCCTTTTAGTTTAATTAAAAAATAATTAGACTTTATTATAAAAACGAGAAGCTTTTATAAAATTAAATTAAATTAAGAATCATATCTATAATTTCTTATTTTTAAATTTGTGGGTGTTGTATATATATTTTAGGAAAAACTAAATTTAAATTAAATTAGTAATTTAATTAAATTCTTACAATTTAGTACAAATATAACTTAATTAATCAAAGATATTTTGTGGTTAAAAATATTATGAAATTAAATATTAAACTTTATAAAAATTCAATGCAATACTAGATAAGGGTATTTATCTCTATGAGTGAGGATTGAATATCGTTTATTGAAGATTTTGAATTTGACTATTTTTGGTGTAAAAGTGAGATGTCTTTATGAGTAGCATTTAAGAGCTTGCAATGAATCTTTGTTCTATTTGGGATCAAATTTGTAAGTATGGATCTAGTATGTGATTGTGGATTTTATTTGGATTTCACCCTATGTGGTGTGTACCTTTTCTTTTTGGTTTGTTGGATTTTCCTCTACTTAATATGTCTATGTCTTTTCTCTAGGACTAGACATATTTGGAAATACCTTCGAAGGATTGTCGTTCTATCACTAGGAAACACATTCACCTAGATCGACCCATAAAATGTGTATGGGAATGAAAGTTGTAAGAAAATGTCCTAGAATGATGTATGTAAGTTCATGACTCCTTTTAGTGCATTGAATCTAAATATTTCACTATTTATTTCTCCTTTAATGCTCTACAATGAGAGATCTTTAGATGCTTGAGGATTTATAAGAGATGATCTAAATGATAATAAATTCCATTAAATACTAGGACATAACATCAAATTTTATAAAACATGTATTTAGTTGACTTAGCAAAAGAAAATAAAGGGCAAATTTTGCTTGAATTTAAATCTAAACTTTGAAAAGATAGGGGTCAAGTCCACAACTATAGAATATACCTTGCAACTACATAAATGAATGTTTGTGGGAAAAAGATAAACTTTGGTGGATAAAAACTATATTGGTGTAATTATACATATAAGTGTAATCAATGCAAGGCTATGTGCATATAAGCATAAGATGGGGGCTAAATATGTGGGCATATGTATGTATAGGGATAAGAAAAGGCTAAAGTAATGGGCCCAACTTTGCACAATATTGTGCCACTTTACATGTATTAAGACATTTTCACAAAATGGGGATAAAATTACATTGAAAATGGCATAGGTATCCAAATTTCACCATTACATTTTGTCCCCAATTTAAGGTTCATGTGAATCTTAGAATGGTAATGAACATTTCAAAGTATGTAGCATTCACAAGCATGCATGTAAAATAAATATTTAGAGATAAAAATATATCATGAGGGTCCATATGAAGTAATAGCCCCTACATGATATCATCATGTAAGTGTCTCCTTTGGCATGCACTCTCCATGAAAACATGTAAAAAAGAGGGAAAATATGCAATGGGTCTCTTGTGCCTCAAAAATTAAAATTAAGTTCAAAATAAGAGCTTTCTCAACTATTTAGGAAATGGGAAAAGTAGGAAATAAGTAAATTTTGGAAATTTTGCATGTTCAAAAAGTAAAAATATTGTGTTTGATTTGATGGTCATAGGATAACAAGGCATGTGTGGTGAAAGTTAAGTCTCTATGTAGCACTTCTAATTGCCTAAAACCTCAACACATGAATTTTAGTGACAATTTATGTTCCCTTAAAATGATTGCATCACAAGATGTAAGGAATTGAAGAAAAGGGAAAACCATGCATGAAAGTAAATGTAATCTATATCAATAAGCACATGTAATAATATGAATCATGTAAAGAAATGGTAATAATGAATACACATGATAAGCATATGTAACATCTAGAATGATAACACATGATAAAAAAATGGATTGTAGATAAGATCTCTAAGTAGAAGGGTTGCCCATAGCATGGAAAAATAGTAAATGGTGGTAGGGCCCTCAATGTCTAGGAATAATTGTGTGAGTATATAGGATACTAAGATAGTAAGATGCCTCCAACGTGGAATCCAATAATATGGGAACACAATTGTTGTGGTATGGTAATAGGTACCTAGTGGTAACATGAATCCAGTAAAGTAAAATATAAAATGAAGGTAGGATTCCCTCAATAAGAAATATTTCACTAAGAGTGATTTTTGTATGCAATTTTAGAGGGGAGGATATGATATTCCTAATATAGAATATTTCAATGTGGTATGTAAGGGGTGAATTGTGATTCCCCTAATATGAAATATATGTATATGAAACCACAATATGTAAGAAGGAATGATGCCCATATTGTAGATTTGAATGCTCAAGATATAGCAAGAGGACTACAAAAGGTGGGGAAGACACAACTCCTCCAATATGAAGATATGATCATAAAAGCAAAAATCTTACAAAGGGATAGGGCATGATGCCCCTAGTATGGAGTTATAACACTAAAAGTATGATATGGTAGTATAGGCTTAATATGTACATCTAGGAATGTGATGTATGAATGTAGGTTCAATGTATAAGCTTTAAAATCAAGGTATATCAATATAGGATCAAGGAAAGTAAACTAATACACAATGATAAGGTGTAATCATCATAATAAGGTAAATATCACGATTATGCTAACAAACATAAGAGGTATGGGTAAATCCTTGTAAACATGAGCATGTGTAACAAGTATAAAAAGAAATGTAGGAAGGCAATATAAACAAACAATGTGGTAAATGAAAGAGTCATAAAATCACGAGTGACTAGGATAAGGAAAAATATAATGTAAGAGAAAAAAAGGATCAATCCAAGTGAGAGATAAAAGCAAGTGTAAACCAAACAAAGATATAAATAATATGTGAAAATTTGTAAGAGGAAAATGTGAATGAAGGAGAATATAAACCAAAATGTTCCTTAAGTAGAAGAGAATTATAATATAAAAAATAATAAAAGGTGAAATTTAGAATATAGATATGTTGTGTGTGTATATGTTTATGTTTATGTATATTTATATGCATATGTATATATATGTATATGTGTATGTATATGTATATATATATGCATATGTGTATACATAAATATGTATATTATATATATATATATATATGTATGTGTGTGTGTATATACATATATACATATACATACACATATATGCATATATGTATATACACATATATATACATATACATATACATATATGCATATACTGTATATGTAGTGTAAAAAAAATTATACCTTAACAATTTCGCATTATGTTTTGTCCCCCTAGTTTATTGGACTTAATTAAGCTTCTAATTTTCCAAATTATGAATTTCAAAGCCTAATTTTTACTGTTTTCCAAAAGATTGCATGTATTAAATAAATACAACCAATTTTTATTTTGCTCACAACTAGGTGTGTCCTAGAAATTTGGGCCAGGACCCCTTCGCCCATGGGAAAATGGGTCCCACTTCTTAACCAAGATCTAAATTTAAATATGTTTTTGGTGGCATTTTAACACCCAAAATTCAAATATGAAGTATCGGATTTTGGAATGTTACTTTTGGGAAATTGGATAAACACCTATAAATACCTAGTTATTTTACCATTTGAAATCTAACACACACTATCTAGCATTCATGAGCAAAAAATATTGTCAAGAGAAAGTCAAGAGCAACATTTTAGAGCATTATTATAGTAATTCAAGATCCAACATCATGTCAAAGTTTATGTGTGTTCATGTTGTCATTTTTTTGTGAAGGCTAACATCTTTTTGTAGGTTTCCAAAGTATTCAAGTATTCAAGCAAGCAAGATCCAAATTCTTGAAGAGATGTGTATAACTTCAGTCCTTCAAGGTAGCCATTGAAGGGTGGTCAGTTGTAGAGCATTGTGATTTCATCATTCCTTCCTTTCCATTATCATTTATCATTGTCATTTTTCCATTGTGGAAGTGGGAACACTTACACGGGGTTTGACTGAGGCAAGCCCCTATATGGCACAACATTTTCTTCCTCTTTGAATGTGCAAGTTGTAGGTTTGGAAAGGATCAAAGGAAGATTGAAGGTAAATTTTAAATTGTTGCATTTGTTGTCACCCACCTTGTCAAGACACGAAAGCTCACCTTCAAAATTTATTGACGAAATTCTGACAAGTTTACAATCAGGAATCAAGAGCTTAGATCCAACACCAGAGGATTGCAAAAATAGTTTTTTTACCCCCTATCAAAGACCCATTCACCCATGGGTGACTGAGTCCCTCTTGGCATGTTGAATCCAAATTTTGGTGACAGGTACACATCAGTCTACACTTTCTAGATCCACTTGCAAATCACTGTTTTTGTTTGTTTATCTTCGAGACTCTACATTTATCATATTAGGTCATATAGTCTAATTAGGGAAATCACTCCAAATCATTTTCAATTCATTCCTAAGACAAAAGGATCAGATCTAGGTTTTATTGACTCACCTTGGAGTTTGAAATTCAATCTATTCACCTTGTTGATTTGCATCCTAATGAAATCCTAGAAATGATAGAATTAACCCTGGGTTTTAAAAATTAAACTTAAGGTATCCAAACTTTAACATTTCAACATACATACACATACACATACACATACACATACACATACAAATACAAATATTCATATACATATATATACATAAGAATACACACACATATATATACATATGTACATATACATATATATATACACTATACATATATACACATTTACATACATATACATATACACATACACATACATATAAACATATACACATATACACATATTGTAGCATAGAAAAAGGGAACCCTAAGTTTAATGAGTAAACCTTAGGATTAATTTTCTCCTTTTTCAAGGGTACATTAGGATGCAAATAAACAAGGTGATTAGATTGAGTTTCAACCATGAAGGTGAGTCGATCAAACTTAGATATGATCCTTTTAAATCTTTGAAATGGATTGCAATTGATTTTCCTTTATTATCCCAATTAGACTGTGTCCTTATATGAAAATTGCAAGATTCCAACAATTGATAGACTGTAACAAAGATTTGTAGGCAAATATGGGAAGGATAGAGCGTTGTGTACCTATCCTTAAATTTGGTATTAGACAGAATAGGAGGACATAGGTTCCCAAGGTCATCTCTATTCTTGTAGGGGTGTCTTGTATTTGTTTTCATAGTCATTTGATGTCAGATTTGAGCTTCTGATTCCCACTTGCAAATTTATTGAATCACTCTTAGATAATTCTATAGGTGAGTTTTTGTGAATTGACAAGGTGTAGGACTTTGAATGCAACAATGGGAAAATGATATTCAAATTTCCTTCAATCCACTCCAAAATCGAGACCTAAACATTCAAAGAGAGAGGAAAGGTTGTGGAATTTAGGGGTTTTCCTTAGTCAAACCCTATGTTAGTTTTTCTACTTCCGCAATGGCAATGTTAATGATAAAATGATAAATGATAGAAACGCATGATGAATCCACAAAGTGTTGCAACTCACCACCCTTCAATGGCTTCCTTGAAGGACTAAAGTCATGCGCATGACTTAAAGGTCTTGATCTTTCTTGCTTGATTGCTTGAATGGCTTGAATTGCTTGGAGACCTACAAAGATTAGCCTTCACAAACAATATGAAAACATAAGCATGCATAAACTCACATAATGTTTGATATGATGTTTGGATCTTGAATTACTATAATAAATCATAGAAATGTTGCTCTTGAATTTCTCTTGACAATAATTCTTGCTCTTAATGTTCACTTGTTTCTAGATAAATTTCAAATGATGCAATAACTAGGTATTTATATGCAATTATGCTAATTTCCTAAAAATTAGATCCTAATAGTCGACCTTTGCAAATTGAATTTCAAATGTTAAAATGTTGAAACTAACATGTTTAAATTTGGAGGGAAATAGAATAGAGGGGCATTGCCACCATAGGGTTATTGGCCCCATGGTTGTCATTGCACCAAAAGGTCGACCTATTAATGATCGATACAACCGACATAGTTAACATATCCATAGGAGGTGGTTAGTCCATGCCATGAATCTTGAGGGGAGTGCTAACCATTTTCTAATTATCTCCCCCTCAATGAAAGTTGAGCGGATTCAAACCCGACACCTTTGGCTTTGATACCAATTGTTGGCCCCATGATTGTTGTTGCACCAAAAGTTTGACTTATTAATGTTTGATACAATTGCAAGAGTTAACGAATCCATGGGACGTGGTTAGTCCATGTCACGAATCTCGATGGGAGTGCTGAATATTTTCCAACAAGGGTGTCCTCATCCTTGCCTTATTTTTTGGAAATTAAGGTGTTGGGGGCAAAGCATTAGATGAATGTATTTGTTATCGGCTTGCAGTTTGTTGGAAAATGGTAAAAATAAGCCTCAAAATACATAATTTAATAAATTAGGGGGTGAATCAGGCTCAATAATTGAGGGGGATAAAAACATAGTGTAAAATTGTCAATGGTGACAATCTTCGATGCTACATTTAGCCCCCACTTTAGTGAGAGTATGAATTTATGCTTGAAATCACACTAAAGTAGAAAACCTATTTCAAGAGGGGTCTGATTGTCCAAATGTTAAAAAGATAGGATGACAAAGGATCTAGAGGGAGCGTGCAAGCCCCTAGGATCCAAGATACCATGGCAAGATAATATAAGCACAAAGGAACACACACATGTATGAAATGCATCAAAATAACATACATAAACATAAATGCCAAAAAGCACGAAGCATACATAATGAAAACACATGACATAACATAACATGTAGACAAAAACAAAATTAGCATAGACATGATGCAGACACAAAGAAAACACACAAAACACAAGGTTAGTACTAAAAGGATTCGAGTCAATAAGGTAAAGAGACCTCAGTCTTAAGTTTGTCTCAAACACCAAACATCATCCATCGAATAAAGGAATTCTCCCGTGAGAATTGGCAAGTTTCATTATGCCAAATCACTCACGAGCCACATGGATATACTAGCTAGCAAGTTGCATTATGCTAGGTTTCCATGCAATATGATGGGTTTTGCAAGGCTAGCAAGTTGTATTATGCTAGACGCTCATGAAACACATAGCTCTACTATTAAGCAAGTTGTTTTATGCTTCAAGGTCATGTTAAGGAAGTCATGATTCACACAATAAAAAATTCCTATACTTTATAGGTGAATCAAAAACCAAAGGCAACACAGGCTAGTGAAGTCAGATATTCACTAGGTGAGCCAGCAAGACACAATAGCAAAATGAGAGACACACTAGGTCTAGTGAACTCTACTATTCACTAGGTGTGTACCCATTGACAACCATACCAAGATTTATACTCCTTGATAACTTTGATAAGGTGTTACAAAAATAATCAAGATGATATTCAAACACAACACTAAATTCAATGCACGTGAACAAAGTGAAGCACAAAAATGTCAATATCAATGCACCACTAAGTCCAATGTGTGTGAAAAAAGTTAAGTAAAAATTCCAAACTCACCTAAGAAGGTGCACAAACTTATCTAAGGAGGTACATAATATGACAAGATAAGGCTAAAACCTCAAGGGGTGTTGTAACAACACCACCATAAAAGGCGATTTACAAAAATGACAAAATGGCTTTGTTCAGTACATGAAAGGTCACACCTTAGGGAATATCACACATGACATCACCACTAAGAGAGGACAAGTCATAGAATATAAACTCACACCTTAGGGAATACTAACCATTGCATTACCACCAAGGGGAACATCATACGCTAGAAAGGTCACACACTTAGAGGACATCAAGCCCAATATCACCACAAAGGAGACACAACATAGATCAAGAAGGCCATACTTTCATTGATAAGGTCACACTTCCTAAGAGTCGTATTTTATCATCACTAAAAAGGGACCATTTACTATGCAAACAATGAGTGGGGGACTATATGCTCCCCCTTAAAATGTTAGTGTACTTGCTACACTAACATTTTATGGAGATACAAAGGGATCCCTTGCTGGAAGGAATGCACTTAACACAAGGCTACCTAACCCCTTGCCCCCAAGTCTAGGGACAAGGATGAGCCCAAAATGGATGATGATGTGTTTCTCCTTGATAAATAAAATATGATTGCAAAGCCTAGTTTATACCCCCATGCATGATAGTGAGTATGTTATGATATTACAACTACCACATGGCGAGGAGCAACAACTAATGCTATTTATCTCTAGTATGATTAAGTGAAGGGTTTTTTTTATGTTTTTCGTTATTTGTGAAGGACAATAACCAAGACCTCTTTTTGTTTCTTGCATGTTGAGCTCTATGGGGACACAAATACCTTGTTCTTCTACACCACATACTTTTCCATTATAGCCAAATTATTTTAAAAGTTGATAACCTCATCCATAAATGGCTTCCATTTCTTTCAAAGAAGGTGATTTTTCATAATCATTTTTGTCATAAGTGGATCTATAATTTGTGTTTTCATTTTTTCTAGTAGTTGTGGATAATTTGATGATAGATTGTGTTGATATCATTGTGGCTTCTTTTTCTTTTCTTGATTTTGATTGTATAATACTGTATTCCCCCATGAATGTAGGTGTGAAATCTAATGATCCCCACTCATCATCTAACAACTTTGTCACAAATGAAAGACACTTATCTTTGTCTTCAATTTGTAAAGGTTCCACTTTTGAAGTTGGTATTAATGTTCTAAAAGAACTCTCTATTCCCGTTTCAGTTTGTAAACAATTTTTAGATTTAGGATCGGATTTTATCATGTAAACCTTATTGTTGTATGTGTATTCATTAAACGATGAAGCATTGAAGGCACACCTTTCATCTCATGAATCCATGGTCTAACCAAGAGAATATTATATGAAAGGTCATGGGGCATGACATGGATGAGAGTTTGAAATACAACCTTACCGACTTTGACAAGTAATGTTATCACACCAAGTGGTTGTATTTCCATGTTATCAAAACCTTTGATCGAAAAACCAATGGGTTGAATTAAAGTTTTGTCTACTCCAATTCTATCCAAAAGATGAAAACTACAAATATTAAGCCCTAAACCATTGTCAATGAGGGTACACCTAATCCCAACCTTGTTAATAATAGCCATTATCATCAAGGCATCATTTTGTTTTTGTGTTTCCAAAGGGGGTAACTCACTTTGATGAAAGACCATGTCCAAATTAGCTTCAAGCAAGGTTTCCACATAATTTGGTTACACACTAGGATGAATAACAATTTTTTGCAAAGCATTAAGCATGCCATGATAGATAGGTGATGTTTGAATCAAATCCCACAATGATATCTTAGTAGGAGTGTTATGATGTTCTCAACAAGATCAAATTATTTACCACTTCTATGAAATTTTAGGTGTGGGTGGGAGGTATGGTTGGGGAAATGTAATGGATGTTGGTGTTTATTTTGTTTGATTATTGTTTCTAGTATTGTAACATGTGAGAAATAGTATGATAACTTGGTTGCTTCAACACATGATTACTAGTAAGTTGTTTTGCAAAGCTTAGGATATGGCCACAAGGTTTAGGAGGTACTATAACGAGAGGTGACTTAGGAGGTCCAATAACTAGAGGAGACCTAATAGTCAATTGTATGTTCATAAAATTAGTGAATTTAACTTAATATTATGCTCTTCTATTGAGGGGGAATCTAATGTCACCTTAGCATCTTCATCTATGCAATCCACCTTATTTTATTTTAAATTAAATGTGTCAATTTTGTTATCCTCTTGTCCAACAATATCTTCCCAAGTAGGAGAGGCATTGGGAGAGAAAGAAACAAGATTCTCAAGAAGCTCAATGATTAGATCTTCTAACACCATGATACCTTCTTCACAAATAGGAGAGTTATCGAGAGAAGAAAAAACATGATTGTAATGATTCTTAATGATTGCATTCTCTTGCACCAATGTATCCGCACACATAGAAGAGATAGTGGGAGATGGATCAATGAAAAACAACAAAATAGGGGAAATAAACTCATTGTGACATGCTTGTAACAAAAAATCATTGAAATGCTTAACAAGATCTAACAATAGAACATGAATTATGATAACACAATATTTTTGCACTAAGAACATGATGATATGTCCTATGGATGAAGCTAGCAATGTTTTTAGAAAAAAATATTGTTACAGGACAAGCAAAATTCATAAACAAAATTCAAATAGAAAAAGCATACAAAGAACACAAAAACAAAGATCTAAGAAAAAATTTAGCCAAAAATAGTAGGACAAAGCTGCCCAAGGGCATCTCTAACTGGATAGGGTTTCAGAAAATTCAAAGTTTGACTATGTACGATACTGCTTAGGGATTTGAGGTCTACTTGCATACAGGTCTATAAGTGAATATTTTTCCTGAATTTTCCCAATTTATACTAATATGAATCAAAATGAAAGTGTTGAAAATGTTTGAATAATAAATGACAAATTTGGATACAATTTTCAGACCCAAAATGTAATGGACTGATTCTAAGATGCCAAAATCTGAAAATGATGGTTTTGATGCAAATTTGAAGCGAAACAATGAAATTTTTTTCACTTTGTGAGCTATATGAAAGATGCCTAAATTCATGCATTTAAAAATTCCAAATCAAAAATTTGTAAGAAAAAACAAAGTAAAGACACAAAGACAGAGAATTGTGCAAAATTTTGTTGATCCAAGTGTAGCAGGACAGAGGCACCCAAGGGTGTCTATGTCCCTGATAGGGTTTCTAAAAACTGAAAGTTTGAATGTTTATTAGACTATTTAGGGATTTTGTGTCTATTGCAAACATGTCTAAAAGTCAATATTTCTCTAGAATTTTCTCAATTTAAGACAATGTGATTTAAATGCAAATGTGTAACAATGTTTGAATAAAAAATTATAATTATGAATTCAATTTTGAATGTAGATCTAACCTAAATGACTGAAATAAACCCTAATGCTGCAATCTATGATGCAATGCAATATTTTGAATTTTTATGTTTTTTTATGATGTAAAAATGAAACCCTAAATGAACAATGCAAAACAATGTAATGCAAGATCTAGATATAGGGTTGGATTACTTTAGGTTTTAGAAGGTTTATGATGTCAAAATGTCAGGTTCGCCAAAATGTAACTGTAATGAAGATTTTGGCACCTTAATGCTTTCTTACACTTCTAGGGTTTTTCACCTAAAAGGAGAAAGATGGGCTAAAATGCATAATGTCAAATTCAAAGGATTGGGGGTTTGGAATAGGTGTGATATGTGTGTGTGTGTGTTAAATTTGATGATCTAAATGCAACAAACTAAAAAGGAAATAATTTATTGAACGTAAACCTAATAAATGCAAAGTGTTGAAAAACACATAATGATATGCAAGCATGTACAAGATGACCTAAGAAACATAAACAAACTATTCCAGAAATGAATAAGATTAAAGAGGTGCACCTGGAGGCTGAAGAGAGATGAGATGAAGGTCTGGAAACCTGAAAATATGATGTAGAATCCGACTGGGGCACTTGTGCCAATTTGGGTGACCTAGTCCCAGATATGAGAAAACTGGTTTGGAGCCCATTTTTGCCAAATGGGTGTCTGAATATGAAAAAATCATTGAAAGTCATGCCTAGTGGGACTAGGTCGCCATTATTGGCGACTTAGTCCTCTTCTGGATTTCTGGAAATTCAAAAGAGGAAACGAAATCCATTGGTCTGCACTTCGGTTCTTCACAAGTGTTTGCTTCTAAAACTCTAATTTTTCAGGCCTGAAAGTGACTTTTAGTGGATGTTTGGACTTTTCAAGCAAGGAGAGGTCTTCAATAAGTCTTCAAAGTATTCAATGATCTTCAATGTACCTAAATATGCAAACACACATGGAGAGAAAGAGAAAATGTTGATTGTTAGGGCATGGGGATTTGCCTTGGTCAAACCCCTTTTAGGTAACTAAACCAAAATGAATAGAAAATGTAATGGAGTATGGGCATGAAACAATGGAGTTAGTACCTTTCCACTATGATTGATCTTCAGTTGTTGCAACAATCTTCCCTTGAATGCTTCAGAAAAGATGTCTTGTTGACTTGGAATGCTCAAACCCTAGCTTGCTTGAGAAGAGTGGTGAATGAGAGGTGAGTGAATGAGAAGAATGAGGTGTAGAAGATATGAGATGAATCAGAGTGAAAAAGATGAGAAAAACCCTTATTTATACAAGTTATGTCCTATTTCCTTGAAATAACACCATATAGGCTGACCTTAGGGTTTTGGAGACAAAATCCAGAAAGAATATTAAGTTGAATTTGATTTTTATGCCAAAAGGGACTAGGTCAGTGGCGACCTAGTTCACCTAGGCATTTTTGATTGGTTTTCAAGGATTAAGAAGTGATTATTAATGTTTGTCCAGATTGTCCTCTGAAACACACTAAAATAAGGCTTTTATGTGTATTAAGGGGTCATTATAGCATAAGGAAGGGTTGATTTAGTGATGACAAGCCTAGGAAAGTGTGAAATTTTTTTGCAACACCTTACAAAACTTTGGCACAAGGCTAGGAAAGAGGTAAAAAGAGGTTGAAAAAGGTCCAAAATCCATAAGCAAGGGTCCAAATGAGTGAAGAGTGTCAAAGGCTACACTTTTTGGTGACACATTTAGCCCCCACTTTAGTGAGAGGATGAACTTGCTTCAAACTCACACTAAAGTATCCCAATGGAGATGGCGAAGAATGACAAAGACGAAGAAGGCGGTCAAGCCCCCAGGGTTCAAGATTCTAAGTCAAGTCAACATCAATGCCAAAGGACACATTCAAGGGTGAATGATATGCAACAAAACAAGATACATGATCATATAATGACAAGAACTGGAATGAAGAGAAGAGGGAAAGGTGAAAAGTTGGATCAAGCTTCGACCGTTTGTCCAACTAGTTGTGGATTAGATCTAGGTTGTTTGTCCAAAAGGATGAAATTTACTCACTCTGGGGCGATAAGACCTTAGTTGCCCATTGGGTGACAAGGCCCAAAATGTGAGAAACATACACATGGTTGGTATGTACTCACACACACACAAAGGTGGCTATGGGGAAAGTCGTGTCGCTTGGGCTTCCTACTCAAACCATACCAAATTTATACCTCCTAATAAGTTTGATAAGGTGCCACAAAAGAAGATGACTTTTGTATATGATGTAAAGAATGTTCAAAGGGATTTTTCTTAGTTCATGCAATGTCTCATCTTAAGGAACATTATGTGTAATGTCTCCAAGAGAGGAAAAGTGAAAATGATCTCATCTTGTTTGTAAGATAGGACAAGTGCAATGTCTCATCGTGGACAACATTGTACCTAATGTTTCCAAGAGAGGGGATCGCAAGAAAAGAAAATCACACAATGAAATGTGAGTGGTGATGTATGCCCACACTTTAAAGCAATTGCTAACACTAATGTTGTGAGCAATTTCTTTAAAGTAGAAGAGGAAGAGAACATGAGAGCTTGTTTGGAAAACCCTATGCCAAGTCATATGGTTCCAATAAGTTGCATCATGAAAGGGGTGAGTATGTCACATGCAAGTCAGCTTAAGACATGTCGTCCACATCCCAAGCTTGCTCTTATATGTTCATGAAAGTTTAACGAGTAGTCGAAAGAGACAATGACAAGTGACATACGAGGGAAAAGGCTAACTAACCCCTTGCCCCCACTTAGTGCAAGACAAGAGTGATCCGAAGGGATTGAGGAGATGCAAGGTAGAGTGAAAATCAATATCGATTAGAGGATTGAGGTGCCCCCACATATGGAAGAACACCAAATTCCTTAAGATGTTGAATTTTACGACTCAAGGCTTGACATTCATTAGTGTGATGGTCATGAACTTGGTGGTAGGTACAAAAGGAATGTTTGTGGGAACATTTCTTTCAAGTTTTGGGAGGATGGGAGATCAAGTGATCTTGGAGGAGTCTCAACAAGATACCCTCTTGATCAAGGGTAGAAGGTGATCCTTTAGTTTGTAACAAGGAATTGTCTTGCTTAGTATAGGATTTCATACTTACGCAAGGCGCTAGAGATTGTGAGATTTTGTATACTCATTTGGAGGGGTGTGTAAAATCGAAATCAACAATGGGTTGCGAGATGACATTGGCATTAAGCAAAGGTTTCTTTGTGTTGTTCAAGTTTTGCAAAGTATCACTTTCTAAGGTTGGGTTAGAAGGGTGATTTGGGATAGTGTTGATGTTGGAAGAAGGTTTGATGATTTCGATGAAAGGACAAAATCCAAGACCATGGTTGGATGTTTGCATGTTAAGCTTGATAGGGTTGCAGATACCTTGTTTGTTAGCACCACATCATTTTCCACTATAGCCAAGTTGTTTCATAAGATCATAAACTTTTCCCCATAGAGATTTTTCAGCACTTTTGGATCTAGTGAGGGTTCATTATTGGCCTCTTTGTCTAAAGTAGTTGAGGTGGATGTTGTTGAAGGATCGGTCAAATCTTATGTTGACAAGACTACGTTTCCATTTTTAGAGTTTGTGTGTATGATCTTGGATTTTCCTAGTAAAGGAGGTGTGAAGTCTAAGGAACCCCAATCATTGTCTAAGAGCTTCTTGATTTTCTCAAGATTTTATTCTTTATTCAGTTGTTGTGTGGATTCCACTTGTGTGGTTGGCGTTAAGGTGTTGAAGTGATTCTCTTTGGATTTCTCAATATTTAAGCAACTATTTGGTTCGGGATCAGCTTCAACTGTGTACACTTTGTTGTTGTAGATGGACTTCATCTTACGATGAAGAGTGGAAGGCACTCCATTCATTGCATGAATCCATGGCCTGCCTAAGAGAAGATTGTATGAAAGTTCATGAGGCATAACATGGATTTTTGTTTCCAATGTGGCCATTCCAACTGTAATAGGGATAGTGATCACATTGAGTGGTTGCTTTGTGACATTGTCGAATCCTCTGATAAATAGAGAATCAAGTTTGATGTTTGACCTATAAATTTCAAGCCTATCTGAAAGGCACACACTACACACAATAAGGGTAGAGCCAGTATCTACAAGAGTTCTCTTTATCCCTTTTGTTTTGTATTAAGAGATTATTACGAAAGCTTTATTTTTCTTTTGCAATTCCAAAGGAGGAAGCTCACTTTGGTGAAAATCAATATCAACATGAATTTCATGAATAATAGCTGCTATGTCATGTGGTTGCATATTAGAAGGGATAGGAAGTTGTTTTAGGGAATTTTGCGTCATGTTGTGATAGTGAGGGGAGACTTGAATGAGATCCCATAATTATATCTTAGCAAGAGTATTCCTTAGTTGGTCAACAAGGTCATACTCCCTAAGAAGTGAATTTAATTAAGGGGCAACAGGTAAGATGTGAGTTGATGAAAGTAAAGAAGTGGAGGTTGGTTGTTGTAGTCACAGATTGTTTCAAGTGTAACATGTATGAGAAATAGTATGATGACTCAGCTACTACGACACATTATGAGTAGGTGGATAAAGGATGAATTCGGGTTTGGTTGGCAGCTCCTACTCTACATCCTTGAGCAAGGGAGAGGCCAAGGTTATCTCTTTATTTGCTTCTAAGGATACAATATTATTATTGTCATTGTTATCCTTATTGGGTATCATGATATCCTCCCTAGGAGGAAGGGTTTTAGGAGAACTACAAACCAACTGCTCTTGACAACCAAAGGTTGGTTCTTCTAAAATGACTTCATCACAAGTAGGGGAAGGATCAATGGGAGAATTTTCTTGTGCAATAAGGATGCTTTTAGGTGAAGGGGGACAACTAGGATATTCATGACCTTCACTAATTATGTTTTCTAGCAGCAAAGTATTGTCTTCACAACGAGGAGGAATACTAGGAGAAAAACAAGTGTTACTGTCATGATTAGCTATGTTTGTGTTGTCTTGTTTATTAAGGTCTTGTCCACTAAGAGAGGTAAGAGGAGAGAAATAACTAGGATTCTCATAACTCTCATTAATTGGTTCTTCTAGAAAAATATCTTCGTCACCAAGAGGAGAGATATTAGGAGAAGAACAAATATGATCGTTAGGAATGTCCAAATTTGTCTCTTCTTTCACTAAAACATTCTCATAGGGATATGATAGGGAATGTTTCTTAACATGTCTTGTTTTGTAAGATACTAACATTGTCTGAATAAAAATGGAAAGTAAATGTAACCATTTTATGCAATGTTTCAGCAATATAAACAATGTATATGCAAAAATACAAAACATTTTTATCCAATATATGCTAAGCTTTAAGAATGTAAATAATGTACATGAAAGAATGAAAAGAACTTTTAACAAACTAAAACAAAGTTTTATAAATAAAAACATTGTATATGAAAAAGTGAAAAGTACTTCTATTAATGTGATGCAAAATTGTATAAATGGAAACATTTTGAAATCTAAGGATGAAATGATTTTAAGAATGACCATCCTAAAACGATGTTCTTGAGCTAGAAGCATAAAACCAATGTTCTCGAAACTTTTAGGACTTATAGTATATGAGACTAGGAGCCTAAGAAAGTTAAAAAATGAGGTTTTTGGTGTTGTGATAGACAGTGAAAAATTTGGAAAGGGACTAGGTCACCCAAAATGGTGAATTAGTCCCAGTTAGGGTTTTTTTCAAAATTTCCAAAAATTTGCAATTGTTTCGGATGGGTATGATATTGGATAACTAGAAGAATAAAGGTAGGTATAGATTTTGGATTTATGATAATGATTTGAGATGCAAGAATGCAAATTATATACACTTTCATGCATGCAAAAATGTGAAACCCTAGAATGCAACTTAAATAATGTAAAATGCAATGCAAACTAAATATAGGGCAATGATAGACTCTAAGCCAGAAAAGAAGGGATGCGAACATTAGGTTCACCAAACTGTAACAAATATTTTGGCACCTTAATGCTTTCTTACACTTCTAGGGTTTTTCACCTAAAAGGAGAAAGATCGGCCAAAATACATAATGTCACATTCAAAGGATTGGGGGTTTGGAATAGGTGTGATGTGTGTTTGTGTGTGAAATGTGATGATCTAAATGCAGAAAAATGAAAAGGAAATGATTTATTGAACGCTAAACCTAAGAAATACAAAGTGTTGGAAAACACATAACAATATGCAAGCATGTACAAGATGACCTAAGAAACATAAACAAACTATTACAAAAATGAATAAGATTAAAGAGGTGCACCTGGAGGTTGAAGAGATATGAGATGAAGGTCTAGAAACCTAAAAATCTAATGCAAAATCTGACTGGGACACTTGTGCCAATCTGGGCGACCTAGTCCTAGATCTGAGAAAACTGGTTTGGAACCTGTTTCTGCCAAATGGGTGTCTAAATATGCAAAAATCATTGAAAGGAATGCCTAGTAGGACTAGGTCACGATTGTTGGTGACTTAGTCCTCTTCTGGATTTCTACAAATTCAAAAGAGGAAACAGATGCCCTTGGTTTGCACTTCGGTTCTTCACAAGTGTTCGCTTCTAAAACTTTGATTTTCAGGCCTGAAAGTGACTTTTAGTGGATGTTTGGACTTTGCAAGCAAGGATAGGTCTTCAAAAAGTCTTCAAAGTCTTCAATGATCTTCAATGTACCTAAATCTGCAAACAAACAAGGAGAGAAAGAGAAAATGTTGATTATTAAGGCATGGGGGTTTGCCTTGGTCAAACCCCTTTTAGGTAACTAAACCAAAATGAATAGAAAATGTAATGGAGTATGATCATGAAACAATGGAGTTAGTACCTTGCCACTATGATTGATCTTGATTTTCTGCAACAATCTACCCTTGAATTCTTCATAAAAGATATATTGTTTACATGGATTGCTCAAACCCTAGCTTGCTTGAGAAGAGTGGTGAATGAGAGGTGAGTGAATGAGAAGAATGAGGTGTAGAAGATATGAGATGACTCAGGGTGAAAAAGATGAGAAAAACCCTTATTTATACAAGTTGTGCCTAATTTCCCCGAAATAGCACCATACAGGCTGACCTTAGGGTTTTGGAGACAAAATCCCGAAAGAATATTAAGTTAAATTTGAGTTTTATGCCAAAAGAGACCAGGTCACCCAAGGTGGCAACCTAGTCCACCTGGGCATTTTTTATTGGTTTTCAGGGATTAAGAAGTGATTCTTAATGTTTGTTAGGATTGTCCTCTGAAACACACTAAAATAAGGCTTGTATGTGTATTAAGCGGTCATTATAGCCTAAGGAAGGGTTGATTTAGTGATGACAAGCCTAGGAAAGTGTGAAAATTGATAATTGCATTAATTTTATATTGACTCCCCTTTTGGAATTGTAATTAATTATGCTTGTAGATGCATAATTGGGCATACTATAGGGTTAATTAAGTCTAGTTTATTAAGGGACCCAAACATAGTGTGAAAATGTAAAGGATTACATTTCCTGACACTACATTTAGCCCCCACTTTAGTGAGAGGATGAGCCCTATAGTCAAAATCACACTAAAGTAGTCAAACAAGAGTCAAGAGAGGTCTAATTGTATAACTATTGGAAAGATAAGAAAACAAAGGTCAAGGAGGATTATCAAGCCCCCAAGATCTAAGATCTCATGAAAAACCAACAAAGGCACAAAGAGACACATGCCTATGTTAAATATGCAACAACAAGACAAGATACACAAGCATACAATGCTGAAATTAAAAAGAAGAAATACGAGGGGTGGATCAAGCCTTGATTGTTTGTCCAACAGGTATGGATCATGCCTTAGTTTGTTTTCCAAGAACGTTTACAAGTGAAAACCCATTGTCCACTATGCAAACAAAATATACTCAGATGGGCTAGTGAAATCTATTGTCCACTAGGTGAGCCCCAAAAAGTGGCTAATTGGAAGGTCATGCCAGGCCTACAAGCTCCCATGTACTAACTGAACCAAAGTTATACCTCCTCATAACTTTGATAAGGCACCACAAAAAAGGTCACAAGGCTAGCAAGCTTCATTATGCTAGGCACTCACGAAAAAGGCTCCACTAACAAGCAAGCTGTGTTATGCTTGGTGGTTGTTAAAAACATAAAGGCTCCACGAGCAAGCAAGTTGTGTTATGCTTGGTGGCCATGAAAAACATAAAGGCTCCACTGGAAAGAAAGTTGTGTTATGCTTGGTGGCGTTGATGCATGCAATAGGATATTCAAAGGGATTTTTCTTAGTTCATGAAAGGTTTCGCTTTATGGAACATCATGCTTAATGTCTCCAAGAGAAGACTAGTCAAGGATAAAAGAATCACAACTTAGGGAATGCAATTTGTAGCATCACCACTAAGAGGAATCTCATATGCCAAGAAAGGTCATGCTCTTGAAGAACATCAAACCCAATGACACCACCAAGAAACACATCATATGAAGTAAGAAGACTGCACTTTAAGGAAAACAATGAGCGGGGATGCATATGCCCCCACTTTAAAGAAATTGCTAAACACCATGTTCTGAGCAATTGCTTTTAAGTAGAATATGATAAATTCCAATACATGAGATATTTAATCGGAAATCCCTATGTAAACATATGTTTTCGAGTAGAGCTACATCATGGAAAGGAGGGTTTCCCCCCATATGCAATCCTAAGATAACACATAAAGGATCCATGGATTTGGTGCCAGCATTTATCGTTACTGTAGTGATATAATCAAGCTTGGAACCATCATCATTCCCCAAATAACTCATGGAACAACGATCACAAAGGAAGAATGACACATACAGAGAGAGAGAACAAAGGGAAACTTTTGGGTCAACATGGAAGAGACCTAAATGTCTTGACACCTTGCATCATCCCCAAAAGGAAAACACAAGACAAAAGATAAAGGTCATGACATATAGAAGAATGTAGATATAAATAGAAGAATTCCATGACAAATTTGCTTCCTTTATATCCTTGCACCGATAGAGTGACAAAGGTCATCCAAAGTAGGCTCACAAATATATAAAGATACACCAAATAGCACAATATGGGGGTTCACATTATGCACATGCAATCACAAAGAACATGAAGACAAAGACAATACTAGTATGACACATGTGAGTCAACCTATAGCAGGTCATATGTATCCTAATCTTGTTCATCATATGTAGAAGGTAGATAACTAGCCACAAGGACAATACCAAGTGTTGTACTAGGAGCATTGCCAAGTTCAACATGTGGTGGGTCACTCTTGTTAGGAGGATCATCATGAGTGTTATCAACTAGGCTCATGGAAGAGGAAAATAATAAATTCAGCTCATTGTGCACTTTCTCATCAATTTTATCAATCTCATCATCATCATCCAAGTTAATCATAACAAGAGGCCTAATGACAATATCCATAGAATTTTCTTGTTGTTTTTGTTTTGGCAAAGGTGGAGAATCATCATGCTTTGCTTCAATTGGTGTTTGATCTTTATTTTCTACATTATTCTCTTCTTTTAATCTATGAGAAATAGCATGACCTCTACGCCTATTCTCTTTAGCATTTCTATTTCTTTTTGTATGATTTCAAGTTGTGATTGTGTAGGAGCACGTTTATCAACTATTGGTTTATTTTCTTCCTGCAAGGGAGGAGTAGAATGAACCATGGAAGTTCATTCAACCACTTTCTCTTTAGATTTATAAAAAAAATTGATCTTATGAGGCGCAATAGGAGTTACATTGTTATCTCTTGGTATTTTATAAGAAATAAGCGAAGGATTTGTCATGGTTTCGTTTTGGTTACTTGGAAGGGCTTTTGGTTCAATCACAACTTCATCAATGATAGGATGCTCAATCATGGGTTGAGGCATGTTAATAAGGGATAATTATTCTATGTGCTTTTCCATAAACTTTTGATAAGATTTGAAAAAGAAGTCTTCATGATGTTTAATAGGTTCCATAGGTTCAAGCCAAAAGAAATCCAATGAGAAATTCCAATGGGAAGACACAAGATTAAAGCCAATATGATGCATAGTAAATATATCATTTCCAAATGGAAAATTTAAGCATTAAAGCACTACCGACGGGATGACATCCATGGAGTGTAGCCATGGGTAACCAAGCTTCACACAGAATTGGTTCGATGATGGGATGATGGAGAATGATACATTCAATTGTTTCGATCCAAGTTTTAAAGGAAGAATGATCAAACCTATTGTAGGGAAAGAAAAACTATTATGCATTTTGATCCATGATTTTAGTTCTTCATAATAATCTTGATAAAGATCATGCAAAAATAATAATTCCTCACTAATCACATTCTCTACACACAGAAGATCAATTAACATCCCATTAGTAGGCTTGTTATTGATTCTTCCAGTGATGTAAAGAGGACCATTGGGTGTAAAGAGGACCATTGGGTGCACGTCTAATTATGCCATTTTGTGAGAAAGCAATGTTAAGGGGAATTTTGGTTTATCCCTTACGAGGTTGAACATCAATGAAGTTGACCATACATTCTAAGTCTTCCTCATTCATATTGTCATTATTTGTATCTTCATGTTTGCCAATATTCATCACATCATTCTTAGTATCAATAGCTTTCACAAAAGAGATGTTATGATTTAGCATTGGGTTAGGAAATACTTACAAATTTTGGTTCGTTGGGGCGACGAACTTGTTTCCTTGATCATTAACACCACCAATCTAGATGTGATTAGAATCAACGAGGTCTTGCACAATATGTTTAAGATGATTACATTGTTCTATCATGTCCATTTTGTTGGTGATAATGGTAAAAGGAATTTGAGTTAAAGTTTGGAGGAAAGGGCTTAGTTGTGTCAATGGATCTAACATGAGGTAAGGTAACCAAGTTCTTACTTATAAGCCACAACATGAAGGAGTGAATTGTATCTAGTAAAGGGGTAAATTGCCTACTCCTCTCCCTAAATGGATATGTATTTGTCATTTTTATATAAGCCACTTGGGAGTTAACATATTGATTTTTTTGAGGTGTATTTATTTGTAAAAATCCCTTATTTTGTTTCTTAAAAGGTTAAAAATTGTTATGGGGCACAACTTCAAATTTCTCAAGATGGTTAGGAGGAGTTTTTGCTTCATGAAAACTAACCAAATTTTTATAGTCTCGAAGGGTTATGCACAAGTGTGTAAAGGAGGGAAACTTCAACATCTCAAGTTTAGCTTGAATATTGGTTTGAAAATTTTCAATGAACATTCTTTGAAGGTCGGCATCAGGAATCTTAATATTGATTTGTGAGTAAATAAATTGGTATCATGCTATGAAATCGGTGACCTTTTCATCTTTATTTTGTTTACATTGCATTAAATTAGCTAAGGTCATCTTGGGACCCATGTGCACTTGGAAATGGTTAAGAAAGGCATCAACAAGTTCATTGAATGAATGAATTGAGTTATCCAGTAAAGAACAAAACCACTCCAAGGTAGTGTCTTTCAAGGATCTAGGGAAAAATTTAGCCAATAGCTTATCCTACAAAATGAAGTCACTACATAAGGCTATGTATGCAGGTACATGGTTATTAGGGTCTCCTTTTCCATCGTATTTCTCAAATCTAGGAATCTCTATACCTCATGGCATGTGTGCTCTCAATATCTCCAAGGATAAAGGGTTTATTTTGACATATTATGAAGGTTAGCCATTTTGACTCTGGTTTAATGTGGCAATTTATTGTTGGAGGGATGAAATTTTCTGTAGGAGTTGCTTAAGGACGGGATCATTAATTGTGTTGTGAGATGGAGGTGAATAAGGTGGAGGTGTATATGTATTTAGAGGGAAAGTGAATTGTAATTTTGTGAGGGGAGATGGATTAGGAGATATGAGATTTGAATCCACAAAGCTAAAAGGATTCCTAGTGGAAATACCTAAGGTGGTATTGACATTGCTAGTGGGTTGTTTAGTTGTTGTAACAGTTAGATTAGTGTATGTAGGAATAGAGGTCATAGTTGTGGAAGGAGGAATTGGATTTCCACCTTGACTTTGAGTGTACCCCAAAGTTTGAGCACAACTAGCTATTGTAGGAACATGTTTATCAATAATGTGAGCTAGGATATGCAAAATCTCTATTTCTTTTTCATTATCAATCATTTTGCTCATGTTATCTATGACAGGAATTGCAGTACCAACAATGTATTCATAACTCACAAAGTTTTTCATTTTTTCTAAGTCTTCATCCATTTGTTTTAGCTCTTCTTGAGGGACATTAGCAACCATTATTTCAACATCAGTCACATTAGTTGTGGGTAGGGTGGTCATGGAAAATGAGGTATCAAAGCTATGGTCTAGACATAGTGGGTTGACTAGTATCAACACTATGAGTGAAAGAGATGGAAAACTCAAGATCTATGGTGGATGTAGTAGTGCAAGATGGCATGAGTCTTGAAATATGTCTCACTACAGTATTGGTAATATGACACTAGGTTGTGAAGCTCACACAAGTTTCACCAAACCTAGGTGCACCCAAAATGGAGAATAGGCACTAGATAAATGCAATCAAATACCCTTGAATATGAACTGCAATGCATGTAAAAAGAGAGAAATTTTCAAATTTTAAATAAGATACATTATTGATTATGCTATGAAAAAGCCTAAAAATGATGTCTTTTAATTGCGAATTTTGATTTTCAAACAATGCACTCAATTTGACCAATTGAACTTAATGCAAACAATGACAATTTTTTCTGATTTCTAAAACTAAAACCCAGATTTAACAATAGATCAAAATGAAGCAAACAGAGACAAATCAATACCCAGAATTTTAAAACAACACCTATACTAAGCCTGATTCACCCTCGGGTGAATGGGTCTTAGCACAAGGTTTTCAAAAATTTAAATTTGAGTCTAAAGTTCAATGTTAGGGTTTCTTGTTTGAGACTACAAACTATGGTTTTAGTGTGATTTTTTTAGATTTTTATGTCTAAATGCAAGTGAAATGAATGATAAATGATGAACAATATCACACTTTTTTAAATGCAATTTTGACTCAGTTTGTGAATGTGAATGACTTAAAATACACTAATATGCAAGCACTATGCAAAATCAATGTAATATGTATGCAATTTTATGAATTTTTCAGATTTAAAGGATGCAAAATACAAAAATAAAACCCTAAATGAGATGCAAGCTAATGCAATTTTAACAACCCTAAATGAGATGCAAGCTAATGCAATTTTAACAACCCTAAATGAAGTACAAAATAATGCAATGCAATGCAAACTAATACAAATTCTAGATCTAGGGTTTGAATGGACTCCAATTTCAAAAAAAATGATGTATAACATCAGGTTCACCAAAATGAAACAAATGAAAAAATGTGGGTGATCCGAATATGGAATGTGGAATGGGGGTATGCACCTACACTTTCCCTATTTCGTTAGGAAAAAGAGATCCCCTAGAGCAAGAATGATTTTCAACCCTTAGGTGAGTCAATCTTAATAGAGATCTTGTGGTTTTCCTTATGACTAAGGATGGGGTAAATTAACCTGAAATGAACCTTTGGGAGATGAATGAAAAATACTAAATGAATGCAATTATGAAATGTAACACATGAATCATCAATTTAAAACCTTAACATGATAGAATCCAGAAAGTTGTGACAGGTCTGAGAAGGTTATGTTTTTATACACCTGTCACCAAAAGCCTTTGTTGAGTGTCCTCCTGGGACATATTCACCCTAGCGAGAATGGGTTTTGCTTTAGGGGTTCAAAATCTACTTTCACAGTCCTCTTCTCCTAGATCTGCACTCTTGATTCCTCCAGGTTTCACAATAAAAAAAATAGAATTAAATTTTGAAAGTGAGTTTTTGTGGCTTGACGATAATGTTGACAACTTTGCAAAATTGCACTTTTGACGAGTCTTCAATCCTTCTTCATCCTAAGATTTGCAAACACACACAAGAGGGAAAAATTGTTTATTTTTGGTGAATGGGGGTTTGCCTTGTTCAAAACCCATTTTGGTAATTAAACCTTGAAATGAAATGATGAAACATGAAAGGAATGATTAATGAACACTTGCTATGTTGCAACTCACCAAACCCTTGAATTGAGATCCTTAGAGGACTGAAATCTAACACATCTCTCCAAGGTCTTGATCTTGCATGAAATGGCTTGATTGGATGTTGATCTTGATGCTTGAATGATGAAACCTACATCATAATGTTAGCTCCAAAAACATGCATAGATTCTTAAATAACTTTGACATGATGCTTGAGATCTTGAATACTGCAACAAATGACTAAGAAATCTGCTCTTGAACATCTTTGACAATAATATTTGCTTTAGGAATTGATCTCTTGAAAACTAAAGATTTCTTAGGATTTGAATTTGATAAAAGACCTTGTATTTATAGATAAATTTTCTAATTTCCTAAAAAATAAACATTACAAGCCAACATTTGAAATTTGAATTTGGATCATAAAAATTCCACCAAAAACATATCAAAAATTTGAATTAACCAACTAAAGGGGACCCATTCACCCAAGAGCGAATTGGTCCTAACCTAAATTGCCAGGACCTATTCATTTTGAGGTGTTAAAAATGATAATTGCATTAATTAAATATGACCCCCCTTTCTAAAATTGCAATTAATTAGGCTTGTAGATGTATAATTGGTCCAATTAGAGGCTTAAATAATTCTAGTTTATTAAGGGACCCAAACATAGTGTGAAAATATAAAGGAGTACATTTTTCGACACTACACAATCTATGATAATATAAATAACTAATTGAATCTATCAGATGGTGGTATACCATGACAAAAAAATAGGTAATTATGTAAATCCTACTCTCAAGTGTAAGATGAATCATCCTAATTTGTTAATTAACATTATATTTGTCATTTTTAGTGAGATCCCAAAATGTGTGTACTATTGATGTTTAATAAGACTCTTGAATATTTTTTCTTCCCTATATCCATTATATTGACATGGGGGATCAATAATAAATTGAGTAGGAGATGCAAAGTAAAGACTACTTGATATGCAAAGTGGACCATAATAGCTGTTATGTGGAATCTCTTCATCAAAAAATGTAGTGTAGTGGTTGAAGGAGAATAATACGAAGCATTGAATTCTATAGCTCCCAAAAAAGCATGGTCATCAGATATATCATATTTTTCAACATGTTCACCATCAACCTCATATGTTTCATATAATTTTGCATCATTTTAATAATTTTGAAATGGATTTGTAAAAAATACAATTGATTATTAATGGGTGCATTAGATAGATTTGCATTGTTATTAATGCCTTCAACTAAGTTGATTATATTTTTTTTAATGAAGTATTGTGCCTTGTGCTCAATAACTATGTGCAATATTGAGTTAATGTACTTTAACTCAAAAATAATTTCAAAATTCTTAATCATCATATTCTCTAAGAAGTGGTTTAATGGGATCTACTAAATAAATAGAAGGGTGTGCAATTAAATTAGCACTCAGCAAGAATTAAAAAATATAATCCTATATTCTTGAGGTTTAGACAACTTCCTTGAAGCCATTGAACTCACCAACTATATGTAGTGTATTTACATGTAGTAGGAATATAGAATCACATGCAAATGATGGCATTCATCTAGTCAATGAAGTACTATTGTGTGGTTCCTAATATACATATTTTTTCTCTATAATTTATGAGTAGATGTTAGCTTAGTTAATGTATCTCTAGGTACTATAGAGATCACTTATTCTCAAGGTACTAGGAATCCTAAATTTTTGGGATTTGTGTGATAATTGAGTTTAATAATTATGTAGGAATTCATGTGACATTAATAATATAATATTTATCCTATTATTCTTGTTACAACATTAATAATCCAATTTTTCACAAATTTTAATTAAAATGGAATGGACTCTAATCATACATAAATTACAATGAATGACCTTGGAAAGGGCCACAAGTGATATTGGTGATATAGAGGGAAGAGGTTTGACATTTAATGGTATCTCCAAAGTTAAATCTCTCAATTCATTATGAATATCATTGCAATTTTCATTATGAATATGTGTGATGTAAAAATTAAAAAATAAAGAGAAATAGTTACAATCCTTCTCTCTAACCTAATACTTTAGAAAAATATTCAATAAACATCCTTTTACATAAAATTGGTATGATTTCCTATAATATGTTATTCTCTTCCGAATTACAATAAGAATGTTCATTCCTATCTAAAACCATAAATCTCAAAATAAATTATTTATATTATGTTATGGTAAATGTTTATTTATTATAGCAAGATCCATTCATATAATATAATAAATGGTAAACTCACAAGATTTATCTTTTTGAGGTGTCAAAATCATATTTCATGCTTGAATTTTTAAAATCTTGCCCAAACTTTTGATAGTCAATATCAATATTATACAAATAATTATAAATATAATAAACTAAAAGAGTGCACAAATTGTTTCTTCAATTACATTCCTAAAATTTGTGCCTATAAGTTAATCAATAACACTAGGTATTTTTCTATTATTTAAATGGTGATGCAACTTTTCAAGTCACATCACTGTAATATTGATAATAAATTTTTGACACTTGACTCAATTTTGTATTGTATTTAAAAAATATCATTATTAATAATTTTTTTATCTATGACTAGGTTAAATAAGAACTTAAGTTTTTGATCCAATGGTTTATAAGATAAATACTTTTTATCATTTCTCAATAAAAAAATATAGTTACATTGTTCATTTTTTTGAGGATATAACTATGTTAATATTTTAAGACTTATTTTCAAGTCACACTTGATGAATAGGTTTATCCTCTTCCTAATGATATGTGATCCAAAATATTGATATTAAAAAATGTGACATAATTAGCACTGTATAGATTGTGGAAATATCATAACTATTAATGTTTTACTTTGCCAAAAATAAAATAAAATAAATTAATCTTGAAAAATTTATTGGTTGAGAGTACGAATAATGATAAAAAAATATCCATCAATATAATTCAGGCTAGTAAGAAAGAACTAATGATTAAATGGCATGCTGATTTAATATTAATGATTTAAAGACTTCATAATCTGTAATATTAGAGATAATTTTTTAGAAAAAAATCATAAAAGTAATTTGAAAGTGAACTTGACACCCTTGATACTATTGTACCTCCTAAAATTACTATCAATTGATGACTAATGGATGCTCCTGGTTTACCTATTATAGATGTTTCTATTTTTTGTTAGCAATTGATCCCAATGGGTTGACCTCATCTTTGGATAAACATATTTGACTCTATTCTTCATGCCTAGGTTTTTCCTCACTTCCCATTAGAATGACATTGTTGGAGCCTATTTCGTTGACTTCCTACTATGCCATGATGTTGACTTAGCTTTTTGGACTATTGTACAAAAAAAGGAGGAAAGATACTCCAAAGTTTGGTCAAGATCCCTACTCCTAGAATGTAGGGGTGTACATGGGGAAGGTTTGCTACAATGGGTTAGGGACAATGTAGGATTTGTTTGAGCAACTCTTTGTGGGTAGGTTGTGTAATGCCCAAAATTTTCAACTGAATTACAATTAGGGACAAAACACAAATTTCAAATTTCGTTCACTTACGCTTGCAAAACTCTCCAAGTTTGCTACCAAAGCAGGCACTACAAGAAGGCATGCAAATTTTCACCAAACATAAACTATAATTATTTTAGTTTGATAATTAAAAGGTTTAGACCATCATGGTTAGTTCAATAGGAGACATGGAATCCACATCTCCAAGGTAGATTTAGATAGTTCAACCAACGCAAAAAGAATTTAAAACATTATATAAATCACATGTCAACAATAACATATATAGATAAATATATCAGTAGTAATCACAAAAATAATAAGAGAACATATCCTAGGGGCTAGACCTAGTCCTCAGGGGCTCGTCTCAGACGGCCTTGCCTACGTATATAATTCGCAGAGGCATCGTAGTTCGACATTGGACTTCAACCATCTCACACATGGTTGGATAGCAAGGGATATGAACCGCTAGGTTTAAAAAAATGTCCTAACATCAATCCCATTCATAACATCAACTCACACAACAATGATAGTGTTAAAAACTCAAAATGAAGACTTATGAACAAATAGACCTTGATTATAAATATTGGGCTAACACCAATCGACGACTTCCGAATTAACCATACCTTAAGTAATATTTAATAAATAATACATTGAGGGAAATTTTAAATACACACAAATCAAAATATTTCCCTATAGCAAGAGTTACCATTGACACATAAGACCCTATTACATTCATGGTACATATTATCTATTTTGTTTTCACATATGACAATAACTAATTAATAATACTTATTAGATCAATAAGCAAGAACAATAATAATTAGAGAATACATAGATATAATATAAATACTAATGACAAAACCATTTTGACAACTAGGGAAATTATAACAACACATTGATTTAGTTTTATTCAAGATAACTTTAATATTGTTAACTAAGACAAAATGGACTAAAATCAAGGTAATGTAATTGTGGGAATGCTTATGCTCACAATGAGCTAAGGAAAGTTGACATGTTGCTAAATATATGTTATTGCTCTACCACTACCAATGTATTGTCAAAGGTTAAGGTGCTAGTCTAATGACATGAAATATCTCAAATTTCATATTTAAATTGTTTCATCTTCATCCTCCTATATAAATCCCAAAAAATATATATTAAAATTAAATATAATTAATATTTACTTTTTGACTTAAGTTTAATTTCTTTACTTTAATAATTATTTTTCTTAAAATGTAATAACATCAATATTTAATACTATATAAAAGAAAAACATTCATTCATATTAAATTATTTATATAATTACTAAATAACATTAAATAAAAAGAAAAACTATCCTTCTCATAATAATTTATCCAATAAATATTCTAAAAAAGAATTTTTTTTAAAAAATCATCTTTAAAAAAAAGATATTATCTAACCCTCTTTTTCCTTATTTAAAATTAAGAAGTACTTTTTCTTAAGGAAGATTCAGTGGGATGTAATTTTATTCCCAAGTCTTTAGGCTTTAGAAGAAAAGTTTGCCTCTCTTTTTTCTGTTTTGAGTTAAAAGTAGGGAATCACGAGAAGATGAACTAAAGCTCATTCTTATGTAGCGCAACAATAAGAGACAATTCCTCATGCAAAGAGTATAGAGCAGCTACAGGGATATATTGACATGCGTTCAAGCTTCCTTAGTTTGGTCACAGACAGGAAAGGATTGGGAATAAAGCTTAAGCAAAATATAATTTCACACGATTCGGGTCTGCCCAATTATTAGGGAAAATAAATCCTTTCAATTGATTTCTTACTTCAAAACAATAAATCCCAAGCATAATAAGCATATCAACTAACAAAGGAGGCATCATGAATCAAGGATTCAGGAAACTTCTCCCAAGCCGTGCTCAACATATGGTAGAAGGTTTAGCAGCGAGAAAGGTACATGTATTGAGAAGAACAATCGTGCCATAACAGGAAAAGTTCAAGAGAGCATATTTGGGCTGAAGGTTTGAGATTTCACTAGAGAACCATGGAATCGCAAATGACAGAAATCACATTATAGCATGTACTTAGAATGGATAGTTTAATGGTAACTTGCAAACAAGGATTTGCAGAAATGAGGAGGAAAATTTGCATATGTATGTGTGGTTTGGAGTTAGAATTCTTTGACACTGCAATAATGAGAAATATAGAAAGCTTCGATTCAAAATAAGCCCTACAGTCGGGAAATAATTAGACTACAAGTGACGCTTGAGCAAAAGAGAAACATATTTTTCCTTCCTTCTAATTTAAATTAATGAATACCATTGCTTTCATTTACACATAAACAGAATTTCTTTGTGGTGATCAGCACAATATGATCTACTTACAAACAGATTCAAAGTAAAAATTAAATAAATAGAATCGTTGAAGCTAACACATTCGTATGTATCTAAACGTACAGTCCAATGTCACAAATGAACATAATATGCATTTATTTTAATGATAAGATGGTTGTGAGATCCTACTTGACAGCGCTAAACTTGACAAGGGATTGAGAGATCAGATAGATGAGATAAGTGCCCAGCTCGCTACGCTAAGCCTCTAAATGCCAAGCCAACCCACCGCCAGTCCCAAACGCATTTGTCCTCACTTGACAGTGCTAAACTTCGCAAGGGATCGAGAGATCAAATAGATGAGATAAGTTCCCACAATAGCTTCATTGAAACAAGCTTCTTATAACAGTTATAGATATTCCTTAAGCATCCCTCCATTAAGAATAGACCTTTGAGTCTAGTATATTCTCTGTGCATTTTTGCATTATCCTCATCCTCATTGTCACATAGACCTCATTGCTTCCTCTTGCTCAGAGAGCATTTGACAAAACTTAAATACCCTTACCATGATCCCCTTTACTTGGTCACTAATACCATATCGGTCATAGTTCTCCTGCAAGAATTCTCATCTTTTCTGCACTCAGATAACAGGTTCCCTCCTTGAAATCATCCCTTTCACTCAACTCCTCTTCTCCTCTTATACGGGCAAAACCTACTATTTTTTTTTATTTTTTTATCCCCAATTTTCTACCTGACACCAATCAGCTATCCCCTAGCATTTCCCCGATAGATTGTTGAGGTGCAGATCCTTCGACAGAGGCTGCGTGTAATGAAACTGGGGCTGACCCGCCTATCTGACCTTGGCATAGAAACAAGGCATTTTTCTTCTGAAAACCCCTTCCAATTCGTGTTTGTGCTCAGAAGAGGTATATCCCCCAACGATTTTACCCGGTTCTCTATTTTATTTTGCATGCAAGTATCCTCCCAAGAAAGAAAGTTACGTGAAATTTATTTCTATCTGTCAGCTCACTCTCTCACGTTGTTCTTTCCTTCTCCCCCTATACCCAAGGTAGATCTCAGAATATCGGAATTTTAAAGCTCCCTGATTCTTGAGCTCGAGGCAAGATCTCATTACAGCCTTTTTCCCCAATATTACATGGCATGACAAGACTTATTACCAGAATTAAATAAGGCTCGCTTGGCGTGAGACATGGATTACTAGGACGATGCACTGTTAAAACAAATCTTTTCCCACTGTTTTAAAGGATTACCCAAGAAGATAAGTATCACTGACAAGCAGCAGTTAAGTCACTCGCAAGGATGATTATATCAATTCCTAAATGCTCTTAAATGCACTTGCAGTTCATCAATTGGATTTACACCTGCTTCCATTTGGAAATGCACGCAATCCTTTAATGGACCAATCTGACACAAACTAGGGAGGCTTTCTTTGTTAATAGCCACATTCTACATACCTAACAAGCATAATTCTATTAAAGGCGCTAAAGAGAAGAATGTGCCAGGGATAACATATTTATCTAACAAACTAAATTCCATCAATGAGTTTGTTGTATGGATGCATTGATCCAGGAAAAGTCCCACTGCCATTAATTACTCTGTCTCTTTGCACAGAGTTGTAGTGATTGGTCGCTCAAATGACAGCCAAAACATTCTATTGTTGTTTACTAGTTTGCATATACAAAATCTACACACAAATGTAAATTTGGGCAAAGAACGGTCAATTTATAGAATCAAAAGTCATTCATCTAAGTCAAATATAATATTCTTAACAATAATGAATTAATTCTTGAATTTTCATTGTCAATTATGAAAATAAATATCTCATTTATTTGTCACAGTTTTAATCATCAATCCTAACTTTATAAACTTCTAAATTATTATAATTAAATACATACATTTAACTAACTTAATTTTAATTTTTAAAATAAATAGTTATGTAACTCGATCCATTTTAAATGAAATGACAAAATTAAAGCTAATGATTGTATAATACCATCATAACCATGAAAACAAACGAGCCAACTCTAATGTCCAATCATTATCTAGTCATAATTTAATTGTTAATAAATACAATTAAAAAAAACACATTAGCATTAAACTACAATATATGTATATAGTTATTCATTTTATTTTATTTTATTTTATTATTTAATCCACAATGGATCTTTTGATAATAACTTAATTAGCATTCCTCCACCCAAGCAATAGTAAGGTCATTATTGAACTCCCTGTCACTCAATATCATTGTTATGATTGAAATCGCATGATTTAAGCATCCCTTATAAGTAGATGCTCTCAAGTTCAATATAGTTTTTATTTGATTATTCAATTGAAAATATTTTATGATAATATTAAAATCTCTCAAGCCACCCAACAATGGTAATATCATTATTTACTCACAGATCATCGCCCTACTTTTTGATATAAATATATGCTCATCAACCTAGTCTATATATATATGGATAGGTTGTTCTTTACTACTTTCTATTATAATCTAATTCTTATAAATGAACACATAGTTTTGAAATAGAAATTATTTTTGAACTACTAGTAAAAGAGAATACAATGGAAGAACTCATAGTTAGATTTGTACTAACGTCTAATATGTTTTCCCAAGAATAATACATTAATAAAGGGCTCAGTGGGGTAGGACTTCAATCCTCCTACAAATTTAGTAATTAGCATATGAAAAGTAGAGGTATTCAAATAGGAGTCATCTAGAAATCAAGCTTTCATGGGTTTGAGATCACATTTTAAATATGAAGAGAACTAATGATTACTTGAAACTCCTCTCGATGATTTTATGACTACTTGACCATACAAAGAGTCAAAAGGAATTTAATATTTGTCAATATAGTCTTGATGATTCATACTCCCCTTTCTCACATAATAAAATAAAGAGAAACCTAAAATACTCACCTACTCTAATATTGAGGTCATACCAACTCTACAAAATAAAGTAAGATTTCAAAACCAAAAGCTATACTAAAGAAGCATAATGCCAAAAGGGGTGAGGAGAATCGTACTTCCTCACCACCCTACTTAGGTTACAAGAATTAATATTATTTATTGGTTCAAGAAGGAATTACAATCTCTTACTAACACTATGCAAGAACAATCACTTCTTTTTTCATAATCTACTAGATTCTTAACTTTCCAAGAAATTATAAATTGAGTTCAAGAAATATTTATTAAAACATGCTAAATGCTTGAATGGGGTTAAATATTTCATCCAATAAGTAATAGTAACATCACAATACCAACTAGAACTATTATATGGAAACTCGATCACTTTATTTTCACTTTTGATCCATCTAACCCTTGGTTAATGAAATGTGCATTAGAAGTAAAGTGAGTCACACAAAAGGGTGGGGCCTTACAGGTTGGATGGTGAACTTTCAACATTGTTATAGTCTAATTTTGTGGCATCTCTAATTGGATTGTCTCTTGTTGAACTTGAGACCTATTCTTGCTTGTACAAAGATTGAAACCCTTTCAAAATCTTGATATTTACCTATTATAAAAAGCATATATTAGATTAAATTTACTAATTATAATACTTGTTATAATAATTCATAACAATTTAGTCTACAAATATTTTTTAATTTAAACATATACTTTGATGCAGGAGCATCTAAGCAGATTGGTAATCAACATCAACCAAAAACAATAGGAGTTTTCTTTTCATGTTTAATTTTGTATTTTGGTGTGGGTTGGAGCTTCAAGAGAATCTTGTGTTATGTTTGAAGGATAAAATCTTCATTTACCAATACTTGGATTTTCATTTCAAAAATCAGAGGCCAACAATATGTTTAATGTGATTTTAAAATTATTGTATTATTTTAAGGCTTGAAGAGTTTAAGAGGGTCCATTGGGATATTAAATGGAAATTGAAAATAAGAATTAATATTCATTCTATCAATTTTGATTCCTATAAAAGTTTCATAAGGCAAGTGACCTTTGACATTCCATTCTTGTCTTATTGGGTGCTTAAAATGGAGGGAAAGATAGTGATTTTTAGAAAAAAGAATGAATGACTCTTCAATCATCAAAGGAGCATGACTTGGTTTTGTATTTTCTTCATTTTCCAAAGGAATATTTATCAACAAGGCATTTGATATGGTGAAGCAACATTAACAACACATTTTGGAAGCAAAACTATTTTCTTATTTTATTTTTTTGTGAAGGAATTTTAGAGGTCAAGTTGAGGGAAATGAAAGGGCAGATTTGGGTGCCACTTTTTGGTGCTTTGTAAGGGTGTATGAACATATAAAATATAGTCTTTAATGGTGTAAAAGGGCAGCAATCAACAGCAGCAAGGTTGGAGAAAGAAATTGCAAGTTGCTCGTGAGAGTTGCATAAGAAAGAGTAGAAAATCAGCTTGAAGAGAAGAGGAATAGAAGAAGAGAAAAGGGATTTTGCAAGTGTGTTGTAGGTGTTCAAGGCAGCCATGGGAGCTACTTAATGAAGAGAAAATTTAGATTTCAGAATATGAGTGAAGCCAAGAAGGTTTGAAGACATTAGGATTTGAAGACTCATAGACAAGATCTGTCTAGAAAAGCTTGTAAAAATTTCCAAATTTTATTCAATGTTGAATCTTCCATACATGTAATTAATCTTGAGGAGTTATCATGTATGAATGTATATGGATGTTGAAATAAAGATATGTTTCAGATTTCTTTTCCATTTATATGTTAATGTGGATTGGATGACATGTTAAGGCTACAAGATTGGATAGTTTGATAAGACCCCCCAATCTCGACTGCATCATACTTACTTAATATATTATAATCTTTTAAAATAATCAAAATACAAATATTTTCATAATCAATTTATTCTAAATTTTTTATAACAAAATATAATTTAAAATACATAATCACATGATGTAATCCAAAGTCATGCTTACCCCTTTTATTTTCAAAATCTATTTTATAATCTAACATTATCCTAAACATGTATTATAGTATAACATGGGCCCACTTTAAGGAAAAATGCATAATAAAGAAGAAATATGAAACATAAGATATGGTGTTGAGGTGAAAGATTAAAAATTGTCTACCATGTGTTTTGACTCCCATATAGTTCGGGCTACTTTTCCAAGTGAAGTGTAATTCCCATTTTCATTCAAAAAGCCAAGTTTAGCTATACGTCATGTGTGGAATATTGTCTTCCATTCGAGGAAGATGGAGATATTAAGGATGGCCATGTAAATAACATTAATGTCAAGTCAAAGCTTGTCATACCTACTCAATTGGGGGTAATGTATATCATGAACATTTTTTAATTATATATTAATAAATTTAAAAATATATATTTGTTCTCTTGGACTTTAATTAATTAATATTTATATTTAAATATATGTTGATAAATAATATGTTTAATTTAATATTAATTTTTGTAAATGTATTTTATAAGGTTATATTAAATGAATAGTAAACTTTTAAGTAGATAAAATGGAAGATTTTTTATAAAGATCCACTTCTTTTTTTAAGTTGGAGTAGGGGAAAGGGGCTCATAGTAGGGCAAAGACTAATAGTAGGGATAGAAGTAGCCTTCAATGGGCCCTACAGTGGAGCATTTAATATCCACCAGCAAAACATTTTTTTCCATAAAGTAAATAATTTGAGAAATCTTTTGATGCCACATCAGCGAAACATGTTCAGGGGACTCAGTGCCCTACTATGGACCCCTATGTGGTTTTACAAAAAGCATGCTGATGTGGCATCATATTTGATGATGTGGCACTAAAAATCAAGTGAGTTGGCAAGTAAACTATTGTACAAAATTGAGACTTTTTTGAAATCATATGTTATGAAATTCAAAAATCTGGAAGTAGGCTGCCCTACTAAGGGCCCCTCTCCCCTAATATTTGATTTTATTGTTCTTCCATCTTGTTTTTATGCTAGTGTGACACACGATACCACGGGGATGGTGGGGAGACTAGACCTCATGACCTCTTGCCTACAACAAGATGTTTTAGCCAATCAAGCTAGGCCCACCACCCATATTAGATTATACAATTAATTGTAAAGTACAAAATAAATTAAAATCATATAATATTTTATTTAAATATTATTGATTTTAATATAAACACAATTAATAGTAGTTTTTATTTTATTTAGATTTTATTTTCTATCTTTTTTATTATTCTAATGATAGATCATATAATATAATTTGAAATATTGATGTAAAATAAATTTTACATAATCAAATTCAAAATCTAAAAATACTAAATTTATTTTTAAATTTAAAAATAAACAATATTTTAAAATAATACCAAATATATAAAATAAGATATATGTCTATTGAAATGACATACAAACCATGAAAACCAAAATAGATCGAAGCTAAAGCCTACTAGAATAAAACAAGAAACTATTTAAAGATTGAACTATTACACAATAGAACAACAAATTGATCAAATGGATCTTTCCTTCCTTCTGCAAGGTTTGACTTAAGTGATTAAATTATTAGAGTCTTGTGCACTTTCATTTATAATTATCTTTATTTAATACCATGTGATTTTGAATTCATAGCTGATTGACTAAATAGTTTTAAAATTTGAGTGTTTGTCTCACATATATATTTTAGTCTCACGATTAGAATAATTATTCACTGCCTGATTTTGCATTCTCTTGAATTCTTGTATATGATACTAGCTAGTAAACAAAAGGAATATTTATCATTAGAATATTATAGAGACTTAAGTTTTATTTCTTACGGAGATTTTAAATATTATAGTCTAGGGATCAAGTCTTGCTGAGTGCAAGGCTCTGACATCATAAGGGATGAGGCTAGGATCGTGCCCTAGGCGAATTTGGTGGCATGGATGCCCCTCAGTCCTTGGCTCTAAGCCGAAGAGGTTTTTGGCACGTGTGGGCCCGTCTTAGGTTCCTAAAACGTCTACGTGGTGGCCTTCACTGATTGGTAGCTCACAGGCTTCGTACCTCGCTGGGCTGCCTCGTAGGTCTGAACCCTCCATCAAAAAAAAAAATATATTATAGTCTTATATTCTCTTGTTCTATAAGATTTGGAAATTTATGCAGAATTGTAATATTTATGTGAGACATTAATGGTGGTGTGTTGGGGTGTTCTTTTAAAAAACTCTTAACAAGTATGGTCATTGTGGTTTCAAGAAAATTCACCATCAACAAATTCGCCTTCAACAATTCATCACCATGACAAATTCATCTCGTGGAAAATTCACCATCATGAATTGCTAGTGAATTTGTTGGCAGTGAATTTTCCTAGAGCTAATCATTGTAATTCTAATTTGATCTAGTGACTTCTTGGCTCTAATTTGGGTAAACTCATTAGCTACAAAGAAATTAAAAGTATTAAGCCTTCATTCCTCTAGCTCAATTATTTCTTCCAAGAGGGCGAGTTATTTCACACACCTTCTTTCATGGGTCTCTTATATTTATCTAAGGATTTATATTTTTTCTTTTGTTGGCGTTTTGTGTATGGGTAGATTTTTTCTAGTTTTATCTAAAATTGAATCAATCTAGTTGTCATTAGTTCTAGGACACATGGGCATGAAAATCCAATTGATAGAGGAGAAAAAACTTAGAAGAGTAGCTTTTAATGAATTCTCATATTTTTCTAGGTTGAAAGGTATTTGATTGACATAGATTTGTTTGATTTTTGTTCAATGCGTTGTGATGTTTTCGAGCGTTTTTCTTTTCTTTTTTTACATTTTCATAAGTTGTAATAAATTATCTAAATGCACATGAAAAATAAATCTATTCTATCTTTTTATATTTTTTCAAAATAGTCAATGATCTAATAAGCTATTTATAATTTTCAAAGAATCTATATGATTTGAATGTTGTTTAACTAATATTTTTTGTGTTTTTCCTTTGTTTTGATCTAAATATTGATGAAGAATGACTAAATTTTTTGGTTTTTAAATTCCAATAAATTTTTGAAATAGATAAATAAAAAAGCTTCTAGTCTAATTTAGCCTAAGAAAGAAATTTAAATCTACCTTATTATCTACGAAAGTGATACAAGATGTTTATGTCAAGTGTCCATAGATGTTATCATAGACCAAAGTATGATTCCCCAATCAATACCACCTTGCAAATGAAATTCTAAGTTCCTAGGAAAATAATATTTAATTAAAAAAAAATCTCCTCACATGGGACATCCAAGTTCCTTTTCCATGAGTCTTGGGGTCACATGGAATAATAACCAACTATTAAAAAATTAAGATACATATTCCTAGGGTTGCAAGGTTAATATTACCAATCCTAAAATTCTCTCACTTGATATTCACATCACAATGGTATAATAGAGAATAAAATAAAATATATTAGGTTATGTTGCAAGTTTGAATGAGTATGGTGGTGTTTTCGTTAATGTTGTCATTGATGTCAACACAGTACAGGTTGTTGCAGTGAAAGGAAACAAGTGATGGCAAGTGGTGCATGTATAGTTGAGATACTATAGAGATGTTGTGAGTACATGGAGCTATCTTTATGGTGTTTCAGGTGTGCTGATATTATGAGTTACCAAGTGCTTCTAAGAATATTAATAAATAGTGAAGACAAAATTGTGTGTGTGCTCAAAATGTGCTTCGATATGTTCTCTGCATTTCTTTTGTGTTGCTCCTATGCTTGTGTGGATCTGTAGTGTTGTTTATGGGCATCCTTGGGTGATGTATCTTGGATTATATCTTTTGGTTTGATAAAAAGTGAAAGTCATGTTCATCGGTTTGTGAACTGGTCTAACAGAGTTGTTCGTTTGTGGACTGGGAGAAATGTATTTGCTCCGCAGTCCTCCACTGGTTTTTTTCAGGTCTTGTGTATCTAGAAGAAGGCTTGTAATGGTGTTATCCTTGTTCTATCAAAGGTGCTCATGGTTTGGTGCTCCGATAGACTAGTTTCAGGGTTACTATGTGTGTCTATACAGTCTAGATGGACTGATGGAAAGTGTTCTTTGTATGAAGGTTGTTGTAGTAGTTGTGAATGAATCTGATGGCATCTAAGATGTGTTCCAGTGTATGGTGAAGCATGTTATTTGTTCTGCATGTTATCTTCTTGTTGTGTATGTGTGTACTTCAAAGTTCATTGGTGTTTTCATTAGGTTTAGTCGACCTGGTGTTTACATGTCATGCGAAGGATAAGTATCAATTAAGGAAGCATTTGATTGATCCAAGATGTTGTTTTGGGTCCTCGTTAAGTATTGGTTTGGTCCGCTCTCATTCTCATCCATCGCGGGAATGGTGAGTTGCCAACCTAATTTGAATTTGTAAAATGAAGTATGTGTAGCCGACCTTGGAGAAAGTTTCCAAGATTGAAGATGGTATAAGTACAAGACAAGATGTTATGGATTGTGAGCCACAAGTGTGAGAAGCAAGATAGATGCGAGAGATTGTGAAAGTGAACTAAGCCAATGAGGACTTCAATGTGGTGGACTCCTGAAAGAAGTGAGTTGATGGTGTCTGCAATTCTTTGATCAAGGTTGTGGATGTGTACAAGTTGTTGTGGTGGATCTTCTATTGCATTGAGATATTGCTCTTTCAGTAAAATTCTTCTTTATATGTTTTTGTATCTGGAGGCAGTGAGCCTCCCATCTACACAATGAGTCCTATCTTGGGCAGCGAGCCTCTTGTAAATAGTTTTGCAATTACTCTTATATTGTGAGTTAACCCTCACCATGGTTTTTCCCTTATTGGGTTTTCCACATAAATCTGGTGTTTATTGTGTTTTCTTTCTATTATCTGCACTTCATGCTTATACTTAATAATATATTAAAGTGAATGTGGAATTGTTTAATATCTACGGTGAATGTGATTAGATACAACTGATTCACCCCACCCCCTCTCAGTTGTCTTGTGCATTTCAACAATTGGTATCAGAGCTATGGTTCCTCAAAGAAGAGCTCAACCACTTGAGGTAGATCCGATGGCACACAAATTAAAAATCCATATGTTTGATGGATCTGACTATAGTTTCTAGAAAGTGTAGATGAGAGGTTACCTTATCTCTCTTGGCTACAAGGCTTAGAAAGTTGTTGATACAAAATACGTTGAGCAAGAAAGTGGTCCTTCTTCTACAGATGAGATTCCTGCCTATGAAGAAAATGAAAAAGTAAGTTATGCAATCTATAGTGTTTTATCTAAGACTGAGCTAACAAAAGTTATTTCATTAGACACTACTTATGAAGTTTGAGAAAATTTGGATGATATCTATGAAGGAAATGATAGATTCAAATTATCAAAGAAGTTAATATCTAAGCATAGATATGAGAACTTGAAAATGGAAGAAGGTGAGAAAATTGCAAGATACTTTCAGAGGGTTGAAATTACAGTAAATGAATTCAAAAATCAAGGTGGTACTCTAACAAATGAAGATGTAATGGAGAAGATTCAGATGACCCTATCAGAGAAATACAACGACAAGGTCTTAGCCATTGAGGAAGTTTATGATCCAAATAAATTCACTAAAGAACAACTATTTGGCACCTTGACCACATTTGAAATGAGGAAATTCGAAAAAGAAAAGGAGAAAACAGAAACAACCTTCAAAGCCACAAAATTAGAAGATGATCCAGATAGTGAAGGTTCAAAGGAGTTGGAAGAAAATTTTACAAGGAAGCTAAAGAAAGGTACCAGTAAGTACAAAGGTATGTTACCTTTTAAATGTTTCAGTTGTGGAAATATTGTTCACTATGCTTCAAGATGTCCAAATAGAGCCATACACAAGAAGAGAAAAGATAATAAAGATAAAAGGTTCAAGAAATTGCATTATGTTAGAGATGATTCTAGAATTTCTAATGATGAATCTAATATTGAGGGTGATAAATATGAATGCATGTTTATATACTTAGAGAATAAATCAGTGTCTACTAACCATGGAAGATGTGCAATGGAATGTCGTCCAAAAAAAAGAAGGAAGAGATGGAAGGCACTCTAGTTTTTTCCTTTCATGCTAGACAAGACAAAGACTATTGGGTAATTGATAGTGACTTATCAAATCATATGACTGAAGACAAAAGTAAGTTTACTAAACTTGAAAAGTATGATGGAGGAATAGTCATGTTTGGAGATGATTCTGGTAGAAAGATTGTTGGAAAAGGAATAGTTATTTTTGATGGAAAACACAATATAGATGATGTCTATTATGTTAAGGGATTAAGGCATAATATCTTGAATGTTGGATAGATGTGGAGAAAAGGATTTAAGCTTGTGTTTTAGGATAGTACTTGTGAGATCAGAAAAGGGTCTGGAACTATGGTAGCTACAGGAAGAAGAACATATGGAAACATTTATCAGCGTAAGGGTGCTGGTCAATGTTTTGTGTCTCAAATTAATGAAAATTTGGCTATGGAACCGAAGGATGGGACATGTAAACTTTGATAGCCTAATCAGGATTAGTTCAAGAGAAGTTTTTAGGGATATACCAAAAATCACAAAGCCTACCTATGTTGTTTTGCAGAAGTTGTCAGTTGGGAAAACAAAAAAGTTGCAACTTTAAAGGAAAAGAACAATCAACTACCAGAATGTTGGGATTGATTCATATAGACCTCTATGGTCCTACAAGAACAACAATTCTTAATGGTGATGGGTATTTTATGCTTTTCATCAATGATTATTCTAGGATGACATGGGTTAATTTTCTTAGGGAGAAAGCTCAAGCTCTAGATAGATATAAGGTATTCAAGGCTATGGTAGAGAATTAAGTGAATGTTAAAATCAAATGTTTAAGGTTTGACAAAGGTGGACAATTCACCTCCAATGAGTTTAATATGTTTTATGAAGATCATGGTATAAAGAGGCATCTTTCTGCTCCTAGAACTCCTTAGTAGAATGGACATTGTTGAGATGAAGAACCAAACAGTTCAAGAAGCTGCAAGGACTATGATGAGTGAGGCAAATGTTCCTCAGGTTTACTAGAGAGAAGAAATTCACACCATTGTCTATATTCTTAACAGAGTTCAAATCAATGGCAACAACACAAAGACTCCTTATGAACTGTGGTATGGCAAAATTCCTACTATTAAATACTTTAAGGTGTTTGGAAGAAAATGTTATATTAAAAGAGATGATGAGAATCTATGAAAGTTTGATACAAGATGTGATGAAGGCATTTTTCTTGGATATGTAACCAAAAGAAAAGCATATAGATGCTACAATGAAAGATTGAGAAAGATTGTTGAAAGTGAAAATGTGAAAATTGATGAAAATATGCACATTTCAATTGAAATAAGTGAAGATGAACCAAATGAACCTGTTTGCGTACAAGATCAAGAGAAGGATAATGAAGATGAAGAATAGATTGAAGAAGAAGAGGCTCTGAAACCTGCTCCTAAGACTCCAAAATAAGTATATAAAAATCATCTGGAAGAACAGATAATTGGAGACAAAGGCAAAGGTGTAACAACAAGAAGCAAAGTGGTAGATACTTTCCAAGTAGAACCTAAAACAATGTGTGAAGCATGCAAAGATTAAACTTTGGTTAGATCCATGAAAGAGGAATTTCAACAGATAGAGACAAATCAGACATGTGAATTGGTTCCTAGATCGGTAAACAAGAATACAATTGGTAAAAAATGGGTATTCAAGAATAAGCTAAATGAGAATGGTGAAGTAGTAAGAAAAAAATCAAGGCTTGTGTGCAAAGGTTATTCACAAGTTGAAGGAATAGAATTTGAGGAGACATTTGTCCCAGTGACAAGAATGGAAGCTATTCGGATGTTTTTGGCATTTTCTGCTCACAAAGAATTCAAGGTATACCAGATGGATGTTAAGTTTGCATTCCTGAATGGAGAATTGTAAGAAGTGGAACAACCAGAGGTATTTCAGTTATCAGATCAAATTGACATGGTATGTAAGTTGAAAAAAGCACTATACGAACTTCAACAAGCTCTCAGAGCATGGTATGCAAGGTTGGACAAGTATTTGACTCAATAAAGGTTCAGCAAAGGCTCCACAGATAGTAATATATATTTTAAGATTGAAGGAAATAACATTTTGATAGTAGTAGTTTATGTTGATGATATTATCTTTGGAGGAAATGAGGGTATGTGCGATAAATTTGCAGAGGAGATGCGAAAAGAGTTTGAAATGTCTCTTATTGGTGAGTTGAATTTCTTCCTTGGACTTCAAGTGAATCAAATTGATAAGGGCACAATGGAACTTCAAATTTCTACTCTATAAGTTCCATTTTATTTTTCCTATGTTTCTAGTCCTACTTAATGTTTGAGAAAGCTTAAGGTTGGGGTTTTACATTTGTTCTCATATTTTTATGTAGAACCCTAGTGTCTTATCTTATACCATGGCTGGGTTATATTTGGTCATTACTTTTTGGAGGAAGTTTTTAAAAACAACTTAAGCCCCATCATTTCATCTAGGTTTGCCCCCTTTTGATCCATCATTTTATTTCTTTCACTAGACTTTATTCTTTCCTAAGTCTAGGATGGCCCTACGCTCCCTCTTTTAACAACTTATGTCATCGTTTGTCATCGACTTAGTAATGTCCCCTCGTTCTTTTAACAAATGTTTTATATTTTGCAGTGGGACAAATTTACATGACCGCTAATGAATCATCATTTGATCTCAGTTGTTCCCTGCTATCCCATGATGACCCCACCACATAGTTTTGGTTGATCGCGATATCATGGGCGAGCGCCACGTGTCTCATCTGGTGAAGCCAAAGGAATGATAGGAATACTTAAATAAATTAATCCGATTTTAATACATTATTTGGCAGGTTACTAAAGCAGTTGTAAGATACACATGGATCAAATGGATGGAGATGTTTTAATCTCATCAGGAAAGGTGCTCGATGTTTAACGACAGAGTTGGCAGCTATTTTGAATGAGCAGGATCTTCGATGATTGAGATCCACGATTGCCCGTCATCGCGTGATCAAAAGTTGCAAGGTTTTTACTGATTCCGATATCACGGGCGAGCGCCATGTGGATTTCCTTGGTGACACAGAATATGGCGGGCCATTATTGCCACGGTGGAGGTCATGTTAGATTGTTTTGAAGGCAATCGTTCAATGATCCAACCAAAATGAAAGATCGACGGATAATATCTGAATCTACATCAAATACGATTGGAGTCGTCGATGCAGCACGTGAGTAAGCTTTAATGGCGGATGAGACGTTCTCTTCCATGATTTGATTCAAATAAAGTGACTTTTTTTTTGTTCTATTGTATCACAAAGCATTAAAGAAGTTTCACGGAGCAGTCTCAAAGTCGAGGACGAATTTACGTGTTGTTGCAGTGAGGATTAGGGTTTCTGTAAGCGCAAAGTCGTAAGTTGAATTTTGCATCTCCTGGTCAAATAGTAGTCTGAATTTGGGGGGAATTTGTTGTGTACTTGTTGGAGGCTTGTTGATAACTTTTTTAGGGCTACAGGTGAGCTAAAGTGTGGGAAATTGCAAGGTTTTCATTTTGTAATTTCATAGTTTCATGAAGCCCTAGCTTGTTTAACGTCTAAAATATAAGGAAGCCCTAGTTTTCTTAGGATGGTGCTGTCAAAACATCATTCTGGCCAGATTGACTATTTGAATAGAAATCTATATGATGATTTCCTAGATCAATTGCCCTTGTCAACGAATGATAGGAATAAGGGGTTGGTTTTAATGCAAGGAAAAACCCTAGGGGAGGGATTATTGTATAATTGTTTCAATATAGCTGATGATAGGGTTCCCCTTAAGGGCTTAGAAATGTTCAGACTGTGGTTTGGATAGAGGAATTTTCCCCATCCTTTTTCAAATGGTTGGATGTATGATATGGGGAAGCTGATAGTTCCAAATGCATTCCTTGATATGGACTTGCTCAAGGTAGTGGCCGCAAGATATGATCCTGTCACACGAGTGGTTAGAGAAAAGGATGGAAAGGTTTTGTTAAGGATTAACAGAGAAGAGTTTCGACAGGTTTTTGATTTGAGTGAGCCCAGTGAGTTTTTGGTCCCCATTGATCTTGAAGGAATAAAACAGGAGTATGGGAAGATGAAATCCCTTTTCAAAGTTAAGATGCTCCCACCTCATTTGGCCAGGGCAAGAAGTTCCAAAGTTCATATTAGCCCTAGCAACCAGGAGCCTTCCAAATTGGACTATTTTTCCAAACACTTTTTGGCCACTTTCTATTCATTGTGCCAGATTTTGGGTTTTAACCCTAATACAGTGATGCCTATAGCCTATATGTTCATGGGGGTGCAAATATAACACCCCAATTTCTCTGTAGTATATGATTTTGCTTCATTCTTGGTTGAGAAGATGCATGAAGGGTTGTTGAAATTGCAGCAGAATGATGCAGGCACCCCCTTTTACTGGTATTTTATGTTAATGCACATTTTTTTGTTTAAGAATGCTACTTTTTTCTCTGAGAAGATGAGATTGAAGCAGTTTGTCAATGGAGAAAGGTTGCCAGTACAAGTGTGGACTGTTGACCTTTCATACAATAGGGAGAATGTTAGTTATGTGCAGTTTGACAACTACTTTGCATCTAGATTGAGAGCCAGATTGATGGTAAATTTACCCAGGGTTCCTGAGGAGTTGCATGATTTCCTTAGGCCAAAGGGGAGGAGACCAGATTTGAAGATTTTCCATAATTGGGGTGACATTATTCCATACCTTGTCAGCACTATTTTGAGGGTATATGGTTTTCAGGGGACCCTGCATATACTACCTTATAATGTTCCACCAAGAGTTGGATTTGTTGAGGTTATGTGACAGATTGGATATATCCATGAAGATAACCTTATAGGAAAGGGTAAGGGGACTCTTTACCTAGAATATACAGTGGTGTCCGATTTTGTATTTTCAAAGGGTGGCTGGGTCTATTTTGGAAATTTTTTTGAAGTATACCATTTTAGTTTTGGCCCCAAGAGGCAACATGATCCTGAGGGTTTCTTTGCCCTATTTAGACAAAGAATAAAGGGTGCCAAATTTGTGCATGAGTTCAATTTCCCTGAGGACCTGGTTTGAAATGAATTTGATCTAAATAAGCAAGAGCTAAACAAGGAGAAATGGGTAGCTTATGATAGTTTGTTGGCCACTGTACACAAGATGGATCCTAAGTATGATCCATTGATGGAATTCAGCCCCTCTCACAAAAATATTGAATTTTTGATGGAGAATATCAAAGAAGTCATGGGTATTTTGATGACCAAGAAATTAAATTTGGAGTTAGACTTGGGCATATAGGAACAAGCTGCAAGGCCACTTGAAGAGAGGCCAACCTACCAATGTTCAGATGATTGGACTATTTACAAGAGGAAAAGGAATGATAGAAGTCATGAAGAAGAAGAAGATAGAAAGGGAAAACAAATAATGAAATTGCATGAACAATCAGGTCCAAAGCTCAAAACACCTGGGGCATTAAAAATAATTGATCTGGAGTCATCACCTGAGAGAATTTACTCACCACCACTATCAGCACCAAGCCCCAAGAGGTGAAGAATTGAGCAGTCCCAGGAGGACTTGGTGGATGAGATTGTTTTTACCGATCAAGATATGCAAATGGCCATGCCTTCTCCTCCAAAACTAGTTGAGTTGGTTTTATCATACCTAGATTTGAAAGGTAAATGTGTGCAAGATGCAAGGATGGAGGCTTGTAAATAATTTCTAGATGATGATGCTTTTGTGAAAACACCAGTCTTCTTGCAAATGGTATGGAGTGAGGTTTTTCAACATCCACATGATCAAAATCACTGTGGTATTGCTCAGTTGCTTTTTGTTGAGGGAACAGAGCAGGAAACTTATGAGAAAACTCCTGAAATTGAGCAAGGTGATGTGGATGTTTGTATGACCAGATCATACATTTATGAGGTAGAATGTTCCTCTGATGATGAATCACAAGGAGTCGATGTGGATAATCAGAGGCAAAGAAGTGAGGTATACCATCAACAGGTTTTTTTTGATGAGGAATGTGATTTTGACCATAATGCTTGTAATATGGAATAGGATGAAGATTCAGTGTCCCTAAGGAGACCATTAGAAGAAGAGATTGCATGATTGACTAAGGAGATGGCTGCTCAAATGAGAAGCTCACTTCAGCTAAGAAACAGAATTGTGGGTGGTGAACAGGGTAAACCTACTGGCTTGTTTATTAAAGAACAAAAGGATAAAAATAAGGGTATTAAAGTTGATAACAAGAAAGATGTTGTCAAAGTTAAATAGGTTAAAAATGATAAGATTTGGGCAAAAAATAATGAAACTCCAAAGCCCCAAGAAGATGCAGCTTCATCATTGGTGAAGACTAAAGTGGTTGCAAAGTCTGCTGAACCTACTTCAGAGGATAGGAGGAAGAAGAAACTTGAGGTAAGCAAACAACAAGAGAAGAAAAAAAATAATGGAGGTATGGTGTCAGACTTGCCAAAATATACGCCCGTAGATATGTTTCAAGTGCTTTCTCAGGTTAAAGTTACTATACCTTTTCTAGAAATGATGAGAATAGATGAACATAAGGAAAAGACAATAGCCTTGATCACAGGTGTTGTTGTTAATAGGGTTCTGCAAGGTAGTTGTAAAGAAGCAAAGGATGAAGGAGAAAGAAAAGAGAAATAAGTGGAGGGAATTATGTCACAAGTTCCCCCTATGTATTTACGGAATTCCATTAATATGTGCCTTGAAAACATAAACCCCTTTTTCTTAAGTGTTGTTATAAACGAGAAGACTTTAAGGAATTGTATGATAGATTCAGGGGCATCAAATAATGTTATGCTAGTCAAGATCATGGAGGCAATGGGCTTAACAGTGGATATTACTCAAGGTAAATTCTATGCAATGGATTCAAGGGAAGTGTCACTTATTTGGACTATAAGAGCATTGTCTTAAAAATTAACTCAGTATCTTGAGAAGGACTTAGCCATGACTATACTAGTTGCATACATCCCACCACACTTTGGGATGCTATTGTCAAGAAATTGGAGTGCATCAATGGGGGGCAACATGTAGTGTGACCTATCATTTGCTACTTTCTCTATTGATGGAAAGAATGTCAAGATTGAGAGAGAATCAAAAGTGCCCCACATGATTGAGCATGATCCAACTGAAAATATGGCATGTTTTATTCACAATGGCATAAATGAATTCAGAATTGAGGAGTTCCCTAGCAATTGTGATGAGCCCACTGCACCGATTGATACAGAAGTAAAACAATTGTCAGAGTGTGATGACTTGTGGAATATGTACTTTGATGGTGCAAGTTCAAAAGAAGGATCTGGTGCAGGTTTTTTGTTATGGTCATCGAGTGGAAAGACATTTAGGCTCTCTTTCACTCTATCATTTGATTGCACCAATAATGTGGCGGAATATGAGGCCCTGTTGTTGGGGTTAAGATTGGTTGAAAAGCATGGGATTAAGAAGCTCAAGGTAATTGGAGATTTTGAGCTTGTGGTTTCCCAAGTTACAGCCAGGTATGTATCAAAGAATAAGAGGTTGAAATATTATAGGAATGTTGTTTGGGATGAATTGGAAAACTTTGATGCATTTGGCATAGGTTGGATGGAGAGAGGCCACAAAAAAGTGGCAGATTTATTAGCAAATATTGCATTAAAACCAGATGATATAACATTTGTTGGGATCTCAAATGTTGAAGTGCAAACTAGGCCACCAGTTCCTCATAATATCAAAAACTTGCCAGTTTTTGATAATAGTTTTTGATAATGATGATGACATACTAAGATTCTTTAATTGTATGGATGTCAAGAAATTGACTTTGGAGCTTTTGTAGAAATAATTGATGGTAAAGATATTGTGTTTGGAAATGAATTAATTCAGTTAAAAAAAATTACAATTCCTAAGGGTTTAGTTGTATTGGATAGAGTATTTGACAATCAGGATAGGACAAAGTCTAATCATACTGCTTCACATTCCGATGACTTGGAAGAGATAGATCTTGGAACAAAAGCATCACCAAAAAAGGTATATATTGGAAAGAAACTGTCACCAAAGGTGAGAAGGATGCTAATTGATTTATTGAGGAAATTTTGACATGTGTTTGCATGGTCCTATGGTGATCTTAAGGCATATAGGGAGGATTTGTTCCAACATGAAATTCCTCTGAGTGATGGCACTAAGCCATTTAGGCAAAAACAAAGTCCTATTAATCCTACCTTAGCCCCCAAAATTCAAGAAGAGTTAATGAAGATAAGGGATGCAGAGATCATCAAGCCAATCAGACATTCATCCTGGGTGTCAAATTTAGTGCCAGTAAGAAATAAAAATGGAGACATCAGGTTATGTGTAGACTTTAAAAATTTGAATGTGTCTTCATTAAAAGACAACTATCCATTACCAAATATGGAAGCCATGTTGCAAAGGGTGACAAGCTATGAATTGATGTCTATGATGGATTGGTTCTCTAGTTACAACTAGCTCATGGTCAAGGAATATGAGCAATATAAAAGAACATTCACTACACCCTGGGGAACATATGTTTATGTGAGAATGCCTTTTGGTCTGACAAATGCAGGGGCTACTTTCCAAAGAGCCATGGATGTGTCATTTTCAGATTTCATTAACTTGTTTTTGGTGATATACCAAGATGACTTGACAACATACTCCAAGAAGGAAGACGATCATTGTGAGCATCTGGAGAAGGTATTTAGTAGAGCATTGGAGTATGGTATCTCTTTGAATCCAAAGAAATGTGCATTTGGGGTAAGAGAGGGAAAATTGTTGGGACATATTATTTCTAAAGATGGAGTCAGAATTGATCTAGAGAGAGTAATTGCAATAGAAAAAATCTCACAACCCCACAATGTCAAAGGTATACAATCTTTTTTTGGAAAAATAAACTTCCTAAAGAGGTTTGTGACAAATTTTGATGAGACAGTTCACTCGATTTCCAAGATGCTTAAGAATGGAGCTAAGGCTAAATGGGGAGAGGAGTTTGTATAGGCCTTCCAAGCCACTAAGCAATCAATAAAGGAGGCTCCTATATTGAAAACCCCTGATTTTTCTAAACCCTTACAGATCTTTTCATTTGCTTCTTTCCACACAATTGCAGTTGTGTTATTGCAAAATAATGCGGAAGGTTTTGAACAACCTATTGCCTTTTTCAGTAAATGTTTGCAAGCTGCAGAACTCAAGTATGATATAAATGAGAAATGGGAATATGCATTAGTAAAGGCAGTAAAATCTTTCAGGCCTTATTTGATGGGAGCTATTGTATTTGCATATGTACCTATTGATGCTATCAAAGATATCTTCACACAATAGGAAGTGTCAGGAAGACGGTGTAGCTGGATCAATAGGATCCAGGAATTCAATATTGAGATTCAAATTACTAAGCTGGTAAGAGGACAAGGATTGGCCAAGCTTATGGCCCAAAGTAATCTAGAAGAAAATCAGATAAATTTGCAAGAAGAGGAGAATAGATCACACATATGTGATATGGAACATTCTGAATGGTATAAGGGTGTGATCTATTATTTGAAAAAGATGAAGTGTCATGATAAATTGAGTGATAATGAGAAAAAGGACATTGAAATTACCTTCTATCAAGTATGTTATTGTAGCTGGTAAGCTTTGGTGGAGAAATAAGGAAGGTGTCATGCTAAAGTGTGTAGATCAAAATCAAGCACAGGAAATTATGATTGAGATGCACAATGGAGTTTGTGGAGGGAATTACATGGCCAAAACAACTACACATAAGATATTGAGGGCTGGATTTTGGTGGCCTACTATTTTCAAAGATGCACACTAATTGGTAAAGACATGTGATACTTTTCAGCGTTTCTCTGGTAAGTTGAAATTCTCTGGTGACTTGCCTCTAAAACCATTTGCAGTGCAATCTCCATTTCAGCAATGGGGTATTGATTTTATGGGAGAGATAGCATGTAAGTCTAGTGGAGGCCACTCATGGATATTGGTGGTCACTGATTATTTTACAAGGTGGGTGGAAGAAATTCCTATGAAGAGGTCAACCAGTAAAGTGGTAATTGACTTTCTAATGAGCAACATATTGACTAGGTTTAGATGTCTAGAAAGGATTGTTTCAGATAATGCAATGTGTTTCAGATATGAAGAATACACAGAATTTTATGGGAAGCATGGGATCCAAATTTCTTACTCATCACCATATCACCTACAGGGAAATGGAAAAGCAGAATCAAGCAATAAAAGTCTGATGAAAATCATCAAGAGAATCTTGGATAAAAATAAAAAGGCATGGGATTCTAATTTGAGATTAGCAGTTTGGGCAGATAGGGTAACTCTAAAGAAAGCAATAGGTTGTGCCCCATTTGACTTGGTCTATGGGATAAATGCAAGGTTACCCCAAAATAATCTGATGGAGATGTATAAGTTTGTCCAAACATATGACAATGAAATTGATGATGAAATGCAATTGAGAGTAGAAGCTCTCATAGAATTGGATGAAACAAGGAGGGAGGCTCAAATGAAAAATGAAAAATTGCAATTGCAAGTAAAGAACTTGTATATGATAAAAAGGCAACTGCAAGGAGCTTCCAAGATGGAGATTTAGTCCTAATGTGGAATGCCAAATTAGAGGATAAAGGAAAACATGGAAAAATTGATGCAATCTGGTTGGGTCCATTTTTTATTAATAGTAAGTGGGGTGAAGATTCATACTTCCTCCAAGAGATGATAGGGGATATTCTTGAATTTCCAGTTCATGGATAGTTCTTAAAGTTGTACTTCACCTGAAGTATATTTTTCCATGAACAATAGTTTAGGTTTGTATATATGTTAGTGGTAGGTTTTTTTTTTTCCTGTTGGGTTGTTTTGTCTGGACAACCCCTTTTGGTTGTCTCTGCAATTGCTCTACTCAACCTGAGATTCTGAGATCTTGCTTCATTCCAGTGGAATGAGAGTCTCCAACTGGAGCCATTGATGGAACTTCAAATTTCTACTCTATAAGTTCCATTTGATTTTGCCTATGTTTCTGGTCCTACTTAATGTTTGAGAAAGCTTAAGGTTGGGGTTTTAATTTTATACTCATGTTTTTATATAGAACCCTAGTGTCTTATCTTATACCATGGCTAGGTTATATTTGGTCGTTACTTTTTGGAGGAGGGTTTTAAAAACAACTTAAGCCCCATCGTTTCGTCTAGGTTTGGCCCCCTTTTGATCTATCATTTTATTTCTTTCACTAGACTTTATTCTTTCCTAAGTCTAGGATGGCCCCATGCTCCCTCTTTTAAAAACAACTTATGTCATCGTTTGTCATTGGCCTAGTAATGTCCCCTCGTGCTTTTAACAAATTTTTTATATTTTTTAGTGGGACAAATTTGCATGACCGTTGATGAATCATCATTTGATCTCAGTCATTCCCCACTATCCCGTGATGACCCCACCGCACAGTTTTGGTTGATCGTAATATCACGGGCGAGTGCCACGTGTCTCATCTAGTGAAGCCAAAGGAATGATAGGAATACTTAAATACATTAATCTAGTTTTAATACATTATTTAGTGGGTTAATAAAGCAGTTGTAAGATGCACATGGTTCAAACAAATGGAGATGTTTTAATCTCGTCAAGAAAGGTGCTCGATGTTTAACGACAGAGTTGGCGGTTGTTTTGAACGAGCAAGATCTTCGATGATTGAGATCCACAGTTGCCCACCATTGCATGATCGAAAGTTGCAAGGTTTTTACTTATTTTGATATCACGAGCAAGCACCACGTGGATTTCCTTGGCGACGCAAAATATGGTGGGCCATGATTTCCACGGTGGAGGTCATGTCAGATTCTTTTGAAGGCAGTCATTCGATGATCCAACCAAAATGAAAGATCGACGGATAATATTTGAATCTGCATCAAATGCGATTGGAGTCATTGGTGTAGCGCGTGAGTGAGCTTTAATGGAAGATGAGACATTCTCTAGCATGATTTGATTGAAATAAAGTGACCTTTTTTTCTATTCTATTGTATCATAAAGCATTCAAGCAATTTTGCAAAGTTGTCTCAAAGCTGAGGAAGAATTTACATGTTGTTGCAGTGAGGATTAGGGTTTCTGCAAGTGCAAAGTCGTAAGTTGAATTTTGCATCTCTTGGTCAAATTGTAGTCTAAATCTGGGGGGAATTTGTTGTGTTCTTGTTGGAGGCTTGTTGATAATTGTTTTAGGGCTACAGGTGAGCTAAAGTGTGGGAAATTGCAAGGTTTTTGTTTTGAAATTTCATATTTTTGTGAAGCCCTAGCTTGTTTAAGGTCTAAAATATAAGGAAGCCCTAGTTTTCTCTAGATGGCACCGTCAAAACATCATTCTGGCCAGATTGACTATCTGAATAGAAACCTATATGACGATTTCCTAGATCAATTTCCCTTGTCAATGAATGATAGGAAAAAGGTGTTGGTTTTAATGTGAGGAAAAACCGTAGGGGAGGGATTAGTGTATAATTGTTTCAATATAGCTGACGCTAGGGTTCCCCTTAAGGGCTTGGAAATGTTCAGATTGTGGTTTGGACAGAGGAATTCTCCCCATCCTTTTTCAAATGGCTGGATGTATGATATGGGGAAGCTGATAGTTCCAAATGTGGACTTGCTCAAGGAAGTGGACGCAAGATATGATCATGTCACATGAGTGGTTAGAGACAAGGATGGAAAGGTTCTGTTAAGTATTAGCATAGAAGAGTTCTGACAGGTTTTTGATTTGAGTGAGCCCAGTGAGTTTTTGGTCCCTATTGATCCTGAAGGAATAAAACAGGAGTATGGGAAGATGAAATCCCTTTTCAAAGTTAAGATGCTCCCACCTCATTTGGCTAGGGCAGGAAGTTCTAAAGTTCATATTAGCCCTAGCAACCAGGAGCCTTTCAGATTGGACTATTTTTCCAAACACTTTTTTGCCACTTTCTATTCATTGCGCCGGATTTTGGGTTTTAACCCTAATACAGTGATGCTTATAGCCTATATGTTCATGGGGGTGCAAATAAAACACCCCAATTTCTCTTTAGTATATGATTTTTCTTCCTTCTTGGCTAAGAAGATACATGAGGGGTTGTTGAAATTGCAACAGAATGATGCAGACACCCCCTTTTACTAGTATTTTATGTTAATGCACATTTTTTTGTTTAAGAATGCTGATTTTTTCTCTGAGAAGATGAGATTGAAGTAGTTTCTCAATGGAGAAAGGTTTCCAATACAAGTGTGGACTATTGGCCTTTCATACAATAAGGAGAATGTCAATTATGTGCAGTTCAACAATTGCTTTGCATCCAGATTGAGAGCCATATTGATGGTAAATTTACCCAGGGTTCCTGAGGAGTTGCATGATTTCCTTAGGCCAAAGGGGAGGAGACCAGATTTGAATATTTTCTATAATTGGGGTGACATTATTCCATACCTTGTCAGCACTATTTTGAGGGTATATGGTTTTCAGGACCCTGCATATATTGTCGTATAAAGTGCCACCAAGAGTTGGATTTGCTGGGGTTATGTGGAAGGTTGGATGTATCCATGAAGATAACCTTACAAGAAAGGGTAAGGGGACTCTTTACCCAGACTATACGGTGGTGTCCGATTTTGTATTTTCAAAGGGAGGCTAGTTCTATTTTGGAAAGTTTTTTGAAGTATACCATTGTGAGTTTTGGCCCCAAGAGGCAACATGATCCTGAGGATTTCTTTGCCCTGTTTAGACAAAGAATAAAGGGTGCCAAATTTGTGCATGAGTTCAATTTCCCTAAGGACCTAGTCAGAAATGAATTTGATCTAAATAAGAAGGAGCTAAACAAGGAGAAATGGGTAGCTTATGATAAGCTTTTGGCCAATGTACACAAGATGGATCCTAAGTATGATCCATTGATGGAATTCAACCCCTATCACAAAAAGATTGAATTTTTGATGGAGAATTTCAAAGAAGTCATGGGTATTTTGATGACCAAGAAAGTAAATTTGGAGTTAGACTTGGGTATACATGAACAAGCTACAAGGCCACTTGAAGAGAGGCCAACCTACCAACCTTCAGATGATTGGCCTATTTACAGGAGGAAAAGGAATGATAGAAATGATGAAGAAGAAGAAGACAGAAAGAGAAAATAGATAATAAAATTGCATGAACAACCAGGTCGAAAGCTCAAAACACCTAGGGCATTAAAAATATTTGATCTGGAGTCATCACTTGAGAAAATTTCCTCACCACCACTATCATCGCCAAGCCCCAAGAGGTGAAGAATTTAGTAGTCCCAGGAGGACTTGGTGGATGAGATTGTTGTTACCGATCAAGATATGCAAATGGGCATGCCTTCTCCTCTAAAACCAGTTGATTTGGTTTTATCAGACCTAGATTTGAAAGGTAAATGTGTGCAAGATACAAGGATGGAGGCTTGTAAAGAATTTCTAGATGATGATGCTTTTGTGAAAATATCAGTCATCTTGCAACTGGTATGGAGAATGAAGTTGGAAGAATATCAAGAGAAATGTAAGAGGAGAAGAGAATTGAGGCCTGATAGATCAGACCAGGAGAATGATGATGAGGTAAAGGCTAAATTAATTAATGAATTCAAGAGCATCACTCCAGAGGAAGGCAGAAAATTAGTCAATCAAGTTGGTGTCTTGATTCTACCTAAGTGGGAAATTATTGATGTAGTAGCTTTCAATGCCATTTTGAAGTCCAAGCATCCTCTCCAAAATTTTGAAAAAGAGGTCAAGGTAGCATTGCAAGACTTCGCCTTTAGTGAAGAATATTAGACTTTGGCAATTTGGGCTTTGGCCCCCCAAGGGAGAAAGCCAAATATTACTGATATTAACCCAAGTTTGAGAGCGGGGTTAATAATAAAAAGAGCTTCAGAGACCTCAACCATAGAGGCCACAAATTTAACTATAAATGTGGCCAAATTGGCACAAAAGACTACAGAGAGAGAGGAGGCTGAAAAAAGGAGCCTTATGGAAAAATATAATTTTATAATTGGAGAATATAACAAGGTGTAGCAAAATAATATTGAGCTACAGACAGAGGTGGATAGATTGAAATACAAGAAGTTTGGGGAAAAATCAATTGCTCTAGGGATTAGGTCTTTGCCTCCTATTTCCCCCATTGTCTCTAAACCGGGATCTCCCAGTCAAACTCCTTCCCTCAATCCTACATTGGAACCGATTGAGGAAGAATTAGAATGCTTTGTTGATCCAACAAAGAAGCAGTTAATGCACAAAATTAGAGAGCTACAGGCATCTCTGAAGGTGAGTGAGGAGGGAGTATTCTCAAGGAAAAAGGAGATTGTTACTGATGTATTGCGGCATTTAAATGAGAAGGTTGATGGTAGATTATCAGTTGTGTATTCTTCTGATTCTTTGTTATTGAATGCAATAAAGAACATTGACTAGGATTAGGAGGTAGCAATACCATTAATCGAGAAGTGGATCCCTAGGGCCAATGATTTAGATGTAATGTATAAGGCCTCAAGGTTTGATGTCAATAATAGGCCCCATTCATTAAGACCTACTCAAGTGTTGGTTAAGTCATTGCAAGGTTTTCAAGCCCTACAAGATGATTTGAGTAGGAAGATCCAATAATTGGTAAAGAGTTTTGATTACTGGAGTGACACACTGCTACCTGACATAATTGATGAGTAGAGAAATATCAGCTCACTTCAGCAGTGGCAAGATCAGGCTAATGAGGTTATCAATGCTCAAATTACATTAATTTGTGATGACTCATATTTTGATTTATTAGTGAGCTGTATGGATAAAATTATCAGCACCAACTCATTCCTTGAGTCTTTTGAATGAGAGGCAAACCAAGTGGCAGTTAAGTATATGCCTTATACTGTCAAGGTAAATGAGGTAATCAGTTTTAATTGGCCAACTGATGAAGAGTACCAGTAGTGGGTAAATATATATTTAACTGAGGAGGAGTGAAAAGTGAGTAGGTTGCTAATAGTTAAAAAATCAGTTGTTGTAGTTACAACAAATTCTAGCTTCTTTTTTTTATAAAAGTTTAAGCACGGAATTCTTGAAGATTTGTTGTTGCATCAAACCATTCTCAACGGGAAAGATAGGAATGAACAAGAAGATTCCTCGACGGAGGTTGTTGTTATAACAAGATTTTGAAATGTCACAGGGCGGTCCAAGTGGTTGGTGACATGTGTTCTTTCTGGTCCGATGCTTGTTTGCTCCTTCATTTTCTATAAGGATTTCAAGGCCAAAAGTACGGGTTAGCAAGTTAGAGTTTTTTTTGGTCGATTCTAGGTGAAGTTGCAGAGTAATTATAAAGTTTGATAGCTATAGAGAAAATGCAAGTTAGGTTTTGAGTCATTTTGGTTGTAGGTTTTGAATTCATGGAGATTTAATGTTTTATGACAGTACTAGAATTTGAATTAAATTGATTAATTCAAGCTCATGTCTCTCCAGTGTACAAGCATATCTGAATTTTGAATAAAATGATCAAGGGTTATTCTGTTCATCTCATTGTTGTGGTGCATGCAATTCTTGTTTTAGATTTAATTCAAAGAATCAATTAAAATGTTTAAATGGGATTGTAGGTTGATATGTTTTTTACAAGGATTTGATAAGTAGTATTGAGATAGGATACAAATTGGTGATATTGTAAGGTAATGTCATCGAAGATCTTATATGTTGTGTTTTGAATCTGTCTTGAACCCTTCGATGTTTATGAATTTGACTCCCCCAATGGATATAGGGCACTGATCTAAGTTGTATCTGTTTGTGAGATTCAGTATTTTGTTTGTGTTCAATTGGAGCTTGCTACAAATTTAAATTCAATGAATATCTTTTAATGTGAAGTATTTTTGTGACTATCTCACACTCTAAATGGTTGATATTATTGATGAACAACCAGTTCTATTCAGTATTATCTCGTTCTGTTGAGCTATTAAGTGAGATTATATGTTATTGTTGATGTTGTTTATAATTATGGTGTAGAGGTTGTAAACACATTAAGGGATCACCCTCCCAGATCTTGTAGAGCCCAAAGTGTAGGTCTTTAAAATTGTCATTGGTCGGTTTAGGTCCTTCGAGCTGCCCTTGATTGGTATTGGCAATTCCATAGGTAGATTAGAAGATCAACCTGGTTACAGTAAAAACAACCAACAGGGCATATTCATTTCACAATTAAAGTATGTTAAGGAATTACTAAAGAAGTTTGGAATGGATGACTCCATATCGGTTTGTACCCCTATGGTGACTGGATGCAAACTAAGGATGATGACTCTCCTAAAGTTGATTAGAGCAAGTATAGATCTATTATTGTTGGACTGCTACTAGATTGAATATCATGCATGTAGTATGTTTAGTTGCCATATTTCAAGAAGAACCAAAAGAAACACATGTTACAACTATGAAAAGGATATTCATATATCTAAAAGGGACTCTAGATTATGGTTTGTTATATCCTAAGGATATTGATTTTACTTTAAATTCTTGCATTGATGTAGATTGGGTCGGTTGTGTAGATGATCAGAAGAGTACAAATGGTGGTGCTTTCTTTCTTGGATGCAGGTTGGTTTCATGGCTAAGCAAGAAAAAGGATTTAGTATCTTTATCCACTGTTGAGGCTGAGTACATTGCAGTAGCATCTTGTTGAACATAGGTACTATGGATGAAGCAAAAATTGAAGGATAAAGGACTGATGTGTGATGAGCCTATCCCTATCTTCTATGATAATAAAAGTGTAATAAATATTTCAAAGAATTTGGTAATGCATTCAAGGACAAAGCATATATCTATCATATATCATTTCTTAAGAGAGAAGGTATTGGAGAATGAAGTCAGGCTTGAATATGTGCCTACAAAGGATCTGATTGTAGATATATTTACTAAGGCTCTTCTTAAGGATACTTTTGAGTATATATGGGAGAATTTGGGGGTTACTGCCCCTCCTTCTTTGACCTAGGTGCACATAGAGATGCATCAGTCCAGTGGATCTACACATTCATCATTTGTTTGGACTGATGATTAGGTGCACTCCTAAGGGGGAGTGATCAGAATCTTATATGATTGAAGAATCATGTAAAAACTTTTTTTTTCCATTGATGTCAAAGGGCGAAAGAGGTTCATGTGAAAAATTCTATCTATATCTAAAAAATTTGAAAGGGGTAGAGAGAATCTTGTAAGGAGGAGAGAGTGTAGGAATGTTGTGTAGGCTATCTAATCTGAAAAAAAAAGAGAGGAGAGTGTGTATGTTTCCTTTGATGGTTTTTCACACAATGTGTCTCCATCAATGACAAAGGGGGAGATTTTTTCAAGTATGAATTAGTATGGTGGTGTTGTCATTCATGTTGTCATTCATGTCAACATAGTACAAGTTGTTGCAGTGAAAGGAAACAAGTGATTGCAGATGGTGCATGTATAGTTGAGATACTATAGATATTTTATGAGTACATTGAGATATTTCTATGGTGTTGCAGGTGTGTTGATATGATGAGTTACCAAGTTCTTCTAATAAAATTAATAAATAGTGAAGATAGAATTACGTGTGTGTTCAAAATGTGCTATGGTATGTGCTCTACATTTCTTCTATGTTTATCTTATGATTGTGCAAATATTTAGTGTTATTTATGGGCATCCCTAGGTGATATATCCTAGATTATAGCTTCTGGTTTGATAAAGAGTGAAATTCGTGTTCACCGGTTTGTGAACTCATTCAACAAAGTTGTTTCTCTATGGACTGGGGGAAATGTATATGCTTTGTAGTCCTCCGCTAGTTTTTTTCAGGACTTGTGGATTTAGAAGAAGGCTTATAATGGTGTTATCTTTGTTCTATCAAAGGTATTCATGGTTTGGTGCTCCAAAAGACTAGTTTCAGAGTTACTATGTGTGTTTGTACAATCTGGATGCACTGATGAAAAGTGTTCTTTTTATGAAGGTTGTTACAGTAGCTGCAGATGAATCTGATGGCGTCTAAGATGTGTTCCAGTGTATGGTGAAGCGTGTTATGTGGTCTACATGTTATCTTCTTATTTTGGATGTGTGTACTTCAAATTTCATTAGTGTTTTCATTAGGTTTGGCCAAAAAGAGTGTTTACACGTCATGCGAAGGATAAGTATCAATTAAAGAAGCGTGTGATTGATCCTGTAAACACTCAAAATATCTTGTTTGATATCATGCACTTGATTCTAATTAACTAACACCGATTCTTCCTTAATCATTTCCACACTAACCAATTAATTGAATAATCTTTATTTAATTAATTGAATTCATTAAATTTCCTCCTTAAATCAGATAATACACTTTATTAGATTTATTTTATCATGTCCTAATATTCTTCCTTTAATTAAATAAATAATCCCAGTGTTCTTCCTTTAATTAAATAAATCAATTTTATTTAATTAAAATCCTAATGTTCCAATATCCTCTCATTTGATTTAAATAAACTCAAACATTTAAATTAAATGTCATAAATCAACTAATTTCACCTAAGGTAATTAATCCTAAATTAATTAGCTCCTAACATTAATCCTCCATTCCTCTAGCTTTTAACTCCACCCTAGAATAAGTCAACCTTAGTCAGCTAACCAAGTTGCACATGTAAATAATTTTATATGATTTACTAATTACCTTATTTTCTTTCAAAATATATTCTTAGAATATTCCACCCACTTGACTTTTCCCTCCCAAAGGACTTGTGTCCTCTTTCTTGAGCCACCTTGGCATTAAAGGGCTCTTACACACAAGCCACCTTGGCTTTAAATATCTCTTACACATCCTCTTACACAAACCACCTTGGATTTTAATAGCTCTTACACATTCTCTTACACAAGCCACCTTGGCATTTATTTTTCTTACACATCCCATCTCCTCCAAGATTCATTACCATGTTGAAAAGTGGCACCGTGCTATTGGTCCAATTTTTAATCCCACATTCTCCCTATTCTTCACTCTTCAATCCTTGGCTTCTATAAATAGGGGCATCATTTTCACAATATGGATCCACAACTGAGAGCATTATCATTATAGGCATTTCACTCCATAGCTTTTTTATCATTTTTTCAAGCAATTAGCTAGATTATAGTCAATTTCATACTTTGTTCATCACACATCCATCATCAAGATTACCAAGGGATTGGGAAATGGCTTCTTTCCACATCAAAGAAGCACCAATCCCCCTATGGGATGCTGGTTTGAGCATTTAAAATAGTATTTCATTAGTAGTTTATTTGATATTCTACTTTGTTTTCATGTTCTTATGTTTAAATGAATTTCACAGGGAATGCTTAATTTCTACTTGTTTATTGACTAATGATCACTTGTTTGTTCATGTTTGAGCAGGTTTAGTAGAGAATTCATAGATCCAAGATTTTGTTTTGGGTCTTGGTTAAGTATTGGTTTGGTTTGATCTCATTCTCATCCATCGCGAAAATGTTGAGTTGCTGACCTAATTTGAATTTGTAAAATGAAGTGTGTGTAGCCGACCTTGGAGAAAGTTTCCAAGATTGAAGATGGTATAAATACAAGATAAGATGTTGTGGATTGTAAGCCACAAGTGTGAGAAGCAAGATATATGTGAGAGATTGTGAAATTGAGCTGAGGCGATGAGGACTTCAATGTGTTAGACTCCTGAAAGTAGTGAGCTAATGGTGTCTGTAATTATTTGATCAAGGTTGTGGATGCATACAAGTTGTTGTGGTGGATCTTCTGTTGCATTGAGATATTGTTCTATGTGTAACATTCTTCTTTATATGTTTCAGCATCTATAGGTAGTGAGCCTCCCATTTGGATAGTGAGTCCTATCTTGGGCAATGAGCCTCTTGTAAACGGTTTTGCAATTACTCTTATATTATGAGTTAACCCTCACCATGGTTTTTCCCTTATTGGGTTTTCCACGTAAATTTGGTGTTTCTTGTGTTTGCTTTCTATTATCTGCACTTCATGCTTATACTTAATAACATATTAGAGTGAATGCGGAATTGTTTAAGATTTTTGGTGAATTTGATTAGATACAATTGATTAACCCCCCCTCTTAGTTGTCTTGTGCATTTCAACAGGTTCTTAGAGATGCAAGGCCCATGGCCTCCCTATACAAAGAGAAATTCACACTCATTGGTTTAGTAAGAAAATTTGTAACATTTTCTAAAGTGTCCACTTCTTGTGGCATGACTCTACCACCATCAATCATTTCCTAAATAAAGTGGCATTTAACATTAATTTGCTTTTGTAGACATGATACATTGATTTTTAATCCATGAAAATAACACTATCATTGTAACATCTAATTCTAAATTTGTTAACACTAAAATAAAATGCTTGAACACAATCTTTGTAACCATATTCTATATGCATGTGTCATAACCATGTACTCTACTTGTATACTAGGCAATGTGACTATAGGCTATTTTTTTCATTCAGATAACTACTCCAAACAAATTAAAGATATAGCCACTCATATTTTTCCTACAATTTAGATTTCCAATCTAATTAGAATTATTAAATCCCTATAAATAAAAAATATCACCCACATTATCAATCCCATGATAACAAATACTATGGTTATAAGTTCTAAGTAGATATTTGAAAACCCTTTTTACATAAGTCCTATTCACTAGTATTTGTGATAAAACTAATAAGAACTCCCATATTACCCACATTATTAGTCTCACAATAGCAAACACTATTATTATAAGTCCTACGTAGATATTTGAAAACTATTTTTACATAAGTCCAACATTCTTTATGAGAATTTTTCATAAAGCTACTAAGAAATCCCACTAAAAAAATCAAGCCTTGTACAAACCATGACATAAATTAGGCTTCCTACAACAAATACATATGGAATTTTATTCATCTCTTCAAGTTCATCATCATTTTTAATACATTGATCTAGAGATGGCCTATTAGCAACTAGAAATGGAGTACTAACTACTTTAAAATCATACATGACAAACATTGAAAAATAGTGTCAACATACTTCTTTTCATTTAACCGTATTTTTCTTAACTTGATCCTTAATGATTTTCATAACCAAGATATATTTTGTAGCCCCTAATTTTTTCATATCGAATGTACCAAATAACTGAGCCTTAACTTCCCTAATCATCTCCTTATTGTTTCCAATAAATAACATATCATCAATATATAGGACGATAATTAATAATTGATCATTAATTAATTTAGAATAAACATATTGATTGAATTCACTTCTAATAAATTCATGGTCTAATGTGAAGGAATAAAACTTCTAATAACACTTTCTAGATGACTACTTTAAACCATACGCATATATCTTTTACCTACAAACCAAGTGTTTATATCCCCTCAACATAAAAATATTAAAGGTTGTTTCATAAATATTTCCTCATCAATCTAAGGGATTGAGCTTAATTGGTTAAAGCATTGAGTTCTTGTTGTGGATAAATAAGTTCAAATCCCAAAGGTACATCTAATATAGAGTTATGAATTCTGACTCTTGATCTTCCATAGTTGGCTTCTAGTATGGAGGTGGTTTTTAAATAAGTGGATTTATAATTTGACTCTTGGTTTTTCATGTTGGAATAATGGATGTTGAATCATCCAATGAAGCTGCGCACACTTCAAAGAGGACCTGCCAAGAAGAAATTCAACCACACAGAAAGTGTTGCAACAAAGGGCATGCAAAAAGAGATTATCTGATTGATATTTAGAATATATTGAATTATGGAATGATTTACAAAGAGTACATATGCCTGATTATATAGACAAGAGCAAAACCTAAAATGCATAAGATGTTGCCAAGTGTACAAACCACACTTCATGTGACAACATGAAACCCTAACATAGGGAATGATAACAAGATGGAGATAACTTCTAGAAAAGACAACTCATCTTCTAGAAGGGAATCTTATCTCAACACCATTATTAAATGATAAAAAGTAACCTAGGACTAATATGATTAATTAATACCTAAGTTAACTTATGCTAGTCTAATAATTAATTAATTAATTACACTAACACCCCCCCATAAGTGCAACTTAGGGAGGAAATGAAAATGCAATGATTATGCATGATGATGATGGGTCCCGGCTGATGGCCATTTTAGGTACCCATGTACATAGGATGAAAATGCAACTAATCTCCCACAAATAGAGAAAAGAGGAAAAACCCAATGGGAAGAAAACCCCTCTCCAAAAAGGAGATAAAATGCAGAAAGGTGATGATTGGAGAACTCAACATCATCCCCCCAAGAACAACAATCATCACAAGGATACAATATAATGAAAATTCCCCCATAGGAGGAAAATAGAGAGACTATATAGCCCCCCCAAAAGATGTGATCACCTGTAAGAAATGTAAGTGTATGTAGACAAAATATGATCCAATGTCGACAAACAACTTGTCTCCTTTTCGGAAGAAACAAAACCAAGTGCAAGTGCAGAGATGCTTCCCATTCTAGATAGGAATTGAAGGAAGGAAAGGAATAGATGGAGACTTGATTACCCCCCCCATAATGAAATGTCCTCAAAACCACTGAAAGAAGACTGAATCCAATCTAATGGTAGATGCTGAAGGAACTCCGATGAAGATGGAGGAAGTCTCATATATAAAATCTCTGAATAGAGGAGTGATATCCCCTCAAGAATGTTCTCCAAACCTGTAGAAGTAGCCAAGTCAGTGATACCTGAAACAAAGCCATCCTGTGATGTCAAGTCTGAAAAATTGCATGTGTCCTGATGAATGATGATGATGGAAGCCTCAATCAATGACTCTGGACAAGGAATCACTGAATGTGAAGGGATACCAACTGTCTCTGATGGAGAAGAAGAATCATCTGAAGCAACCTTTCCAACCTCTTTGGAAGAGTCAAGGCAATCCAAACAAACAACCTCCTGCATAGCAATATCATCATGGGGTACTTGATCTAAAACTTGACATTCTGAATCATGACCATCAAGGAAGGGTGGAGTATCTGAATCTCCATATATCTCCCAAATCTTAGTCCAAAGGATGTGAGGACTATCACAATGATCAATAGATTCCAAAATATCACAATCAACATGCATTGCAATCACTGCTAAAACATTATATCTGTTGCAACTCCAAGCAAATTTCTGAATACCTTGACCTGGATGGGGAACCGTACCATACAAATGTGGCAACAATTCAAGTGTTTGGAGATGGTGGATGATCCCATCTCGCCATTGTTTATAGTTTCCCTTGTGCAACATAGTTAGAGAAGGATAATATGCAAGCCCCATAATGTACAAACAAATTTCTCCAAAATACAAAGACAATGACCTTCAATATCAAATAGAAACTTCCAAAATTGATATGCAACTGAAGTGATGCAACCCAAATAAAAATTCTTTTCCCAAGCTTCAGGATATCCAAGTTATTAAACAAATGCACGAAGTTGAACAAAACAAATGCAAGAGTACCTGGAGCTGAAACTAATCAAAGTGACTAGATTGATGAAAAAGAGCTCTGAATTACCTTCCTGATGCCGCTGGAATCACTGAATTTCGATCAACGGTTGCGAAGATATGAGTCTTTATGTCCAAATTAGGGTTTTGACTTCAGTTGACTGTAGATTTTTATAGCAAAAAAATTCTGCAAAATAGAGGGCACCACTGAATAGTGCTCTGAATTCTCTTTCCGACGGTATCTCGTTTGGCGATTTTCAATACCCTGGTGAAAAGATATGATAAAATGAAAAAAAATGCCTAGATGAGGCACTCTGTAGGCTAAATAGGCGCAAAAGTCAAGCACCTCGGGCGCTAAAAATCTCAGCCCTTGATCGCTGATATGGCCGCGGGCATGAAGCTAGCAAAAAAAATGCGCACCCCCGGATCGGGTGGCGTCTGAGTGGCGGACGGGCGGAGATCTCGGGCAGTTCCTGGGCGTTGCAGCTGGATGGAGCGGAGCCATCGGTCGCTGAGGTGACCGACGCAGGGGCCGGGACAAACAATGTCGGTGGGTCCTCGGTAGAAGTCGTGGACAGGCGATGGCCAGAGAACTGGACGGAGATCGGTCGGGAACGAACCGGGAGAACATCGGCAGGAGGAGCTCCGGTCGGCAGCTGGAGAAGCGGTCGGCGAGAGCCGAAGGATGTGACGGCGGGTCAGTCGGATGACCGAAGCCGGACGGATGGTGTCGGCGGATGTGACGGGGCCGACCACTGGTCAATCTGCAAATTTAAATAAAATTTTGAATATTGCCGATGCCGAACAAATCCCGATGTCGACCAAAAACAAACTATAGCCCGCAAAAAAAATAATTATGTCGACCTGTATTTTAATTACCAGTCGCCCGTAGATACAAATTTTTGCCAGAACTATAGAAAAAAATAGTTCATTTTTGAAAATAAAAATTGCCCAATGACCTAAAAAAAATTTGCCATGATGGAGGACAGACAGGAGATATTTTATTTCTGCAAAAACTGTACAGATCGTACAAAAATGCAAAAAACCCTAGATACCTCAAATGGCTCCCGGATGAAATATGTCCAAATCGGACAAATGGGCAAGCGATCTGTAGGTTTTGAGGCCTTCTGAGTGCAATGGAGAGGTCGGATAGAGCCTGATCTACACCAGAAAATAGCTTGGTCCCCGGGTAGAACCAACTAGCCTGCAAAAAAAACCTTCAAGCCTGCAAGAATCTCTGTAGCCCAACTTTCTTGATACTGGGATGAACCTTCAATGGAATGGCTCTGATACCATGTTGGAATAATGGATGTTGAATCATCCAATGAAGCTGCGCACACTTCAAAGAGGACCTGCCAAGAAGAAATTCAACCACACAGAAAGTGTTGCAACAAAGGGCATGCAAAAAGAGATTATCTGATTGATATTCAGAATATATTGAATTATGGAATGGTTTACAAAGAGTACATATGCCTGAATATATAGGCAAGAGAAAAACCTAAAATGCATAAGATGTTGCCAAGTGTACAAACCACACTTCATGTGACAACATGAAACCCTAACCTAGGGAATGATAACAAGATGGAGATAACTTCTAGAAAAGACAACTCATCTTCTAGAAGGGAATCTTATCTCAACACCATTATTAAATGATAAAGAGTAACCTAGGACTAATATGATTAATTAATACCTAAGTTAACTTATGCTAGTGTAATAATTAATTAATTAATTACACTAACATTTCATAGGCGGTTTTTGTGTAATTTCCTAAAAGGATATAATATTAGTCTTATGGTTGTGCTGAAAGTATATTGTGTTAAGGTCTCATGTTAGTTCTCATATGAGTAAAATATTTATAAATTTTTAGCAATAAAAAAAAATCCCCATCAAGATCCCCATGCAGAAAATTTATTTTGACATATATTTTATCCACTTTTAAATCAAAATAAGTAAAAATATATCTAAAAGGAATATAATAGAGGCTAGTTTGTCCTTTGGAGAAAAATCCTCACCATAATCCACCCACTCAACCTAGGAGTAACCTTTATCCACTAACCTAGTCTTGTACCACTCCAACATATCATCTAATCCAAATTTATTTTCACATACCCATTTGCATCCAATGGCTTTCCTTCCATCACGAAAATCAACAATCCCACATTTCACATTTTTACAAGGCCTTTATTTCATCTTTCATAGCCTTCAACTAGGACTCTGCCTCATCTAAAGACAAATCTTCCTTCACAAATCTAGGTTCGTTATTAGTACACAGTAAAATAAATGTCACAACTATAATAAGAAGGGGTATACCTTTCCTCATGGAATTTTGAAGAGGTGCAAAAAAAATATATTTTTGTTCCTCATTACAATGTGAATCTAAACCTTCTCTCTCATCATTCTATTTATCTTGTTTTATCTATGCATCTTCATTTTTAGCAATATTAAAATTAAAATGCACTATTTTTTTAGGTCCCTCACGAGGTTATTAATAATTTTTTTAATTCCCTAAGATCCATAAAAATAACATTATTTGAATATAAAAATTTCATTTCTACAAGACCTTAAAGCTTATAACCATTAATTTTCTTTTCATAACCCATAAAAACACACTTGTAAACCCCAAAATAAGATTAAAAATAAATTCCTTAGGAAGACGAATATACGCCTCACTTCCAAAAACTCTAAAATGTGAAAGTGATGGTCATTTACTTTCCTATACCCCATAAGGTTAAAGAGAATAAGTGGTATGATTGTTAGCTAGGTAACACATAATGTGAACCACTTTAGCCTAAAAACACTATTCAATCTTAGTACTACTCAACATCCTTTTATCTCTATCTATTAAATCCCTATTTATAATTTTCACCATCTCCATTTTTTAAAACTATATGGAGTCATTTTCTATCTAACAATCCTTGCATTCCTACATCAAACTCCCTAGAGAAAAACTCACCAACATTGTCCATTCTTAAAAACCTTTATTTTCTTATAGGTCTATTTATCAACAAGTTCAAAAAATTGTTTAAATGTATAAAATATAGTAGAGTTATCTTTAAAAAGTAAACCCATAAATAAAGGAAACATAGTAATGGGACTTTATGGAATTGAAATCACATCCTTAGGACTAAAAACATCACTATAAATAACCTCCAAAAAAATTTCTTCTTGAGTAATACCAAATTTAAATGATATTACTTTCATACACACATTGTTTACAAAAATCAAAATAGTAGAGTTATCAAATAAACCGTCAATCGTATTCTTATTTATGAGATTTTTGAGACCCTTTTTGACCTATGTGATTGATCCTTTAGTGTCATATTTTATAAGATATTTAATTACCAAAAAAATTAATAGAGCTACAAAAATATATTATTTAAGTCTGAGTAGGGTGCCACATCAAGTGCCCCAAGCTAGCACCAAATTTCCTTTGCTTAACTTGCAACCTCTCTTCTCAAATATATCATGACCCTTAAAATATTATTATATATATAAATTAAATTCCTCGATAAACTAGAGATATAAAATACATCCTTGAGGTTTTTCACCCTCCCATCACTAAAAATAAAATTTACCTCCCATTGGCCCACAATCTTCCATGTGTTGTTGTCCCTAAGGAAAAAATTCCTACCATCATAAGCTAAATATACTGAAAACTAGTCCTTATAAAGATTCATGTGGTAGGATACATCTAAAATATTAACTAAGAGTCATCAAAAATCATGTTAGTATAAATAATAAAGGCAAAAGTAACTTAATTACGGATGAATTGTTAGTAATTTTTTCATTTCATTATATTCCTTTTTGAGATACACCCATTTACCATAGTTCAAACACCTTCATCCACTCTTAACAAGTGTTTTAGAGATTTCATTAGACTTAGAACAATCATAATACTCGTCCTTATCACCCTTCTTCTTATTCTTAACTCTCTCTTTAGATCTTTCTCAAATATGCAATATACCTTTAAACTCTTCCAAAATCTTTCTCCTTATTTTCCTCTACGAGGAAGATGAAAATGAGGGAATCAAATTTTTGATCTATTAAAGAACCACTAAGTGCAAGGATCAAAATATCCCAAGATTCAAGCAATAAACATAGGAATAAAATGTACTTATCTTCTTGTTGTATTTTCACATCAACTAACTATAACTCAAGATTAGTTTAAAACCATTCAAATGTTTTACAATCAAGTCCCCATCCTTCATCTTATATAAATAATATATTTTCATATCAAAAATAAATTATTAATTTGGATATTAATTTCACATCTCTCCTATTCTATTTCAAAACTTAAATGTATTAATCTCATTATAAATATTTAATAAAATAGAACCTAATAGAATAGTGTCACATTATTTTTTATCTAATTTTACCCATTCCTCTTCTAGTAGACTATATGGTTTCTTCTCATTTTGTATGCAAATTCATTGATACCTTTATTCCAAGAAATCATATGCATTAAGATTTCAAAGCTCAAAAATTATTCCATTGAATTTTTTATCACCAACCAAGACAAGCTTTCCATGATCTCTATCACCCATAACCTAAATTGCAAGAAAACATAACACACTCCTATTGTAGAAAAAAACCCAATCATACACTCAAAGAAAGGAATCCCTCTATATTATTGAGCCAACCATGGATCTGATACCAAATATAGAAAAAAAAATATAACTAACAAATCGAAGTATGTTACCAAATTAAAGCATCCAAGTACATAAACCATGATAAATCAAATATAAATAATAATAATAAAATATGTGTAAACCATACTATAAGATATACGAGGAGAAACCCTTGCAGTGAAAAATCCACACCAAATACATATAAATATTTTAATAATCCTTCAAATGACTTACACCAATACAACTTCTCTCTCGAAATTTCTATAGTATTGCATTAATACTATAACTTGCAAAAAAAACTTGTCCTAGCTCCTATTCCAAGTTCTAATTTATAGCCAAAAGTAATATAAAAAATATGAAATGTTTCCAATAAAAGGAAATCAAACTAGGATCCAATTAGTCTACATGAAAAATATACCTCATGAAATATGTCTATGAGTTACAATAATCTTTCTATAAGCTTCAAGTCTTTTCTCATGAACTCGGTTGTCCAACTTCACAAGAGGACAAAAAAACACCCCACTCGAAGATAAAATAACAAATCCTTAATTCTAAAAAAGGCTACCAACTTATTACACATAACCAAATATACTTTCTTACACCTTTTACAACACAATAAATAGTTATATTCCCTTCCACTTCATCCCAAATTTTCATAGATATTGCCCTAGGCTAGATTAAACTTCTCAACTCAATACCACCTTGCAAAAAAACCCAAGTTCCTAGGAAAATAGTATTTAATTATAAATATTGTTTCTCCTCATGTGGGATGTCCAATTTTCCCTTTCATTATTCTTGGAATCACATGAAATAATAATTTACTTCTAAAAATTTAAGATACACAGTTCTAGGATTGAAAGGTTAATATTACCAATCTTGACATATATTAGAGATTTCTTGGAAGGTATGGATGCTTCAAAATCTTCTTAGTGTTTTACAAGACTAGAGCCTGGCTATAATAGATTATAGATTTGGTTTAGTCAGAGTTTTAGAATTCTAAAGGTGGATCCTATTCCTAGAGGAAAAGACTCAAAGATTCTATCAAAATAATTTAGAGACAACCAAATTATTTCTACTCTTATTTATTATCTATTCTATTATGTTCACCATTCTCTTCGCTAATGAATGAATAATGGGATGGCTTAAATAAGAAAATGAACTATAAATAAGAGGTAATGTGATAATAACTTAAGTAAAGAATATAAATATTAAATGAGAGTGGTTAATATCATCATGACTCAAATGTATTGTCAATCAAAGGCCAAAATAGAAAAGAAGCTAACAAAATTTGAAGATTCACATTCCAAAAAAGTATAACAGGATTACCCCTTTTAAAACACGGGTCACCAATTTTATAGGAGCATGGCACCTTGGTTATACTACATATTAAGTAGGCTCACCCAAGTGGCCCTAAGGTCTATTGGACAAACCTACAATTGAAGGTATAAAATACTAGCTTTGGAAGAAGGGGATAATAAACAATCGAAGTATGTGGCTATAAAGGATGGAAAACACAAGATGTGAAAATAAATTCTAGATCAAGATCAATAACCTATGATGAAAAAATCATCATTTCATGTGGGTTATGAGATAGATCCCAAAATCATCATCACACTATCATATTGGCCTATGCAATTTTGGGTACTTAAATATATGTCCCTTTGGGTATGATAATCTACATGGAAGATAGGAATCATTTCCTATAATAGGCATGTGGAACCCACAATTAGCTATTGTTGGTTTCCCACATCTAGACCTATAAAATGAAATGTATGATAATCATGAAAAGTGATAAATTAATAATGAAAAAAGTAGTTGCTATCTACATGAGTTTCTAGAGATACTAACTTTGTAATGTGCCCCCATCATCAATCCAAAAAATTCAAAATGGAATTGTCAACTACTTAAAGTGTATATAAATTAAAATTTTAGTTGAAATTAAATCATTAATGGAGATGAGAGAACATACCATGATAGTGGTGTATAGAGCATACATGCATCAATTGCAATTCATAAAAGAAAAGCTATCACAAGGAGGGAAACTAAGCATATATATGTACAAATTGGTTGATTTTAGAGGCCATTCATGCTTGCGAGAGGAAAATAGAGGAACTAAAAAGAATTGATTTAAAATATTGCAAGCTTATAATTGAAAAATATATTGATGAGAGGATTGAGATTATGACAACTATTTAGCCTCCTCTAGTCCCTCAGGTGTGAATATAAAGAAAATGCCTATTTTCCCTCATCTAACTTTTGTTATTTTTTCTTGAAAGCATTTGTCAAATTTAATTATTCTTGTTGCTTTAGGTTGTTGTTCAACAAATTTATGTTTTTAGGTTTTCATTTTATCTAATTTCATGCATTTTTAGTTGATTTATATTGTCTAGGATTTTCTTGTGACATTAGTAGGGTGATCCATTTTGCCCCTACCTATTCACCTATATTGATGGAGTAGGGTGCTCAGGAATCCCTACCACTTATCCTTGATTGCTAAAGATATGCACAAATTTATTTGAGACCTTCCCAATCACCCCTTTATCAAGGGATGATCAAAAATTAAAAATTGCTTGGTTTAAGCCATTTTAGGGTCATTTTTGTCAATTTCTGAGTGATTTTTTTTTTTTATAGATTTTGACTTCTTTTCAACTTTTTTATTTTAAAAAAAATCAAATTAAATGTACTTTATAAGGTTTAAAAAAATATTTTATATTTCACAAGAAACTTATATTTGATGGAATGTCACTAGATAGGATAGTCATGCTATGTAGATGCTAGAGTTATTATCTACAACTAGTCAAGAAACTCATTAGAGAGAATAAATAGAGAGAGTTTTTAAAGTCCCTATTGTACAAACTTTAGCTCAAATTTATTGTAACCCTTACCTACTAGAACATAGACTAAAACACCTTCCAATATTTTTAGGAGAGTAGATGATCACTCTTTAAAATTTCTACCATATGCTTGGTGTCCCTATACAAGGAAACTGATTGATACTTCCCAAGACCGTGTGTAAGAAATAGAGGCAAGTTTGGGTAGATTTTCTAGGAGTTAACAATTTAGGAGATAAGATAGAGATCCAACTCACCTTAGTTCCTCCATGTAGCATTCTACCCCTTCAAAATATTTTGATTCCAGACTAATTTATACTCAATTTTAAATAGGCAAAAAGACCCATTATTAGATGTTGCTGGGAACCAATTATACAACTTGATTGTGGTATAGTTTATGCCTAAGGATTTTACATATTAGCATTAGTTTATTGATACCTGTACCATATTGTACAATGTGGATCAATTAATTTAGTCATCCATATTTGGTTATGGTGTGGATTCTTGAGCACATTAAACAATATTAGTTAGTAATGCCCCATTAAACCTCTACTTCTTAGAGTCACATGATAGTGTTGCATTAGATAGTTTGATATATCAAAACTAGCAATAGTGACTCTTACAAATGATGAATTCAACATAGATCCTTATACCAATACGAAGATTATATGGGTAAGAGATACAACTGTATGATCCTACTATCAAGGAGTGAGCCCTTTGGTAGATATTATAGACATCTAAAATTGACCATTACATTTTGTCAATTTACCCTAATCCATCCTATTCATGAAGCGAAATGAAGATACCAGAAAGCAATTTGAGAACTAGTATATGCCTCCAGTATCTTTTCTTTTCTCATGATACAAGCACATACAACTATGTCTTAAAGCGGAAACGGACACAATTTAATTTACATCAAATTAACCCTTAGAGGAAAGTGAATGTAGTTTTTAGATTTGGTATAATTTCAGTAGCATAATAGCATGTAAATTAATATGTAAAGAACAAAAAAATAGACAAAATATAAAGAACACAGATATACGTGGGGAAAGTCCTTTCGAGTAAAAAAACCCCACTCCAAACACATAGATCAATTGTATTATCAATAAAAATTTGGTTAAGATACAATAATAGAGTCTATGCTCATGTAGGCTCCATAACAACAATGTTGCAATACACTTGTAGGCTCACAACCTGAACTTGGAGATTGCATCTTGCTCTTCTAGAGAAAATTCGGTAGCATAACCCCTGTAGTACAAAGTTTCTCTCTCAATGAACTAAGACATTAGTATATTTATAAAACTCTATCATGGGAACTCAATAATTCCATGTGTCATGTCCACAATCTTTACATGCATGTAAACTAGAACAAAGAACATGCATAGGACCAAGCTAACCAAAAAAGCACCTTGTTGAACATGCAACCACATGCAAGGTGTGCAACACAATATTTTATCCAAATATTAAGTTTCCTTGACATGCTAGGTGTCCCACTAGATAAAATCAAGCCACTTGCAAATTTATAACTCCCCTTTGACTCTCAATCACTCTGAGTGACAACTCAGTCTTTGTTTAGCAACTTTCCTCTTCAAGCATTAGTCAACAAGTCAAACCAATGCCACATGGAATCATGGCGCTCCTCCTTGAATTTTTCACAATGTAAAATGGTACATTGAGCACCTATGTGGCAAGTGTCACCCTCCATTGCTTCCACTTTTTTGAAGAAGGAATGTGCTCACAAGCAGGCCCCACCAAATGCTAACTTGCAAAATAGAATGCCACATGTCAACATGGCACTCATTTTAGAGCTTTAAACATTTTCATCTTCCCAAATGAGTGCCCTATTGGCAAGAGCCACTGTGAATATCATTTGGTGTTGTCATTGATGGCAACCCCATTCAGTGATTAGATCCAAGCATCATCAATTTATCCTACCGGTAGTCAGATTGCAAACAATTAAGGAAGAAAAGAGCATCTAGCAGTTTTGGGTTCATTGATTCACATAGAGATCTTTAGTTAATATTTTGTGATGTGTATCTCAGTGAAGGTTGATCGATGTATTCTTAGTGTTATCCATAAATCTCAGTGCCTCGTATTGATCTGTGCGTGAGTTAGAAGATTCGGTTGACTAATTCTTTATTTTATCAGTATTGAATCCGACTTCGTGAATATATCATGTCGCGGATGTATGGGAAGCAATTAGTTAAGTATTTTTGTGTTTGTGCATCTTTGTTTGGGTCCTAGCTTACTTATGGCCGACTGTTGTGGATGTGCATTATACTTTACTCATGATTTGAGCTGACAGATGTAAATATTCTTTTGTTCTATTGAAGCTGACATATTGTAATTGAATTTGAAGTTGCAGATATATATATGAGATCATTTGTATCATTTTGAAGTATGTATGAAGTTTGTGTTGATCTGAATTGTGAATAAGAGTAGAGCAAAAGAGCGAAAATGCACAATTTCACTTGTGCATGAAGGATCCGTGTTGCGAGTGTGAGTAGAACAGAGCAAAAGTGTAGAATCAATCTGTAGGATAGAAGATTGAATATTGTGCCTAACCGGAACTATAATCAAGCATATGTAGATGCTATTTTTATTAGTTCAAACTCTCCGATGGTTTTAATCTGATTCTCTTTGTAAGGCAGTGATCTCTAGGAAATACACTTGAATGCAAGTGCATTCCCCATATTGTAAACTTTATTTGAGATTACTCAGATCATATTGTGGATTGGCCATCCACCATGGTTTTTCCCCTAATAGGGTTTCCACGTAAAAATTATTGTGTTATCATGTTGTGACTATTTTCTTCGTGTTCATACATTTTGGTTGAATGTTACAATTACTTTGAATATAAAGGTTAATAATGTTAATTTTTGTACAACACTAATTCACCCCCCCTTCCAGTGTAGCTTGTTTCCAACAATTGGTATCAAAGCTAGTTCCTCAGAAAAATAAGTCTAACAACTTGGGAGATATTGGAAAGTGTTTCAATGGATTCAAGCAGTCCTCAACAACAAATTTTGGTGGCCCTAGATGATCTTGATCAGTCAAAGTCTGAAGTTCAAAAATTGCAAGCAAACCTCATGGATGCTAAGAAATTCATTAAGTCTTTGAAAGACAAAATCAACAAGTCCAGAGAGAAGAGAAAGGAACTTTGTGATCAGATATAATAGAATGATAGCTAGAGCATTGAAAAATAACAACTTAATCAAGTTGTTGATGGTGAAAATGACACAAACAACGTTAAAATAGAATATTTCTACTCTATTTCTCCTGAAAAAGAAAGACAACATATAGTAGCCTAACTCCCAAGGTCCTGGTAGTTGGTTATCAACTGTCTGGTGTCACTCAATCGGTTCATGCAACTGTAATATTCAAGGGGCCTGTGCTAGTAACAAAAGATTCAAGCGATGACTCATTTTACCGAACTATTTTAGTAGATCAATGGGGTTTCAAACAAAAGAAAAAGATAGATCAAAGGGTAAACTAGTAAGTATGAATCAAATTTATCTAGCATCCGGACATATATCTTCAATAATGAATGTTTTTCCAATCAGATCAAGAAAACCATAAGATGACACAATCTATAGACTAATCTATACCACTGCATACATTTTAGGTGCTTAATTAACTTCACAATTACACATCACAAATATTTCAAGAATTTCAAAACAACACACATTCATTCATCATCAAGATCATAGATCAACAGACTTTAATAACTTCAATTCAATGAAAATCTAACAAGATAATCCTTAAATCTGGTTTCTTCTAATGACTTTCATCACATAAGAAACTATCATGCTTTAGCATAATCACTGGCATTCTGATAGATTATAACTTATCAGCCTTATCAAATAAAACAACTCAATTCTAACTCCATATTGCGTAAAACCTGCAATTCTATTAACTGTAGAAAGATCAAGTACAATGTATCTTTGTAAATCACTACAAAATTCTATCTCCTAATCTCAGGTAATCCAATTCTATTCTCAATTAGCCGACCTTTACAATATGATACCCATAGGGTATTTATAGACTATACAAAGTTTGAACTCCACTTCTATTTTAAGTCCCCCACCCTTTTAGGAACAAAACTATCTTGGAAACTCATATCAATTTGATCTTGAGTTCTTACATTAGACATTCAGTTTAACTAGAGAATAGAAAATAGAAGAAAAAAAAGAAGTCATGCGCTTCAACTGTCAGTGTTGCATGCAACATGCAAAGAAGAAGGAAATCATGCATGCAGAAGATTTATGCATGTAAAGTTGGATCTGTAATGAACACATCGTAGCTGGTGAAGACTTGCTGTAATGTATCTATTTCTAGCCCATCAATCTAGCTATCTTCAAATTTGATTCGATCAAATTCTGCTGCAGCAAACTCCCTCATACCTTTTATCTTTATCATCTCTCTCCTAGCAGCTTTTATTTCTTCCTTGAAATCCATTAGTTGATCTATCATCAAATCTTCTCCATCATCCTATTTTTGCATGAGTCCTTTGAACCTTTCATCCCACTTTTCTTTTATTTGACTCAAAGGCATGCCTTCTTTCGTTAACACATTCACATCTACAATGATGGCAATGACTGCTTCCAGCTCCTCCAATTGCTCAGTCAAATTATTAACAGCCTCTTGAATCTCATCCTTATGTTTACACAAGAAGTCAGTTATAAACTGGAGTATACAAGAAGTTTTCTCCACAAAATCCTTATTGTCCTCCTCAAGTATTGATTGCTCCAAAAGAGTTGTCAAAGGCAATGCATTAACCTTTTCTAATTTCTGGCTGTATTCTTTATACTCTTCTTCTTGTTTCTCCACTTCATCAACTGCTGCCTTTTCTTTAACTTGTTTGGCTTTCAATTGTTGTTGGTGCAGTATAGCATCAGCTTGTACCTTGGCCTCAATTTCCTTTTGTTTCTTTGAGGCTGTAGCCCTCATAATCTCTTTTCGCATTTTCAAACAACTTCCATTGATCTTCATGTGTCAAAATCTGCTCAATATCCTCCTCTAGAGGCATGTTCTCTTGCATATCTTTTTCTGACAGAGTCTCATCTGAATCTGTCTCAACCTCCAGAATTTCCTCCTCCACTTCTTTTCCCTTGGCAGTTTCAGCCATGCTATGAAGAGCTCCTTCTTGAATTTCTTGACTCTTCTTCCTTGTAAGTGGGACTTGTGTGGATGACTCACCTAATGTGGGTGTCGAAACAGAAGATCCTACTGGAACATCCCCTTCTTTTGTTTCCTCTTCATCCTCTGCTGCCTCAAGTTCTATTTCTTCAATGTCTGGAGGAAGGAATTCTAATGGTTCTTTGGGAGGTGTCTTTCTTTTGATCCTCCTGTATCCCTTACCCTTTTTAGGGGTTGGTTCTTGAGGATTCTGGGTTCTTAGCACTAACCATTGCACACTCCTATCCAACACTGTCCTTCCGATCCGCTTAATATCAATGCTTTCTTCAGCATCCCAATCAATTGGATCCAGGCTCTTGGTGCCAATGTTCAAAGCTTCATAGGAGGGGTCCAATACAATTCCATCATCCACCAATGTGTCAGGAATGTTTTCTTTAACACCTAGCTCTGACATGAGTGCGACAGGCAATCTTTCATAGTTCTTCTTTCTCAAATCATACTCATCCTGCCGATCACTCCAAAAGTCTTCTAACAAATTGAAATGTCTAGTAAACACTGAAGGCAATAAGGCATACATCTTCCCCTTTGGATCAAAATACTTATGGGCTGTGTATAAACCCAATTTCAACTGTATCAATTCATTACAAACCACCTTTGCTCCTACCAAGTGTTGAAAACCATACTCACCCAGCTTCATGGGAAACTTATGACACCCGGTTTTATGTTTGATCCCAAACCGAGCATTAACTCCAAGAGCCTGATATACAAACTCCATTAGCACTATCCTGTTATTGCAACATCTTGGAAGCAAATGTGGATGGCCTTCAAAACTGGCCAGCCTGAAGTATGTAAATTTGAGGTACTGGATGTACCAACATCCCCATTCAACAATGAATGCCATGGCTTCTTGATCAACCGGTACCCTGCATCTCCATTCAATTGATTGATGACCACATATATAAATGCATCATTGACTCTTCTGAAATGAGTCTCGGCAATTTGAAGAGACAATTGGTCATAGTTCTCCCATACCTTCTTCTGTCCATCCAAGGCTCCCATTATGCCCACTTTGTTTAAGCCTGGGAAGATACCCCATCTGGCTATTGCATACACCACATAAGAAGTCATAAAGAAACACTTAGTGTTTCTGATGTTAGTCAGCTGATCATGGATAGCATTTGACACAATCATTGGCCAATCAAATTGATGGTCACCAAAGATTATTTGGATGAAAGGAAACATCCATTCCTTGAAGTGGAATGTATCCCTCTTCCCAAACACCCTGGATAACATCAGTATTAAATTTGATACTTCCTTCTTGAAATCTTCCCTCTTAGGTTGATGTGCAAGCTTGGATAGAGATTTATTTTCTGTCTTCAACCATTTTTTGTTCAAATGAGACCTATTGGAGTCCTTATACTTACTATATTTCTCCAAGGCCTCTGCCTCATCCAACTGCACCAAGCTCTTAGGATCTGGGACATTGAATATACTTTGAAACATCTAAGGAGTAAGATCAATGATCACCCTATTTTGTGAATCCATGCATAGTCTTGTAGTAGGATTGTAGGCACTAGCTGCTGTTAAGATCAACTTCGGGCATTGGACTGATTAAGGGAACACAGTAATATGGGCCAAGCCGAAATCAACAATCCTTTGCATCCTTCTTGTTAGATTTTCTCGTTTTGCAAAGGTCTCTCCATGTAACTCCTCAAAGTTGTACTGGCCAAAGTTTGTATCAGTGATGTCTAACCAGTTTGATTCCACCTTGCTCACCTTCACAACCGGACTCCTGTGATTATACCTCAAGGTATAAGGTAGTTGTTCTGGCTTTAACTTCTTTGGTTTTGGTGCTACCTTTGATGTTCCTACAGGTTGGTTCCTTCGAGCAACTTCCCCTGATGTTCCTGACATCTTTCAACTTTCCTGCAAACAAAACCTCTAATTAGATCTTTAGATATCACCACAAAACATGCTCTAAAAACCATACCTTTCATATATGCACAGAAGGCGGAACCAGGAAAAAACATTATCTAAAACAGTTTCTTTTTACAACACTATCGGACTCGGAGCCAAAACCGATATAGATATTTCACTAACAATGAATGGGCTCAGAGTCGGAATCGAGAAGGTGGTCGAAACCGGGATCGGAATGAAAAACGGATTTTGTTTTCTTCAGATTTTCATTTTCCATATTCTATTTCCATTCCACCTCCGTTTCTGCTTCCGACTAGGCCATTGTTATTTCAACAAAAGACTTCTTTATTATATGCGGAGCCGGAAACAGGATAGAAATGGAATCGATACCTTTTGCAAAACAGAATTCTCAAGTTCAAGATCGATTATGATCCCGTCTCCACCTAGGTTGACCATGACCTCATCAAAGGTTTTATCAATTTAACCTATAACTCCATGATTAAAACCAAGGTCGTATTAAATGAAAAGAGGCTTTAAAAACACTATACTCATATGACCATGGGCAATGACTGAATTTTAGGGTATCATATTTTACTCATTTAAATGTGATCACTGAAACCTATGAAACCCTAATCTAGAAACAACATGATAAAACTAGGGCACGAATTTTAAACCTTACCATTTTACCAGTTTGAAAGCGCGACAAAAACCCTAAGTAAAAATGAGATTCAATTAACCCTAACTCACTATAGATCATTAATCTACCTCACTGTAAATCCTTAATCCAACTAATACCTTTTAAAACCTAAATTTAGTCTAACTTACTGCAAATCAAAATAGCACGACGTGATCACGACTAAAATGTGAAAGCGACCGTGCCCTAAAACAAAAGTAAAAGAAACAAAGAACATAACCAGACAAACAAAATAAAATAAGAACCAACTCAAACTAATCATACCAAGAATCATGAATTTGTTTAAAAGCGAAATGATTTAAAGCATGAGTAGATACAACAAACGCAACAATGAATAAACGAAGAACAACAATGATAAGGAACCCTACCTCGAACACCAAAAGAACCCTGCTAACCTTCGGAACTGATTCGCAAATGATAACCTTCTTCTCTTTCGATCAATTCGCTCAAATGAACTTCTCCGCTGCTCTTTCATGCCTCTTAATCTCTTAACGATGACAATAATGATTCGTTTAATCCTTAATGAAGGTAAAAATGAGGATTTCTACCTACACGAGCAACTATCATTAATGCTTTAAAATGCAGTTTAGGCGGAGTCAGAACTGAAAGAGAACCAACACTTCTCAACAATGCAACTTCAGTCAAAAAGTCAATGATCCAGAAAAATGGCAGGAGTGGAACTAAAATGGAAATTGGTTCAAAAATTTTAAGAAATTTCCAAACTTCATTCCAATTTCGGTTTCGGGTCCGCCAACTAAACACAAAACAAAACTAAACACAAAAAGTAAAACAAAAGACCGATATAATAAAACCAAACAAAAGGACTAAGACTAAAACCAAAATTCAAAAAAAAAAGAAAAGCGGAGGCGGGGGTGGAACTAATTATGATTTTACAATTTTCGATAAGGACCAACTTAACACCCACTCCGGCTCCGGGTCCACTGAAGACAAAACAAAAGACATAAACGAAAGACTATCGGGATGGGAACCAAAACAAGTTTGAAAAGAACTTTCAGAACCCGATTCAAATCCGGTTCCGGTTCCGGCAGACTAAATCAAAATAAACAAAGTATTGGCAAAACAAGACTCCAAACTTTGTTTCAAAAACAACTAAGTATAAAAACACAAAGGGGGACCCTCTTTTGACCAAGGAAAAAGATGGGGTGGTTATGCAAGGCATAACACAAGCCTTGAAGGAAAAGATAGAATAATGTGAAAAGCTTACCAGAGATAATACAATCCTAAAGAATGAAATGGAATCTATCATGATGAGGATGACCAAGGAGATTGAAGATAGGAAGAAGAATGAAGAGAACCTAGCACAGTCTTTGAAAGAAAAATATAAAGTATGCAGCCATTTGAAAAATGAATTGGAACAATCTAAAAACAATGAGGAAGTACTTGAAAAGCAGACTGATGATCTCAGAGATGAACTTGCTATTGAAAATGAGTACAAGGAAAAGTTCAAAGTTAGCTTTGCCAAGCTTGATGAACTAATTAGCAGTCAAAGGACAAATGGTGACAAGCGAGGTCTTGGATATGAAGAAGGAGAAAGTTCCAGATCCGGGCAAAGGAGATTCAGGCAAGGAAATCAAATGAACAAATATGGAAGGTATCTGGTAAGACAACCTAATGCTCAAAAATTTAATGGATAATGTTTCAGTTGTAATAAATTTGGACACATGGCTTCTCAGTGTAGAAGTAGGATGAATAAAAGTGGTCCATCATTCTCAAGTCAGTATTTTAATTCTAATAAGTTTGGTCACAAGTCAAATGAATTCAAAAATGTGATGAACAAATTTCATAGAAATGCCAAATGTTATTAATGCAATAGATTTAGGCATACTGCTAACCAGTGCATATCAGGAAATTAGTGGAACAACTAGTCTAGACAGAAAAATATTGTGTGCTACAACTACAACAAATTTTGTCACATTGCTACATTTTGTTGGAACAGAAGAGGTACGGTAAATCAAAGAAGGAACATGCAGAAGGATGTTAAAGGAAAAGGAAAAATCACTACAGATGTGGTCAAGCAGCAGATGCAAAATAAATGGTTAAAGAAGAGTCCCTCTAATGAAGAAAATGCACTAGAACTAGAACCTGCTTCTGGTAGTTCATCCAAGAATTAGTTTCAGGCCTTTGGCCTAGGGGGAGTTGTCAAGAAAATCTCTTAAACCCCCTGCTGGTAAATGAAACTAGAATGTGGATAAGTTTAGTAACTACATAGATGTGCTACAGATGTTGTTGAACCTATTGGAGAAAGTATTATGCAATGTAGAAGGACCGCAAAATATTTATCTATCACAGTGCATGAAAACAATGTAACCGAATGAGTTAGGGTAAAAGAATTTATTGCGTCAAAAATGGTTAAGTATGTGAGTGATAAAAAGTCATTTCTATCTTTCATTTGTCACTTTGCATTTTGAAGAAAATAAGTTTGGAGAGCTCTAAGGTGAATTAAGTTGAAATTCAGGTGCAAAGAAGCTTGCAAAAATCAAATTGTGATCTGACAAAAAGGTATTTTTTTGTAAAACTCTATGAACTTGTGAATTGATAAAGGCTACTCCATTAGTAGTTGAAGTTAAGTACAGACCCCGTCCAAAGTTCAAATGGCATCCCTACAAGTCTGTTGAGACCAATCCGTTAGGAGAATTTTCATCCATTTCATACAGTGTGTTACACACAGAGGATATTAGCATTTATATTCATGCGAATATTGAAGAACTAGGAAGCTCACAACTACTGAATTTGTATAATAATCACATCATAGGTGAACATTTTTGTGTGAAGCCAGAATATAAAACCCTAGAAGCAAAGAAGTTTACATCAATTATCAAATTTCCCATCTTTGAAGAGTCGGAATGGGTTTGTTACATTCTGATTCAAGTCCATGATTAATTCATGTGGTTAAGCATACCCTTCAAAATTATAGAGGAGGCTATCAGTGATGTAACAGGTCTAAATTCTTATGGTGGATTACCGATTCTGAAATTTGTAAAGAATCAAATGGTCACTGATGCTACAAGTTCTAGATATGATAGAAGAGCAATGATAATTGATGACATTGTTTATGTAGATGTCAAATTTGCATCTATGGTTATTGGGTATAAGATTTATCATTCTAGTCGAGACAACTCTATGTCTGGTATAGCCATTTATGCCGCCTATCAGATGGTGAAAGAAAATGCAGACTATGATCTTTGTGAATTATTGAGGATTCAGCTAATGGAAAATCTTGTGAAGATCAAGAAGGATGAGAAAAATTATTTTAAGTATGGCAACTTGCTATTATGCTTATTCTTTTACTTCATGGATGAGGTTCTAATTTTCAAAAAGATTCATTGGCAAAAAGACAAACCAGTAGCCGCTCATATCAGAGATCTCTTTCACAGATATGTAGACACTAAGACAAAGAATGCCACTATCTAGGGATACTTCAAAAAAATTAGAGTATGATGCAAGCCAGAGAGAGGATTCCCACTTCCATTGTAGAGAAATACAAGGATACAATTTGCTTCATGCTAGATATTGATCAATGTATGATGGAAGTTGTTGATCCCAAAACAATTTGGATCATGCCGATGGGATATAAATTTGAGTAGTGCATTCTAGAAATGTATGCAAAATACTTGTTGAGCAAGCCTCTAGATCAATCAGAAGAAAGATTCAGTACCTATGCTGAAACGAATATACAAGTACACAAAGAGCTCAGGAAACCTATGTTAACCAAAAGAGTTAGAAAAGAGGTAGAAATATTTGGAGAAAGTATGGGCATACCCATTGAGAAAATAAGAGAAGCTAGAAAGAAAAGAGAAGAAGCTAAAGTAGCAAAGGAGGTAGCAAAAACTGAATCAGCTAGTCTCTTAGCACCATATGCCCGAGCTAGAATGATTAGAAGCTTTGCATCCCATTTTTCCCCTGCAGCAAAATCAATCCCTGTGAAAACTGAATCTAAGGGATCTGGTAAAGAAGGAAAGAGGAAGAAAGATAAGAACAAAAGAGTCTATGTAGCAGTTTCTGATGATGAAGAAATGGAGTCTGATGAAGGTGTTAAATAAATCAAGGATCAAGGCATCAAGGCACCAAGGCAACAACTATTATAAAAAGTAAACCCTCCAGTGGAGATGTTCAAGCAAAGAAGAAGACAAAAACTGATCATCCAGGCATGTCAATGGAAGAATTTGAAGAAGCATTAGTTAAGGATGGAAATCTCAAGCCACTATGCAAATGGTATGAGTCTTTTGGTGAATCTGATAAGAGAATTCTTGAGGAGGCAACAATAAAACATTTGAATATTTTCAATAAAGTTTTGATTGAAATATGCCTAATTTACCCAAAAGTTTATATGATATTTTGGAGAGGAGGAGAGTTAATGCCAGATCACAAGAAGAGCATATGAGAGAAATAATTATTGTTGAATTGTGTCCAGTAGCCTTTGTGGAAGAAATAAAGTCAATTTTGAATAAACCCAAGAAAGAATTCAAAAGAAAAACAAGAGTGAATAAGTTGATGATTGGTCAAACCAAGGAAGTTGCAGAAGAAACATAATAGATTCTAAGAAAAGTTTTGTTAAATAGTAGAATTGATGTTATCCTTGAAGGAACTCATGATGTTTCATCTGGTCCGGGAGAAGAAGAAGAAGAGAAACAAGATGCAACTGAAGATATTCAGATCCCTCCTGAAGTGGACAATGCAAAAATGCCTATGGAAATTGAAGTTTCAAAAATTGTATCAATTGAGAAAGCAGAGATCCCTGAAGATAAGTCAGAACCTGCAACTGAGGAAGTAATGGTTGAAGAGAATAAATTTTATGTAAAAATTATTCCAATAGAAGCAAGAGACACTGCAGAGGTAGTGAAGAAATTCTTGGTAGAACAGAAAGAAGAGTTTGATCCTGAACTGATTGAATGTCTGATTGACCTATCTACTCTGAGTCTAATTCAGAAGATGAAAGTAGCATCATTTTCCCAAGAAAAAGCTAGAGAATAACTATTAAATTCCCATATTGAGGACAACGAACTTCTAAATCTTGCATTTGGAGTCCTAGAAAAGATAATTCCCACTCATGTGAAAGATCCAATCGGTTCCTCCTCTGGTGAATTTAAAAGACTTATGAACTCAATAAGTACTCACTTTGAGTCACTTGAGAAATCTGCTATGATCAAAGTTCAAAAGGAATTTGATGCTAAAAGACTAAATGGGCTAAAGGAAATGATTGCTAAGGATAAAACCTTGCTAGCCACCTGTGTGGAAAATATCCAAAATGCTCTATTCAAAGGTGTCAATATTTAAAAATCGTGTTTTTCCTTATCAAAATTTACTGATGACAATAAGAAAAAGGTTAAGGATTTGGAAAAACAATTAGCTACTATTTATGATGCCTTTGATCCGTTAACTAGTAGTGTTGGAAAGTTAGAAAGAGAATTTTTATCTGTGTTTGACAAAATAAAGAGCCTGAAACATGAAAATGACAATTGTTGCAAGAGCATGTGAACTTAGAGGTCTAATTGGCCCAAAGATAGAAATTATGTCAAGTGCATTGAAAGAAGCAGAAGATGCTAAAGCAGTGAGTGATCCAAAAAACCTAGAGTCTGCAGAGACACAATCTTGGAGAGTCTCAAAAGAGTTTGGGACACGAATTTGGCTTTGCTGAAGAAATATTTTTCAGACATTTTCAAGTTTATGTAAGTTTATGAATCTTGTTTTGTACATAAGCAACTTTTTCATAACAGTTTTATCAAATTTTTGGCATGTGGATTCCTACCTTTTCCATTGATGTCAAAGGGGGAGAGAGAAGAGTGAAAAATGCATAATCATCTCAGGGGAAGAATTGTATTTTGGAGAAGAGTTTGGTTTTTGAAATTTTGGCAGTGTAGTTAATGTTGGTATTGATCTGACACTTAGTCTTGTTTCACTAAGTGTTGCCATCAATGCAAAAGGGGGAGATTGTTGGCAAGAGACATTGTGAATATCATTTGGTTTTGTCATTGATGGCAACCTCATTCAATGATTAGATCTGTGCATCATCAATTTAGCCTACTAGCAGTCAAATTGCAAACAGTTAAGGAAGAACAAAGCATCCAACAGTTTTGGGTTCATCAATTCACATACAAATCTTCAGTTAATATTTTGTATTGTGTATCTTAGTGAAGGTTGATTGATGTATTCTTAGTTTTATCTGTAAATCTCAGTGCCTCGTATTGATCCATGCACGAGTCAGAAGATTCGGTTGGCTAATTCTTTGTTTTATCAGTACTGAATCCGACTTCGTGAATATATCATGTCGCGAATGTATGGGAAGAAATTAGTTAAGTATTTTTGTGTTTGTGCATCTTTTTTTGGGTCCTAGCTTAGTTGTGGCTGACCGTTGTGGATGCGCATTATACTGTACTCATGATTTGAGCCAACAAATGTAAATATTCTTTTGTTCTATTGAAGCCAACATATTGTAATTGAATTCTAAGTTGCGGATATATATATGAGATTGTCTGTATCATTTTGAAGTATGTATGAAGTGTGTGTTGTTGCGAATTGTGAATAAGAGCAGAGCAGAAGAGCGATAATGCATAGTTTCACTTGTGCATGAAGAATTTGTGTTGTGAGTGTGAGCAGAACAGAGCAGAAGTGCAAAATCAGTTTGTAGGACATAAGATTGAATATTGTGCCTAACCGAAACAGTAATCAAGCATATGTAGATGTTATTTTTCTCAGTTCAAAATCTCAGATGGTTTTAATCCGATTCTCTTTGTAAGGTAGTGAGCCTTCCCTTTGAGCTTTGAGCTCTAGGTAGTGCGCCTAAATGCAAGTGCATTCCCCATATTGTAAACTTTATTTGAGTATACTCAGATCATATTGTGGATTGGACATCCACCATGGTTTTTCCCCTAATAGGGTTTCCATGTAAAAATTATTCTGTTATGGTGTTGTGACTTTTTTCTTCTTGTTCATGCATTTTGGTTGAATTTTATAAGTACTTTGAAGATAAAGGTTAATAATGTTAATTTTTGTACAACACTGATTCAGCCCCCCCTCTCAGTGTATCTTGTTTCCAACATGCCCATGTGATAAGTGTCATATTCTCACCCTTTGCACCTTGCATGTAGGAAGCCAACTCACTGTCGGGTCCCACAAAGTGCCTTAGAAATTTAGAAACTTATACTTTTGCATTAAATAAATTAAATCAAAAACTTAGGGGCAAATAATTAAATAATTTTAATATGGGACTCTCTAAGGTTGAGACACCTTAATCCCAACAATTTATGATCCCTATATTAATTAAATAATACATTTTTATTTAATTAATATTTTCCTATCTCGATCTTCATCCTAAATACATTCCTCAAATAACCCCTAAGTCCTAACCTAAGGTAAATAATCAAGTTTAATTATTACCCTTCCCTATCTTTATCTCATCCCTTTCCTTCTAAAAATTAATTAAATAAATTTTACTTAATTTTTTTTTCCTCTCTCACATGTCTCATCCTCCATCACTTCTTATTAGCCCTCTAATCCTATTCTAATCCTACCATTAACCATGTGCACATAATTAATCTTTAATTAAGTGGGATTTAACTTGTTCCTTTCCCCATGTGTGCCCATCTTGTCCTCTCATCTTAAATTCATCCCCTTTTTTGAAAAAAACTCCTTGTCCTTTGACGTATGGGATCTTTTCCTCAATGTTATAAAATAGGAATTGAATATTCTCCACTCATCCTATTTGAGTGAAGAGGAAAATAATTACTCTTCTGTAAAATCTTCCAAGAAGTACTCTCATCCTCTCACTCCCTCTCCTTGTGCTACTTAGCACAATCTCCTTCCTTGAGACAACTCAAGAAACCTCCACCCTTGATCTCCCAAATAAATCCTAGACATTGATCTCTCCCCCAAAATATATAAAATCTCCCAACACTTAGACATATTCATCTCTCACAATCTATGAAAGCAATGTTATGCTCCTGAAATTTTGAGCACACATATCAACTTGATTGATCAAGAAAATCTAATGCAACAAGGAATCTAATATAAAGTTTTATTGAGTTTTTTATGCTTGTTTAGATTTCCTAAGCTCAATCCAAGTGTTTATTTTAATTTTGTGTTGATTAGTTTAATATCTAAATTCTTCACATTGACACAAAATATTACACAAATTTGTGGCATCCTTGATGAGACCCATTTCACGTGTCAACTAAAGAATTTTTTTGTTTTATTTTTTCATGTGTTACATGTGTGGATCAGTGAATATGTCTTTGGATCTATGTTAAAACTCTATGGATAAAAATACACACTCACATTTTGATGAATACATTTTATGTAAATCGAATCATTAGTTTATCTAAATCGATCACCAATCAACAGATGCACTTTGCAACTTGGTGACTACATGAATTTGGGGAATCGATGAAAATGAAACCAATCAACAAGTCTGCTATGTAGAGAAAAGGATCCCTAAGGTATATTTATTTGCTAGTCTTACTACATGTCATTTTGATTTCTAATCATTTTGGGGTAAGTGCACAAAGATGGGGGGCCAAAAAGTGGTCTTAAGTGGCCACTTTTTTCTTGAAATCGAGAAATATTAACCTTGGATGAGAAATTGAGGATAGGTACAATCAAAATTTTAGGATGCAATAAAAACAAGGGTCATAGTGCTCTTAATCTACTTTCTAAACAACTAATATTGTTTGAAAATGGTAGAGATTAATGGGTTAAAAAAATGGGGCCACATAAATTGGTCCTATTTTTTTCAAAGAACCTAACATAGCGTCTATTGTGGCCCCCCTAAAATGTTAACTTTTTTTTAGTATTTTTAAAATCACTTTGGTGGGAAATTAGCTAAAAACATGTAGTTTATTCTCAATTTTTTTGATAATTTTTTAATGAATATATGATTTTTTACTAATTTTCAAAGTGGACACATCTTGAAAAATAGAAATTTGATCGTGCTCCCCCCTAATTTTTTGAAAACTAATCAAAAATAATTTATTTTTTTTGAAAATATGTGTAGAATGGAGTCTAATTTATAAAAATGTAATTTATTTGAAATTTCAGTGAACGGTTAAAAAATAAAGTAAAAAATCCTTGACCCCAAAATCTAGAGTATAGGGGGGCGACCCTTTGGTGAAATGGTGGGGCTTCTTGCCTATAGTGCGAAAAACCAAGGTTCAAACCTCGCGGGGTTACTCTCTGCCATGTCAACAATTGAGAGGCCCCCAAGATCTTGTATCTTGACATACCCATGGGATGTGGAGTGTGGAATTTGAATTCCACCTAGGGGTACATACCTAGCTTAAAATTTCAAATATTCTTATAATTATTCTTGTGGAGATGTGTGAGGGCAACCCTAGTGAGGCTACTACTCATAGCCATGGTGGGTGAAAAATGTTGGCCACATGGGACAAGAAGCAAAGATTGATGCTCCTCCATGCTAAACGTAAAGGCATGGAAAAGAGAAAGAAACTCACTGGTGGATCTAAGGATGGATATTGTGTAGAGGGGGCTTAGGGGAGGAAGCGATATGTGCTCTGATTAGGTTTGTCGATGGAGCTTCAGGATCAACCAAGGCCCTCTTATCCTTCTCTCGCCTTTGACCCTCTACACTTGGCTCATGATGGATCACTAGCTATGGAACTTTTTCATGCTTCCATCGTGGCATGTAGAAACAAGGCAAACCCCTTTCATGTTTACAACAATTTGTTTGGAATAGATCTGCATGACTAACCCTAGCCCTATTCTTCCTAATCCACCATTGCAACCACCTTATTTTCCCATCACATATCCAACAAAAAACATTGATGCTCCTTTCTTTATCAGTGATGTAGAAGTGGTGTTCTCTTATGATTTTACGAAGCTCCTCATTCCAAATGAATGCAACAAAGAGATTGCCATGAATACAAAAGAAATATCCTTGATCATGAGAGTGTTGCAAAGGTGCTCGTCCTTTGATTCAATTTTGGAGTGGATCAAATCCTCTTGGGTAAATTTTTCTATGCCTATTATTGAATCCCTAGATTTTGGTTTTTTTGCTTACTTTCAAATATATTGTGGACTGTAACTTTGTGATATAGAATGGTCCTTGGTTCTTTGAGCATTCACACATCTTTCTCACTTCATAGACTACCTTTTTTGACCTAACTACTACCAAGATCACAAATGTCCCAGTTTGGATCATACTTTACAATTTTCCTTTGGTTATGTGGATTGTGGACCTCATGGGTAAGTTGATCAACTAGGTTGGTTCCTTTGTTAAGTTAGATTCAAATGAAGTGAATCTTGCATGAAGATATATCAGATTTTGTGCTATGGTTGATTTATCAAAACCTATTTCCCATTCTATTAAAATTCAATCCTCTCTTAGTTTTTAGACTCTGTATTTAAATTTTGAAAGGCCTCTATTTAGATGCTTTTGCTGCAACAGATTGGGACACAAGATTGAGGCTTGTTCTTTCCAATGTGCTCCTAAATCCAAAGATGTTAATTTAAAAAACATAGGTCAAGAAGCCTAGCTCTCCAAATTTTGATTTCCTTTGGAGTAATCATGGCAAAAAAATTGACCCACATCCTGTCTCGAGCTCTATCCTCGTCCAGCCTTTGGAGTCTTCCCCTGTTCAGCCTCCAGAGTTTATTTCTCCCTCTGACATCCTTGTTCTTGATAAGGGTATTGTTTCTCCATCTGTTAGGTCAGAGGATTATTATGAATCAAATGACACCTTCCCTTTCATGGAGGATTTGGATGTGTTGAATCCTAAAGATTTTTTTGATCATGACATTATTTTGGCCCCTTCGCAAAAACTTGGGATATCTCAAACTATAAGTAATAAAAAAAATCCAGACTGTAGGGATTCAAAGAAGAGGAAAGGGATGAAGTCTGAGTTAGAAAAACTTTGCATAGAAGGTAAACATGTAGTTGAGGAGGGCTCCCAGTGTGGACAGTGGATGCACTCCTAGCAAAAAATGAATAAATTTTAATTGTTAGGTTCTTGTTGGGTTTGTTCTTTCTTGTTTTGGATTTATCCTACTGGGTCAAGGCTCCCAACTGGATTTGTATTCATCTTTTTCTTCTTAGTAGCTTCTTTTAGGTTTCTTCCTTAAGTTTTGTCTCCTCTTTGGGATTCTTTGTTTCTTAGCTTCTTGTGGGGAAGGTTTGATGTAACATGTTATTTTTTATGCATTGAAAAATCATTGTAACCTATTTTTAATGTTTTAATAAAGGAGTGGTCCCTCTTCCCAAATCTTATGAATAAAAAAAAGTAAAAAATACCAAACATTGGTTTTTGACAGAAAAAAATGGACACACCAACAAAATAAATTAAATATGAAAGCCTTAACATAGTCAAAATGTGAAAAATATTACATCATTAGATAGCTAAGAGAGAGCTTAACATTAACCAAGTGTTTTTACTCAACCTTGAAACATGTGCAAACTTGATGGGGAGCATGAACTAGATTATGTGATTTTTGTAAAATATGCAAGAACACATTTTTGGGTGTTGGAAAGGAAATCCAAGCCTTTGGGTTGGAAATCCAAAGAAAATCCAAGACAAATGCTTGGGAATTCCTAAAGTAGGCCAAAACACAAGCGTGTTATAACAAGCTCACGTTATGGTTTGCATTGAAAAAATTCTTCTCTTTTTTTCTCTTTCTTCTTCCTATCTTTCAATGAAACTACATACATGAAATAAACATTTAATGGACATTTACATATGTAAATTTACTTTCTTATACTTTAAGTTATATTTCATGTATATAGTTTTAGAACGTTTGAGAGTGGTTTCATATCTCTAGGAGTTATAATACAAATACTAGTTTTTGGAAAATCTTATAATTTTTTAGACAGTCAGATTTTAGTAATCAGCATGTCAAATTTCAATAATCGAGAGGTTAAATTTAAGTAATCAACAAGTTGTATCATTCCTCTCTCTATCTCACTCATTGTTTATCCCATACACTATAGACCTCTCTCTCACTATCTTCATCCTTTTATCTAACTCTCTCCCTTGAGCTTAAGAACTACCTCTCTACCTATCCACCCTTCTCTCTCTCTCTCTCTCTCTCTCTCTCTCTCTCTCTCTCTCTCTCTCTCTCTCTCTCTCTCTCTCTCTCTCTCTCTCTCTCTCTCTCTCACACACACACACACACACACACACACCCTCCCTCCCTCCCTCTCTCTATCTCTCTACCTCACTTCTCTCCCTCCCTCCCTCTACCTCCCTCCCTCCTTCCTTCTCTACTTCTCTCTATCTCCCCTCTCCCTTTCTCTACCTACCTCTTCCTCCATCACTCCATACCAATCTATCCATTTCTCTCTCTCCCTCCATAATTCTCCCTCTCTCTATTCTTCCCTATCTACTCTCTATCTCCCAAACTCGTTCTCTACCTATCTCTACACCTCTGAAAATCACCTCTCTCTCCCTCCTTACCTCTCCTTGATCCCTCCCTCCCTAATTCCCTCTCTACTTCTCTCTATCTCTCCTTTATCTATACCTCTCCTTCCATCTCTACTTATCTTTATCTCCCCTCTCCCTCCATAACTCTCTCTATTTTTCTTTATCTCACCTCTCTCTCCCTCCCTACCTCTCCCTCCCTCTCTCCCCTCCTCTCTCTAACTACCTCTCCATCCATCACTGCCTACCACACTCTCTATTTCTCTCTATCTCACCTCCCACTCTCTCCCTCTATACCTATCTCTCCCTCTATCCTTTCCTCTCTACTATTTATCTCCCTAATCCATCTCTACCTACCTCTCAATCCATCACTTCCTACCACTATCTCTACACCTCTCCCTCCGTCCCTAATTCCCTCTCTACTTCTCTATATCTCTCTACCTTTCCTTCCCTCTTTAATTATCTTTATCTCCCCTCTCCCTCCATCACTCTCTCTCTATCTCACCTATGTCTCCCTCCATACCTCTTCCCCTATCTACTCTTATCTCCCCTCTCCCTCCCTCTACCTCTCTCTCTCTTTCTCTCTCCCTCCCTCCCCTCTTTCTCTCTCACTCCCTCCTCTATATCTCACCATTCTCTCTCTCCCTCTCTCTTTCTCTATCTCACCATTCTCTCTCTACTTCTCTTTATCTCACCTATCCCTCTTTACCTCTCCCTTCATCCCCTCTCTCTTCCATCTTCTCTTTGTCTCTATCTCTCTCTACTTCTCTCTATCTCTATCTCACATATCCCTCTCTACCTACCTCTCCCTCCATCACTCCCTACCACACTCTCTCTATTGATCTCTATCTCACCTCCCTCTCTCCTTCCTTATTTACTCTCTATCTCTACCTCTCATTCCATCTCTACTTATATTTATCTCCCCTTTCCCTCTCTCTCCCTACATCCCCCTCTATCGCTCTTTCTACATGTCTCTATATCTCTCCCTATCTCGCCTATGTCTCCCTCTAGACCTCTTTCCCTCTATACTCTCTATCTCTCTCTATCTCCCCCCTCTCTCTCCCTCCCTTCCTTGCTCCCTCCCTCCCCCTCTTTCTCTCTCTCTCCTTCCCTCTCTACTCTCTATATATCATCTCCTTCACTCCCCCATTTCTCTCCCCAAATGAGGGTTAAGGGTGTAAGATTTAGGATTTAAGGTATAGGGTTGAGGGTATATGGTTTAGAGTATAGCTTATAGGGATTAGGGTTTCGGATATTAGGTTTAAGTTTTAAGGTATATGGTATAGGGATGATAGTTGAGGGTGTAGGGTGTAAGGTATAGGGTTAAGAGATGGTGTTTAGAGTTGAGTGTATAGGGTTAAGTGTATAGGGTATAGGGTATAGGGTATAGGGTATAGGGTATAGTGTTTAGGATATTAGGTATATGGTTGAGGGTATTGGGTTTAGGATTTAGCATTTAAGAAAAGGGTTGAGGGATAATGTATAGGGTTTAGGGTATAAGGTATATGGATGAGGGTTGAGGATCGAGGGATAGTGAGGGTTGAGGGTATATGGTTAAGTGTATAGGGTATAGGGATTAGGATTTAGGATATTGGGTATGGGGTTCAGGGTTTAAGTATAAGGTTGAGGGTATCGGGTATAGGGATTAGGGTTTAGGTTAAGTGTATAGGGTATAGGGATTAGGGTTGAGGGTTGAGGGTATAAGGTATAGGGTTAAGGGTTGATATTATAGGGTTTAGGGTTTAAGTATAGGGTTGAGCGTATAGATTTGAGGGATTATTTTTAGGGTTTAGGGTATAAGGTTGAGGGTATAGGGTATAGCGAAGAGGGTTGAGGGTGTAGGGTTGAGGGTATAGGGTTAAGTGTATAGGGTATAAGGATTAGGGTTTAGAATATTGGATATAGGGTTGAGTGTATTGGGTTTAGGATTGAGGGTTTAGGGTTTAGGGTTTAGGGTTTAAGTATAGGGCTGAGGGATAATGTTCATGGTTTAGGTTATAAGGTTTAGGGTATAGGGATGAGCGTTAAGTGTATAGGTTATAGGGATTAGGATTTAGGATATTTGGTATAGGGTTTGGGAGATTGAGAGAGGGAGAGAGAGAAGTGATAGAGAGAGTAGAGAAGTAAGCATGAAGTTGGAGAGACTAAGAGAGAGAGAGAAGGAGGGAGGGAGAGAGAGAGAGAGGTAGAGAAGGATAAGTTAGATAGAGAGAAGTAGACAGGGAAGGTGGGTGGGAGGAAGGAAGAGAGAGAGGGGGGAGATAGAGAAAATTAGAGAGGGAAGGAGGGAGGAAGTGAGAGAGAGGTGAGATGGAGAGAAGTATAGAGGGAAAGAGAGAGAAAGAGGAGGAGGAAGGGGTGATTGAGAGAGGGAGAGAGAGGGAAGGAGGAAGCGATGGGTAGAGATGGATAAATATAGATAAGTATAGGGAATGAGAGATAGAGAGGGAAGGAGAGAAAGAGAGAAATATGGGAGAGAGAGAGAGAGAGAGAGAGAAGGAGGGAGGGAGAGGTAGAGATGGAGATATATAGATAGACAAGTAGATAGTAGAGATAGAGATAGAGGTAGAGATAGAGATAGAGGTAGAGGTAGAGGTAGAGGTAGAGGTAGAGGTAGAGGTAGAGATAGAGGTGGAGGTGGAGGTGGAGGTGGAGGTGGAGGTGGAGGTGGAGGTAGGGGTGGAGGTAGGGGGTAGGGGTGGAGGTAG
>CM021100.1:817831573-817970960 GCA_007115665.2 Sequoiadendron giganteum | reverse complement strand
GGGAGTGGGAGAGAGGGAGAGTGGGGAGGGAGAGAAGGAGAGGGAGAGAGAGAGAGAGAGAGAGAGAGAGAGAGAGAGAGAGAGAGAGAGAGAGAGAGAGAGAGAAATATGATACAACTTGTTGATTACTGAAATTTGACCTCTTGATTATTGAAATTTGATATGTCGATTATTGAAATTTGACTAAGTTTGAAAAATTATAAGATCTTCCAAAAACTAGAATTTGTATTATAACTCCTAGAGATTTGAAACCACTCTCAAACATCTTGAAACTATATACATGAAATATAACTTAAATTATAATAAGGTAATTCCCATATGTAAATGTCAACTTATACTTAAATGTTTATTTCATGTAATAGTTTCACTGAAAGATAAAAGAAAGAGAGAAAAAAGAGATGATTTTTTTTAATGCAAACCAAAATGCGAGAGCATTATAACCCACTCACATTTTGTCAATGCATTAAAACAACACACATTTTTTTTTATTAAAACCATAACACAAGCACATTATAACACGCTCACATTTTGGCTTGATGATGACTGAGCCTAGGATCGATCATTAACAACCCATAATGCGAGCACGTTTTACTATAGCGCGCTCACATTTTCACTATTTTAGGACCAAAAGGTGGAGTGACCACTTTTTGGCCCCTCATCTTTGTGCACCCACCCTTTGAAGACTAACCAACTAACTCATATTTCATGTGATCAATCTAAAGATGTTTTTGCAACCATCACTAGTTGGAGATCAAGCCAATGAAACTACTAATGTATTTTTCTTGTAGCCTCATGGTCAAAGACAATATTTTATCACTAAATTAGGAACTAAAGTAACTTAAAGGGTCAATTATTTGTGTGTCATGTTTTGGATCCCTTATAGATGTATGCTCTCCTTACACCATTTGTTGAGCCTGGAGATTAAAAACCTTAATTAAATCCAAGTCTTGTGAGTAAATTGTAAGAGAACTTGATCATGTGTATGCTCTCTCCTTGAGTTTCATGCGATCTTGGAGATCAAAAGTGTCAAGCATCTCTTTTCCTTTTGGAGAATTTCTTGGGGATTTCATCACCCCAAGGGATGACCTCAACTATATGTTTCAATGGGGTATAAAAATGGGGGAGAGTGAAATGTGTACCTATTGGTAAATATATTTGACACTTGAAATGTTATGACTTTCTCAATGGAAAGTGGAAAAAATGTTCCAATATTTGGAGAGATTGCTTGTCGAATGACAATATTCCTCTATGTCTGAGAGGGAAAACTCCCTCATATGATTTTGTTTGGATTTTTTAATATACTTAACTGAAATGAAAAGAAACCCCAACAAAAAATACACAAGTGTTATTATGGTTTCTAGGAGTTTGTTTAAAACTTAAACAAATGTATTACAAATATTGGAGACTACGCATATGATATTCATAATAATTTTAAATTCAAATGACTACACATTCAAATTGAGATACAAAGAAATAAATATGTTTCAAATGTGATTCATCGAAGACTAACTATTCACATTCTCAAATAAGATTTAGGATCATGAAGGTCATCATTCAAATTATAGTATAAAAATATTAACGATAACACATAGAAAAAACCATGAATGCCCCTTCAAGAATGCTTTCCATTACTCCATAGAATTATACAATTTCAAAAATCCCCTTATGTAAATTTGTGAAAATACCAAAAAGTCCATTTACAATAATATAAGTTTTGTATATATAGGGATTACCTGATAACTAATTCATGATTAACTTATAACTATCTGGGTAACTACCTTTACAATATTTGAGAGAAATAAAATAATTTTATTTAATTTAGAAATATCTCAATTTCTACGTGAAGAAGGATTATTTTCTAACCTTTCATAATTATGAGATTCAAAAGTCACTCTTTACAAAAGATAACCTTAAAACATAACAAGTGAATTGAAACTTAGAAATTTAATAAGCACATTATGCAATTGGAGTCATTGAGAAGCTCATTTTCTTCCATCTGCATTAACTCTGACACCTTTTGTAGAAGTCCTATATGTTGCAAATTTCCTTTGATGGGAATATTTCATTTTGAATATTCTAAAAAGGTTGAAAGCTTGGGCCGAGAGCTTATATCTAGAAATGATCACATTTCTCATCCTCATTTTCTAGTTATCATGACTTTTCCAAACCTCCTCTAAACTCTGGCAATAATTAGCTGCATGACCATTACACATGCTAAGAGTGAAAAAATGTTACTTAACCTCTTTATCACTTCCACACTGGAAACCTGTCTATTGAATAATTCAGCATTGATCATATCTTCAAAATTATTTTTGATAACGTAAATATCTAGATCCTAAATTCCACCTTCTTCCAATGCATCAATGTTGAGTGAGAGGAGGTCATCTTGATCTTTTGTCTTTATTTATTCACAAGTCGCTAAAAACTTCTCTTTCTCTGTAAAAATCTAATAGTTACAAGTTTTCACTCCACACTCTAAAACCAAATGTCAGATTTATTTTCTTCAACACTTGAGAAAATCCTCTTAGTGATTAAGAATCAACATCCATTTAATTCATCTCCTAGAGATCTTTCAGAATTCCCTACCATATTGCCTCTTCTTCTCTCATTCTTCTTAATTATTTTGTAACTTCTTCCTTTTGAACATTTTCCTTGTTGAAAACTTGTTTAGTCTTAGTGGGGTAAAAGCACAAACCTATGTCACACTTTATAAAGGAATCGACCAACAGCAAAAAAAAAATCTGAACTTCGACCACATAAAAGTGGTCTTTATGTTTTGAATTTAAAAATGGTATAAACTAATGAAATGTAGAAATTTTGATGAAGTTTATTCCTGTAATTTTTTAATTTAAAAAAAAAATTGTTTTCGTTATGTTTTTTATCAATTTAAGGATGAATTATGGAATGCTGAAAATTTCAGAAAAGAGTGACTTCACGGGCTGTCAAGAAACAAATTGAAATAAACTTCATTTCTCCCTAATTTTTTTTTCTCCAAATAGGTAACTTCAATATCTTGTGCATGGAAAAAAAAATTCAAATTTTGATGTATATTTTTCTCATAATAACGTTTCAAAGTCAAACATGTCAAAATTTGACAATTTTCACGAGCCGTCAACTATTTTCAATTTTTTTAATCATTTTTACTCTCCTCTTGTGCCCCATATAAGTCAAAAAAAAAATTAATATGTTTTACTTCTTTTTTTAATTTTTAAACAGTCTCTTTTTTAATTTTAACAATCTAATTGCATTATTTAAAAATAACATATATTAAAACTAATCAACATATTAAAAAAATTATATATTTAGATTCACCACCCCAAGCTCTACAAAAGAGTTTTTTTTTTTTTTTTTAAATATCATTCTAACTAAGAAATGCTTAGTTAAAGCTGAAAGTTTCAGAAAATTCTGAAAAAAGTTGAGTTGGCTGCAAACGAGGACGCTAACTAGACAGTTTTGGCCGAAAGGGTTTCGGTTGAAACCCTTTCGATAGAAGCCCTCCACATAAAATAAGCTAATTTCAAAGTTACAAAGGGAAAAAAAAAAAAAATTGGTTTCGGCCGAAACATTTCCGGCCAAAAATAGTTCACTCGGAACTATTTATTTGGCTGAAAGTGGGACACAGGTTTGTGCTTTTACCCATCAATGAAGTCCAAAGATTTTTCTTTCATCTAATCCACCCATTTTTCAGTTACCTTTCCATATGATTGGTATTTTTGCACATTCTTTATAACTTCCTTCTCAATTATTCCCTTAGAAATATGAATTGAAAAAGTGGGGGTTAAATCTATGGTTAAGGCGAATGTATCCACAATAGACCTAAGATAAGAGGTCAAAATTTTCACCTATTCCTTGAGATGATCTTTTGTCTATTTCTATTTTTCTATCCTTTGAATCAACTTTCTTACACACACTTGAAAGTTGTGAATATCACTTGCATGTGTTGAAGGGACAAAATCTACCTTAGCAATGTTAAATTCACTTTCATTGGCTTTGTCCATTTTTTTGTTTGAAATGGGTTGGGCCACTTCAACACACATATTTCCAGAAGAAGAATCATCTTTCAACCTTGATGTAACTTTGTTCTTCCTTTCCTTGGTAGATCTCTGAATTAGGTTGTAAATTGTATCAAACTCCAAAATTACTAGTTGAGTAACACTCCTTTTCTTTGCTAAGATTTGTTGTAACCATGAAGTGGTGGGATTTTGTGAAGAACTTGGGATACTTGTAGCTGACGGAGCAAACGATGTAGGTGGATTGGAGACAAATGAGAAGGAAGTATCTTTCAAAATTGCATTGGCAGTTAAAAAAGATGAAGGATTTGTAATAGGAGGAGAATTATACTCATCACGACGAGGAGATATGATGAGAACAAAAGGAGAAGAAACTATGATTTGATCCTCGCCACTAGGATAAGCTTGAGGAATTCCTATTCTTTGGTTTCTTCTTGTATAGGGTTCAATGTCTTCTCCTTTGGCTTTCATATTTTCTTTCTAATTTTTGGATCATCCCCACATATACTTCATAGATCAATATTTTTAGAAGGATCTTCATCATCACCACCTCCTTGCATGCTTTTATGAGAACTAGAGATTATAGTACAAGCTTAGAAAGGGAAGAATAAGAGGAAGAACCTTCTTGTTTGTTGCTTTTTCTCATTCATGAATCATCTTTACTTTAAGGTCTCGTGGTTGTGACTTCGATGAATTTCATCCTAACCCGATATTCCAATCTCATGACAATATGAGAAATTTTATCATTAATGCATCTGACTTCTTTTGCCCAAACAATAGGCGGTAATGGTTGTACTTGAATCTTTTCAAAATATATGGGATTGACCAAATTTGTTCCATCATCTTCAATTCCTTCTACATCCCAACCAAGCCTAAAATATTTAATCTACTTCAAAGTGAACCTCATCCATTCTCGCTTCCAAACTTCATAATCATCTTCACAATCTTCCCAAAAATATTTAATTTGGGGGAAATGATAAAAACCTAGACTAAAATCCAAGTTATTTTTTACAAAGTTTTTACTATTACATGAGATCCTCATGGTGTGAAATTATATTTTAAACTTTGACAATCATCATTTAGTATTTGAGCATTAGAAGAAGATTTACATCTATAATGACCTAGGCCAATAGGAAATGAAATTCTTGCTTTCCTCATTTCTTTGTACCCTTTATTGACCACTCCAATTTTCCTACAAAGCTCAATCAAGACAAGCTTATTATCAACATACCTAAGCATCTTGTACAGATATCCATCATACCCTGATACTTGGATATATATGAACTTTGGGGACTAGATGTAATAGCTACCATATTTCTTGATATGAATAATTGTTCATGATGAAATTTTGAGTCCTATATCCCCTTGAAGTGTTCTAACTGTCAGCATAGTGAATGCACCAATCACTCTCCTCAAATGTATATAAGTTTGATCCAACTAGAGCTATGTATAATAGTTAAAAATTTGAGTGGTGTTATCATATATACCTTTAGTGTTGAGACTCGACCATGTCTTCATACTAGCGATTGCATAGACGAGATAGGATATCATATAGAAATATTGATTCTCTTCAAAACAAGTCAAATGATAATGAAGATTATCACCGATAATACCTCTCCAATTGATAAAATTATTTCCTACACATGATAATTATAAACAGGAACATCCAATTTTTGAACTCTTTTAAATTATCATTCCCCATCAACTTGTTAAGCAAAGCAATCACATTTTAAACTTCGTCAATGAAGATTAACCTTTGTAGAACCTTTAGCAACTAGGATTTTCCTCCCTTTGGTACCTGTAACCAATTCCTTGCTATGGTATTGAGACACTCATCCTTCTTCTTAGCAAAGTGTGCTTCTACAATTCCTTTGTCTATATTTTCAAAATGGTCTCTAAGAGGCAACCTGAGAACAATCCTGATTGAAACACTATCCAACTTAGCCAACAACTTATCATCAATAGTCTTAACCTCCCTGGTTTCTAGATTGTAACCTTTCATACATTCCAAAACCAAGTCCAAGCATTGAGATGATATTGAAAAACTAGTAGCATAAGCTAATCCACTCTCGAATACGCTTTGAGACAATGGTGATCTCTTCCCTCCATGGTTTCCCAAAAATCTTGTAGGCTAATATGATTTTAGGAACTATTCTTTCTAACACTGACATGAACTTGTACCCTTGATATTTTTACTTCATAATTGTAAATTAGGATGATGATGTGTGATCAATTTGCCTTCAAAGAACCTTTATCTCTATGAACACTATGCAATCATTTCATTCATGACTTGAATTTTTATGAAGTACAACATCATCAATTTGAATAGAATGATTCTATTTTTGGCATGAGAAAATAGGTTGTTTATGATATTTATGAACATTTATCTTCATTCATGTCAATTCTAACATCTTTAAATTTTCTAAATCCTAAAATTGCTTAGCATATTCCAAACTTGTAATCATCGCATTCCATTAAATGACATCTTCTTCAACATGTTCTCAAATTTGTTTTCATGCAACTACTATATCATAATATTTTGCATACCTTTGCTAAAGGATTGATTAAGAAGTAGATGAGTTCAAAAATTTCAAACAAATGAAAACCTAATTATATCGAGTGTATAGAGTAGCATTACCATTGTAGATTTAGAAACTCCTACAAGAACCTGAATCAAGACAAGCCCATTCAGTGGACATGAAGACAAAAATACATATAAATAAATCTTTCACTGTGCTTCATTCATGTTAAATTTGAATTGGATTTACACCTGTTAGATACATCTGCTTGAAAATTTCCCTTTAGGTAATTTGTCTAATGATTCATGTGCCATGTTTGTGCTTCCAAGTTACATACATCTACAATAGATAAAGAGCGAAAATGGTGAAGTGGGGATGATTTTTAAAATCCTTTACTCAAACCCATTGATGTATATCCAAAAATATGCGTGCATGGGGTGGGTCATTTCAACTTTTGCAAAGGCCTGGAGAGTTTCTAACACCATTCATGCATCATTCCTTGATCATTTCATTCCATTGATGGCATTCAGTCATAGCCAACACCTCCACAACATGGCATGCTTGGATGTCTTTGAAACCTTTTCACTAACTGGGTGTTAGTGTAGAATATTCTACTTAAAATATTCCTCTAGATAAGTTTGCTAGTTGTTATATTTTCAAGATAATGAATGCTTATTTGTGCAATATTACATGGAGTTGCATGCCTCTTTTCTAGTTGGAAGTTGTCATTCTAGATGGCTCTTCTTGTGATTTATATATTGTACTCATTCTTAAGAAGTTATCAAGTTAATAATCAATGCAATTATATATATTTTATCTTTTATCTTAATTTGTGAAAATTGTGTAATTTGTAACTCAGCCAATATTCTTGAAAATTCTCACATGGTATCAGAGTAGAGGTTAGTTTGAGTGAAGATTCATTTTATATTGCACGACAGAAATCATGGAGGCAGATGTGCATATTGATTAGTGCATGCACTCTTTCCTATTTTAATGCATTAGGTTTACATTTTATTTTTTATCTCTACACATCATTTCAGTTCTAGATAATTTTTCAATCAACTATTGCTTCATAGATTCCAAAGTTGTATTAGTTTTCAAGTTTTCAATTGTTCCTTGGTATTGTGTCTATTGTTTCTTTATCATGATTCAGACCTAATTCATTCAGTGACTCTAATATGGTTTCTAGAAAATAGATTATCTTTCCTTGCTTGTTGGATTAAGGATTTTAGTGTTACTCCACAAGTGTACTTCCAGTACTTCTTTGCAGCAAATTATCTCATTATGCAGGGGGTTGTATGGCTTTGCTTGTCATCCTTTGTGTGGATGGAGATTGATTGGATTTGTGATGGATATTTGTAAGAGAGGGGAACCAACCACTCCAAGGCCCCAAGTCACGAAAGGCCAAGAGAGGAAAGGCGACCTTAACTTACCTCAATTTCAAGGAAGATTAGGATAGGGGGGATGAGAATGATGAGAAATATGTGTCCTTTGATCACTCTGCAATCTTGAGATTTGAAGGGGGACTAGATGAGTCACTTTTTAAGGTCAACTTGGTGTCCTAGGTAGCTCTCTTTCAGAGGACAGAAGTGTGGTTCTAGGATGAAACGCGGCATGCTAGCATCCGTATGGCCAGAAAAAAAGAGAGACGAGGTTAAATCCTCAAGAAAGGACTTCTAGCCTAGTTTAGAGGTTTCTTGAATAGCAGAATGAAATTAAGGAGAATGAAATATAAATACGGATGTGATGAAGGAAATATATTACCACAAGGGTGATGAAGATGATTTCGTATGTCAATCCTCTCGCCACCTTGCTTCAAGATCTCTCCACCTGCACATAGAAAAAGGGGAAAATGTTGGGGCTGTTTAGGGGCCTGCCTCAATCAAACCCCCATTTTGGTGTTTCCACCTCCACAGACAACCAAGTTTGCAATGATATAAATAAAGATAAAGAATGGAATACAAGGTATGTAAACAAAACACTACAAAATAGTACTTGCTTACTCAACCAAAATGATAGAGAAGATAAGAGGAGCTTACCACCTCCATCCAAAGTGTTGAAGGCTTGTGGAGGAGAAAATGAGAGGAACTCAAGCCTCTACTAGAATGTTGTTTGTCCTGCACTCGCACTATCAGAGTGATGGAGTGATAGATCGCTGCAATGGAGTGTGAAGTGTTGCTACAAAGCTTGAAATGAATGGATGGAATGGAGAGATTGCTCAAATGATCTTACAAAACTTCTTCCAAACTTCAAAATGGATGAGAGAGTGAAGAATATGAAGGAAAATGATGAAAAACGACCATATTCAGGTCAGCCAGCCGAAGAGGGGTGTTACACTTTGACTTCCAATCAAAAGTGTAATGTCTCTACAATCTCCAGCTATAGGAATCTGCCAGGGATGTAAGTGTGTCGCGTGGATGTATGCACACCACATAGGCATCCCTGGAAGAAACGCCCCCACTGACACACAAAACAAGCACCAAATGGAATGTGAGCAAAAATCTTAAGTGGAATTAAGCCTCTACCTTAGGTTTTCTAAAGTATAAGGGAGTAAAGGGGAAATTGCATTAGGGGTGCAAATTCACACCTATACATTTTTCCCCCACTTTAGCAAGCACGAGTACTAATGAGTGCTTTGGTAAAGTAGAGTAATAAGGAAGTAACAAAGTAAGAGATGTATACCTGAACCGACGAGGAAGTAGAATTTGGTCTGGCAAACTCGAAAGTGCAAGAGAAGACTCCCTAATTCCACGGAACTATAAAGCTGAAAAATGAACATACCTTACAGGCTCACGGTCCTACAAGGGGGGTATCCTCCAAGAAATCTCACATGAAGGAAACCAGGAAGAGCGCCTTTCAGACCTACAAGGAAGGTATCCCCCAAGAACTCTCACATGAGGGAGATTGAGCAAAAGGGGACTCCGCAGAGTTAGAAAGGGTGACATATTTACCCGAAGATACAACATGTTAGGAAGTGGTCGTGCAGGCCAGTGAATGGACAATCACGCGGACCATCGCTAAGTTGTAAGACTTTTAAATGGATCCCTTGGGAACCCTTCAAAATTGAAGTCTAGTTGGGTTTCCCACAAGCTAGACATAAGGATGCAAAGTAGGTCTAGTTAGGTTTCCCTTGGACTAGACACGAAGAAGTAAAACCGGTCTAGTCAGGCTACCCCTAAGCCATACATAAGGATGTGAAACTGATCTAGCTGGGCTGCCTCGGGCTAGACACCATAGGATTTTTCTGAAAGCTTTTGAAGGTTTTCCTTGGGAACCCACCATGAAAATTAAGGGTCTACTCAAGGGACACACTGTTTGAAAGTTAACGCCTTCTTTCTCGAATCAATTCATCATCAGGGAATCCTTTCGAAAGATGTTCACTTCATTAAGGAATTCCAAAGGAAGGAGATGTGCCCATTCGAGGGGAAGACTAAGACCATTCCCGCTTCGGAGGAGGGTTTCTAAGTCCTTTCTTTACAAACCCATGATGAAGGAAACATGTTTCGTTAGGGTTTCAATTCGAGAATGCAATTCTAACAAAGAAGTGTCTGAAGGATCTTCGAGAAAAGATTCATTTGGCAATGAATGCATTTTCTAAGGATCATGCAATGTAGAAGTAACATTTTCACACATGAAAGGGATGGCTCAAACAAAGAAGAGAGAAATATGAAGGGAAAGGTAAAAGAAAAGAGAACACACACAAAGGGCATAAGGGGATCTGGTTTTGTAGGGTCAGATCTACCTTTATTTATAAGTAGTAGGTAACAGTGGTGAGAGGTGAAAGATCATCAATCCCCAACCAAATCAGGAAGAATGCATGGAAGACAAAATAAAAATAAAAAATTGGGTCAACATGGAAGGGAAGCTAAATGCCTTTAACGCTTTGCATCGTTCCCAATTTACCAAAAGTCAATCACAAACCTGGAAGAATAGAGATACATATAGAAGAAGGTTTACAACACAAACACCACACTTGTATCCAAGCACCAATAGGGGTGACAAGGGTCATCTAGACACGTATAGCATGATTATGGGGGAACACATCACAACACACACACACACATCTAATCTAAATATCAAGAAGAGGATATCCCTCTAACACTGGTCGACCAAGAGGTCATCAACTTCCCACTCTATATCATCGTAGGGGGAAAGATGACGAGCCTACAATGGCATAATGTTAAGAGGAGTAGCTTCCGATCCACCTACAACAAGGGCTAAGGTAGATGGACCAGTGAGGTCTCCATCACTCAGCTCTTGTGGGTCTAAGGTCAATGACTTCATGAAGATCACTGACAAGGTCGAAACTTCATCCACCAAGTTAAACATACACTTAACTGGAGTTCCATGTTTCACCTTGATGGATGGAGGAGTTTACACCCGCGGTTCACCACTAGGCTCACTGAGAGAGTCAGAAGCGGTGACAAACTCAAGGGAGGCCGAGATGGGCTATGTTACTAGGATAGAACATGTCAACTCGGGGCCACCCTTCAGTGAAGGCGGGCTCTTCTTACGTCCTCCCTTACTGGAGGGACCACACTCTACCTTCTTCTTCATCGGAGGAGGTGAACTCCCCACAAATGAAGCAAGGAGGATTGAAGGAGAAGAGGAAAGAACCACGGTGGATATGACCAAAGTATTAACCATATCCATAGGCTTTGGGAAAGGTGAGACATTCAAAATGGAGGTCAGCAGGGGAAGATCCGCCGAAGGAGCAATAAACACATGCACCTTTGCAGGCACATGTGCGCTCATAGCGGGAGCCGAAAGAGATTAAAAGCTAGTTAGATAAGAGGCAGAAGATGGGAAAGAGGAGGACATAGTAGGAGGTGTTGTCTTATCCTCCTCCATCTTCGATGAGGAGGCTTGCTCATCCAGGAGAGCCTTTCGTCGATGCTTGTGTTCATGCGCAAGGCGGTTTCTACGGCTATTCGAACCAGGAGCCGGAGATTGCAAAGGGACGAAAGGATTTTGTTCATGGTATTTCCTTCCATAGTTGTTTCCAATGGAAGGAAAAACTCCTAAATGGAAGTGGAAGGGGTAGGTTTAGAAATGGCGGGAGGAATCAACTCTACCACCTTAGAGGTGGATCCTTTTCTGTTCAGGGGAACAGGAAGAGGTCGAGGGGAAAATTCTCTCTGCGAGCCTTTCTTTCTACCATACAAATAGTACCAGGGTCCTGGGGACCCATTAGGGAGATCCAATATCTTGATCTTGGGCTTTTTCCAAGGAGGCATCATTGGACTCAGCGGGTAGAAACCGGGCTTGTTCATCTAATATTTCTCCCAAGAGAGAGTAGACTAGTCAGCCCGAGAGGGAGCGAGCTTCTCCTTTCCCTTTCGGGAGGAGGAGGTAGCTGGTTGCTCAGCTACAAGAAGGGTCAACTTTGGTTGTCCCTTGCCTCCAGTCTTATACTTCACATAGTTCTTGTAAAGAAGTTTTGTTCTTTGTGGGAGCAGACCGACGGGAGTGGGCCAAAAGTGATCCAACGAGTATCCCCCACAAGATACCACAGGCTGATATCCAGTATCATGCACCACATTCATGACACCCTCATGGGAAAACTTAAGGCATTTATGGATTATAGAGGTGATCCCATTTATGGAAGCTATCCAAGGTATTTCTAGCCTCACTCTAAACAAGTTTCACTCAGGAATAATGTTAAAGACCGCATCTACATTCCTGGGTCCAACCAAAACACGTAGTGTTATCAATCCATAAGGTTTAAGAGAAATTTCATCATGCGTACGGATGATGGATTTTATATTTTCGTATTCCTCCCTTTGTAGGTAATTTAAGAGTAATGTCTCCTTCATGATGACATTCACTCTACTCACAGGGTCAACTAAGACCCCTATCACAATGTTACCATTGAGGCGAGTGGGAATATAAAGTAAAGAAGGCTTACCATTTATTGGCACATCTTGCGAATTAAATGTTACATCCGGAAAACCGATTGCAAGACGAGGAGAGGGAGTAATGGTAACCATGTTAACATATGCCTTGGGGCAAGAAACAGAATCAGAGGGATCGATAATCATGTTAGCAGAATGTGTCAAAAATGGGTTTGTGTATATCTGCAAGTCACTGTTAGCTTTCACCACTGATTTTTACATGTTTTTCTTACTTCCATCAAGATGGATAGTACCATCCTTGATGCGATCCTGTATCTCATGATGCAATCACATGCAGTGTTCAGTATTGTGTCTGTTAACTCGATGGTACTAACAATATGCATTTTCATCATACCAGTTAGGGTATGATTCTCTAACTAGTTTAGGAGGTGGCAAGGTAAGGAGCATATCTTTCACCAACTTTTGCAAGATGGAAGAATAAGATTCTGATAGCTTCGTAAAATTTTGGTCGTGTCTGAGGTCATTTTTATTCACAGTGGCTACTACATTCACAACATCTTTACCTCTTCCATAGATCGATACGATAGATCTTCCCTCAGAACGGGAGCACAAGGGAGGACCCCTAAATTGAACTACCATCTACTGGTACTCTTGTAAAGCCACATACAAGTGTGTGAAAGAAGGATACTTCATGAGGGCGAACTTCTCTTTCCAAGGCCTTTGTAAATTCCCTATGAAGACCTTTTGTACATCGAGTTCAGGTAACGGATACGAGATCTGTGAGATGAGTGCTTGGTATCGTGCTATAAAGTTTGTAATCTTCTCATTATCCCCTTGTCTGCACCGAACAAGGTCTCTGAAGGTCATATTTCGTTTGATATTGGCTTGGAACTATCATAGGAACTGGTTCACAAGCTGATTGAATGTGAAGATGGAATTATTTGGCTTAGAACAGTACCAATCCAGTGTTGTATCTTTGAGGGATCGGGGAGATAGTTTTGCCATCAATGCATCGTGATGGAAAAAGTATGTGCATAAGGTGTTAAAGGTGGACACATGTGTCTATGGGTCCCCTTTACCACCATATTTCTCAAATCTTGGAATCTCCATCCCTTGTGGGAAAGGAATGGTTAAAATTGTAACTGACAACGGGTTGTGTTGGAAGAAGGGCTGGAAAATAGGTTGGGTCGAGGCCTAGGAAAGGTTTGCCAGCTGGTTCTACATCTTCCCCATATTCTAAAGAAGGGTATTTAGAATAGGGTCATTAGAAGGCATAGGGCCATTGGAACCACCACCAGAGCCGCCACCTAGACCACCATCGTGACCACTATCGAAGCCGCCACCGATGCCACCACCACTAGTGTGACTTTTATCGGAGCCACTACCACTTCCAAAGCCACCACCATGACTTTTGTCAAAATCGCCTCCGCCAATGCCACCCCCACTTCTGAATTTTCCACAACCAAATCCTCCACCACCAAAGGTGGTGGAATGGGTGAAGTGGAAACCCAAAGCGTTCTTGTTTGCTTTGATAGTTTCAAAATTCTCAGAAGTAGTGGGTTCATTGACCAAAGGGACCGCATCAGTCATACATACGAATGTAGGAGGCATCAACATCTCCTTTTTTCTCTCACATTCCTCAAAGAGGCCACCTCATTTCATGCAACTATTGCTCGAGGGGTCACATGCTTCAGCCAGACTAGTGAGACTAGTTAAAAGCTCTATGCCTATCCGATATTTTTCCACCATGTATCTTATTTCACTGATCACTTTAGTAGCCCTAGCCATCTTCAAGTTTCCTTCTAGGTGATTTTCTAATGCACCTAACCCTTCACCAAGCCAAACAACATATTCAAAAGGGATACGGACGACCTCATGCTCATCTACGGATGAGGAGGTCAGTGACACAGGAGGGGTAGGGATGTGATTAGTTTTGTCAAGAAACCTAGATTCGCCTCACAATACGTGCTCCTACATGGATAGACCAACTGCAAAACTAGAGAAAAGGATGGTAGTGAAACTAGAGGAGACCTTCGTATTTTCCATCGAAAGGTGTTGCAGAATTCTTTTGACAATATGCCCAGAGGTCATAGATAGGGTTGTGAAGATCATAAACTTTCACAACACACAAGGATACAATGACCAAGAGATTTAAGAGAAAAAGTTTAGAACACAGACAAATGGGTAGATTGGTTCATTTCGGGTTCACCAAAAATGTAAGAGAGGGGGACCAACCACTACAAGGCCCTAGGTCACGAAAGGCCAAGAGCGAAAAGGCTGCCCTAACTTACCTCAATTGCAAGGAACATTAGGATAGGGGGGATGAGAATGATAAGGACTATGTGTCCTTCGATCACTCTGCAATCCTAAGAGTTTAAGGGGGACTAGATGAGTTGCTTTTTAAGGTCAACTCTATGTCTTAAGTAGCTCTCTTTCAAAGGACAAAAGCATAGTTCTGGGATGACAACACAGCATGCTAGCGTCTCACAGGCGCGTTGGAATCCGTATGGCTAGAAAACTAGAGAGATGAGGTTAAATCCTCAAGAAAGGAATGCTAGCCTAGTTTAGAGGTTTCTTGAATAGCAGAACAAGATTAAGAAGAATGAAATATAAATACAGATGTGATGAAGGAAATATATTACCACAAGGATGATGAAGATGATTTTGTATGTCAATCCTCTCGCTAGCTTGCTTTGAGATCTCCCCACCTAAACACAGAAAAAGGGGGAAATGTTGGGTTTTTTTAGGGGTCTGCCTCAGTCAGACCCCCATTTGGGTGTTTCCACCTCCATGCACAGCCAAGTTTATAAAGATACAAATAAAGACAAATAAGGGAATACAAGCTACATAAATAAAAGACACTACAAAATACAACATGCTTACTCAACCAAAATGATAGAGAAGATAAGAGGAGCTTACCACCTCCGTCCAAAGCACTCAAGGCTTGTGGAGGATAAAATGAGAGGAACTCAAGCCTCTATTGGAATGGTGTTTATCCTGCGCTCACACTATCATAGTGATGGAGTGGTAGATTGTTGCAATGGAGTGTGAAGTTCTACTACAAAGCTTGAAATGAATGGATGAAATGCAGAGATTGCTCAAACAATCTTGCAAAAGTTCTTCCAAACTTGAGAATGGATGTGAGAGTGAAGAATGTGAAGGAAAAGGATGAAAAACAGCCATATTCAGGTCGGCCAGCCGAAGAGGGGTGTTACACATTGACTTCCAATCAGAAGTGTAACGTATCTACAATATCCAGCCACGGGAATCTGCCAGGGATGTAAGTGTGCCACATGGAAGTTTTCACTTCGCGTGGGAGTCCCCAATAGAAACACCCCCATCGACACACAAAATAGGTGCCAAGTGGAATGTGAGAAATGGACTTAAGTGGAATTAAACCTCCACCTTAGGTTTTCTAAAGTGTAAGGGGGTAAAGGGGAATTTGCGTTAGGGGTGAAAATTCACACATATACAATATCATTATTGTATCTTTTGGTTAGGAGTTTTTCCCACTGGGTTTCTCCTTTCCTCCTTGTAATTGGCTACCTAACATGGCCTTGTAGTAGGGACCCATTCATGTTTTCATTCATCCATCCTTTCTTTTTTTGCATATTTCTCTTTCACCTAGCTACACTTAAGGGGGATGTTAGTGTAGAATATTCTACCTAAAATATTCCTCTAGATAAGTTTGCTAGTTGTTAGATTTTTAAGATAATGATTGCTTAGTTGTGCAATCTTGCATGGAGTTGCATGCCTATTTTATAGTTGGTGGTTGTCATTCTAGATGGATCCTCTGGTACTTTATATGTTTTACTCATTCTTAAGCAATTATCAAGTTAATTAATCTTAATTTGTGCAATTGTGTAATTTGCAACTCAACCAATATTCCTGAAATTCTCACACTAGGTCGTGCCTATCTTGTAAACCCTCTATGCATCTCCAAATTTCTTTTGAAAAGACAGTCAATTTTATTATCATGGGTAGAGAGGATACATGAAGTTATCAAAATCTTCTTCACCAAATCTTCACCATACCCCTCTTGCATTTCTTAAAATGATAGCTTTTTTTTAAACCCTACCCTTAGGTGTCGGTTGGGATTGGAGCTCGTGTGAGCTATATAAACTTATATGAAATATTCTAAAGTATTTGCATTAAACATGAATAATTGAAAACATTGCACTCCATGGAATGGCATGGGTATTTAGTGTTTGAAATCTGCAAACTAGAGGATGAGGCACGACTTATTTTAGTGCAACTATTTTGTGCTTTGAAATTCTACAACCTCTTGTTGACTTCTTCGATTCCTTTTAGGAAATTTCTTGTATCAGATGAAAGCTCCCTGAGGTATGGCGTCAAAACATTTATTCAAAATGTTCATAATCCCTCTTATATTGCCATCTTTCCTTTAGTTTTTGTGCTTTGATGGAGGATAATATTTAGAAACTAAACTTGTGTGTCTATTCTACAACCTCTCTAGTCTTCAATATGTTGATGTTATATACAGCTGCATGAGAATACCTTCAGATTGAAGAATAAATTTAAATGTAGCAATTTTCTATTTAAATTTATACATATTTGAATTAAATAGATGAGCCCAACTTCTCACATTAAATAAAGTGATTTAATAATAAATATTATTATTATTGGGTCGACCTTCCTTGTTATCATTTGTAAATTATTATTTCTAAAGGGTGGCCGACCTCCTTGAAGAGTCATCTTTTTTTGTATAAATACAAGGTGATGATCGATCAATTGATCATCAAGTTCATTGGTCATAATTCGCATTCCTAGAAGAAGTTCATGCTTGAGCGGCAGATCATCATTCTGTAGCACCGCATCATCTTGTAGTAGCAACGCATCATCTTGTGGCAGTGAATCATTATCTTGCAGTAGTAGGTCATCATTTTGTTGCAGCAGACCGATTTCAAGGAGAAATATATTCATTGTATCTCTGCATCAAGGAGAGGTGCAATTATTCATTGTATCAAATCGGCTTTGTGCCTGAGTTGTAGGCAGATCTTTTCTGCTCTTATTTATCAATATATAAGAGATATATTGGTTGGGTTTTTCTCCCTCAGGTTGGAGGGTTTTCCCAGGGTATCTGGTTATGTTCATTATCTCATGTGTTGCATTATTGCATTTTTGAGTGCCTTCTATCTTGTTATATCTGATCATGTGAAACACTAACATGGTATCAGAGTGGGTATAAGAATATCTAGATTAGATTTATACAAGCAACGCTATCCTCCCTTATTGTTCTCATCTTGAATGCATCCATACTATTGTTAAGATGTTGAACTAGGACAAATCTTGAAGGCAAAAATATTGCAGATCTAAGGTTACAATTTATCAGACCAGAGGGTAGATCTTGAAGGCGAACTAGGGCAGATCTTTGAAGGTGAAGTTGGCATAGTGCAGATGCTTCATTATCATCATCTAAGTCTTAGTTTGAAGAGACACAATTTCAGGCTATAGATTCTGAGTCTACTTCAACTTCCCTTGTTCATGTATTCGATGTAAGTTACTTTCTTGTGAAGGAGATACTCATCAAGATTTAGAGTTCCTGCATCGGGCATGTCATTTGATACAAATTCATGCAATTTGGAGAATTCAAAATTCCATGTAAAGAGAAATCGAGACTCTTCATTCAAAAATTTTGTCGAAGATATTCATGAGATATACTCAAGTTGATTACCAAGAATCTCAACTCTTCATGAAAATATGAGTATTCTTTGTTTTTGAATTCACCATTCTAGGTTGAAACTCAGTTTGCTAAGTTGTGCAAATCTGACCTTGGTTATTTGAATCATGTGTATTTAGTTAAAATCATAGGTTCTCTTGAATAGTGATCATTGGGACAAGATCCTTTGGAGATATCACTATTTGTTGCAAATTATGGAGATATTTTGAGTGTGACTCTAAGATGAAAAGAGAACTGCAACTTCATTGTGATAGGATGATCACATCGATAACATTCTCCTTTCACATGGGTTGTGATGGTGCCTAAGAGACTTGATTCTATGTCGTATATGTTAAATGTGTCTAAGAAATCTGAGTTGAACATATTGTCTCTTGTTGTGCTGAGAATAGCTCCTTTCGAGAGAAGTAAAAGATGGAAGAAAGATATATCAGTATCAATAAAGATAAGTTCTATTACTTCTTTATCTTGATCTTTTGATATTTTCTTATAGTTTTTGTTTTATAAACTATTACTAATCCTTTAAAATGAAGGATGAGATCAAGTTGCAAAATGGTTACAACCAAATCACTTAAGAGATAAGTATTTTATAATGTTCATAAATTCTTATGTATTTATCAATTCATGCTATAACATTGTTTATATATGCTTCTAACATTTCTCTTCAAGATAAGTAATATCTCTCTATAATGCTTCCACGATGGATCAAGAAGCAATAGGGTGATGAGATATCGCATAGAAGAGCTTAAGGCATCTTGTGTGGAAGTCATGTCGAATGAAGAGATGATCAAGCTTGGAGTCATAGCTTGTAGTCATGGGACTAAATTGATGGCTGGAGATATCTCTCGAAGAGGAAGTACCTTTCAAGTTATCATTGTGATCAGCTTCTTCGAAGAGGAAGAATTAACCTTCAGGGGGAGTCTAGAAATTCATCAGAAGCAACCTTGGACGAGGAGGTCGGGAGGTTGATGTAAGTACTTGGAGATTCAAAGGGAGTCTACTAAACCAGAAGTGGATGATGTTCCAGATCCTCGTATGAGAGGTTTAATCGATACTTGTTGAGCTTGGGCTTATCTAAGAATGACGTTGATTCAAACATGCACTTCAAGGTAATTGATGGCGAAGAATTGATCTTGGTTCTCAATGTTGATGTTCTATTTCTTACTGGTGAAGATTACATCATTATCAAATGTAAGAAGGAGCTAGCTTCTGGATTTGAAATGAAGGATCTTAAGTACATGCATTACTTCCTTGGTTTAGAAGTGTGGCAGAATCCTTATGAGTTTATTCTAAGTCAAGGGAAGTATACAATAGACATCTTGAAGAGATTTGATATGATGGATTGCAAATCCATGTCTACACCTATGAAAACTAGTTTTAAAGTTAAAGGAGGTTGCAGCTAGTTCATATCTGGTGGATCCTACTATGTATAGGTAGTTGATTGGATCCTTGATGTATCTAGTCAATACTAGACCAGATATTTGCTATGCAGTGAGTGCACATAGTAAGTTCATGTGTGAACCAAGGCAAATGCATCTAGTTGCAGCGAAGCATATCCTAAGATACTTGTGTGGCATAGTTGGGTATGGCTTGAGATACACTTCTGGTGTAGACTTGAAGTTGCATGGATATACTGAGTCTGATTGGGCAGGGTGTGTCACTGATCGGAAGATCACCTCTGGATGTTGGTTCAATTTGGGGTTTTCTATGATCTCTTGGTGTAGCAAGAAGCGGTCTTCAATGACACTAAGCACCGCAGAGGTCTAGTATATTGCAACTTGTGTGGCAGCTAGAGAAGCAGTGTGGCTTCGTAAGCTCCTTGCAAGATTGTTTGGACAATCAATGGAGTCGACTATCATTCATTGTGATAATCAAAAGCTTTGAGAAGCTTACTATCATTCCTATGGTTAATGACAGAACTAAACATACCACTATATCAAAGATATGATATTGAGGAAAGCAATACAATTGAGGTATATCAGCACTGATGAGTAGACGGAAGACATTCTCACTAAGCCTCTCTCCAGGATAAAGTTTTTCTACTTTCGAGATAAGTTTGGTATGGTGGAGAATACAGCCTTAACTGAGAAGGAGTCTCAGTATCAGTGATCCTGTTTAATGAGTTCTTCTCTGTGAGAGAATTTCAAGGTGAAATCCCTTGTTAATGAGTTCTTCTTTGTAAGAGAAATTCGAGGTGAAATCCCTTGATTCCAACCTTTGGGAGAGCCATGGTGGATGTCATGTGTCTGACTCCATGACAACATCACATGAGGGAGTCTATGATGATTTTTTTGTACTTGTTTTTTTCACCCTCTAGGAGAGCCATGGTGAACATCACGATGAGATGACAACATCAGATTGAGTGATGAGCACTTGTACATGCCATCTATGGAGGTAGGCATGATGGTTGATATCATGATGAGGTGATATTTGATATCACAATGAGGTGATATCTTTCCCTTCCACATATGGGTGTAGCCATTGTGGTTGATATCACGATGAGGTGATATCTTACATGCCTTCACGATGAGGTGATAAGCCCCTTTCTCATATGGATGTAGCCATGATTGATCATCATCACGATGAGATGGTATGTCTTGAGCAGATGGAAGTATTCCTCCCGAGCTGAGAGGGAGTGTTGATGTTATATATAGCTGCGTGAGAATACCTTCAAATTGAAGAATAAATTTAAATGTAGCAATTTTCTATTTAAATTTATACATATTCGAATTAAATAGATGAGGCCAACTTCTCACATTAAATAAAGTGATTAATAATAAATATTATTATTATTGGGCTGAAATTCCTTGTTATCATTTGTAAATTATTATTTCTAAAGGTTGGTCAACCTCCTTGAAGAGTCACCTTGTTTTGTATAAATACAAGGTGATGATCGATCAATTGATCATCAACTTCATTGGTCATAATTCGCATTCCTAGAAGAAGTTCATGATTGAGTGGAAGATCATCATTTTATATTAGTGCATCATCTTGTAGTAGCAACTCATCATCTTGTGGTAGTGAATCATTATCTTGTAGCAATAGGTCATCATTCTATTGCAATAGACCGATTTCAAGGAGAAACATATTCATTGTATCTTTGCATCAAGGAGAGGTGCAATTATTCATTGTATCAAATCGTCTTTGTGCCTGAGTTGTAGGTAGATCTTTTCTACTCTTATTTATCAATATATAAGAGATATATTGGTTGGATTATTCTCCCTCAAGTTGGAGGGTTTTCCCAAGGTATCTAGTTGTGTTCATTGTCTCATGTGTTGCATTATTGCATTTTTGGAGTGCATTTTGTCTTGCTATATCTGATCATATGAAACACTAACACAATACTCTTATGGATGATCATTATCTACTTCAAATCTCTTACCATGGCATGACTTAATGGTGGACTATGGATTTTTCACAAAGGTTGTAACTTCTATCTAAAAGATTATGAGGACTTATCAATAGTTCATTGTGTGTATATTCTCCATGCAGTTTGCACCTCCTTAAACATGCACAATGCATTAATCAATGGATTATTGGTATCATGTAGTGGTCCTTATTTTTTGGAAACCAGTGTAAACATATGCCAGTGAATAACCATTTTGAACTCTGCGAACTCAGTGTTTGATTTGCTTTGATGGCAATGCAGTGAATAACCAATTTGAACTTTATGAACTTAGTGTTTTATTTTCTTTGATGGTAATGCATTATGCATCAGTATGAGTTGTATATTATAACTCATACTTTACCTTGCATTATGCATATGTATGAGTTGTAGAATATAACTCATACTTTACCTTATAGTGGCATGGAAATAAAGGTTTCTTCCAAGTTTGACTACACCTTCACTCACCTCATGTAAGAGTTTGTTTTTATTTCATCAATAGTTTTTCTTTTTAAGTGGAGAAAAGTAACTAAAATTGGGTTGAAAAAATTCAAACTCAATTTTCGAAGTTGAGAATTTGGGTTGACGTGGGTTGTGAATTTTCACAACCCAATTATTGTCTTGTAGTGGCCCCACTTTTTACTTTTGAATTCATGTTGTTAGTTTTCACCACTTATTTTTATTTTGTTTCTTCTATTTTTCCACTTCATTCTCCATTAATTACTTATTGTATTAAAATAAGAAATTATTAAAATTTCAACATTAAGACTTTAAATTGTGCCACCTTATTTTCAAAAATCCACTGTTATTGAGCACTAACTAAACAATATTTCGTGATCCAAAAATTTTAATTCATGAAAAATGCAAAAAATCATCAATGCATCAACTCAAAAATTAGATAACCTTGTGAGTTCGTTGACAGATAATTTTTCATAAATTTCAATTGGTTTTTTTTTTAAACAAAAAAAAATCCATTTTATCTAAAACAATAATACAATAAAACCCAATGAGTGAAATTTGCCCAAATCTTCTAAAAATGCAAATTTAATTATTTCTATAATTCCATATGTGAAAAATAGAAGCATTAATATCTCATAATCTATGAGGTTCCATGACTTGAAAGCTAGCCACATTATTTGGAATATCCCCAAAAACATTCCCATTAAAGGAATTTGCACCAACTTACAATGTTTTTTTAAATTTAATTATTTTTGTGAATTTCTCCACTTTTTGTGATCACACATGATTTAGATTTTGAACATTTGAATTAACTTCTTCATTGAACTTGGCGTGATAAATTTGATCTCAAAAAAACACACTTAAATGATTTTTAAAATATTATGACTCTAGCAGATAGTGATGAAATATTGGGCTTACAATTCGATCAAAAACGTAATTTCTTTAAAATGGAAAATGTCTGAGGAAAACTTGTTACATTATTTCAAAGTGAATTACTCTTAAGAAAACACCATTAAAAATGAGGAAAATAGTGCCTCAATGACTAGTCATCATTATGTCTAGCTGAGCCCCAAGACCCGCAATCCATTAAAACTTTTGAAGTGAAGATTCTAGGAGAGACCCTCCTAGTTCAAGAACTTGTATATGAGCCCTTTGTTCATGAAATATCCCTAGTGTTCCTATATATAGTAGCCTAAGGAATTTAACCATCAATTAGTGTGGTGCAAGGGATACATATTATACCTTAAAGTTATTTAGGATGTACCTCTAGGTATTGACATAAAACTCATTGGGGTGAAGCTTATATACCTCCTTGATAAGGGACTTCATGTGTGTGTGGTTGTCCCTATCTATCATACATTTAGTAGATGGTATTAGCCTTGTGCTATGAGCCTACACTAAATGTCACTCCCACTTGAATAATCTTAGAGAACGTGAACATGATTGGTGTATCTTTATGTGTTGAACCAGTGCATATATTTAGTCCATGGTCCAGTAGTGTCTTTCCTACTATCTTTTTTATTTTCCATCTTAGTCCTTTTTCCAAGTAGTCCAACCAGTAAGTGAATTTTCTCTATATTTTGGTGGTTTACTCACCCCTTTAGTAAATGTTCTCTATAGTTTGGTAGATCTACTCTATCAATTTTTTCCAATCATCCAACAATATAAAATTATCAAATTTCTATTTAGTGAATATGTCCTCTGTAGAGGAAGGGGATCGACCACTCCAAGGCTCCAGGTCATAGAGATCCAAGAACAGAAGGATGCCCCAATCTACCTCAAGTTGGAAAAGTGTTTAGGATAGTGCTTGGTGCTAAGGGTAGAGAATGAAGAGCACTCTCAGAGCTCCTATCAATCTACTGACTTGAAATTTATGTTTGGACTAAGCGAGCAGGTTTCTAGAACCTAGACTGTGACTCTGTCAACTCTCTACCAGAGAACAACAGCATGCAACAGGGATTACAACACGGCACGCTGGCATCTCCCAAGTACGCTATCATCTATATGGACAGACAGTGAAAAATAATAGTCAGAGGTACTAAACCTACTAACAGCTTAGCTACTAAAGTTTGAAGTGATGACGAAAATAAGAAACGATAGAATAATTGAAATACGAAGAGAGATTCTATGAGAAATGACAAGAATGAGAAATGTAAGAGTTCAACTCATGAAAGTTCCAATTCTCCCGCAATATCCACATGAACAAGTACCTACACACACCAAATTGAGGAAAAATGTTGTAGTTGTTTTGGGGCTTGCTATAGTCAAACCCCCGTTTTTGGTGTTTCCACTTCCATGAACAACCAGTATAGCAACAGTATAGAAAAATGATAAAGAAAGCACTTGAAAGAGAGAATATCAAATACTACAGGAAGCACTATTCTACCCAAATCCAACAACAATTCAATGGTAAAATAATAATACCACCCTCGACCAAAGGTGCTCAAGGCTAGTGAGAGAGAAATGCAAGCTTACAATTGTGGCAAAGTTGATGTGACCGCAACGACGCCAGAGGAAGTCTTGCAAGACAGCAAGTTGTATCTTTCGTGGTAGATGTTAAGAACATTGTGATATTCGAATGGTAGATTTGATAGTGTAGCAAGTAGCCCAAAAGTTGCAAGAATATATTCAAGAGTTACTTAGAAGCATGAGAATTAACAAGAATGTGTAGAAGAATGAATGAGAAGAGAGAATAGTCATTTTTAGGTGCATTTGGGAGGGAAAGATCCATTCAAAGGTCATTTGGGAGGTGTAAATAAGTTATGCTTCGACCCCAATGGCAAACGTAATGCCTCTGTAGATTCCAGAGGCATGAATACTATCAAGATGATAGTGCATCACATAGAAATTTGTGCATCACGCGTGTGTCCCTAACAGAAATTCCCCCATCGACACTACAACAAGCACCAAGTGGATGGAGCATGGACAAAGGATGTGGAATTACATTGTTAGGTTTGTTTTTTTTAAGGTGAAGGGTGTAAAGGGGAAATTGCAAGGGGGTGCAAATTCATTCCTATACATTTTGTCCCCACTTTAGTGAACATGAGTGCCAATGAGTGTTCAATAAAGTAGGTTGAAAGAGTTCCAAGAAAATAAACTTGAACTGTTGAGGAAGCAGATCACGATTTGGCATGATCAAAAGCGTAGGGTAGGCAAATGGCTCCACAGGTACTCGGTCTTGAAGAGAGTTGAACAAAGTGCGCAAGAGGCCCGCAGACCAATGCTAAATAGATCCCTTAGGATGAAAGCGCTTTATAGGTCTTTGGACTTGAAATGAAGGTTCCCCCCAGGTGCTCGGTCCTGAAGGAAGCCAGATGTAAGAGACTCCATGAAGTTTGATTGAAAGGATACTTCACAAGTGCACCTACAAAGTAACATGTTAATCCATAGAAAAAACATGTTAGAGAAAAATAATCCACATAGGTAGACAAGAATTTAGTCATGTAGACAGTCAACAATTGAAGGAAGATCTTTCAAAGGGGTTTCTCGAGAGCCCTTCAAAATAAAATGGGTCCACTCAATGGACACTCTATTTGAAGGTGATAAATTTTATGAAAGGAGAAACATTTTTTTGCCAACAATTCTAGCAGCAAGGATTCCTTCTAGAAGATTCATTTCACCAAGGAATTTGAAAGAAATAATGTTCCCTCACAAGGAAAAGTATGGATTCTATCTTACGAATCTGAGATGAAAGAAAATTTTGTCAAAGAATCCATGTTGAAGAATCAATTTTTGAAAAATATTTTCAAGAAGAGATTTATTAGCCACCAAATACACATTTTAAAAATCAAAGTAGGATGATAGCCCCCCTTAGGATGGTGTGTTTCAATCACAAATGCACATCACATCCTAAGGAGAGAAAAGCAAGAGTAAAAGTGATGGTGTGGCCCATATAACATAACAAGATATAACTATGGTAATGTTCTCACACACATGAGGGACAACACATGAACACCACAACATCACAAAGAAAGAAAGGAAAAGATAAAGAGAAATGACAAGCAATGACATAACGAACAAGAGATAGGGGGATCTGATATTTTGGGGTCAGGGTTGCTTATAAATATAGATAGATAGATATAATAATATAGAAATGAACTCTCATCAACCCCCTACTATATCAAACCATGTGAATGAAGGCACATAAAAATAAAATGAAAATAAAAATATCGGTTCAACATGGAAGGGAGGCCTAAATTCCCCCAACACTTTGCATCGTCCCTAATTGTCAAAAATCAATACACGACAAAGAGAAGAATGATGTGACAAATAGAAGAAGTTTTACGACACAAAAAAATTCATGTATCCAAGCACCTACGAGGGTGACAAGGGTCATCTAGGAACATATAAAACCAGCATTAGGGAACACAATACACACACACTCTAATCTAAAGATAAAGAAGAGGCACCCCCTAGTGCTCATCAACCAAGAGGTCATCATTCTCCCAATATAGATCATCATAACGGGAGGGCGGATGATCCTGCAAGGGTGTAACATTAATGGGAGTACCCTCCAACCCTCTTGCAACAAGAGCCAAGGAAGAAGGCCCCTCGAGGTCTTCTCCACTCAGTTCCTATGAGGTGAATGTCAGCGATCTTGCAAAGATCACTGATAAGGTCGATACATTATCCATAGAGGTGAACATGCACTTTATAGGAGTCCCATTCATCAACTCAGTGGGTGATGGAGGTGGTGTCTGAGATCCATTGCTAGACTCACCGAATGATTCGAGAGCAGTGACAAACTCTGAGGACGTCAAGGCTTCCTCCATCAATAAGATGGTGCAAGCCAATGCAGAACCACCCTCTAAAGAAGGCAAACACTTCTTCCAACCCCATTGCAAGTAGGTTCATCCTCCATCCTTCAATTCATTGGGGGATAAAAAATCCCCATAGATGAGACAGAGGGTGTAGAGGAAGAGGAGAAAATAGCGGCAAACACCACTGAGGTATTTGGCATGTCTGAGTTTCGAAAAGGGTGGGATGTCCAAAAGGGACATCAAAAGGGGAGGCTCAGCTGAAGGAGCAATTAATACTTGCACCCTCTTGGGTGAGGATCGTTCATGCTCATGGGGGGAGCCAGAAGCAAGACTAAGGTGGAGGGAACTAAAGCAGGAAAAATGGAAGAGGAGGAAACAAGAGAATATGATGAAGCACGAGCTGTTAGATCCTCTTCCTTCTTCTGCAAGGTGGAATGTTCAGTGGCTAGAGCCTTCCTCTAACACTTGCGCTCATGTGCAAGGCGATTTCTACGACTCCAAGAACTAGAGGCCTCAACCTGAGAAGGGACGGAAGACTCTTGTTCAAGCATCAGAGTATCCATCACAGCTATTTCTAGTAGAGGGAGGGACTCCTAGATGGAAACAGGAGGAAGATATGAGGAAGAGGATGCAACGATAATGAGAGGAGTTGGATCGATCGCCTCGATGGTGGGCCTCTTCCCATTCACTACCTTAAAGTTAGGAGCAATAGGAGGTCGTAGAGGCTGAGACATAGAAGATGCTCCACAAGGACCCTTCCCCTTACCATATAGAGTGGGTCAAGGCACCATGGGTAAGACAGGAAATTAAAATTCCCAACACTTAGCATTCTGCCAAGTGGGAACCATTGGACTCCTGATGTGAAAGCCAGGAGTAGTAACCCAAAGTGCCTTTGTAGGGTGAGAGAAGGTAGTAAGGGGAACAACAAAGGAGGACGAATAAGGGCCCCGAGCATGGGTAGGTTTCCCCTTCCCTTTCAAAATGAAGAGGTAGCTTGCTACTGCATTACAGGGTGATTCATTTTCAACTACCACTTGTCCCTAGTTTTGTACTTAACATAGTTTTGATAAAGTAGGTCCATTCTAGGAGGAAGATGAACAATTGGGGTGAACCAAAAATGGTCCAAGGAATGACCCCCATGGGATACCAATGCATGATACCTAGTGTCATGAATGACATGCATGGCACCTTCATGAGAGAACTTCAGACATTTGTGAATAACGAAAGTGATTCCATTCATGGAAGTTATCCAAGGGATGCCCAACTTCACCTTGAACAGATTAGATTCTGAAATAACATCAAAAGATTATCCCCGGCCCTAGGTCCTACTAGGACAAAAATATTTATAGAACCATATGGAACAAGAGAGAGACTATCGTGTGTATGTATATTAGTTTTTTTCTTCTCATATTCCTCCCTCTATAAAGAATTTATCAAAAGAGTCTTCCATGATAACATTCACATGACTCACGAGGTCAACTAGCACTCTTTTCATAATGTGTCCATTGAGGCGAGTAGGAATATATAGGGGAGAGGTTTTTTTATTCATGGGAAAGTCTTGTGAGGTGAAAGTCACATCTGGTGAGCTAGGTGCAGGTTCAGGGGGAGGACTAGGAGTGAACAAGACCATATTTACATATGTCAAGGCCTTAGGAGAAGCATCAGAAGGATCAATAATTGAATTCGTAGAGTGAGACAGAAATGGGTCCGTATGAATTTGCAACTCACTATTTTCCTTTGCCACTGACTTATTCACATTTTGTTTTACTATCCAGATGGATGGTATTGTCATCAATGCAGTCATGTATCTCATGATGCAGGTGCATGCAACATTCAATATCATGCGCATGGACATGATGGTACCAGGGAAAAATGCATTTCCATCGTACCAGTCAGGATAAGGTTCTCTTAGAGGTCGAGGATCTTCTAATGTTATAATCTTGTCCTTCAACAACTTCTGTAGAATACAAGAATAAGATTCAAACATTTTAGCAAACCACCCATTGCATTTGAGGTCTTTATCGTTGGTCGCAGCTATACATATGCAATAGAATCCTTTCCCTAAAATTGATACTAAAGACCTTCCTTCGGAATGGGAGCACAAGGAGAATCCCCTGAACTAAACCACCATTTGTTGGTACTCATACAATGTAGCACACAAATGTGCGAAAGAAGGATATTTCATCAAGGAAAATTTATCCTACCAAGATCATTACAGGTTTCCTATGAACACCTTTTGTACATCTGAGTCGAGCAGCGCGTATGAGATTTGTGAAAAGAGTGCTTGGTATCTCACAATGAAACTAGTGATCTTCTCATGCTCTCCCTGCTTACATCAGACGAGATCCATGAAGGTCGTCTTTGGACCGATGTTATCCTGGAATTTCCAAAGAAATTGATTAACAAGTTGATCAAATGAAAATATAGAATTGTCAAGCAAGGAAAAGTACCATTCAAGTGTTGTATCCTTGAGAGAATGAGGGAAATAAATTTCTATCAGAGCATCATGGTGAAAGAAATCTATGCACATTGTATTAAAATTGGATACATGTGTTTGAGGATCCCCTTTACCACCATATTTCTCAAACTTAGGAATCTCCATTTCCTAAGGGAAAGGAGTGTTTAAGATTACTATAGATAGGGGGCTATGTCAGAAGAAAAGTTGGAAGATGGGTTGAGCAGAAGCTTGGGATAGGATTTTTAACTAGTTTTTCATTTGACCCATGTTTTAAAGAAAAGCATTCAAAACATATTCATTAGGGTCATTAGATGATGTAGGAATACTAGATCCACCACCAGGGCCGCTACCGAACCCACCTCCAAAATTTCCTCCCCAACCCCATTGGAGTTTCCACCATGACCGCCACCATGACCACTACCATGGACCCCACCAAATCCACCACCGGTGCCACTACTATGATCACTGCCAAAGCCACTATTATGACCGCCACTAGCACCACTGCTAGTGCCACTACCACTACCAAAACCACCACCACTCACTCCACCAGAGCCCCCACCACCAGGGGAATCAAGAGGAGTGAAGCTAAATCCAAGGGGTATTCTACTCACCTTCACTATATGGAATGTTTGAGGAGCAGAGGAAATTTTGATCGAAGTTCCTATTTTGGCCATGCATATGGATGTTGTAGGCAAGACACCTATATGTCCCTAATAGGCATCGAGCACCATCCCTTGGGTAGTACTCGATCAAGTGTTATACAAAGGGATGTATGCTTCAGTTAGATCGATGAGGCCACGTAAGAATTCTATGCCCATCTGATCTTTTCCTAACATGTATCTCACTAGATTAATAAGCCTAGTGACTCTTGCCATATTTTTTACTTTCTCCAAGTGATTTCCAAGATCGAATAGTCTTTTGTCTAATGCCATAAGGTGTTGTGTAGGGATGTGTACAGCATCATCCTCATCCATAGATGAGGTTGTAGGAGATGTTTAAGGAGTGATAATACGAGTGGTTTCATCAATGAAACCCATCTCGATTGTCAAAATCTCCTCTTGAGAAAGATGATCGGTACTAAAGCCTATGGTAAAGTTGAAAGTGACCTTCGTCATATCCATTTATAAGTATCACAAACTTCTTCTGACAAAGTGCCCGAAGTTCGTAGACTAGGTTGTGATGCTCATAAAACCCTACAACACCCAAATCTGCAATGGTCACCAAGTGTGAGGGAGAGATTCTCAACACAAAGGAGTGGGTAGATGTTTTTTCATGTCAGGTTCACTATAATGTAGAGGAGGGGGACCGTCCACTCCAAAGCTCTAGTTCACAAAGAGACAAGAGTAGAAGGCTACCCTAATCTACCTCAAGTTGTAAAAGTGTTTAGGATAGTGCTTGATGCTAAGGGTAGAGAATGAAGAGCACTCTCAAAGCTCCTGTCAATCTACTAACCCAAAATTTATGTTTGGACTAAGTGAGCAGGTTTCTAGAACCCAGACTATGACTCTATCAACTCTTTGCTAGAGAATAGAAATGTGCAACCGAGATGACAACACGACATGTTGGTGTGTCACACATTTTTTATTTTCCTTACAGATAGATAGTGAAAAATAATAGTCTAAGGTACTAAAAACCTACTAACAACTTAGCCACTAAAGTTTGAAGTTATGACGAAAACAAGAAATGACAGAATAATTGAAATACAAAGAGAGATGCTATAAGAAATGACAAGAACAAGAAAGGTGAGAGTTCAACTCATAAAAGGTCCAATTCTTCCACAAGATCCACATGAACAAGTACCTACACACAACAAAGCAAGGAAAAATGTTGGGGTTGTTTCGGGGCTTGCCGTAGTCAAACCCCCGTTTTGGTGTTTCTACCTCCAAAAACAACCAATATAGAAATAGTATAGAAAAGTAATAAAGAAATCACTTGAAAGAGAGAATATCAAACACTATAAGAAGCACTATACTACCCAAATCCAGCAACAATACAATGGTAAAATAATAATACCACCCTCGACCAAAGGCACTCAAGGCCAATGAGAGAGGAATGCAAGCTTACAATCGTGGCAAAGTCGATGTGGCCATAATGATGCTGAAGGGATTCTCGTAAGACACTAAGTTGCAACTTTTTTGGTAGATGTGAAGAACACAGTGATGTTGGAATGGTAGAGTTGATAATGCAGCAAGTAGTGCAGAAGTTGCAAGAATATGTTCAAGAGTTGCTTAGAAGCATGATAATTGTCAAGAATGTGTAGAAGAATGAATGAGAAGAGAGAATAGTCATTTTTATGTGAATTTTGGAGGGAAAGATTCATTTAAAGGTTGGTTGGTGCACAGATACATTATGCTTCAACCCCAATGGTGAATGTAATGCCTATGCAAATTCTAGAGGTAGGAATGCTATCCAGATGACAACACATTACACACATGTCTGCATCCATGTCCTTGACAAAATTCCCCCCACTGACACTATAAAAATGTGCCAAGTTGATGGAGTGTGGATGAAGTATGTGGAATTACATTCTTGAGTTTGATTTTTCTAAGGTGAAGGGTGTAAAAGGCGAACTTGCAAGGGGGGTACAAATTAACGCCTATACATCCTCAAAATAGTATATTTTATCTATTAGTCAACGAATCCACTTTACTTTGGTTAATCAATCTGTTGTCATAAAAAAATGTCAAAAACCTAATTCAATGAATCTATATCTAAATTTATGAATCCTCTCTATGTTTAAGAGGATCAATTTCTCTTTGAATTTTCTAAACTAAATTTTCTTAAAAATTGTCAAGATTTAGATCAACAATGTGTTTCCTAGATCAATGAATCTACTTTATGGATTGGTGAGCTCCCATAAAAATAATATATAGAGCTAATTTCTAGGTGCAAAAGAAAGCTATTGTTCTCTTGAGTCCAAAACTGCATTCAAATAATTTTTTTGTATTATATACAATCAAAATGAGTCATTTTAATCACCTTGAACATCATAAACTAAGTTACAACACCACCCTCTTGGAACAAGGACATAGTTAAATGAATTGAATCAACACTTATACTATTTAGTATCACATATCCAACCTCAACAAATAAATCAAGATCATAAATCATAATCAAATCACCTATCATAATTCTTTCTTGAGAACCTTCCTATCTCAAATTAGTAATCTATTATTCAAATCATTTCACCTTGAGCCAAAGGTATAGTTTGCATTGAAAACTCCTTTAATTGAGAAATTAGCCTATCTCAAGTAAGGAAATATATTTAAATGGAATTTAATATAGGACCTTGACCATAGTTAAGAGGATATAATCAACCACCCATTCAATAATCACTCCATTAATTTAACTCCTTCCTTCAATTTTAGGAGGCTTTTGATTGAACTCAACCTCATCCGACTAATCAAATCCATTAACTCACCTCCATTCATGTCACACATTTGTAGGCCAAGAAAAAATGGAGCAACAAGTACCTTTTACCACAAGAATTCCTAGATATTATAATCCTTATTGCTTGAATCTAGGGGAGAGACATCAAATCCACTAAATCTTCCAAAACAATCACTTCAACAAGAAATGGTAGTGTAACCTTATTTTTCTCCTAGGTTTCAATACTTCATGAATAACCTTAAAATTAGAGATTTGATTGAATGATAAAAAAACTACAAGAAGGAATCTATATTAGAAGAATTTATCAATTGAGTTGCCAAACTCCCCCATAACTTTGATATGTCTAAAAATTCCCTTGAGCTTGTCTTTGGCAATCCATGGGATAACTTATTCTCACAAGAATAAGATCTAATCCTTGGAAATAATATATTGGTTCAACTCTCATTTGGCCATAATTATGTCCCTACTTTATCTACCACACCCACCATAGTATTGAGTTACAACCCCATTCCCACTTCACAAATTTCACTCAATATACCTTCCATTCCCATGCAATCATCTACAACCCAAACCATGGTCCATGTTTCTAGATCTCTACCTCCCATCTCCACATCCATCCCATTCACCATTCCTTCTTATATCCCATCCTGCAACCTCTCTCAAGAACCTTCATCCCAACATGTCTTTGCTTCTTCTCATGTCCCTCATTCATCCTTCATATATACCATTCCACCTCCATCCACATATATCCCTTGATTATCTTCATCTTATTTCCATCAACCATCATCCTCTTGTATTCCTCAATCCTTTTTATTCCATATCCCTAAAGCACCTCCTTCTTACATTCCTCAATCCTCCTACATACCACAAACCTCCACATCCTACCTCCTACAAACATATTGTGTATTCTCCATTCCACATACATATTGAACACTAACCTTGACCATGATCCTCTTCATATCTCAATTTATTCACATTCAACCCATAATCTAATCTAGCATACCTTAATCCTCATCCCCATGGCCAATACACTATGCCTCCAAGTGTTAATCAAGTAGTTATCACACCTAGATCTATTCTCAATCAAGAGTAGGAAGACATTAAATTTTCCCTCAAGATTTTATTAGGCACTACAAAGAAACAACTCAAGTTCAATTACTTGTGCCCTTTCCCATTTTATCATTCCATCTCAATGATCCCTTTCCCTCAACACTTGAAAATTGTAAAATTTGATAAATACAAAGGGAAGGGTGACCAAAACATGATCATGTAAAGGATTTTTTCATGGAAATTCCAGGAAGTGGAATATAATGATAACTACCTCCTTCATCTACTCCTTTGAAGCTTAAGTGGAAAAGCCCTGGAAGGGTTCATGCATATTCCCCACAACTCCATCTCAATATTTTTTTATTTATCAAAAAAATCCCACTTCTCCTACAATGTGAAACATGAGTTCACTATGTTGGACCTTTGTGATTCTTAGAAACATAACAAAGAAATTTTTACAGAATATTCGTAATGATGGAGAGGAATTTCTAGACATGTTCCTTTCCCTATGATGGAAAAACAACTCGTCAACAATTTTATCCAAAATTTGAATCAAGAAATGTCCTTTCATTTACAATTCTATTATGATTCAAATTTTTATGAGATAATCAAAAAGGGGGTAACCATTGAGAAATCCTTTATTGAAAATGTTTTGGTCAATATTTACAAAGAGAACATGACAAACAATATAATGGCAAGCCTAGATTTTGGGCTAAGAACAAAAATCTTGTTACTAACAGTGTCATCGATGCAAAGAATGTGAAAACCAAAACCACATAAAACCCCAATAAAAACATAAACACTCTTTGTGATACTAATACTATATTAGCTCCTTGAGGAAAATCCAAGAAAAAATAAAAATAATCCTAAACATAAATTTAGAACACTTGGGGAGCCCATGTATGTTGTGTTCAAAAAACTTGTGCAAATGAACATGGTTACCTTTCTTATGACACAACCATTTGATGACTCAAAGCCTAAACCATATTGGTAAAAGGAGAATGAATATTGTGATTGTCATAGGATTAAAGGTCACACCACAAACAAATGCATGAAGCTCAAAAACTACATCCAAGACCTTATCGATAAGGTTTAAATTGAATTAGGAGTGTCATCCTCTTCACCAAATAATCAATTGGGAATATACCAAAATTTCTCTCTCAAACACTCTCAAGGTCAACAATCCCCATCCATCAATCCTAATCAAGATAAATACCCAAGGGAACCACACTAATAATGTTAGTTATAGAAAATTGCATTTTAATAATGACAATATTATGTGATGCATTAAAGAAGTGCCTTCACAAGTTGCTATGATTGAAATCAAGCCCAAATATCTTGAATATGTTGTCACCACCTATCATGGTAGGGTCACTATCCCTAGACCATCCACCTCCTCATCCCACAACTCCTAGTATAACTTCTTGGATCATTTTGGGAATACCCCAACATAAATCTCAATCCTTGCTCTTCTTAGATCATCATCCATATATAAAGAAATATTGAACCAAGCTTTGCAAGAGTCCCATGTTCCTAATGATATTTTATGACCTAAAAATTTGATTATAAATTTGAATGATAACAAAAAAAATCAAAAGTATTCACAATAAAACTTTGAAAAAAATCACACCAATAAATCAAATAAGACAAATTGATTTTTAAATCAAATGCAAAAAAAACTGCATATGAATAGTAGCATACAACCTACCTTAGCATAGCTCTATTGTCCTCCTATCTTGCACCTTGGAGAGATGGTGTTATAGTATTTTCTCTTAGATTTTTAGTAGCGCAATAGCATAAAAGAACTTATAATACAAGTATAGTTTCTTCACAATGATTTGGGAGGAGGAATAGATAATAAGAAGGTTAAATTTATATATGTTTGGTGACACTAATCAATAATCAAGATTTGAGGAGAGATTCAAAAGATTAATGATTCAAAATCGATGAGAGGAATTGAGAGGGAGTTAACTAATCTCTTGGTTCTAGCTAACTAATCATATGGATCAATTAAGAAGATTGATGGGATTGATAACTAAGATTGATAGTTAATTGATTGCTTAGTGAACTCGAAGTGAGTGGGAGTGAAGTGGATTTAATTGAGGAGTGTACTAAGATTAAGTCTCAATCAACTGATGAGGTGGAAATGCATGGATAATTAATAATTAAATGAATTAATTATTAATTAAATATGCAAGGTGGAAATAAATAAATAAAATAAATGATTTTATTTATTTTGGATAATATTGAGAAATAGTTGGATAAATTAAATAATTAAAACTAATTATTTAATTTGAGAAGTGGGAATTGGATAATGAAATAATTAAATAATAATAAATTATTTAATTAACCTTTAGGAAAAAAGAATAATTAGTAATTTAATTAAATAACGTTAATTATTTAATCAATATAGATGAAGAGTGGTGAAATAGACAATTTAATCAAATAATTCAAAATTATTTAATTAAAGTGGAATTGAGAGGAAATTCAAAATTAAAATTAATAAAATAATTATACAACTAATTTAATTATCATGATGAAGTGAAAATGATCATTAATTTCATCAAGTAATAGAATTATTTAATTAAATATCAAAGATGAGTTAAGTCAGATGACCAAAAATGACTTATTTTGGAAGAAATACATTAGTTAGATTTAAGTGTCTATAGATATTTATCTTGAATGATTCCAAGAACTTACATGTCATATTTCATTCACTTATTATTTTTCCTTTAGCTATAATGACATGCCACCCATTGATCCATCTTATAATAAAGCATTACATATTGAGGTCCTCATTGTAAAACACAAAGTCAAATGGGTCTTACTTGATAATGGTTTTGTCTTGAACTTGTGTACCTTGAATTTTATCAAACAAGTGGGATACTTTGTAATGGATTTAGAGCCTCACAAGATCACTATAAAGGCCTATTATAATGTAGAGAGATATTATGAGGGCATGATATGTCTTCCAATTTAGGTGGGTTTGATATTACAATATATGACTTGTCATGTTATATATCTTGACCTTCCCTATAATCTCCTCAATTACCCATGTATCCTTTCCATGTAGGGTGTCCCTTTCACTTACCATCAATATCTCAAACTCCCACATAATGGAATTGAATTCACCATCTATGTCGATCCACATCCATTCAAATATTACCAAGCATTGGAAGCCCCTTTCTAGCATTACCATCATTTCCTTAGTATTGAGATTGTGTCTTCTAATGCAATATCATCATCATCTTACATCGATCCCACAACATTAGCCTCTTCATCCACTCCATCCACCATCCCCGAATCCAAAATCCAAAATCCCTAAGGTCAAGATTAATGGAAAAGGTTGCAGGGAGTATGAATTGCAAAATACCTTGCACATTAGCATGATGCCTCTATATCCATGTATTCATGTAGTAAACCATCTAATCAAAGATCTCAAAATATTCCCATCATCATGATTTATTAATCCAATATATTTTCATCACCAAGTACTATAGAGAGAGATCAATTGGAGGAAGACATTAATTAGTGGCTGTATCAAGAGGAATTAAACCAAAATAATACTCTTCTTGAGTATTTTCAAGATAAATTTATTATTCCTCATCTCATCAATAAAAATATGAACTATAAAGGAATAATATTGGGCCTTCATGAGAAAGTAATTATATAACCCATTGATCCTCTAGTCAACGAGGATAATAGAGGACTTGGATATGCATATCCACAGGTATAATCTATGATATCATTAAATACTTTTGAAAATGTTGATATGGTTTTTGATGTCATAGAAAATATTGCAAATGGGGTTATCTTAGCCTCATTTGATGATTTAGATATATCCCCATTATTCACCAATCACTCCATCCTGACTATTGACCTCCCACTTTTCTATCCAAAACTTATTTATTGGGACCAACAAAGATCTCCACCTCTCGATGTGTTTCAAAATGATGAACCCTTCATCAATTTTTTGGACCTTTGTGATGACATACCTCTTGGGGACCATAAATGATTAGGATTTTTCTCTAAACTTAATTTTAGTGCTTATTCTAGGTAGGATGAATTCCTTAGTCAGAAAAGTAATAATAAAAAGAAAAAGAAAAAATCCTCTAGTGAAAACCTCTTTGATGCACTTTTAGATTTCAAAAAGGTAAAAAGAAAGTATGTATCTTTGAGTGAAAACCTCCTTGAGGTACCCAAAGATGAGGAAATTCATCTTCCCATTATGAATATGCAAATACCTAAAATATCCACCATCCCGATTAAAGAAACTCAAGATATCAACTTGGGAACAAACGTAGAGCCGAAAATCACTCATCTTGCTACCATCCTCTCTGCAAAACAATGATAGGTTATCTTTCATGTCTTGCACAAAGGGTATAAGAAATTTTCATGTTCCTATATGAATATTCTTGGTCTAGACCCATCATTAGTAGTTCATCACTTGGTCATGCATCTAGATGCTAAACTAGTTAAGAAAAAACTCAAAAAGATGCATCCACAACTAGTACTTTTGGTGAAAGTAGAACAAGAAAAGATTCTTGAAGTGGGATTCATCTAGCCAATGGACTATCTAGAATGGGTCTCAAATATTATACCAGTTTACAATCCAATTAGGGGCATCCACATATGCACCAATTTTAGATATATAAAAAAATATTGTCCAAAGGATGAATTCTCATTGCTTAACATTGACATCATTATGGACCTTACAAAATTTCATGCTATGTTATCACTTATGGATGGTTTTTAAGGATATAATCAGATATGAATTGCTATTGAGGATAAATATAAAACCAATTTTACCACCCCATGTGGAATATTATATTACCAAGTAATTCCCTTTGGTCTAAATAATGTAGGGGCCACCTACCAAAGAGTTATGACCATCATATTCCATGATATCCTCCACATCATCATGGAGGATTATGTTGATGAATTGCTAGGTAAATATATGAAAAGGGAAGAGAATCCACAATTCTTGAACATATCTTTAATCACCTAGTATAATATTAGTTGAGGCTAAATCCCAATAAATGTGTCTTTGGTGTCACTTCAAGAAAGCTTAAATAGGATTCATTTTTCCAAAAGAGGGATATAAGTTGATCTTGAAAAGATCAAGGCTATTATGGGAATGCCTCAACCTAAAAATATCAAGCTATTAGATGGTTCATTTCTCTACTTGTAGATAAATATTAATCATTCACACATCTCCTCCAAAAAATATCATTTATTAGTGGGATTATTCATGTAAAAAAGGATTCAACAAGATCAAGGAGTATCTAGCTACACCACCAGTTCTCATGCCTCCCATTCTAGGAAAAAAATCCTTTTGTACATATCCACTACCTCAATAGTACTGGGGAAATCCTTGCCCAACATGAAGAAAATGGAAAGGAGTGGGCTATATATTATATTAGTCGCACTTTGGTTGGTTATGAGCTTAAATACACAACCATGTAGAAAGCATGTTTAGCTATCAACTTTAGCTCCCAAAATATTTGAGACTATATGCTCAACCATCAAAGTAAGCTCATCTCTAAGGTGGATCCTCTTAAGTATCTTCTCTCAAGAACATCTCTTATTGGACACATGGCTAAATGGTTCATGTTAATAAGTGAGTTTGATATAGAATATATGGATCAAAAGGCCATCAAGGTACAATATTTATAGACTAGCTAGATAAAGATCCTTTAGTAGACACACATCATTTGATCATTTATTTTCTTGATGAATCCATCTTTATAATTAAAAAGAATAATTATGGAATCTTTAATTTGATAGATTATATACACAATATGGGTTAGGCACAGGGATCCTCTTCATCACCTCACAAGGTTATTTTATCCCCAAATCATTCAATTGGATTTCACTTATACCAATAATATGTCAGAGTATGAAGCCTTGACCATAGGATTGAAAATGGTTGTTTAGTGGAATATCACCCAACTTCAAGTTTATGGGGATTCTTAACTTATCATTAAATAGGTAAATGATAAATTTCAGACAAAGGATAATAAGTTTCTTTCTTAAAAATATATAGTCGATAGTTTCAATAAGTGCTTCATGCATATCTAGTTTGAATGTGTCCCTCACCTTAATAACAAATTTATTGATGGCATGGCCACAATTGGGTCTTTGTTGGATATGCCACATGATAGTTAGAGATGTGAGCTCTTTGTAGAACAACTACTCATCTCAGCTTATAGTGTACCTGATATTGACATTGTGTGTGAGATGATTGTTCTTGAGTCTCCATAGTACCATGATAGATACACTTACCTCCATGACCAATTCCTTCCACCTAATCTTACAAATAAACAAAAAAAATCATTTATCCAATGCTCATCCCACTATACCCTTTTGGGAGATACACTTTCTTGATGAGGTTAATATGGTTCTCTACTATGATGTTTCAACACAGTTGAAGCTAATATTTCATTGCAATAGGTCCATGATGGTATTTGTAGGGCCCATACTAGTAGAATAGTCTTGGAAAAAAATCTTCAAAGAACAAGGTATTAATATCCTACTATAGAGAATGATGCCTATAAATATGCCAAGTGTTTCCTTCCATATCAACAACATGGTGATCTTATTCATGTACCTTCACAACCATTGAAAACCATCACTACACCTTGGCACTTTTCTCAATGGTGCCTTGATCTCATTGGAAATATCCATACAACCTCTTCCAATGGACATAAGTTCATTATTACCACCACTGATATTTTATAAAGTGGGAAAAAGTCATCCCCTTCACCCTCATTATCGACACTCAAATATCTAAGTTTATCTTATACTGCATAATTTCCATTACAATATCCAATCTTCCATCATCATGATAATGGTAGATAATTTAAAAATCAATAAGTTTGCAATCTTTGTGAACATTTACACATCTAACATCGATGGTCTACTCCATATTACCCTTAAGGTAAAGGTAAAGGTGAGAAACCAATAAAACCTTGCTCAAAATAAAATATCAATGATACTGGTCATGACTGGAATATCCACCTTAATCCTACCTTATGGGACTATTGTACTAGCATCTGTACACCCACTAGATCCATGCCATACTCCCTTTTTTGGTGTAAAATCCATATTTTTAATATATTTTGAACTCCAATCATTTTGTATCTCATTGAAAAATCTTATCAATGATGAGTATAGGGTTGCAAGCTTGCACAATTTGGAGCTCTTTTATGAACGGTGTCTCAATACCTTCAATCATCTTGGGGAATATTAAAACCATCTCTGAAGAAGTTACACAAAAAAAATCAAACCTAGGGAATTCCAAATAGGTAATTTTTTCTTCAAATAAAATAAGAAGAATCTCCAAGACCATGAAAATGAAGGTAAATTTAAAACTAATTGGCTAGGTACTTATGTGATCACCAGTCACTAAATATGGATATGGTGCATATTAGATAGCTACTCCTAAAATGGAACCTTTAAATGATCCTCTCAACATAATCCAACTCAATAAGTTTCATGCCTAAATCCATGTAGTATCTCACCTTCCAAAAATTAAAAAAAAATCATTTTTTTGAAAAATTGAAAAAACATAAAATAGTAAAGAGAAATAACCCATCTTATGGTGAATACCATTCCTTTTGGTGCCTTGGACAATCACCATGTTAAAAACCTAGAAAATAGGTTCCATGTGTAGTGAGGCAATTCCATTATCTTGTTTTTCCTCATCTTGCATTTGTGTCATCCCCTACTCTACCTATGTACTATCCACCTATCCAATTATTGATCGGTGTCCTTATTCCTTATCACTCATCTATCCATCCCATTGTACTCCTAATTGATCTTTTTGATTATTTGGATAACTATCCCATCCATAAGCTTCATGCATGGGTTTGTTAACATGTCTTGATAGTCCTTATACACGTTCACAATAGTCAACTCATAATACAAGATATCATGCAAAAAAGAAACATCCCTTGTAAATACTGTACATCTTGTAAATAGATCCAATCATGTGTTGTCATCTAGCTCCATCCTTATACATACATGTATTAGGTGTTATCCTTTTTTTCATTATCCTTGTGTCATCAATAATCCCCTACAAGTTTGTCCTTCAATAGTATCCATTAGTCACATTGGGTTTTAGGTATCTCGATTGCCTCTTGTCATGAGCACCCTAAGTCCCACCCATTCATCATTAGCCTTCGCAAGATATATTGTTCCTCACATCAGGCCATATATCCCCCATCCATCATCCTTATGGAAAAATTTACTTGAGATAATTAGTTATTCATTGATTCTTTTCAATCTTTGTTTATCATTTTTTTGATCTTCTTGTTTTACCTACTTTAGGTCACTACAATCCATCATATCATGGTGTGCTTTGATTAGTGGAACTAGCAGAAATTTCTTGAATTTTATGTGTTGTTTTTCATGGTTTGTCCCATGTTGTACCCAATAAGGCCCTTTGAGACCTTGTGTTATGTTGGTATATTCCTTCTCTTTATAGTTTTCTAGCATCGTGCTCGCCAAGGTCCATTGCGACCTTATAGGAGGTTGGAGTAACCTTTTTTTTTGTTGAATTAGTCCTATACATGTGATACAATATTACCTTGGTTCCTCATACATTGGTGCATAGTTTCTCATGCTATATCAAATTAAGTGCTCACCATATATCACTTTATTTTGTTGCAATCCCCCCACCCTCCATTCATTTTATCCTACCCTTCACCCATTTATATCAAATTGATGAGACAACCAACATAAGTCCCCCCTATGAACCCCATATATTCCTATCTCCTATCCATCTATCCCATTTATTTTTCCCTATCCCACTTAATCATTGGTTTTATGTGCACATGAATTCTTGTCCATGTTTCTTTCATTGGTCTTTCTCTTGTGTCTCTCATACTATGCCTTGGAACTTGCATCCATCTATTATCATATGTATCTCATCCATCTTATCATTTCATTATCATTTAGATCATATTTTAGGTGTTTATATTTTTTAGTCTAAGCATCCTTTCCATATCATTTATCATTTCATTATTATTTAGATTGAATTTTAGGTGTTTAAATTTTTTAGTCTAAGCATCTTTTCCACATCTTTTATAATTTCATTATCATTTCTATATTGAATTTCAGGTGTTAATATTTGTTCAATTATGCATATTTTCCATATTATTTATCATTTATATTATATTTTAGGAGTTTATATTTTTTTTCTAAACATATTTTCCATATCATTTATCATTTCATTATCATTTAGATTGTATTTTATTTGTTTATATTTGTTAGTCTAAGTATCCTTCCATATATCATTAAAATTTCATCATTCATTAGGTTCATTTTAAACCCATTGTAGGTTAGCCAACCATAAACATAATTTACATGCATCCTTAAATCACATTATACGTATCATATAAATCATGAACCTCATTACCACCTACAATATACAAAATAAATCACATTCATTTGATACTTATTGCTATACATAATCATCATAAGCATATAGGTATCCACAACCTACATCACCCATGTTAGTATATATATATATATATATATATATATATATATCACCTAGATCACACAAATCATGCAACATATGCATGATCATAAACTAGCATGTAAATCATCACATATCATAACCATCACATACATCCATTATAAATAATCCCATGCATACAGATGAGTCAATCATCGCACATCCATATATATTAATAATAATAATGTATAATATCTATCATATATATATTCGTAATCAAAATATATCTCATATCTACATCAATGTCATGCAATATGTACATCGACTCTATGAAGCATAGTAAAAAACGTGCCCTTAGGAATATCCTCAAAACTATCTCTATACCTATATTGCTTGCTACTACTAGCTCCCTATGAGTGTCTGTACGACCCTAGTGCTCCCTTTCCTCCTAGTGTTGGTGGTTGTGTCCTTGGTGGTGGTGACTACCACATCATCTATCCTATCATCATAGATCTCAATCTTTCTAATCTCAACCCACTCCTACCTAATTAACTACTCTATATGAATCCTAGTTCCCTATGGGCTATTGATATCACTTGTTCATAGAATCTCCTGTAGTAGGTTGCCTTTTTGGATTCTCATGAAAAATAATATACCAGATGCTTGATCCCCTTCCTTACCACTATCCCTCTAGCCACATCCCTCTCCTTCCTAATTTGGACCAAGGTTTCCTCTAGCCTCTCCACTCTAGCAATGTCTCCCTTTGCTCTCTACAAGCCATCCACCTCTACCTTCACCCTTTGTTTCCATGGTGTGAGTTTCATTCTCTCTAAGTCCAACACATCTTGCACCAATATTAGGGTTTTTATCTCTAGTGTCACCACATCCATCTCCTCTTGCAACATATCCAACCTCACCTGCATGACATCTACATGACTTGGGGCCTAAGACAATCTCTTCTCCAAGTTTTCTCTCCCATCTCCCATCCACTCCTCCATCCTATCCTCCTTGTGGTTGTGTTGTGCCAGTACCTATGCATGTCCTTATCTAACCCCTACTCCCTCATCTCCTCCTAGTCCACCAATATCAACGTTCATGCCATTTGAGCTTGAGGAACTCAAGAATCTTGAGTTATCACTATCATTGTTGTTGCTACTACTACTAAATTGCATCTCTTACTCCATTATCAGATCCTCTCCAATAATCTCCTCCTATTGAACACCCAAAATACTAAGAGGAGGGTGAATCAGTATTCTATTAAACTTTTGAACACAACGTATCCAATCACCAAAACATATTAATAGAAATGAGGAATGAAACAATATACATCCACAAGATCACATGACACATGAACACCAAGATTTTTATGTGGAAAACCAAAAAAGGGAAAAACCACAGTGAGGATTAGCTCAATATATTATATTTGAATATAGTATATTATAGGGGCTCTCTACCTCGATGCATTGTCCTTATAAGGCTCACAGCTAGAATTAGATACAAAATAAAGATGGATACTTAGCCAAAATGTGATCTGATACAAAGTGCACCTTCCTTGTGCTAAATTCAATTCCTTTGAAGCTCTGAATACAAAATACTACTCTTCTTAGTAGTCTCTCAACAATTCTACTCTTATTCTAGTCTCACACCTCTGAATTTGCATGTTCACCTAATATAACACTTCTTGCACCTGATGTGCCACTTGTACTCTCTCATCCATCCTCACAACTCAATTTTTTCTTGCAAATATATACCCAATTACATTTGCATACATCAATTAGGTCGGCCTAATTAGATGTGACCAAAAAACAATTCAAAATAGCTTTGTTGGCTTCACACATGATTCAAAAGCTTCTTCACACTCAAATTAAAAATGTAATACATAATTTAGGTCAGGATGGACCTAAATTAGATCCTACAAACATCTATATTATATATTTAATCTTTCACAATACATATCATGTATTAGGTCAGCTAGGAATTAGACCTAATCACAAAAAAAAATCAATCACATACACTTCTCCATGCAAGTTACTTCTAGATTTGATCTTTCTTGAAATTCACACTTAGTCGACATCAGTAAGTATAGCTTTAGAATATTAGCACAGAAAACATTCTTCTCAAGGACAAGTGGAATCTCCCATATTGATATACTAAACAGAGAAATGACTGCGATACACAAAGCTAAACATTGTCAATGATATCTTCTAGACTATTTCACAAAACATCACAAAATATTGATTTTTGTTGTATCTAATAATCTTGAAAGCATGGTTAAAAGTGTAGAGATATATCTTTTAGTACGAAGGAGTGTGGAACCAAAAATTGATGCACTGAACTACAAAACATTCCGTAAAAGTGTTAAGCTAATTTCCTATACAACCATATTTACTAGACCAACTTATTTTGTACACATCTTTAGTAGCACTTCCAAATCATACTAGGCTGATCATAACAATGTTTACATCATTGAAAACACTGGATCAAGTAGTATTATGTAATTCATGCTCATGTTGCCAACATTTCAAAATTTCCAACAATCTCCTTCTTCCAATAATCTCCCCCTTTGTCATTTATGGCAACATGCATAAGAAGAATAATCTCACCTCTTCATTATCATCACTCCCCTTTTCTCTTTTCTATCCCCCTTTGAAATCAATGGCAAAGGGCGTGCCAAAAATTTGTAAGCTTCCCCTTATGAGGTCAAATAGTTAACTTGAGGATGCAATTTCTTGAAGCTTCTAAAAAGTGTCTTGCCACTCAAAATTTCCTTCTTCCCACTATTTCTTTGTTGCAGTGAGTGTCCTGTATATAATTTTGAGCTCCAATAGATTTTCTTCTCCTTCTTTCAAAGTACTGAGATCAAGGTTTATCTTTGAGCTCTTATTAGTACTACCAAGAGCACTTGAGATCGGTATATACTTTATCTTTACTAAGTCCATTAACTTTATAAACTGCCTGATCATTTCATCTATTTGACTCTGTAGGGTGAAGAATTTATCATGAAGCTCCATTATATAGATCCAAGTTTTATCATCCTTGTCTTTCATTGGATCATAAGAATATGCATCAATGTTTATCTGAGTCTCAATTCTACTTAAGTCATCTTTTATACTTTGAATGATGTTTGGCCATTTCATGCAGTATGACAGTATATTCCTTGCTTATTTTGCATAGTTTTGCACTTCTCTCAAGCATTTTGTAACCTTTTGATGTGATTTTGTACATTTTCTTGAGATATTCACCAAGTTCTATCTTACAATCCATGTCCCAGTATCAACTTCAATTTTACTTTTCAATCCAGAGACATGTTCTTTAAAGGATTTGATCAAGAGATTAAGATTTTCCATAGTAGATAATGAAAAATCAAAACTTACACTAGGGATTACCTCTTGTAGGGCTCTAATGGCTTCATCCAAACCTTGCACATCTGTAGACCTGACACTGATCTCATGCTCATGAACTCTTTCAATATCAACAATTTCTTGTTTGATTCTACCAACAACCGGATGACTGTCTATGAATTTTGTCTTTTACTAGCTCTCTTAGAGCATCTGAAATCCTCTACACTCACCTCTATTGTACCAATATATTCAAGACTACTGTGAAGGGCTTCTGCATAGCTAACTATTTCATCCTTTGATACTTCATAATCCAATTCTAAGATGGTTCTAAGTTGAATAGCTTCAATAAAGCAAAAACCAGTAGAGACAAGAAAGGTAATGTCTTTTGAATATCTTCTCACCACATCTCTGGGAATACTCATTCTCTTATTCATCCTGCTTTGAAATACTCTAAAGAATGTTGCAAGGGCATATTTCTGAGAATCCATACTTCCAAGTTTTTTCATGTATTTTTCTATTTGATGTGCAATTAGTTATGCATTTTTCCAATTTATTTGTCCAACCACCAACACTTCTTTCGAGAAGTAGAGAAATAGGAAAATTACTAAGGTTCCATACAAAAATGTACACTTCTTTTTCGTAATGTCTCTTAGGTTCTTCATTATTTTTTGACAAAGCAACTCACAAAGGTCATAGTCAACATTTATTTCAACCATATCAAGGGCCATATGAAATGTAATAGGAGGGACAGAGCTTACACTATTTGACTGGTAAATTTTTTGACCAATAAGTATGGTTGGAAATCTAACTACTAGGTTTGCAATATAATTCACTATGAATTCCTTTTGTTCAAGAGTAGATCCTATTTTCTCCATTATATCCTTTGTATTGTTGTATTTTGATCAAGAATTGGTCCAATGGACCACAAACCGATTACATCCTTAATTAATTCATTTGTATTGAGTGAGGGCCATCAATACATATGGATTGATCATAAATTCTGCTCAATACCATTCCGATATACTTCTCCTGATCTTCAAAATTCAAAAAAAATCGCCATACATCCAACCTCTTTTCACTTAGGGTTTTATACTTAGATTTTAGTATCATCATCTTCTCCCAACTCATTTTTCCATAGAATAGATAACCTACCAGGTGATATGTCTTCAATTTTCCCATGAATATATGCTTTAATGTATTCAGTAGCTAAAACCCCAATAGGAGTGCGAGAGAATGCACCCAAGGGATCATCCAACAATACCTTAGCAGAATGCCTCTTAAGCATTGGTTGTGGTCTTTGTGAATTGCCTACTACTTTTAGTAATTCTATTATATTTAAATTTCTTTCAGAGAATTATTTTGAAAGACAGAAGAATGTGCAAAATTTGCAAAAATACCTCTTCAATAGCTTGGCGAACTAGGGTCTTTATGTTCAGCTTTCGGATGATGCTTTGAACCCTTCCACAATTCTTTCTTCTTCGAATGTCTTTGAATAAATGAATTTCCCTTCACACATATGTATTTAACTCTCTGATTTCACCTAACTCCCACAATAAATGCCTTAGACCGAAAGATAATGTTCCAAAAAATGTGTATACAGACATCTTTCCATGCTCCAAAAATTGCCGCATTGCAATATTTTCTACCGTAATTTTCTTCTATAGCTTCATAAATTTCTCTTCCATGATATATCTTTGTGCCACATCTTAACACCTTGTATTTCCAGGGGGATATTAGAATTTTTTGTTATTTCTCCCCCTAAGCTCATACCTAGGTTTAATTTCCAAGTGAATTATCTGCACCAGAGGGAGGCATAGATGCATTTGAAGTTCCTGGTTAATCTTTGTTCCCAAATTCCTCTTTCTTTCTCCATATCTTGTCCATTTTCTTCTTAACCTCAGTAGGATCAACTTTCTTCATAGGTTCATTCCTCTTTATCAGATTAGATTGTATTATGTTTTTTGTTTCTGCAAAATCTTAAAATATGTCTAGGCTTGTTGTAAAAGTAGCATACAACACTTCTCTAGCTTCTATTCATCCTTGATCTGCACTAGTTAGCTTTGTGTGTAAACATATTGCATGTATAGCAGTAACCATTGAAAGAATGAGCCATTCTACTAGTATTACATCTATTCATCATCTAACTTCTACATTTAACAACTCTATGTCCAAATTTATTGCATGCAAAACATTGTTTGTAGAAGGATCCAATATTCTGAATCTTTCTACCCCTACATTCTATTTCCTTATGTCCAAATTTATTGTAAGAAAAACAAATACCATTGAAAAATGGGTACCTTTTAGCATTTGGTTTTCTGATGGAAGATCTTCCAGCATTGCTTCTTTGATTTTCTAAATTGTCTTACATTTCTTTGAGTCTTCTTTTGATTGTCAACCTTGTTAGGTGTCTGATTTTCCTTTGAACTTTGTCCTTCTTCAAGTCCTAGACCACCTTTATCCTTAGAAGGTTTATGTCCTGCAATTACTTTATCAAGCATAGTAGAACTTGTTTTGAATTTTTCCTCATGTATTCTTTCCTTTTCCAGATCTGGTCTGAGATTTGCCACTTCTTGTTCAAATCTTGAGAATTCTTCAGTCTTTCTTAGTACCAATGCATTCAGACATTCCTCAATTCTCCTTTTTTCTTCCATTTTCACTTTCAATCTGGTGATGTCTTCATTTTCTTTCTTCAACTATGCATTGACTTCCCTATGTCTTTCTTTGGACTTCTTGATTTGATCTTTCAACTTTTTGATGCAGTCATTTGCTTCCTGAAGGTTTTCTTTCAAACCCTTATTCTCACTTTCAACCTTATCAAGATCTTCAAGGGTTGCTTTAAGTTCTTCTTTTTCAATCCAATAGGCGTCTTCTATATGTTCAGTTGTAGAAATTTCTTTCGAAGGAGCAAGATACTTTCTATCAGCCATGTGTTCAAACTCTAAGATTTTCCTCAAGCTGTTAGGATTTTCTAAAGGAACCAAGCTCTGATACCAATTGTTAAACACCCAGAATACTGAGAGGGGGGTGAATCAGTATTCTATTAAACTTTTGAACACAGCTTATCCAATCAACAAAACATATTAACATAAATAAGGAATGAAAGCATAAAACATCCACAAGATCACATGACACATGAAAACCAAAAAAATTATGTGGAAAACCCAAAAAGGGAAAAACCATGGTGAGGATTAGCTCACAATATATTATATCCGGATATAATATATTACAAGGGCTCACTACCAAGACACGCTATCCTTATAAGGCTCACAACCAAAATTAGATACAAAAAAAGATGGATACTTAGCCAAAATGTGAGCTGATACAAAGAACACCTTTCTTGTGTTGAATTAGGTTCCTTTGAAGCTCTGAATACAAAATATTGCTCTGCTTAGTAGTCGCTCAACAATTTTTCTCTTATTCTAATCTCACCCCTCTTAATTCACATGTTCGCATAATATAAGACCTCCCGCACCTGATGTGCTACTTGTACTCTCTCATCCATCCTCACAACTCAAAATTTTCTTGAATATATATACCCAATTACATCCACATACGTCAATTAGGTTGACCTAATTAGATATGACCAAAAAATAATTCAAAATAGCTTTGTTGGCTTCACACATGATTCAAAATCTTCTTCACGCTCAAATTAAATATGTAATACATAATTTAGGTCGACATGGACTTAAAGTAAATCCTAAAAAAATCCACATTATATATTTAATATTTCACAATACAAATCATGTATTAGGTCAGCCAGGAATTGGAGCTAATCACAAAAACTTTCAATCATACATACACTTCTCCATGCAAGCGACTTCTAGATTCGATCTTTCTTAAAATTCACAATTATCCATTAGTAAGTCTAACAATATAATTACAACACAAAAATATTCTTCTCAAGGAAATGCAGAATCTCCCACACTAATATACTACACAAAGAAATGATTGTGATACACAGAGTTGAACTCTGTCAATTATATCTTCCAGACTATTTCACAAAATATCACAAAATCTTTATTTTCATTGTATTTGATGATCTTGAAAGCATGGTTAAAATCATAGAGCTGGATCTTTTAGTATGGAGAAGTGTGAACCTAAAAATTGATGCACTGAACCATAAAACAATTAGTAGAAGTACTAAGCTAATTTTTTATACAACTATATTTACCGGACCAACTTATTATGTACACATGTCTTCAATAATTCTTCCAAATCATACTAGGTTGATCATAATAATGTTGACATCAATGACAACATTGGATCAAGTAGTATTATGCAATTCATGCTCATGTTGCCAACATTCCAAAACTACCAACAATCTCCTTCTTCCAACACCTCCTCCTCTTCCTCTCCCTCTATCATTTTCTAGATATACCAATAGCTCTCCCATCACCCCATTCTCCAATAATCAATCCCCCTCACCTATGTATCCTTCCAACCTATACTAATGCTCTTATTCTCCCCACCACATCTTATCTCTCTACTAGAGTCAATTATGTTGGTATATTCCCTCAACACTAGGCCTTGTATGTTGCAATCAAACTTGGATCATACACACCTATGTGTGGATCCAATACCACCTCCTCCAAGACCTACCATGTCTTCGTTGCCTCTTTTCAATCAGCATATAGCCCCCATTGGCTCACCTATCATGATACATATGCAAACATATATGATCTTACCACCACATGTTGTGTAATGTTGAATTAGAACATAACCCTATCTAATCTATAATGCTCAATCAAGAATTGTATCACTCAATTAGATAACAAGGCATTAACATGTGCCTCTACACTCACACATCATCCTACCATCTGCTATTTTTCCTATAGGCCCTCCAAGTAATATCACCTAGTTGTCACTCATCTATTAATTGTTGCTAGTATCACATCCCCCACCTCCATGTATTTTAGGATCCATCCCCAATTTTATACCATAGGCTCCTTAGGATATTTTTCCACTCTATCCCTAATTGGTCTACACACTATAATATGCTCCCATACCCACACCTAAATGAGTGTCATGTGCCCAGTGCTGACACCTCTCCTATAGCACACCATGTGTATATCCTTATATATGGCAAGCATGCATGCCCCTATGGAAATCATTGTTGTTTCTCCACTATGTCCACCACATAGTTAGCAAGGCTCAAGGAGAAGTATTGTCCACTCTTATCGAGTATCAATATACCACTAACACCAATTCCATGTCATCCAAAGACATCTACATCCATCTACATCTAGCTACCTCCCACTATAAGGTAGGTCGACTCTCCCAAAGAGTGATGTTATCAAAGCATAAACCTATTGGGTGGTTATGTATAAAAGTTGTGTCTTGATAGGAACCCTCAAAATCCTCCAAAAATCCTCAATAGTCACCACCATCTCCCTAGAGGGGAGATGGAAAGTAGAGGTATCACTCCTCCACAACTTTTCTAATGCCATTTGTATATCCTTATTTTCTTAGATCATCAACATATAATCCATGTAGTACAATCCAAATCCCCTCAACACTTCCCAATTTGCATCCTAAAATTCATCCATGAAACTCAAAATAGTGGACTACCTCTCACGAGTCATCACTAGTAGCAGTCACTCCTCCACATCACCACCATCTATAAGCCTAACATGTCTAGCTAAAATTTACATTTTCCAACCCTCCCTTAGTCAATTTCCTTCCACTAAGGTAGCTTCACCAATATATAGAGCAATTCTATCATTTCTCCCACTCATTCGCCTATTTTTTGACATATTCACCCCTTTCTTTCTCAAATTCTATTTTATTGGAATATTCACCTATTTTCAAGCACATTCATTAAAAATTTGATGTATTCACCTCATTTTTTCCTATTCGTGCATTTTCCTAAACCCTTGCATTTTCTCAATCGAGGAGTCATTTTCCAATTCATGATCAGTGAATGTGTCCCACATGATCTCTTACCCCCTATAAATGCATCAAAAATTAACTTAAGGGAGTTTTTTTGTCATACCCTTTTACTAGTGCCTTCCTATCACCCATACCTCCTCACTTGATTAACACGATGATCCACTACAAGGATATTCATCGCTATCTCACTAGTCTTATTTTCTCCTCTCCTCCAATTCACTATTCATAAAGGTTAAAATAAATAATGTTTAACTCCTCCTTAGCCTATTTATTCACCTCATAATCACACTTCTTTCTACCATTTCTTCACCATGACTTTGTTTTTCTCCGTTCCTTTTTTTTCCACCCTTGTTTTCCATCCTCTATCTCAATTTTCTACTATTTTTTCCTTTCAAGAGGCCATCTAAGCCTTCTTTTTCTTGCATGTCCTCTCAAGGGGGCATCACCATCCTAGCTATTTTCTTCTATCCTACCCACATCGAGGATTCTATTTCATCTCTTTTTTCTTTATGTATGTTATATTTTATTTTTCTTTGAGATAACATTATTTTAATATCATTTCAATGAAGGGAAAATATAGATATCTAAAATTGAAAATTACATTTGGTCAATTTACCCTAATTTGTCCTATTTTTTATCCCTATATTAATTAATATTTTTATTATTTAATTAATAATCATCTATCATGATCTTAATCCTAAACTCATTCACGATTCTCCCATGTTATTTCAAGCATTTATAGTTATAATTTTGTCTTCAAAATGAGGGTGATTAGGTTTTAATTATCAATACAAAAACACTTTACTAACAATGTGCAGGAGTCGTTGATCCAAAGAGTCACAACCATTATATGTGGAGGCGACAAGATGCTTTGCAGAGATTTCTCCCATCAACACACAAAGCTTTAGAGGATACTAGTGATCATAGTGAACAAAGCAAGGGTATTCCTAAAGAAGAATCTTCCCTAACACCAATATCCATATCAAAAATAGAGGATACATCCCACACACAAATTATCACCATGGGTGATGCTGTAGTGGAAGACCCACCAGAGCATGTAACCTTTGAGTTCCCCATTGCCAACCAAGAGAGCGAAATTGCACTAAAGATAATACCTCTGTCAACATTACCTATCTTCTATGGGTTGGTCACAGAGGACCCAGATACATTCCTATTTTAGTTCGATGTGTTTTGTAGAATTTATGATTATACTACATATGCACATAGGCTCAAAGTGTTTCTATCAACCTTAAAGGATGCTGCTATGAGATGTTTCATGGGTTTAGGAAGAGATGTTGTTCCTAATTGGAATTCCATGAATACACAGTTCCTACAAAAGTACCAAGACTACTATAGAGGAATTGACAGAAAGAGAGATGACATATTTAGGATGTCACAAAAGGACGATGAAACTTTGGAAGACTACATAGAAAGGTTCCAATTTTTCCTTAAGGAATTCCACCAAAATAGACTCTTTAATGAGTCCTTAAAGTTGGTATTCTTAAGGGAGAATAAAAAGGATTGTATGGATGCACTTAGCCTCATTGGAGTAGGAGATATCTCTCAAGTACCATTTGAGGAGATTTGAAAGGCATGTAGGAACTATCCAAGGTCTTTCACAAAGAAGGTTAGAGGAGATAGAGCATCTTCCATCATCAAAGCATCCAATGGAGTCTCTAGAGTTGAATTGAGTAATTTTTTGTCCAATATGAAAAAGTATATTATCATCCATTTGGCTACATAGCTAGATACCCTCCATATCAAAAAGAAGCAAGAGGAGGAAAAGGCAGCTATTATAGAATACTACCCACATTATAGACAAAGAAGGACTAGTTGTAAATGCAAGAAGATGGAAAGTATCTCTGAGAGCATTAGAATTTCATGCATTGGAAGGAGAATATGGACAGTTATTATACATAGCTCAAAGAAAACCATGACAACCAAGACAAGGTATGCCCCAAGATCCTTTGAATTATAACATGTAATTGGAATCCTCAATCTTGGGCCAGTATGCAAAACCAATAATAGAAAATTCCTCAAACCAGTTGGAACCAACAATAAAAAAAAATGTGGCCATCAAAAAATTACCAAGGATCTAACTATAATTCCCAATGGCCACCCCAACAAAACCAATGACAACCCTAGTGGCAAAGACGACAACAATGGAAAAACCAAAACAAGAATTACCAGTATCCACAACATCAATCCATTATGCCAAACTCAACAAATTCAACACCACAACCACCTAGAGCACCTGAACTGCCAGCATAATCTACACCTAACCCCAATAACAAGCCTATTCAGCAATCCTATACTAATGAAGTTGTTCAATACCCCACTTATAGGGTAGAGGTGAGTGATGTCCACCTTAGATCAGGGAAGAGTTTGGTTGGGCCTTTATCTCCTTAAATTATTGAATTGATTGATGAGGAACTCCCAACAGAGACCTTAGACAATCAACTGAAGGAGCCTAAGTCAAATCAAGTTAACCAAACCAATCCAAGTATAGATCCACCATTCCCTGAAATATTAGTAGTTCAAAGACATTGAACACAAGCATAAACAAACCTATTGGGACAACTTAAAGATGTTTATTCAAAATACCCCTTATCCAAGCCATTAAGGAGGTTCCTATCTACACCAAAACTATGAGATAACTTTGCCTTTAAAATATAGGCAATAAAAGGAAAGATACTTAGACAGTACAGGTCCTAGGTCAACTTGTAAACATTATGTTGGGAAATATAACTGTTCCCAAGTATGCAAAACCTGGGAGTCCTATGGTGGATGTAAATATAAATGGAACTCTCATTAAGAACACTCTAATTGACTTGGGATCAGATATCAATATAATGACCAAAGAGACCATGCAGTTGTTACAGTTGATAGAACTCAAACCTGCACCCACTATTCTGCAGTTGGAAAATAGGTCCACAGTCAAGCCTGAGGGTATCATTGAGGACTTGGTGATAACATTAGATTCATGGGAGTACCCTGCAGATTTCATGGTCCTACAACCAAAATCTAATCTTGCAAGTTACCTCCTCATATTAGGAAGACCATGGTTGGTAACAACAGATGCCTTCATAGGTTGCAGATCTGGGAATATGATTATCTCTAATGGGAATGTGACTAAGAAATTAGTCCTTTATCCACCATCCCAACCACATGTAGACCTAGAACAAACCATTTGGCCTACCCTAAATGAGGAGGATCAATACTCCTTGCAAGCCTTGATGACTATTGAATGCAATCCACTGTTAGAACACCAAGATGAATATGACTTGATAGTAAACATCATGCAAAATGACTATGGTAGGGACCTACAACATTAGGACTGCTTGACATGTTTGCAGGATCCTCTACAAAATATTATCCATGTTAATTCATCTGAGTCAATTTCCCAAATATTTCACAATTTATTACCACACCAGTGTATCCCAAATATAACAGCACTTGACATCTCATCAGTGCAAATAGCATCCAAGACTTTAGAGATCATGTCAGGTAAAACATTGAACATTAACAATCAATTGACTGATAAACAACAAACATCATTGATAACTATGTTGCAAGCACACGCAAAAGCCTTTGCATAGGATTATCATGACATGAAGGGGATATATCCAGAATTGTGCATGCATAGGATTTACATCAATGATGGTTTTAAACCCACAAGATAACCACGAAGGAGAATTAACCTTGCAGTCAGAGACATAGTTAAAACATAATTATAAAAATTACTTGATGAAGGCTTTATATATCCTCTCTGATAGTCAATGGGTGTCACTTCTAGTAATTGACCCAAAGAAAGGAGGAAAGTGGAGAGTATGTGTAGATTACAAAGAATTAAATGCTACAACTAGGAAGGATCACTTTCTAGTCCCCTTCATTGATCAAGTACTTGATTCATTAGCAGACAAAAATTACTTCTCCTTTCTAGATGGATTTAGTGGCTACAATCAAATTAAGATTGCCCTAGAAGACTAGGACAAGACAAATTTACATGCCCTTGGGGCACATATGCTTATTTTGTCCTATTATTTGGCCTATGTAATACACCAACCACTTTATAGAGGGCAGTGTTGAGTATATTCTTAGACTTTGCACATGGAGGTTTATATGGATGATTTCATAACATATGGGAATACATACGATGAAGCACTTGGCAATCTAGAGAAGGTCCTAAAAAGGTGTCATGAACACAACTTTTACCCGAGTCATGGAAAAAATTTCATAATGATGACAAAATGGATTGTATTGGGACATTTTGTGTCAAATGAAGGAATTCAAGTGGACCCCAACAAAATTGATGTAATCTCAACAATCACTGTGCCTCAAAGACAAAAAGATGTTAGAAGTTTCTTAGGACATGTTGGGAATTATAGGAGATTCATTCAAGATTTTATAAATCTTACAACTCCACTATTTGTTTTACTATCCAAAGATGTAGAATTTGAATGGATAGTTTCTTGTCAACACTCTTTTGAAGCACTCAAGGTAGCATTGTTTAAAACCCTTGTCTTGAGAGGACCATATTGGACCTTACCTTTCCATATCCATACAGATGCTTCTGATTTTTCTATAGGAGTTGTACTTGGGTAGAAGGAAGGCAACAATGAGTATGCCATATATTATATTAGTAAAAATATACAAGGGGGAAAACTCAATTATATAGTGATAGAGAAGGAGATGTTGGTAGTGGTATATGCAATAAACAAATTTAGGTATTATATTATACGATATATAGTGATCATACACACTAATCACACAACAATTTGGTATCTCATGACCAAACTAGCATTTGGTAGTAGACTTGTCAAGTGGTTGTTGTTACTTCAAGAATTTGACATCACCATTGTGGACAAGCTAGGCAAAGAAAATGTAGTGGAAATTTTTTTATCCAAACTTCTAACCAAAATAGAAGAAGATGTTGATGATGATTCATTCCCAAATGAGCATTTATTTGTTCTATCTCTGCATACACCTTGGTTTGTAGACATTACCAACTATCGATTAGTAGGGCATACACCACCTCATTTCTCACTAAGAAAAGAGACAATTGGTTCACAAGAGTTTTCCCTACTCCTGGATAGTTGGATACTTATTTTATATAGGCCCAAATAACATCACGAGGATATGTATTAGAGAATATGAGGTATATGACATTGTTAGAGCATATCATGATGAACCCTATGGGAGACACTTTGCAACAAAGAGGACAACTCTTAATATTCTCAAAGTTGGCTATTATTGGCCACCTCTTCACAAGGATGCAGTGAAGTACAATTAGCAATAGCATCGTTTGAAAAATGAGGATTAGATTTTATTGGCCCACTATCACCAACATCTAAGAAATGAGGAGTACATACTAGTATGCATAAATTACCTTACCAAGTGGTGGAGGTTAAGGCTTTACAATTTTCTAGGGATGGTAATGTGGAAAATTTTATCTATGAGGACATATTTAAAAGATATGGAGTTCCAAGGGAAATTGTCACAGGCCAAGGACCCCAATTTACATCAGAGTTGATCATAAAATTGGTTCACGAATATGATATCAAACATAGGAAGTCCTCACCTTACCACCCTCAGGCTAATGGATAGGTGGAAGTCACAAATTGGGAGATTGAGAACATTCTAATGAAAACAATACAAAATCATAAGAAATATTGAGCAATTTGGTTGCTTGAGGTAGTTTGGCCCTATAGGACAACATGGAAAAACTTTGAGAATAACTGTTTAATTAGGTATGGACTTATCAACATCACAACAAGAGAGATTACACAACCTCAATGCAATTGGTGAAATTAGGATGGAGGTAATATACCACACTGAAGTTGTTCATAATCAATTAATCAAATGGCATGATCAGTTCATCTAAACCAAGGAATTTAGTGTAGGTGATTGAGTTTTTCTCTATGACAAAAGATATTAGGACTACAAGGGAAAGCTACAAACAAGGTGGCTTGGTCCCTATGAAATCAAGTAAGTGTTTTCCAATGGAGCTATATGGCTGCATACAATTGATAAAGTCAGGTTTTCCTTATTTCTTAATGGACATCGACTAAAGTTGTACAAGAAACCATTATAGACGGGTGATTTCCTTCTTTCATTAATACAACATTTTGATCCTTCACTTGACAATTCGACTATAACAACTACAAGTTCTACACATGACTCAATAGAGGAGCTACCCAACTCACCTACTATTATTATAGAGGTATGATTTTTTAAGAACCCATGTACTCCCCCAAACTAAAACTTTGCACTTTTCGGTGATAGTTTTCAGTTTTTTTGTATTTTTGGTTTGTTTTGATGATTGCAAATGACTTGAAAAGAAGTAATTTGAATAACAAAAATAAAAGGTATGCAATGCTACAGCTAGATGAAACCTTTCAATGAATATATATGACTGAAATGACATGAGAAATGTACCTACAATTTAGTGGACATTATTACAAACATTTTCCATGCATACTATTGATTGAATATGAACTAAAATAGGTAACTACAGTAATGATATAATGAAAAAAATTTGGTGTGCAACCATATATCTCCTTTATTGCATGCATAGATTTATTACAATTTGTTTAATGTTGGTTACAAACTAAGTGCAAGGTAAAGACTCTTAGCTTACATCGAATCATGAATGAATGTCACTACAATGTCTTATACCAAATATTAATGCAACTACAGCCACTATATGGCAGCGACTAATACAATGCTATGGAGCCTATATCAATAATATGAAATAGAAGAACCTGATATGCAGTAAATGATCGACCTCCTTTTAGCTAATAGAACCACTAGGATGCCATGATTTCTCTCTTTAAATGCTAAACAAAAAGATTAACAAAATCAGAAGATAAAATCTGTAGTTGACAAACCCTTATAGAGGTTGGATTTCAGCCTCTATGAACTTCTCCACCAAATAGATACAACCACAAAGCTTCCACCCCTTAGTCATCACCATCAAGGTAAATTGTTGCTTCTATCATAAGGCATTTCAACCTTGAGTTATGATGCCTCGTAGATAGGATAGTGTGACCAAGCTAAGAGGACACAATACGGCCTGTACCAGAAAAAGTATGGCCCAACAAGGATGTTCTGATGATTTTTTTAGTCTACTAATAGTTATTCTTCAAACCCTAGTCTAAACTTTTGAATCTTTCAACAATGAAGCTCAATGATGACTCCTGGATGAAGCCAATCTCACAAGAGATCCTTTGGAAGATCTTTCACAACCTCAAGTATGCAAAATTAATGAGAGATTTCATTCTCAATGATCAAGAATTATAGAAATTTTAGAAACCCTAGGTTTCTTCGTCTCCACAACAAAACTCTTCAAAAGCTCAATATCAAAATCCTGAATCAATTAATTGCTTTGGTTGATCCCTTTTATAAACTTCTCATGAAGAGGTCAATCCTCTAGAAGGTTCTTTTTAATCATTTAAAATAACATTAAATGTGTATTTGAACTTTATTAAATATTCCCTCAAAGTGGGTGCCCATTTAATTAATCATTAAATGCACTTTACGTCATTAAATGCCCCCCCTTTAGACATAAAGTTATAATATAACTTTATAATATGCTTTAATGATTAATTATTATTAAAGTCACCTTTAATAATAATTAAATGATATAACTTGCACATCAGTCCTTCATTCGACAGAACAACTAAAAACTGGGATCAACACTGAAATCACCACATGTCTAAGTGCCTTATTTAAAATAGTAAAATTGGACTCCTATGACTTGAAGACTTACTATAAATAGTAAGTGTGTGAACCTAAGTCCTGAGACACCAAATGAGGGCTAATTTTGAACCTCCCAAAGCTTTGGAGAAGAAAACACTTTGATATCTGCCCAACAAGATCCTCTAACCATCTGCATTAGCCTACAAGGGTCAGCTAATAGACTAAACCATCAAGAAACTGGAATGAGCTCAAAAGGGGACATTACAGTATGCCCTCCCTAAAATTGCTTATCCTTAAGCAATCTCAACTACCAAAAGAAAAAATCCTCTAAAAGATCACTCCACTTGGGTCCCAAGGGAAGAACTATGTAATGTCCCTGATATCACAAACCAACTCCTGCAACACCAACATCAGAACAATTGATAAATCATTATGAACCACATCCATCTCAATATCAGGTGTCCCAGGAGCATGAATCTCAAGGGGAAATGACTCAGAATGTTGACAAAGTTTGCTTCCCATAATTGCACAAGGTAAGATATCATACAAACTGTCCACCATGTGCCAATCATAACTATGCATTTGAAACAAGTCGTGTGCAGGTGAATCAAAAACAACTGTAGGCACTCCTCATTGTGTACACACTGTAAAACTCCTCGGTGAGCCTTGCTTGAAATCCTAATGCACTAGAGGGATCCCAAATACTACAATTATCGCCCAACTCTATACTGGTACCTAAAGGAAGATCAACATCCAACTTGAAGAGTGGATTGTCATAAAATAACCCATCATCAGACTCAAATAAAGGATTATTCACAAACTGCACAACTACTCCATGTTGATCTGAGTCATCCATCTCCAAGCCATTGGAGCAACAAGTAGAATCCATCTCCCGTACTAACTCGCACTCCTCCTCCTGTATAACCTCCTTCTCTCTCCTTCCACTCTTCTCTCTACAAAGAGAGATAGAACACAAACTCCCATTTGTAATTCCCCTCAACACATATTTCTTGTTATGCAACTCAAATTTCATTTCCATTTTAGGTACGTTGAGGGTAAATTCTCCAATGTATTGGAGCCATTTCATGCCCAACACTATGTTCATCTCACCCATGTTACCACATAGAATTCATTATGTAACTCATAATCATTCAATAACAAAGTGAGATTACATAACCGCCTGGTGCAAGTGATGGTATATCCATCGACAACTCTAACTCTGAATCCATCGAAGTCCTCTGCTTGGAGTCTACAACTGGCCACAAACCCCTCATCGATAAAATTGTGTGTTGCTCCAATTTCAAGCATAGCCATGCAATGTTGTCCATTAACCGGTCCCCTGATTTTGAATGAAGTCACTTCATGTATATTAGAAAATAAGGCCAAGGGAGACAAATTTGCATCAAGTCCAAACTCTATAGTGGATTTTCCGACCTCGACATCCTTTGGAGCTGCTTGTTGATCTGAATTTTCAGAATTGGAATCCTCATAATACACCCACATCATACGATTGGCCTTGACCTTAGGCCTCAACAAACAATCATGTTCTCTCCTATAGGGTCCTTTCCACCAGTAACACAATTGCTTCTTCCTTAATTCCTCCCATAAATCCTCGTCCACCTTAGTTGTTGATTTATTTTTCTTATCAGTAGATTGTTGAAGATTCTCATTGCTGGAAGAAGTAATATCTTTAGGAGTAAACTTCTTTTTTGGGGCAGCCAACTCCATACTTCGCACCTTCTTCATTGCCTCATGTAATGAAGGGGGATCAAAAGCTTTGATCCATCCTCTCAATGGTGCTAATAAGACTTTAATAAACAAAATGACCAACCTTCTTTCAGATATGCTAGGAACCATAACTGAAAGCCTCTAAAAATCACTAATATACACCTACAAACTTCCCACTTGCTTGAGTTGAGCAAGGTCTCTGAAATATAAATCTAGGTATTTCATGTCAAAGTGCTCAATCAGCCTATCAGTGAATTCCTCATAAGTGGTGATGAGGTGATATTGCAATGTGACCATCCCATAGTGCCACCAATCATGAGCTAACCCATCCAAGTGCAATGCTACAAACTTGATTGCATCCTCCTCCGCCATAGGCTGAAGAGTCAAGAAGGTATCCAACTTGTGAATCCAAGCTCGTGTTGTGACCTTCCCACTACCATCAAATGTTGGAAGTGTGAGCTTGCTTGTGACATGTTTTAGGTCCCTGCTCTGGATCCTTGGTCTCCTATCTTGCCTTGTTTTGTTATGCTCCCTCTTTTGACTCGTGAATCGATCAAAGGTCAAATGCTCCTTTACTCGTGGTGGTAGTAAATCCCATTCATTGTGCATTGTCATGACATTATCTATAAATGTTGAATTTTCATCTTCCTCAACATTCTCCTCTTCTGGTTCATTCCTCAAAAATGTAGGATGCATAGGTCTATCAGTGGTATGAGTAGGTTCTCTTTGTGCTCTCAGTATCCCAACAACACTCCCATTGTCATCCTACTCATGATTGTGTCTTCTAGGAGTATTCATCTATTGTATAGTTGTTGTGAGTTACTGCAAAATAGTTGCTACATGTTGTTTCCCTACTGCAAGACCTCTCATGATTTATCTTGCTTCTCGTTCCTCATTATTGCCTTCATTTCTTGGTGGACTTCCACCTCTTCTATCACCCATTATGTCTTGTTGTATATCTGCAATTGGATTTTCCTGTTGTTCCTCCCTTCTGCGAGTATAATACCTATGTGGAACAATCTCCTATGGCTACATAAGATACTTTAAGCCTCCAAGCTGACAGGATCAAAGCTCTGATACCACTGTAAGAACCCCTGTTTTCCTCCAAACTAAATTTTTTCACTTACTGATGATAGTTTTCAATTTTTTTATATTTTTGGTTTGTTTTGATGATTACAAATGACTTGAAAGAATTAATTTGAATGACTAAAATAAAAGGTATGCAATGCTACAACTAGATGCAACCTTTCAACATGAATATATATGACTGAAATGACATGAGAAATGCACCTATAGCTTAGTGGACATTATTAAAAACATTTTCCATGCATACTATTGGTTGAATATGAACTGAAATAGGTAGCTATAGTAATGGCATAATGACAAAAATTTAATAAGTTTCATATCATTCACTTCCAATTGCATGAGAAAAGTTTCATTTAATAAGTATTCTATAGGTACATGCTTTAACTTCCCATAATTAGCACAGATGATAATTGATTTCCTACATATTTTAGCATTTATTTATGTATTTTTTCATATCTAAATTGATATTCCACTATATAACATCTCACCCTTTTCCAAGAACCATACAACTAAGTGAGGACACTTAATTCCATTAGTTGGGGGGGTACTCTCATTTTCTTAATTTTCAAAAACCAAAAATCCTCTGCAACTTTTTTCCATTTCATTTTTCCTCTATTTTTACACAATTCGAGCTCAGAGGAGAAGGAAGGGTTGGAAGCAACTGAATTGAGAGGATATAGTAAAGTGAAGGTGGTGTAGTGGAATAATAGACAAAAAATGAGCTAGAAAAAAGAAGAATTAAGGGAATTACAGAGCAATAGTAGTATCATGGGTGGTGATATTATCCATAGGGAATCAACAACACATACCTAGCTATTGGAAGATAGAGTGGTATTACCTATTTTTCAACACACTGGTTGGATGGACTACTTCTTGAAATTCATAGAGTTCAATGAAGCCATGACACAATAATTTTCTACTGCTTTACAAAATGATGAGGTGAATATAAGAGGTTTGAAGGTGGATGCTTCAGAAGCCACCATTGTTGAGGTATCGGGACTGCCACGAGAAGGGGAAGAGCTTCCAATGAGGGCATATGCCATAGCTTCCAGGAATGAATCCATAGAACATGGAGAAAACCTAGACTCATCATCTCCAAGTACAAAAATATTATGCTTACCCTGGATATGGGCTTCAGTAACTTCTTATATAGTCAAATACTTAACTTGTGATGGTAGGTAGTCCTTGTTATATACAATCCATTTTAAGCTTTTAAGACATCTTCACCATGATATGCATGTAAATGTTCCAAATTTTCTTTACAATTTGTTAAAAATAATGAGTTTTGAGTACAAAAGAAAAAAGAATAACACAATATTGTCACATTTATGCTCAGTCACATTACTGATAAAGAGAAGTTTGAGGGTTCAATTTCCACATGTTTCATGAGAGAGTTTCCTAAATTGCAATCACATCAATAGTATTCCCGAGGAACTTTTTGTCCCATAAAATGTAGAATCACCTGTCGTATCAGGAAGGGAAATACCCTCTAGCTCCATTGCAGCATCACCTACCCGCAACATAGGAGAGCTAGAAGAGTAGAACCTGCATGACACTCAACCTACAACCTCTAAGCAACCCGTAATAAGAGATACCCAAGAAATCCCTACCTCTGGAAAAACACCAAGAACCAAGAAAAGGAAAGGTGAATCTTCTTCTACACCTACAAGAGGGTAGAAGAAATTCACACAGCTTAGGAGGCAATCATACCACATGAAGAGGAAAGGTGTTATGAGAGGGTCAGTTAAAAAGTACAAAAAGGGAGATGTTGTTATGGTTGAGACTGACTCAAAATTGGAGGGTAATTCCCCTAGTAATGAAAATGTACCTAATGCACAAACATGGCATTTTACAAGCACCTTTGAATCTAATTTAGAGGATGCTTTTGTTACAAAGAACACAAGAAAAAGAACCCCAAAGAGCCTTGATTCAGAGGGTAATGAATATATAAGTGAAAGTAATGATCATTCTTTGGAAAGATATGAAGAAAGTTTTGTTGAGATAAAGGATATTGGAAAGGAATTACAAGAGTCTATGGAAAGGATTAAGCAATTAGAAGGTTTGTTGGAAACACACCATCAAAGAGAAAGTGAGAGGGGCAAAAGAATTGAAGAGTTGGAGGAAAAACTTTGTGAATATGAGCTTGGGTCTAGATTGGATGAATTGGCACATACTGCCATCATAGAAGTAGAAAACAAGGAACTATTACCCTAGGCTCCAATTCTTTCACTTTTAGTTCCCTGTGGGCCATCTTTAGTGACCTTAGGTGTAGAATTGTGGAGAAGAACCCAAGAGTTATTTGAGAAGAAGAAATAATGGGAAAAAGAAAAAGCTAAGATGACGTCAAAAAACACCAGGATACTTGAGCAGAAAGATGCAAAAATAGAAAAGGTTGAAAGTGAAGATTGAAGAAGTAGCAGCCAAGGCTGCACAAATTCTAAAGTGCACACCTCCTACAAGAGTTCATGCACTATTTCTGCAAGAAAAATACTTTTGTTTTCAATTTATCTAGCTAATTAATGATTTTCCAATGTCATTGAATAGAAAAAAAATATTTTTAGAAACTTTCTCTGACTCTACACTAAATATGAAAGATCATATATGTGATTTTTACTTGCATAATCTTTTGCTCTTAGATCAAACAAAATGGAATCCTCTAATGTTTGTGGGGGACTTATAGATTAAAGAACTAGGCTCTTATATCAGGAATGAATAGCGAACGGGTGATATCTTGTAGGAATATACTAAAAAGGAGAAATATGTTGCTCTACAACTGAGAAAAGAATCCAAAGATCCCAATGTAGTTATTAATGAGTGGTTAGAGCTCCTAACTTATAAAGGCGTAGAAAGGAAAATAATGAATATCGGGGAACATGACTACACCAGGATGAAGTGACTAGTTACAGGTCATATTAATCACACCTTCTAGTTTGTAAAGAAGAGATGGGAGGAATTAACCCCTAAATTAAAGAAAAAGGAACCTCACTCCCTATACAATTTTATTGACATTATCAAAAGGTCTCACAAGTATATAGACATTGCTAGGGACAATGGACTAAAACTGTTTCCACTGACAATTCATCCACTTCTCCTTCTCTACCTAGTGCCACATTAGACAAGCAAGAACTAGGATGAAGTACAAGTAGTAGAGAATATGAGGATGGCAAAGATTTCATGTCAAAAGGGCTACTATTTGAGATAGGTTAAGGGAGTTGATGTTATTCCAGACTTCAGGGAGATCAATTTGTAGTACAACCTTTGTGACACAAATGTTGCTTGAGGACAAATATTTGCTTAGTTGGGGAGAATGATGATCCTGATTAATAGCTAGTTTTCTCTTGTTTATTCTATATCTTGTAAACAATTTAAGTTTTTTATTTCATATGCATTCCTAAAATTATATACCTTTCATATCCTTTATGCAATTTAAACCAGAATTTGATGAGTGGGATATGATTATGATATTTTGATATTTGCATGATGAATGTATGAATGTGTATAAACTTCAGTTTAAATTTATGTTTAATTCATGATTGTTGATAGTATGTATGCTTCAAATGAGAACTAACTCCTTGTAGCTAGAATAGTAACCCACAACAACTGGAGAACTCAACCCGCAACTAAAGGATTTCAGGCTGAGAAGTAGGGGAGATTACAAAAATGATTGGGCACATGATAGTTGCAGAAAATGATGAAGGCGATCATTAGAGTGATCGATTAGGAGTCATCAGAGCATTCAATAAGATGATGAAAGGATGAAGGAGTTTGTGATAAATAAGGAAACTATTGTGACTTTTTATGTAGAGCATGTCTCTGCCATGCCATTAAAGCAGAGTTGCGAACCTAGTTGTCTTCTTCCATTTGTTCCAGTTGTAGTTTTTATTGTAAAGACTTTGTCTCTCTCTATTCTAAAGGAGAGTGGACACTTTCATTTAATTTCAATTTTCAGTCCTTATGAAAATAAAACTCCTCCCAAACCTATATAGTTGGATCGGTGGTTGAGGAGAAAATCTATTTAGAGATACATGTGTTTTTAATATTTCCAGTAATATTTTCTAGCAGAAAATCTTGCATTGTTAGTTTTTTGTTATCAATTGTAATAAGACATGCACTCATGAATGAAAGATCTATGAAGATTCTTGTCATGTTGTGAGAGTTCATTTTTATTTAATGAAGATGTTCCATTTTACCGTTATGTTTATTTGATTCAAGTAGTGCATATTTGGTTTATCCTGTGGGAACAACAACTTGACCAAGGTCCGCTCAAGGTACTGTTCAGCCACCTTTAATTTTTGTTGTTAGAATAAATGTTCATATTATTACATTCATTTCAATAGATTCTTCATTACATGCATGTGAATGATATCTTATTTTATGATTCACCTTCTGTATTAAGTCTTTGAGTCATCCTCCAGAGTAAGTCATCTAGTTAGGAGTAAGACTTAGTAGTGTTAATGAAGTTGCAGAGTTTAGGTTAGTAATTATCAATTATAGTGCTAAACTGAAAGTACCCACAACATCTGTAGAAGACTAAGTTATTTCCATTGTTTTGTAGTTTATGCTTTATTTTCCTTTTCCATTCTTTACTATTTTCTTGCACATGTGTAAACCCCCTATACTTGATGATATAGGCCGTGTAGAGTCTGTGAATGCACATACAATGTCAGCATCATCAAAAGCTTACGAAGCCCTAGTTGATAATTAAATGAAGCCTTAGCAAGGGTTTAGTGAGCTATTCATCTAGGAACCCTTCCTTCGAATTGTGTGTCTAACACCAAATTGACTAGAAATTAGTTAGGCCTTACACTTTTCTTAGGATTTCTTCTTTTAATTATACTGGTATGCATTTAATCAAGAAGAAGCTATTGGGTAGTGATTTTATTTTTACTTATGAGCCCCAATTTTCTACCCACCATTTCTAAATTTGTGCCCTGGTTGGCCAATCCCTCATCTATTTCAAGAAAAAAGCACATTCCTTCAATTGCTTCATGGATATCTATAGCGCCTTCAAGTTGATGATGATCGACTTGCTATTTACGAATTTATTATGTTAGATCTCACCTTGATTATCTCTTTTCCATACTCATTTTTGTGAATCCACTTCTCTCTGAGGTTAGGCTTTTTCTTTTGCTAGGGCCTTCTACCCTTTGCAAGAGAATTTCCTCTCAGGTCTATGCTTTTGGATCTAAGGGGATTATGTTGGCACATGTGGCTACAATTTTATTTTCTTTCCACTTCTCAAATCCCTATTTCTTCATGTGTCCTATTGTTTTCTTCTCCAGTAGCCTCCTTATTCTCCTCTGCTACACTCCTGAAGATAAAATTTTGGTCGCAATCCATTATTTTTCGCTATGTGTGACACCACCAAGTGCATGCTAATATATGTTACAACCATGGAATTCCATGAAAACATATTTATTTGACACATTTTTTCAAATAGTTTACGATCTTTAGATTTAGGTCAAGGGATGAATGATAATAAACCTTCAAATCCTCACCATGCAAAACCCCCAAATTTCTCTCCAAACCAACATAACTTCTAAACCATAAAAAGAAAATCGTACTCCAAACCAACCATGTCTCTTTCACAAAAAAACACAACCATGAATAAACATAGTGAAACCTCTCTCACACAAAGCTAAACAACACAAATACCTATCAATACAATCATAGAGCTTGAAGAAAATTTTCTTTTGATTAACATTTCATTAATTTAATCTCATACATGCCATATGTGCATACATCACAAATATGCACACACATGATGCGTGTGTGTATTGTATGTGTGTGTGTGTGTGTGAATACTCTTTATACATATGATTAATTCCTACTTTTGACAACATGCAAAGCCATAAAATCACTAAGGCCTCCAAAGAGAAACCTAAAACAAGTTGATAATTATAATTTATTTATGAAATTCTTAAAAATATTAATTGAAACATACATAGACTATTGAACTGTGAGTGTTGCAAATGCATTAAAAAATTAGGCAACAATTCAAATAATATATTAGTTTTGTTAGAATTGGCTATGGCTTCCAAGATCTTGAGACCAAATGGAAAGCACAAGAAGAGAGAATAGAATGTGACAAGAATATAATGTATTCTTATCAATATGATTCAATGATATGATTGTGATGATTGATGATTTACAAATGAGAGACCCCTTGGTTATATAGCCAAGGTGAGATACAAGATGTCATAGGATTATGACAAGTGTCTTAATCATATGACATGAGACAACCAATCACACTTACCTAGGTTCACATGTGTTACAAGTCAAAAGATAAGATAACAACTAATGACAACTAACACCTTCTAGAAAGATCCTTCATAGGACCTAAGTAAACTTAACATGTGTAAATAAGTCCTCTAGTAATGAATGAACTAGGTACAAGACTTTATTTACACCAACACCCCCATTAAGTGTAACTTAGGGAGTAACAGATTATTATGCAAATGACACAAAGATGGGTCTCGGCTACTAGGCCATGTTAGGTACCCATGTACATATGCAATGCAATCTCTCACAAATGAAGAAAAGGAGAAAACCCAGTGGGACAAAACTCCTCCCCAAAAGAGAAATGAAATACAAAAAAGTGAAATAATCTCAATGATGCATGAGAAGGCCAAAACCCCATATGAGGAAAAATACCCCCCCATAAGAGAGAAGTAGAAGAGAGACAAGGCAGCCCCCCTCAATGTTGAGTCTCCTGCAATGATGGTAGAAGCTCGACATTGAATGTTTAAGATGATACAATCTCACCGAACAACATTCCTCCCCTTAGGAAGAAACAAAACCAAGAATGTATGCAGGATGTCAGGAATATGGATGATGTATGATGTCTCTGAAGCATGCTCAAGTTTCTCCATGTCGATGTCAAAATTTGACACACTCCAAACAAGCATTCTAGGCCACACTGCTGAAGAAGACAATCCAACATCTAGTTGAGATGAATGTAGAACATGATCCAAAGAGAAAGATGTCCCCTCTGAAGACAAAGAATCCTCCTCCAACTGTTGTCCAAAAGTATCCAAACTCACACCAAACTACAAAGAATGATCATGTAGAGAATGAACAAGAGGGTCAGGGTGTTCCCTCATAACAACTGAAGAAGGTTCTTCTCCATCAAAGAGAAGATGAATTTCATCAATGATGTCCCCCAAATCTGCAATATGAGACTCCACAAACAAGTCTGAAATATCTATCAAGAAGCCATCCAAAGTAGCCATATCTATAAGACAATCAAGATCTTGTTGCACTAAATCACAAGGAACCAAAACTGTTGAATTACAAGCATCATCAACTGCAACAGTAGATAGAGGAGATGAAATGCATGACTCAAGAACTGGATCTGATGTGAGAACGCCCAAGTTCAAAAAGCCAAATGTCTCCTCTGAATCATGGTTCATATGATCAACAACCGAAGGAACAATGTCACCATCAGAAGCAAAATCTACAAAGGTATACAATCGAGATGAATGATCAACAACCCCAGTAGCAATTATCTCTCTACTCTCTAAGTCTCGAATGATGACTGAACCAAGAGTGAACTCTACAGTTCTCCCATCTCCACCATGTGTAATCTAATATATGGAAAGAAGATTGTTTGTCAAATGAGGAACACACAAGACATCCTGAAAAGTGTTGTCCCCAAAACTAATAGATCCCTTCCCTATTACACTCATGTATATATTGTTTCCCATCAAGATAGGAGACATAGTAGAAGGTTGAGATGAAGAGAATATAGACTGTGAAGATGTCATATGATGATATTCTCTTGAATCTAGAAGCCATCTCCCTGATCCTAGACCTGAAAAAGCACAAAGAGCATGTCCTTTATTTCTTGATGTTGATGCTTGACCTTTGTCCTTTTTAGATTGTTTTGAAGAACATTATGAGACTCATCAATATCCTTCTTATAACAATAATGTTCTTCATGTCCATCCTTCTTGTAATATGCACAAAAAGGCATATCCTTATTAAATGATTCTCCTTTTGAAGATTCTAATTCTTTATGTGGCTTGTTATTTTTCTTCTTTTGCTTCTTATCAAGATTCCCTGATTCTTTTTGTACCATCGACTCACTAGCCACCAATGCATGTGACTTGGAAGACTTGATTAGAACCATGTTCATTAATTTAGCTTCCTCTTGGATTAGGAGATTTACAAAGTCATCAAACTTAGGATCAACATATGATGCTCCCATAGAAAGTCGATGGGTATGAAAGCCATAAACAAATATTGAATACTCAGGACCAAGCTTGGATAACATATTCAGAATCAACTGTAAATCTTCTTTATCAATGTTGCATTCTTTCAACTGTGTTCTTAATTGCTTGATTTTGGAGATGTAGTCTTGGATGTGGTCAAAACTTTTAGGATCAAGATTCATCAAATCATTATCAATCTGATATCCCCTAATCTTATTTGTTTTACCATACAATTTTTCAAAAGTGTCCCAAGCCTCTTTGGGTGTTTTACATGATTCAATATGAAATTGTAAATCAAATGAGACTAATGAACATATGCATCCAAGTGTTTTCTCACAATCAATCTCCCATTTTTCCAATCCTTTAGCATCAATAGGTTTTTGAATGGTGTCCTTTATATGACCTATTAAACCTTTCATCATAAGATAGTTCCATACCAATTTTCTCCATGTAGCATAATTATGTGGAGTTAGGAGTTCAATTTGAGATTTCCCCATTGCAAGAACATAAACCAAGCAAAAGAATGCAACCAACCACTACAAGATTACCCCCCCCCCCCCAAATTACTCAATCAAGAAACCCCCCCAAGCAATATATGATTTGTGGCACTTTATACTTAGTGTGTTTACAGTTGCTAGATGCCAAAAATAACAAGCTAGACTTGATCTTAGTGCTTACAGATGTCAAAATAGGCCACAAAATCAAGTACAATTTTTGGTATAAAATCAGATCAATCTGATCATACCATTGAAAAGTACACAAAAAATCTATGCACTTTAAAAAAAACTACACCCAAAAATGTTACCCTAGGAGCAAGATATGAGCTCCCGAAGTTCCCAAAATCAGGATGAAGTAGCAACACCTATGAGAATCTACAATTTCTGTAAAAACCAGATACCAAAACCAAAACCGATTGCACCACCGTGTAGAGCACGAAAAATAAGCCCAAATAAAAAAAAATTGCTCGAAAAAATGAGTCAAAATGAGCAAGATATGAAGCTTCAAAGTCTACCTATGAAAACCAAAATGCAAATGAGAGGGGGCTAGAAAAATTCAATTGAGCGCTGACGTCATCGCTGACGCGTGATAACGTCAACAAAATATGCGATTAAATTTGATGTCTTGGTGCCCGTCACCAGAAAATGCACCCAACAGCTGGAATCTTTACCGTTTGACGAAATATGCTTTAGTCTTCCCTGAAATATTCCTGTACTGACAGCTGATGAAATATGTGCCATAATCTTCATAAAATGGTTGGATTTGACTTTTGTTCATCGGATTTTTACCAAACCACTGGATTTTTTATGGGGGTTGTTAGGATTTTGTTTCGCCATCGCCGGTAGATGTATGGTGGGGAGCCCAATGAATGTGGCTGGGCCACGTGGCAAGCCGTGTGGAGCCACGGTACTCTGTGCGCGGGTATGATGTGGTACAGACAAGTCTGCGAACCTGTCTTATCCACATAATTTATTTATTTTCTTTTTGATTTATATTTAAAAAAACTTTTTACAACCAATTTTATAAAAAAACTATAGGGCATGAAATATATTTTTTTCAAAAAATAAAATCTGAATTTTTTATAAAAAAATGCCAACGATAAATAATACTATTATTATTTTCATACCGTCAACTGCATTTATGGCGATCTGGGGGGTCGTACAGCTCCCTAGGCAGATTTTTTTTGCCTCATCGGATAACTGCTCCAATTTAAACGATTTGGTAGTCGATCTTAGGGTTTTGGGCCCTTCTGGAATCAATGGCAGGGTCGAATTTAACCCAAAATGCTCCAAAAATGTAGCTACCTTCTGGATTTGGCAACAACTCTTTAGCTTCAAACCCTCATAGATTTGGCCTTGTATGTCCGATTTAGACGAACCAAAAGGAAAAATCAACTTTCTCGAACCTTTTGGACATAATGGTGAGCTTAGATTTGCACCAACAAGCTCTGATATGAACTTGCAATAAAGAGCCAAAAATGGAACACCCCCAAATCTGGTATCTCTCTTCAGAAAAAGACTCTCCAATGGCACCCAACCTGCTCCGATACCATGTTAGAATTGGCTATGACTGCCAAGATCTTGAGACCAAATAGAAAGAATAAGAAGAGAGAATAGAATGTGACAAGAATAAATTATATTATTATCAATATGATTCAATGATATGATTGTGATGATTAATGATTTACAAATGAGAGAACCCTTGGTTATATAGCCAAGGTGAGATACAATATGTCATAAGATTATGACAAGTGTCTTAATAATATGACATGAGACAACTAATCACACTTACCTAGCTTCACATGTGTTACAAGTCAAAAGATAAGATAACAACTAATGACAACTAACACCTTCTAGAAAGATTCCTTCCTAAGACCTAGGTAAACTCAACATGTGTAAATAAGTCCCCTAGTAATGAATGAACTCGGTACAAGACTTTATTTACACCAACAAGTTTCCCTTGCAAAATTTAGTTATCAATTTTGCAAATGAGATAAATATTGTGTGACTACCATAATAGAAATGGATGCAAAAAGCTCCTCTAATTTTCCTACAATCCTCAACACAAAAAATGAAGAGAACATAAAATAATTAAAAAATAAACACAACCTAGAAAAAAATTTGCAACAATGATATGGAAAAAATAGTTGTATAAAATGACATTTATAACCTCCATACATTCTTTATATTCATACTATTTAGTCCCACTTGTAAGAACATACAAGACCACAAAAGTAATGCTTAACACCCATCAACAACCACATTGCTTAACACCTATTAAAGCCTAATGTTCAACCTCAAGAAAAACCATGTATTTTTTATTGTATTAAAGTTGTGAATGGTGATCCTAGACCTGCACAAACACAAAGAACAATCACACAATTAGTCCAATATGCAAGTTGGAAACATCATTCCCCATGAAATTCATTTGAAACATGAAAACAAGAAATAATTTGAAGAACACAATAGAGAAGCTATTAAATCCTATTTAAATGTTCAAACTCTCAATCCCATCGGAGAATTGGTGCCATTTTGATGTGGAAAATGGCCCTTTCACAATTCCTTGCAAGCTTGATGATCCTTGGTGAAATTTCTCCATGATCTAGCTATGATAATATGAAAAATAGATGAAAATGGATAGAGATGGATGGAGATTGCTCAAAACTTGAAGATAGTAATGTTGCATGAAGTTGTGGATCCAAAATCCAAATGAGAGCCTTCTATTTATAGAAGGGAATGACGGCCAAGAAAGAGGCAAAAGGGATGAATGTGGGACAAAAGGCCAACCAATGGGGAAACTTCCACTTCTCAACATGTGAGTGCAGGAGGAATGAGCACATTTTGATGAATGTCCAAATAAATGTGGTTAGGTGGAATTTGAAATTGATGAAATGACAAGTTAGAGGGAGAAAGAAATGGAGTTAATGCCACTTGGCTCAAGGCAAAGTATATGTAAGAGGCCTTTAATGTCTTGTTGGATGTACTTGTCCCTTTTGGAGGGATTTTTGAATTTGAAGAATATTTCCTCCTTCATGCCATGTTGAGAGAAAATAGAAGATTTAATAAATCAATAAAATGATTTATTTGTGCAAGTTGCAAAAGCTAGAGGATTTGATGGATTAAGATTAAGATTAATCAAGATTTGATTAATTTAAAAGGAGATTAGTTGATGTGACAATTTGATTTAGATTTTTGGATTGATTTAAATCAAAGTTGAGAGGAATATGAATTTAGACTTGATTAAATAAAGTTGATTTATTTAATTAAAGAAAATGGTGTTAGTTTTAAATCAAATAGATTTATTTAATTTAAATGAGATGACTTTAGAGATTAATTAAATAAAATGATTTATTTAATTAAAAGAGGGACTATAGGATTAACTAAACAAAATGATTTATTTAATTAATAGAAGATGACGACTTAATCAGATAAATTTGATTTATTTAATTAATAGAGGAAATATGATTAATTTAATTAAATAAAGATTATTTAATTAAATGACTAGCAGAGGAAATGATTCAAGATGAACTAGTGTTAGTGAGATCAGGATCAAGTGTGTAGGATTAATCTGTATATTTTTTGTGTCTACATTTTGCCCCTCTTTGAAGCAATGTACCCACTACATTGGTTCAAAAAATAAACTACCATGATCAAAATTAAAAAAAAATCAATTTTTTTTAGATGCCCCACTACTGCCCCAACAAGAAGGATTATGCTAGTATACTGCTCCCTCAAGAGAGCGGACGAAAATTTGGATTTCTGGGTGATCTCGTGAAAAAAGAGGACAAGTTGCATGATGGGTCCAAAAAAGGTCTTAGATGCCAAAAACATGCCAAAACACGAAAAAATGATGCATAATGACCCTTGATTGGGAAAAAATGGGATCGAGGGTCCAAAACCCTAGTTGGACGGCTAAACAGGGTCAAAAAACCCTAGCTTTCAAGCTTAAATAGGCCTTGAGGGGCCACTTCCAATTCATTTGCACATTCAGCCTTAAGATACTTTGCATTTTAGAGCTTTGACCACTGTTCCAGATGGCATAATGAGTGCTTCCACATCACGCTTTAGAGCGAGTGCGAGTGTACCAACAGCCAACAGGCGCAGGACCACCAGTATGTGACCCTCACCCGACCTGTCATTTTGATTTTTGTGCACATTTATTAGGGTCAAAAGGTCAAACTAAATCAAGCGATGTTGTTTAGCATCACTGAAAGTGCTCAATCGATGCCGCATAGCCTTAAATTGTGTCGCTATCAATTTTTGTGCCACCGCAGTTTAGTTTAGGAATTAGGGTTTAGTCCACAAAGTCTGTCACTTTTGCAAATTGCATCGTAGCGGTGCAATTTGGAATTTAGGGTTAGAGGTCAAAATGGGCCGGAGTCAAACTGCGATGCGACAATGCAGTTTGGACCTTATAGGGTTCCAACGGCGCAATTTGGAACTTTCAAACAATGACGCAATTGCAAAAAATGACACATTAGCTAATTCAATTGCAAAAACTCAAAATAAAAGCCCATTTTTTTATGAAACTTGACATTGTGGCTTTACTTGTGCAAGAGGACCTAGGGATTCTACATTCACGAGAGCACAAGTTCCCGATTCCTAGCCGGTTGGTTGGTTTACATGAGCTACTCCAGGAGCACCTTGGGGTGATAGGTTTATGGTATGTCGCCTATGCACCTCTTGTCTGAACACATCTAGGCATGATGACAGCTTTGGCAGACCTTTGGCATAGTGAGATGTCCTTGTTTCACTTGCCCACAAGCGAGGCGACAGTTACCCTAGAGGATGTCTGGCACATTCTTTGATTATTGATCCATGGAGAATGAGTTATCTATGATGTGGATGCTGAGAGAGACACCCGCTTTGAGATTATAGAGCTTGATGAGATCATTTTTGTCGAGGACTGGATCGAGCTCGAGTTGTATAGGGGCACAATTCCCACCTTTAGATTGATTGTTGTTGCTATCATTTTAGGCTTTGTGGCACCAAACCAGTGTGATCGATATTTTAGTCGGAGATGGGGTCTTGCCTAGGAGCGGATGCTCCACTGGAGAGAGTGTTTTGCATGGGGACCAGCCTCACTCTACCATGATCTTCATGAGTTTGCATATTTAGACAACAGAGCCATTGGGGTCGGGGTTACACTCTTACACATTTGGGCATGGGAGCACATTGAAGTGCTTCATCCCCGAGTTACACTAGTCGATATGGAGCCAGATGATCTTGTAGTCTGGCAGTACATAGGGGCTTTGACCTTTACACACACAGGGGAAACTAACATCCCTCACTGGAGAAGGGTTATTGATGAGATGACAATCTTTACATGGAGGCCATGGCTTGGTATGCCTACATGGTACGATGATGTACAACAACTCTTTTTTGCTAGGCAAGATAGGATTATGCAAGGAAAAAAGCACACCATGATAGAGTTGTACCTACTAGATTGGGTGGCTAAGCAGTTTGGGGAGAGATAGGACCATCCCAATGACTAGTATGTAGCCATATTTGCTTGTACTATGAGGGAGACTACATGGGGCAGGCCGATTGCAGCCGAGGAGGTTGTTACATCCTTTAGACAGTTGGTGGCCAAGCCATGGCCATATGATCAAGGGAAGGCAGATACAGGGGTGATACAATCCTATATTGCATCATTAAGACCACTTGTCAGATTGATAGCTCCAAGAGTAGCACTTCTACGATGAAGGTCCAGAGGCAGATCAGCAGGGCAAGGGTGGGGGCAGGGAGGAAGGGGAGACAGGGATGGGGATGGGGATGGATGTAGAGGAGGAGGTGGGCCACCTCTGGATCAGAGGGTAAAGGTTCCTAGAGATGGGCAGAGAGATAGGGACAAGCAACCCAGAGATGGGGATGGACAAAGAGATGCCCTGACAGACCATCAAGAGCAGCCCTCGCCACCACCACCACCTCAGCCAGATCAAAGAAATGCCCTTATCTAGTAGCTACAAGCACATGTGTAGGTACTTATGGTTGAGAGGGACCAAGCCAGATAGAAGGTCCAAGCCCTTACTACAGAGAGAGATCAGTCATGATCAGAGCAAGATCAGGAGGTGGGCCAGAGATGACAACTAGAGAGTATGGCCACCGCTTCCCAAGGCATAACAGTCTCGGCATGGATCTACCACAAGGCTATCAAAGAGGCCAAGTACTACAGGTTGCATTACCGACAGGCTGTAGTAGCAGGGTCTCAGGTGCCAAAGTATTCTCAATAGACAGTAATGAGGCAGGTCGAGAGACAAGTGGGTGAGGGGAGCATCCAGCATGGCTAGCTTCCATGATATCTTTTTTATTAGCACTATTCTTTTTGACCCATGGGCTCCATTTTTGATAGCCCTATGAGAATTTGTATACTATTTGATCCTGATCTTTGTACCATGATAGTTACATTTTTTTATGATATATATGATATGGTTCGATTCATTTATGAGATGTGTCCTATTTTATTTATGCATTATGGATGGATGCTTATTTATGTATGATTCATGATATGCAGATGTTTATTGATGCACATGGTTATGGATACATTTATTTTTGTATATTTTCTATGTATGATATGTAGATGCACATGTGATGATGCATATTATGATATGATGATGTGGATGTATGTTTATGAGATGCTTAACAAACTTATATGATATGTAAATGCAATGTTTTTTGTATTTTTCCTTATGCATTTATGATGGTAATATATGGATGTAATGATGTTATTTATATGATTATGCGATGGATACCAATGCAATCATGATATGTAAATGCAATGTGATGATGATGTTATGATATTTATGATTCATGACATGGTTGTGCTATGTAATGACTATGATTATGCATTGATTTATGATCCGTGAATGTAATGGTATAAATGTAATGATAAGAATATAATTGTAACTTAAGATGATGTGGTAAATGCAATGATATGAATGCAATTGTAACTTAAGATGATAATGTAAGATTATGTGATATGAAATGCAACGTGATTATGATATGCAAATGATCATGAAAGGATGGTGATACGAGATGGTTATGTTTTATACTATGCGAATGTGATATGATATGTCTATGCGATGATTTATGTATAAGCCATGATTTGTGGATGCAATGTTATTATATGAAATAATGTACTATGATATGTAATGATTTGTAATGATACGATAATGTGAAATGATTATGATATGATTTATGATATGGTTTATGATATTATTATGATGTAATATGCCTATGTTATGAATGCCTATCGATACGTAATGATTTATTATGTGTAATGATTATGAGGTGCCATACGATGATGCAAATGATATGATGGTGTATATTTGATTATGCAAAAGATGCTTTGTATATGATATGATTTAATAATTCCTATGTGATGATACTTTTATGTGTATAAAATGAATGCAAATTTATGGTGTATGAGATGTTTTAAATAACCAATCTATATTAATGATGCAATGCAGTGCATGTGAGATGACTTAATGCTTCCTATATGATATGATATGATATGCATTATGCTGATGGTTTGTGGATGCAGGGTGGATGCATTAGCGATTTTTTTGATTAACTGTCATGGTAACATGTTAGTATGGAAAGAAGATAGAAGAAATAAGAAAATGAAAAAGAGGATCCAACAAGCCTACATTATTAATGATGATGACGATTTACTTATCAGGAATTGGGATTTTAAAAGGGCCATTTACCTTATGTTTGATAATACACATAGGTACGATGCATCAAGGTATAAAGAACTAGGATGGCATTGTACCTAGTGTGATGGACTTTGAATCGACAATCAGATAGGAGTACTCCTATTCACACTTGGCATACAAAACCTTATCTAAAATGCAGTTCAGATATTCCAAACATCTCGGACCAAAACATAGAAAGGAAAGCCTTCCTATGTGGAACAAGACACCTAAAACATCCTCCCTACACCCAAACAAGTACGCATGACTAGGTTATATTACAAGAATATCCAACAAGCATAGTAGATAAAAAGATAATGATTGTTGCCCCATTTCTTTCTCTCTAAATCCTTTTATTTGGACATCATCAAGAGGTCATTGAATGTGCGCAAAATAAGATAAGTCAAAAGACAAAGATAAAGTAAATAAACAAGCTAATGTTCTTCATACCACTAGCCAAGACTAAACTATAGGGATGCTTGATATTGATGTCCATTATAGGAAGGATGAATCCTAGGACATGATGTTATCAAATGATTTTGGGATTGACTGGATGATCGGCTATTAATACTCCGAGTTGACTAAATTTCTTACTTACTAACCAAGACTTGAGACTTTGACAGTTGGGTTTTCACCTTTGAACCTGCTAGACTTGTTTCTGACTTGTTTTACCAAATTTTGAGGTTGATGATGATTTATTATGAGCGATGTTTATTTCGGGTGAAAGCGAGATGGAATGGATGGATTTTTTCAAATATTTGGATTTTTTTTACGTTTTTGAATGTTTTGAGGCTATTTTTGGTATTCTCAAGATGTTTTACGAATGTTTTTATTTTTTTTATTTTTTTTATTTTTTTGGGTTTTTTGAGATTTTGACCAAGAACCTAACCTAAAGACCTATCCTAGGGGTCTCAGGTCCTGATCAATGATTAGCCTTACCTACATTATACACACAGAGACCACATAGTTCGAAAAGATGACTCCATTTTTTTTACTTTTTTGGATATTTTGAAGGATTTTATGAATGTTTTTGGATTTTATGATTTTAAGGAAGACTGCAAGAATATACACGAATCGGATCCGAATGCAAGTAAAAGAACATGCCCCCAGCGTGATTTGATAGCCTTACTTTGATATAGGCAGGATGAACTGACCTTAGGAATGTGCCAAGTAGTACTAGGAGAGATCATGATATGAAAACAAAATCAAGCTATGATGAAGACACAGATGGATGGATGGAAGGATGTGATGGAATGTGATGGGTGACGCAGAACCAATCATAGAGATCTCAGTGGATGGAGAGTGCCTTATTTACACAAGGCACCTATTTTCCAGGTTTTCACCAAGGCACTTGTCCAAAGCGCCATTGAAATGGTTTTCACTAGAGGATGATTTTTATCTTTATTGTTTTTAATCCTTTTTCTAATTTATTTTTATTTTTATATTTATATTTATATTTTTATTTTTGGGGTTTTATACCTTGAATGTTTTAGGCATAATTTTTTTTGAGATGCGAGCTATTCATGGGCTCCTATAGAGGCTCCCCTTCGGGCGTTGATAGCTGATATGCCTCTGACTTGTAGCTCACTATGATGATGAATGGTCCTAACCAATTAGGCTCAAACTTGCCCTTGCTATCTGTATTTGGCAAGTTCTTATGATTCTCCTTCAATACCAGCTCACCGACTTGGAAGTTCTAACTCCTGATATTCATGTTGTAGCTCCATTTGAGACGATTTTGGTAGAATTGCAAATGATTTAAGGCATCCATACACCGCTCATCCAGTAGTTTTAGCTCATTCAATCGTGACACTCGATATTCTTTATTTGTAATGAGGTTCTGTAGTGATATTCTTAGGGATGGGAGCTCAATCTCAATGGGGAGGATGGCTTCTAATCTGTACACTTGGGAGAAAGGTGTTGCACTTGTTGATGTACAGATGCTTGTTCGATAGGCCCATAGGGCAGGGTTCAATTACAGATGCTAGTCACGACCAACCTCATTGACTATCTTTTTGAGGATTCTAAGGATGGTCTTATTTGTAGCCTCAGCTTGGTCATTACCTTGGGGGTAGTATGGAGTAGAAAAGCGATGTTGGATATTGAACTTTTGGCATAGGTCTCGAACATCCTAGTTTTTGAAAGGTGTCCCGTTATCTGAGATAATGGCTTGAGGGATACCGTAGCAAAAAATGAGGTAATTCAGGATGAACTTGGAAATCTGCTTTCCCATAATATAGGTCATTGGTATGTCCTCTACCCACTTTGTGAAGTATTCTATTGTGGTGATAATTAACTTGTGTCCATTAGATGAGGTGGGGGCTAGTTTTCCAATGAGATCGAGCCCCCAATGCGACAATGACCAAGTTGTAACAATCGGGTGAAGCTCTTGAGCTGGTGCATGGATGAGGTCCCCATGCTGTTGACATTGTAGGCACTTCTTGACATATTCATGGGCTTCTCTTTCTACCGTCGACTAATAGTACCCCGTTCTCAGCATCTTCTTGGCCAAGGTCATACCGCTCGAATGTGAACCGTAGATGCCATTATGTACCTTCGTTAAAACAGTCAAAGCTTCCTCAATGTTTAAGCATCATTACAGGGTTCCCTCAATACTCCTACAATATAAGGTGTCACCTAGGATAACAAAGCAGGTCACCTTTTTGACAAATATTTTCTTTAGATTTGGGGTGATGTTGGTAGGGAGGAATCCTATTCTGAGGTAAGTATATATGTCATGATACCATGGGTTACCAGGACCAATGATTTCACACACAAATTTAGACTTCGGTACCTCAAAAGCTGGTATGAGAAGTTGCCCTACAAGGAATTCTTATTTTGAGACATTGTGTGGGACATCTAGTAGCGATCCGATTTTTTCCATAACATCCGCTACTCTATTATTTTCCTTGGGTATCTGCTCAAAGGTGATATCGATGAAGGACTCTTTGAGGGTTTCCACCAGTTTCTTGTACAGAGTCAACTTATCATCCTTTGTTTGGTATTTTTTATTAACTTGGTTGATGATAAGCTACAAATACCCATAGACTTTGAGTGCCATGATCTGTCATTGTGCCGCAATTCTCAGCCCTATGACAAGAGCCTCATATTCTACAATATTGTTCGTGCAAGCAAAAGACAACTTATATGACTTGGGTATGCAATCTCCTTGTAGCGTAATGAAGAAGACTCTGGCTCTTGACCCATGTTGTGTGTAGGATCCATCAAAGTACATTTTCTAGTGATCTGCTATGTTTATGTTGAATGGATTCATCAAGGAATTATGATACTGGTGGGTTCTCTAAATATATTGGTGCCTTGGCCAACTGATCTACAATTGCTTGTCTTTTAATAGCCTTATGTTCCACATACTCAATATCGTTCTCTATCAAGACCATCACCCATTTAGTCGTCTACCCTGTGAGTGTTGCTTTAGAAAGAAAATACTTGAGAGGGTCTATCTTGGCGATGAGTTTTATCTGATGTGCTAGCATATAGTGTCTGGATTTTTGTGTTACGAACACGATTGCTAAGCAGGCCTTCTCAATAGATGTGTAATTCAGCTCGTGTCCCACCATGGTTCTAATGATGTAGTAAATAGCCCTCTCCCTCCCGTTTTCATCATGTTGTGCTAAGAGAGCGCCAAAGGCCGTTGTTGTTGCTGATATATAAAGAAACATGGGTTTGCCTAGAATTGGTGGCATAATAACTAGTGGTGTGAGTAAGTACTCCTTGATCTTGTTGAACGCCTGGTCACATTTATCATCCTATTTATATGCTACCCCCTTGTGGAGTAGATGAGAATATGGGATAGCCTTATCTGCTAATTGTGCTATGAATCGATGGATGGACTGGAGTCTTCCTTGTAATCCCCTTAGTTGCTTCAATGTCCTTGGTGCCTCCCTTTTGAGGATTGCCTTAACTTTAGCAGGATCTATCTCGATCCCTCTCATTGACACAATGTACCCTAGAAGCTTTCCTGATTGTACCCCAAAGACACACTTCTTTGGATTGAGCCTAACCTTGTATTCTTCTAGCCTATCAAAGATGGAGCTCAGTGCTAATATATGATCTCATCTTTTTCTTGACTTGGCCAGTATGTCATCCACATAATCTTCCATAGTTTTGTGAATCATGTCATCGAAGATCAATTTCATGGCCCTTTGATAGGTAGCTCCTGTGTTCTCTAGCCCGAATGGCATCATATTCCAGCAATATATTCCCCATGGACAAGTGAAAGTTGTCTTATGTTGATCTTCTTTGGCTATCATGATCTGATTGTATCCTAAGAATCCATCCATCATATCCACAATCATATCTATGTTTGGGAGAGGGAAGTCATCCTTTGGACATGTTTTGTTCAAATCCCTAAAGTCAGTGTAGATGTGGATTCCCCTAGTAGGCTTTGAAATAAGTACAATATTTGAAACCCACTCTGTATATTCAATTGGTCATATCAAACAAGCTTCTAGGAGTTTTTGTAATTCCATTTTGACCAACAGTGCGATCTGTGGGTGCAATTTTCTCATCTTTTTTTTACTGGCTTCGCTTCTGGATATACAACTAGATGATGCACTACAACTTTTGGATCAAGACCAGGCATGTCGGCGTAGGTCCATGAAAATTTCACCTTTCTTTCCCTCAGGAAGGCAACTAGGAGCTCTTGTTCTTCAGTTAGAAGTGATTTTGCATAGAATGCTATATGTGGTGTCGACTCAATTCGCAAGTTGACGGGATTGTATTTTTCTGCTAAGACTACTGACTTCTCTGGATGAGTAGCACTGAGAGGAAGATTGAATCCCCCATCCTCTGGTGCCTTAGAGAGGTTTTCACCATTGGATATGTTCTTTTTTTTTACTATTTTCGAGTCTAAAAGCGCCATAGTGTGGTTTTCACTGAAAGACTTAGAGCTTATTCTCAAATTTTCACTTTTGCGACTGAGGGATTCAATTGTTTCCCCATAAAAAGCATGTGTGTCCAATTCAATGTAAAATCCAGCTTTATGATCTCCATAAGGTATATTATCCCACAATCCCATGAATTCCAAGAGCGCCTCATCATTTTCGAATGTGTCTAGAATTGGTGGTCCTCATTGGTCGTAGTCTATGAGCTAGGGATACACTAGTTTTAACTCATGGGTTTGGTTGTTTGACTCAAAGGATACAGTGGAAATCATGAATGAGGAGGAGTCCTCAAACAACATGGGTAGTTCAACAATGGGGTCCTCGTCACTATCACTCCCACATACCTCAATTATGTCAAAGGTAAAATTGTCTAAGGGTAGACCTGTAGATACTGGTAAACGAAGGGGAGTTTTGACTACTTTAACGAGGGCAATTTTGCCATGTACGGTTATACTCGAAGGGGTACATCCAAGGCAAAGATTTTTTAAGTGCTTCTCAACAATGATGGGTTCCAATTGGTCGTCGTTGTTTTTCCAAGGCTTTCATTCTTATTATATCCCATGCCCAACATTAATTGAAATCCTCCATTATCATCATCCATAGGAAGGGATGGTACAGGTCTTTCATCTTGATAGAGAAGACTAGATATATCTCTTTTATCCACCACTTCTCGGCCTAGATCTCCCCAACTCTTGAATCGAGAAGGGTATGCTCTGAATGTTTGGGTTGATGTGATCATTGGTTGTGGTTTCCCACAAGATCTAGGGGATTGAGGTAACTCCCCTACCATAAAGGCTCCCTTCTTCATTTTTTAATCTCCACATCCATTATCTTGGATAATGACCTTGATATTAGAAATGGTGGGAATGGAGGGTGTCTCTGTCGCAAAAGCGGATGTGGATGGTAAAGTGGATGGGTCCACGTATGGAGTGGCAAGGCCTTCATCATTCTTTGGGACTTGAGGGATTTTTTAGAACTTTGCTTCCATATTTTTGCAATAGGAAAAGGGAATGGGATCACCATGGATTGTGACCTCTTGGTTCTCATAGGGGAATTTAACACATTGATGAAATGTGGATGCGATAACTTTCATCCCATGGATCCATGGGCGCCCTAGGAGAATGTTATAAGGTAAATCAAGGTCAAGGACCTGGCATGTGGTTTCCATGATGGTTGGCCCTACTTGAATATGAAGTTGAATGGTGCCTTGAGACACCCTTTCCTAGTCATCATATGCCCTGATCGTGATTCCTTTGCTTTTTTCAATCATGTCTTCAGAAAATCCCAGCTTTTTTATTAGTTTAAAAGAGCAAATATTCAACCCTTCATCTCCATCCACCAAGACCTGTTTGACTTTATTTTTATGGACAAAGACTTCCAGATGAAGTGCACAATTGTGAGATGGTTGGTCTGGGAAGTCTTGATCAGAGAATGTTAGGAGATGTGGTGTGGTGATGTTTCTGACCATAGCTTGAAATTGATCTGCATCAAGATCAGTGGGTACAAAAGACTTAGCAAGGGCCTTTTCCAAAATCTCTCTATGTGTGGGAAAAATCTTTAGTAACTCCATGATGGAGATCTAAGTGGAGGTCTTCTTTAGGTGTTCCAAAACATTATAGCAACTAACAACTGATTTTGAATTTGTGGGGGGTGCTCTGGCTTGTGTGGATGGTCCAGGGATGGTGATTTTGTCACTTCGTGTAGTGACTCCACAGTCAGCTTTGAACCTTGGGATATGGACAACACCTGCCCATTCATCTAGAGATGCAACAATTTGGTCATAAACGTGGTTAACACAGCCATACTTCTTGCCTTTTCCATTATTGTTGCCTTATTATGATCCGGCATCAGGTTCGTGTATATCTTGAGGTCCTGATTCCTAGACCTTGGCGTGGGATGCTCAACAAACATAGTTTTGTTTTCAATGAGCTCTTGGATTAAGTTTTTGAGCCTCATGCAACTAGTTGTGGTGTGCCCCTTTATCTTATGAAAGTCACACAGGTGCTTTTCATTATACCATGGTGGCTTAACTTGACGCTCCTGGTAATTTTCAATGATAAGGAGTGTGATGATGTTGGCGTCAACAAGTCGCTTCATGACATATTCATCTGATTCTCCAAGTGGTGTGTATTTTCGCTTTGGGGGGTATCGATTTCTTGTGGATGGCCCACTTAGATCATTGTCATTGTTGACTATCTACAGATTTGTTTGTGGTTGGGGTGTGTTGGATCAAGGGGTATTTTGGTTGTTATTCTGAGGTTGTTGATATGTTTGTTGTTGCATGTTTGGCTTTGGAGCACTGATTAAAACCTTAGCATCAACAACCCCATCGTTGGTGACATTCTTGTTTTTTACCCATGTTCATGGTTTGTCATTATAGCTTGTTGATGGCGATTATCTTGATAAGAAGGTGTCCCTCCTTGTGCGATGAGATCTCTTTCAATGTTGAGAGCCTTAGGGATGAGTTGATCATAGGAGGTGATGCACTAGACTTTGAGATGGAAGGCCAAAGTTCCTTCAAGATTTACAATGATAATTTTGACTTGTTGTTCTTCTTGCATGGCCCACTTGCTTTTATTGGCTTTGGATTGCCATCGTTGTAGAAAATATGTAAATTATTCTCCTTTGTTTTGTTTGAGGTTGGACAGTTCCTCCAAGCTTACGTCTATGCCCATGTTGAATGCATAATTTTGCATGAACGCGTCTACAATTTCTTGGAACTTCTTGATTCCTGGAGGAAGTCGGGAGAACCATTCCATGGTCAGGCCAGCTAGACTCCATGAGAAGATCCTCATTAGATAAGAGTTATCATAGGCTACCTCCATGCAATGCACATGGAATTCCCTTATGTGATCTTCAGGGTTTTCGAGTCCATGGTACTTGTCAAATTTGGGGATCTCGAACCCTTGTGGAAATGGTTTCATCATAATGCTCCTATTGAATGGATAAGGGCATAGATTCACTTGTGATTTAGGGGTCTTCTAAGATTGGATGTCCAACACTTTTTGTGATAGCTTCTTGATTTGGGCGGATAAATCACCTTGAGGGTCGGGTGGTGGAATGAAGGTGTTTTGGGTGGGTGTAGTGATTTGGATGGCGGGTGAGGTGATTTGCAAACTGGGTGGTGCATTAGCGGGAGTTTATTGCACAGCCAATGCTTGTTGGTATGCTTGTAACTATTGTTGTGCCAACAAAGCTTGTTGTTGGTCTTGTTGTTGTTGTTGTGCCAACAAATCTTGTTTTTGATCTTGTTGTTGCTATTGTGCCAACAACGCTTGTTGTTGGGCTTCTTGTTGTTGTTGTTTTGCCAACAACGCTTGTTGTTGGGCTTGCTATTGTTGTTGTGCCAACAATGCTTGTTGTTGGGCTTGTTGTTGAGTTGTTTGTTGTTGTGTTGCTTGTTGTTGCACTTGGTATTGTTGTAAATCTTGTTGGTAAGCCTATTGTTGTACCAAGGCTTGCACTTGAGGTTGCTACGCTTGATGCTAGGCTTGTACTTGTGCAGCTTGGGCAACTTGGGTGGCTTGGGTGGCTTGAGCAGCTTGTTGTTGTTGCAATAAAGCTTGTGCTTACGCTTGGGCTTGTTGCTATTGTTGCAATGCTTATGCTTGTGCTTGGGCAACCTATTGAGCTTGTTGGGTCTGTTGTGTTTGTGCTTGTTGTGCGACTTGCACAACTTGCTAGGTTTAGAATTGTTGGAGTTCCTTTTAATAAACTTGACGAGTTGCTTGCAAAGTGATGCTATATTGATTGGCTACATTTGGATTTTGTGGTAAAGGTAGAGGATTCAAAATGGTATGGGATGGTGTGATGAGACTCTGTTGGGGTGGTTGTTGAGGCATTTGGTTGATACTGATGGGTTGCATGGTGGTAGGTATGGTGAATAAGCTAGGTCCTTGGGAGACCATGCTTTGAGATGTGACCGATTGAGGTGTTTGGATTGGCACCACCTATTTTTATGATGTCGGTGGTATGCCTGGAGGATTCGGGACACTTGATGTGTTGATTTGATTTAGTTGATTTTGGATAAGTAAAGGGGGTTGCCCTAAACCAAGGATTGGTGTGGATGATGATATCAGTGGAGGAAGTGGTGGGGGAATGGGTGGTATGTTCATTTGAGGAAATGATGAGGATGAGGTATCAAATATTTCCCCTTGTCCAAATAATCCACCTTCTCCTTGTGAGGTCATGGGGAGAGATACTGGTGTGTCAAGGTGATATGCTGGCACCGCAGTGAAAGTAGAAGGAGTATTGGTATCATGAAAGATGTGTGAAACGTAAGGGTGTTTCAGATCTTAAGGGACAAATTATCCCAAGATGGTGTTTGCATCCAAGTCTTGGTTGTTCACAAGGGGATGTGTTTGAAGGGCCTGAAGTAATGAACTTCCCTTGTTGATAATTGGTTGAGTTGGAGCAAGAGATGATGTGGGTTGGGGGATGGGTTGAACAATTCTTTGAAAAGATGATGTGAATGAGATTAGGGGCACAATCCCGAGAGGTTGCTCCACAATAGTGTTTACGTCAAAGTCTGAAGGGAGTTTAGCCCCTTCTTTTTCCAACTCTAGCATGTATTGTGAAGGATTCAGTCTCATCATGGCATTGACAATTTTGTGATTCTCGAGATTTTGGACCATTTCCATGATTTCATCTTGAGTCATCCCTAAGACATTATTGGTTATGTCTTCCACTTGACTTTCCTCTTGAGGATCTTGTGCTAGGAGAGGAAGATTGGGTGGGGGATTGCTAGACCCAATGAGATTGATTCCAGGTGTGGTTTGACTTAAGTCACGTGAAGTAGATGTTTCCTTGTTAGCTTCCATGTTCTTGTATTGAGATCGAGTTTACACCATAAAAGAAGGATTAAATTTTAGGTACAAAGAAGAAAAACCAAGTTTTCTCAAGGATCAAAGGATGATGATGAGATAGATGAAGGGTGGGTGGTGTGAATGATTAAACTCTTAAGAATCTTGAAGGGGCACTAGAATTTAGGACTTTTGGATTTTGATTTGATTTGATTTGTTTTGGATTTGGATTCAGATAATGAACTCATAAATCCCAAGAGGTTGGATGCTTATCTTGGAATAAGTTTTTTCACAAGGATTGCTGATTTAACTAATCACATGAAGAAGGATTCATCTACACATACTTAGTTAAGATGATTTTTTGATTTGTTTTAAAGGATTTGCCAAAAGTCTAGCATGATTTGATTTTTCCAAGATTTGAAGAGTTGTTTGGTGAGATGAGATTTGATTGATGTTTGAAGGATGGGTGAGAATGTTGAATTTGATCCTAGATTAGACCTAGATAGAACTCCTTTCTACAAGACCTCAATTTTGAAGAACACACTTGTACTTCCTACGTGAGGAATTCAAACCTTTGAAAGAGACTTGGATTTTGTTGGCAATAAAATTCGTACAAATTAGGATTGTTCTTTGAAGATTTCTTGTAAAAATTATAGACCAACCTTTCTCTAACTTTGTGAAGTCTTGAAAGACATTCCTCATGAGCTTTTGGACTAAGGAACTTTTGACGACTTGGTTTGGGAATTTTGAATTTTTGGGAAATTATGGGATCAAACACATGTGAGGTTCAATTATCCACTATCTTGCTTAGAATGATTCTTTTTACCACAAACACTTTCTTGATTATGTTTCAAACTGAATGTCTAATGTCCTAATTTATTTTCATTCCACAAGGTACATTATGTGGAAATCAAGGAAATCAAGGCAATGGTTTCCTAATGTTGACTTTAGTAAGAACAAATTGTGATATAAATCCAAATACTTAGAAGCCTCTAAGGATGAAATCCCTAGGGAAAGCAAGAGCACTTGGATTTGTTCAAAGGTATTTGTTCCTCCTAAAGGGTTTGAAATTTTGAGGATTTGGTGAATTTTTTTCTTCAAGCGTTTTAGATCCAAGCAAAGTGTTTTGATTTCAAATTGATGCACAACCCTAGGATGAAAAAAAAAATATTTGTTGAGTTCCCACTTGGATAAATCTAGCTACACCTACCCTTAGCGGATGATTAGATGCTTGACCACACTGGCTCCCCTCCACAACACACACTTCTCGGGTCAGCCAAGCATCAGTGCCCATGAAACCCCCATGGCATACTTCTCATCTCTACTAAGAGCCGCAAAAAATGTGGGATGACTTTAGAACAATCATTCTTGCACCAAAAAATAGATTTAAGGATTTGGGCCTTCTAAACAAAAGGTTTTAATATAGGCATTTCGTTCATGAGGGATCATCCATACGGCAAGAGACCATTGTTGCCCTTCTTGTCAGAATAATCCTCGTGATACTTGAACTTTCCTCAAGCACCCACACTTATATACCGGTTGGAAGTCGCTTGGCTTTAGCATGTTACTGGTTGGGTCGTTCCCTGGGGTGATTACTTTTTCCCACTAGACAGACCCTCTAAGGATAAACAAAAGCGAGTAATCACATCCGAAGTTTGATCAATCTTTGTTGAGAAACAAAGAGAGAACACTCGTGATATGCTTTACTCACACTAGCAAGATTTTGTTCAATTTTTAAGAACCCAAATTGAAGTGTGGGGTTAATCACTTCCACAACTTAATATCACCAAAAAAGCATTTTGATTCTCAATATCGTCGTGAGGCATGAGAGAAGTGCATATGCCTTTTTAAATGATATTACTTTGGATAAGAGATTACAAATCATAAAAGGCGCATACTCATTTTAATCCTTCAAAAGTAAGAATATGAGTTCTTTTTAAGCACCAACTTTGAAGTGTGAGATTTGTTTGTTCAATTGTTAAGTCCAAAATAAAATCTAGTAAGTTGCCTATGGTTCTTTTTAATCCTTTTGCTTTATTCTTTTCAAGCCCAAACAAAATTTATTGAGTCCTAAAAAGCATGAAAATGACAAAATCCTTAGAAAGGGGATTATAATTTCTCCCCAAAGTGTTTAAAAACACTTGATACAATGAAATGATGATGCCATAGAAAAGTCCTTATCTTTGTTTCCTCCCTTCACTTTTGATCAAGCCAACCTACAAAAATTGGTTAATACTATAGAAACAGAGGCCAAAAATCAGTTAGAAATCAAAAGCAATCAAAATGAAGGAGTACATGTTAAAATTAATTTGAAACTACCTTTTACCCCACTCCAGTGACGCAGTCTACAATTGCGATGCAGTTTAAGGAAGTTAGCAGTGCTATATAGCGCCGCTGGGACTGACAGTGGCAGTCTGCGCAAAACCAGTGAGCACAAATGCGGCACTATTTTTAATAGTGACGGAGTTTGGAGTTTGTGGTGGTCGATCGACTAGAAAATGACAAAGTGACGTAGTTGTAAATTCAAATTTCTGGGCAGGAATGACCTAGCATCGTAGTTTGGAGTTTATCAACATTGCTATATGGCACCGCTGGACTGGTAGCGATAGAGTTTGATTGGCAGTGGAGCATTTTTCCTATAGAGACAAAAAAACTTAGAAAAAACAACGGAATTCTTCAAAAAATGTGTTAAATTCTCCAGATTCACCCTCCCTTTAGCGCCAAAATGTGAATGGTGATCCTAGACCTGCACAAACACAAAGAACAATCACACAATTAGTCCAATATGCAAGTTAGAAACATCATTCCCAATGAAATTCATTCGAAACATGAAAACAAGAAATAATATGAAGAACACAATGGAAAAGCTATTAAATCCTATTTAAATGTTAAAACTCTCAATCCCATGGGAGAATTGGTGTCATTTTGATGTGGAAAATGGCCCTTTCCCAATTCCTTACAAACTTGATGATCAATGGTGAAGATTTGATGCTCCTTGGTGAAATTTCTCCATGACCTAGCTATGATAATATGAAAATGCATGAAAATAGTTAGAGATGGATGGAGATTGCTCAAAACTTGAAGATAGTAATGTTGCATGAAGTTGTGGATCCAAAATTCAAATGAGAGCCTTCTATTTATAGAAGGGAATGATGGAGAAAGAGGCAAAAGGGATGAATGTGGGACAAAAGGCCAACCAATGGGAAAAAGGCCACTTGTCAACACGTGAGTGGAGGAGGAATGAGCACATTTTGATGAATGTGCAAATAAACGTGGTTAGGTGGAATTTGAAATTGATGAAATGACAAGTTGGAGGTAGAAAAAAATGGAGTTAATGCCACTTGGCTCAAGGCAAAGGATATGTAAGAGGCCTTTAATGTATTGTTGGATGTACTCATCCCTTTTGGAGGGATTTTTTAATTTGAAGAATATTCCCTCCTCGATGCCATGTTGAGAGAAAATAGGAGATTTAATAAATCAATAAAATGATTTATTTGTGCAAGTTGCAAAAGCTAGAGGATTTGATGGATTAAGATTATTCAAGATTTGATTAATTTAAAAGGAGATTAGCTAATGTGACAATTTGATTTAGATTTTTGGATTGATTTAAGTCAAAGTTGAGAGGAATTTGAATTTAGACTCAATTAAATAAAGTTTGATTTATTGAATTAAAGAAAATGGTGTTAGTTTTAAATCAAATAGATTTATTTAATTTAAATGAGATGACTTTAGAGATTAATTAAATAAAATGAGTTATTTAAATTAAAAGAGGGACTATAGGATTAACTAAATAAAATGATTTATTTAATTAATAGAAGATGATGACTTAATCAGATAAATTTGATTTATTTGATTAAGGGAGGAAATATGATGTATTTAATTAAATGACTAGCAAAGGATATGATTCAAGATGAACTGGTGTTAGGGAGATCAGGATCAAGTGTATAAGATTAATCTATATATTTTCCGTGTCTACAAAAGTATAAGAAAATTACATGAAACAGTTGTAAGAATAGTTACAGATAAACAATTAAGCTATACAAGTTATAAATTAGTTTAAAAGCAAATTATTGCCAAGCAAAAGTAGTAGAGAACAACTAAAACATCATCTAAGCAATACATAGGTGAAACAAGCCATCCACTTAACAAGCTTTGAAATTTCTCACACGATCCCACTAAGATAATAAGTATGGAGAGTATGTTGGTAATATCTTGTATCTATGAACACCAATAACATTTATCAAGGTCCAAAAGTGTTCACTTGTTTGATTAGATTTGAAAGACTTGCCCAACTACCAAAGCCAAATCCAAGTACCACAATAAGTGCCACAACTCCCTAGTTGAGAACCACTATCCCACTTCTATGTGGCATCCATCTCTTTGGTTTATCAACAACTTCCCACTACAAAGAAGACTTAAAAACATAAAAAATGAAGAGACCAAAGAGCTATTAAAAAAAATACACCTAAAAAAAATATTTGCAATAATGACATTGAATGAACAAGCATATGCAATTACAATAAACCTTCAAAATTTCATTGTGTGAAGCCCTAAATTTTCCCTTCAAACCTTCAATGTTCTTGCATCATAAAAGTTAATTTTTTTGCTCAAAACCACCCACACTTCTTGCACAAAACAAAAAAGTCATAAGTAAACACAAGAAAATCTCTCACAAAGAGTTAAACAACACAAACTAAAAAAAAAATAAGTATTTATCAAGACAATCACGAAGCCTTGAAGAAAATGCATCTATGCTCAACACAACTAAAAAAAATTATTTATGACTATGAAATGGACAAACAACTATATAAGATGTTAGTAAACCTTCAAACCCCCCCACCATAGAAAGCCTCAAACTTGCACTCTAGACCAACTATGACCCCTACACCATAAAAAAGAACAAAATTTGTGCTCTAGACCAACCACACCACCTACACAAAATAAAAACAATTATAAATAAGCATAAGAAACCTCTTATAAACAAAACTGAACAACATGGATCCAACTGAAAATTAAACACAAAACCTATAGATGTAATAAAAAAGCTTGAAAAATTACATCATTTACTCAAAAACCCAGCCTCCTACATGCCTCCACATATTGTATTCATGTTTACCAAGCTAAGACAAACTACGACACATACAATATGAAAGAAAACTTAAACAAAAACATTAATTTCATGAGTTGGCTGTGCAACATTTATTTGATGAACTAACCATATGAGTTGGCTTGGGCAGTGGGTTTGCTCCCCATTGGTCTCGAGTTCGACTTTTCTCCCGGATTTAAGAGGTGGGACTTCTTGCGAGCGGGGGATCTCACCCGCAGGGGACTAGTCTCGCCCTAGCTCGCCTCAGGTACCCAAGGTAAGGGTTGTTGGGCCGCCTAGATCGCGGGGACACCCCTGTTGTATCAAAAATAATAATAATAATAATAATAATAATTTTTTGATACACAATATTTGATTAGCTTTTGACCTTTTCCCTTTTCTATTTATTAAAGAAAAATCTATTAGCAAAATTAAAACAAACCAATCAACATGCCATGAACCAATTTATATTGAAAAAAACAAACATCTTCTTTATCTTTAAGTTACACAAACTCCAATAGAAATTAATGGGAAGGTAAAATCCAATATATATAATAATAGTATAATACTTATTTTATACAAAACATTTTATTTTTCATTGATCAAAGTTTTAGATAAAACCAATTCCACCTTAAGTGAAATTAAAACAAGCATCATTATCATTCCTAAAAATTCAAATAAAATACCATTAAATACCAGACTACAGGCAACTCACAGCTATACCACATAGCCGTGTATTTTTTCCAGTGTTGTAGAGGGCGGGAGCAAATGTAGAATGTTACTTCTATCTCTTCGTCCGATATTTAGAGGGGTAGGTGGTACGCGCGACATTCGCAGCCAAAACATTAACATCAAATGTTCAAAAAGTACCCAGTGAAAAAACTAAATACAATTACTTAAGAATCTTTATTTCCTTGAGTCAGTTTCTTAACTTCGTATTTATCCGTTGTGTTTCCGTCTGGGGCATTTTATTTTGGCTGAAATCGATAAAGATTTGACTCGTCTTTACAAACATCAAATCCAGGAGTTTTGGTGTGCATTTCAATTGAGGAGGGGATAGCAACTGTTCATCTTTGGTGCATCTTGACAGGTGGGTTTCTCTTCTTCTTCTTCTTTTCATTGTTTTGGCTATGCTTTCAGTTTGCTGTTCTGGATTTTGCCCTCTCGAGGGTTATTATTCGACTCCTCCCATTTTGTTTTACATATTCTCTTCTCAAGGATAAAGGTAGTTGCAGGCTTTTGGGAACCCTTAAAGTTTTTGCTCATATTAATGAAATATGGTTTTGAAAGAGGAAATCTTTGGTCTTATGAGGTCCATTGGGATGCGAATTTGGGTTATTACGCTGTGATTTCGATGGGCTGGATTACCCGCTTGATCATGTCTAGGTTAGGGACAGTTTGTTCGATTTATTCCTGTGAATGGTGGAATACAAAGTTAGTTGTGGAATGTCTATATGCTGGTTTTCTAAGTGCCCCTATAGTTTTGGTTTTGGGATACCCTAGTGAGGGTTTGCACTGTTTATGTCATGGATCTATTTTTGGCTTTCAAGCTAGTCTTTTGTTACGTGGATTTTGATTTACGGTAACTGTCAAATTTTTGGTAAAGAGATTGATGGAATTTCCATATAAAAAGGAGAAAAAAACTCCAATAAAACAAGAAAACCTAATGTATTTGAAGCTTAACAGAACGAAAACTGGCCCTTTTTAATGTTTTAAGCTTTATTCAATGGACAAAAATTCATTGAATACGCAATCATGCCCATGTTTCAGCTATACCGGATGGTCTTATTTTTGTTCGATCCTATCCGTGTCTCGTCGCACATCAGGCGTCCTTGCTTTTTCTATATTGACATCTGTTTCATAACAGACTCCTACTCCTATGTTGTCCTTAATCTAAAAGCTGAAGCTGAAGGTATTACTATTTTTTTTGGGTCAGGCCCCATAATTTCTTTCTATTTGTCTTATATATTGTTCTAATTTTGTATTCTTGGGTTTTGACCGAGAGGCCAAGTTTGCTTGTAAACTTGAACTTGCCAATCCACCAACATGCAAAGTATGAAATTAGTAAACATATGTCTTGGTCGTTGGTTCAGGTGAGATAACAACCAGTTACTCTCTTCAATGCCTTATTTCATTATACCTACCAAATCATAGCTATGCTCCTTGGGACATGTGGCTTGCCAAATTTGACCCCGTTCCCCATAGGGAATGTTTTGGGGACATGGGATACCCTGTCCCCAAATTTGCAGAAAAACAGGATACATTCTGGGTGCTTTTATTTTTTTTAGGAAACGCCTGGGTACATTAGGGGGTGGCCAGGGGATATCTAGACGTCCCCTAACTGACCTGGAGACAGCTAGCCATCCCCTACAGCCCAGGCATGTTTTAGGTCACTCTTTTGACTCCAAACGGCTGCAATGCTGTTATCTGTACATCTGCTGTCATTTTTACATTAACAGATTTAGGGCCAGTTAAGAGGGAAAAATACACATCAAAGGACAACTTTAGGATGCCCATGGCATCAGTCTGTACACCTGCTATTGCAGGTCTGTACAATACAGCTTGAAGAGGGAAAACCTTACCTTGATCAAGTTTGGTGTCAGGACTGTTGCAGCTCTATGAGGGATTTTTCTTGACAAAGTGTGTAAGAGAGAATTAAACACTAGATGGTATTTTTCATGTTACTGATATTGTCAATCTATGCAGTTGGTATCGCATCCATGTACAGAACAACAAGGAAATCATTACTTTTTTCATGCCAAGGTTGTTGATGGTTCATCCCAGCTGTATGGAGTCAAAATTGCAGTGTTACTAGATAGTGATTAGGGATATCTGTATATTTCCTATGTTTTTGTCATTTTGTAGTTGAAATTTGCAGCCTTGGTGCATTTTGTTGTAACTTTTATATATTATTTATGCACATTGACAATGAAAGCTATTAAATTTTGTCAATTAAGTCTAATTTTTATAATTTCTACGATGAACGCCTTATCACTGTTAAATGTTATCATATGAATATTTGAAATTTCCTTACATTTTAAAAAATTCCTATTTTTTTAATAGCCATCCCCTGCTGTGCCCCAAAAAATCCATCCTGGAAATTTGGGGGAGCATAGAATTATAGTTATGACAGCTGATATTCCAGATAGGTCTTCTAAGCAGCCTCAGATTTTCATATATGAATAAGGGTCAGAAATGGGCATATAGGGAGCTCTGTTGTTTTTCAAATGCCTGTATGAGACACTGTCATGCTTCAGGAATGGCCATATGAGGGACAGTGTTGTTCTGTGAATGCCCATTTGAGTGGTTCTATTGGGCCTCCTGTTTTTTGATGTCAGATGTGAGTGTTGTGTTGTTTCTGAAATGACCATATGAGGAATTGGGTTGTTACTGCAATGCCCACACGAGGGACTGTGTTGATTTCAAGATGCCCACATGAGGGGTTGTGTTTTTTTCTGAATGCCCATGTGAGGGGTTGTGTCTTTCAAGAATGCCCACACGAGGGATTGTGTTTTAGACTTCTAGCAAACTGGTCACATGATGAGTTGCGTTGTTTATGCAATGGCCACAAGGTTGGTTATGTTATTTTCACAATTCCTACATGGTTGGTTGTGTTGGTTTTAGATTTTTAGTAATGCTCATATAGCCCAATTCTCTTGAATTGATTGTGGATGTTTTAGAAACTCCCACATAATTTTATGCACTTGAATCCAGAAATCAATTCACAAATTTAAACTGCAAACACAAGTATTCACTACAACTCCCACATGATTAGTTGTGGTGGGTTTTTGGGAATGCTTATTCAGCTGTTTGTGCTAGTTGCGGATTCTGGGAATGCTTATTAGTCATTTTGATGATTTTGTCAATGCTTCCATGAATAATTACAATAGTTTTCATGGTAGTAATATGAACTGTAAGTCTGCTCAGTTATGTCAGTGTTTTTTAATATTGTTAGAAACTTAGAAAAAAACAGCAATAGATGCTAAAATATACCATAATTTTTATGTCATGGTTAGGGAAATGTGGTAACAGTTTATCTCTGATCAAGGCATATTCTTTTGCTTATTTTTAAAGATAATGCATGCAGGAGCAGTGAGGACTTACAAGAACCATAACAGGGGATAAGCCATGGCAGGGCTTGGGCTAAATCTGCAGAGAATACCTAGCTTGTTCAGGCAGGCAGCTATTTGTTTCAGGGCTAATATTAAGATTCTTCTTGTCATAGCTGCCTTATCCTCAATGTATGATACGGCCATTGAGAATTCTATTGGTATGGCTGGTTTTTCTTTTAGTATATCACATGGAAACTTTTCACTTGACTTTGATTTCCAAGATAAACAGAATCACATCTCTCCAGACTCTACGGGTGGTGCAACACAGCGGCAAAAACTTTTTGTAGATGGGAATAACAATGCCATTGTGCCAGGTGGTCAGGCAGGGCAGAATAAAGATTCTTCTATAGGTCACTTCCTCCCATCTTATTTTGTGCCACCATCTGTTGATGAAGCCAAGGGACATCTACATGAGTTGATACAAGGTGCAGATGAGAGAACATTTACCACTAGTCCAATTGAAGCAAATGATGGACATAGGGAAAAAAAAATGAATTCTCAAGAAGAGGACCAAGTGAAAGAGGAATCAATAGAGCATGTAACCACTGGAGAAGATCTTGTTAATGATAACAGTGATACCCGAGGTTATATGAGCATGGGAGAAGATTTTTCTATTGATAACAGTGATGTTGGAGGTCCACGTTACATGAATTTGAGGCTGATTTTTTCTTTGAGAAATGACACACAAAAGGAGGTTACTGAGGATCTTGAAGAATCAGAAGAGGTTGGAATATTTGCAGGAAGGTTATTTGGTGGAAGAGGCTTTGATCATCCAGGAGCAATGCCGCAAGGAACTGGCACCACAATGCTTCTGATTTTACTTCTTTTTGGGGTTATGGCAACTCTTCTCGTTGTAGTAGCTTTGCAGCATTCTGCTGTTCTTGGAGCAGTGGCATATTCTGTAGTGGCTACATACATGAACAAGAGAGTTTCCATCCGACAATCTGTGAGATCAGGCCTCAGAACCGGTATGTGGAGACTAATATGGCTAGCAGTTTTGCATGGAAGTTTGCGAGCTCTACAATGCCTATTCTTGATGAAATCTCTGTTTGGAAAAGTGTTGGAATTGGAAGAAATGGAGAAGTTGGTCTTGCGGTTGTCGACCATGCCATTTGCATTCCAGGCTTCTTGGAAGGATGAGTTTGCCACAGATTTGGGCATGTCTTTTAGGATTGGAGCATTTATTAGTTTGGAGAACTTGTTTGATGGGCTGGCTTATAGTATCTACATTACAGCTTGCTGGGTAGCCATAATGGAAAGGCAATACAGAGGTGCTGAAACCCTCCATAGAGGATGGAACCTTGTGAAAAGCATGGCATTCCAAGCGGCTATAATTAAAGTCCTTGAGTCTGTTGTATGCGGCCGGAGCTTTAAATGGATACTTCAACAAGTGCTTGGTCATTTCTTGGCAACACTTATAGTATCTTTTATGCAGAGTTACTTCCTAGTGTTGTGGTTGGTTTTCTATTTCTCAGCAAGGGCAAAAGAAAGTCAGGGACATGCACGGCAATTCTCGCTGAGAGATTTGGAGGACTTTCACAACAGGCTTCGGTAGGCTTCCTTCCTGGAAGCTGTAATTGTAACTGTACTTTTTGTAGATCTCTGTGCGGCATGGTTAGCTTTGGCTAAAAATATTTCAAACAGGCAGGTTCTTGTATGAAAGAGATATTTGCTTACCTCTAGCTTGAGTTTTGTTACGTTAAAAGCTTGAATGAAGAACTCATAGCAGGCTTTCTTGGGTGGTTTGTAAAATATAGCTCTACTGCACCAGCCAGAAATTTGTAGGCTGTTATCAAATGGTATAAAAGTGAAGTTGTACTTTGAACATTTGAAACATGTGGTGTTTTTCTTAATTGTACAACTTATTCTTTGATTTAGTTGATTACTTTACCTCACAGAAAGGTCTGGGAAGCAAAGCATCGGACTTTTAATTTGCATAGTGCACTTCTCTTTAGGAACTCTCACGGCTTTGCTTCCTACCCACCCTGCTTTCTTGGCTCTATTTTGAGGTTCAGACTAGATCCTAAAGGCTTCTGGTATGAGTACTGTATTGTTGATTGTGGATATTTCTTCCGAGGTTATGCAATCCATTTTTTAATATAGCTTGTACTCAGGTTTTCTTCATAAATATTTGGAACATACTAGATAAAGTTTTTGTGAAAATGGTACCCCATGGGCCATGGTACATCAGGTTGGTCCTATTAATTGTTAATTTTGCTTCCTTCCCTGGAATAGCCTTAGTGTTGTGCAAATAAAAATTTGGTTACATCCAGTTCTTTAGCACAGATAGAGTAGGAACTTTTTCTTTTCATGTTCATTGGGAAAAAACTGTTTTAACTTCCTTTTAAGGTTTCTAATCAAGTTCATTTCCTGATCTTATTTTCATTTATGTTAATTTCACTTATGAACTGGCAATCTTTGCACAGCCTCTCTATAAGTCTGATGTTCAATTTCTGTTATTATATCTGGTTCATTGCTCTGGGTTCAAAGTCAGAAATCAGCGTGTCAGGAAAGAAAGTTGTTTAATGCACTTCCACATACTACTAAGTTATGAAGTTCAGTTCACATTGAATCTATTGTTTTTCATTCCCTTAAATCTAATGCAAACAATCCTTTTCAATGTCGATATGCCAATATGGCATCCTATTTCTCCCTTCTGCCGGGCTTTCCATAATGCTCTTTACACAAATAAACAGAAAAATGAAAAATAATTACTGGATTCTTTTAACACAATCTTGTTTAACATTCTCACTGCAGAGGGATCTAATATTCAATGTTGCAAATCAGAACAAGTTACAGAGCATGTGCTCTCTCTAAGTTGTAAAAATTGTCTGTGTGATTATAGGAGCCAACTCTCTAAACAGTACAGGGACCTGGGTTCAAGGTTTCCATTTACATTTACTTCCAATATTTCTAGGTGTTTCCTAGGATATCTAATAATTTATATTGTTTTATCATTTTAAATTTGCCTCTTTGATGCCCTTTCTGTAAGCTCTCTGCATAAATCCCTTTGCTAGTTGAATATCACTAATTACTTATTAGCTGCATTGAGATATAATTTCTATCCTTGTCTTGCCCTGGTCAAATTTAGAATAAGAAATGTAACTATGCTTTGTGAAAATTTACAAAGAAATTAATATAATTTTTACTAGCCATCAGGGCTCAATCTTCTTTTGTTAGGACCTGGGTTCAAGGGTTCCGTTAAGGTTTACTTCCAATTATCTATGGCTTTCCCAGCATCTGTAATAACTTATAAGTTAATATGGTTTCAGCATTTTAAGTTTGCCTCTTTAATCCCCTTTTTGTAAGCTCTTTAGATAAATCCCTTTATTTTAGTTGGATATCACAAATTTCTAATCATCTTAATTGAGATTTAATTGCCATCTTTGTCTTGCACTGGTCAAATTTATAATAAGAAACCAAACTATGATCCATGCAGATTTTACAAAGAAAGTAATATCATTATTTATCAGCTGCTGGCCTACAATCTTCTTTTGTTAGCAATTTTTCAGCTTCTCATTGTATAATGGAAAGAGGGAAGCTAGACTCATACCTGCCATTCACTTTTTTAACATATATAGTTGAGTTGTGATTTGTAGATCTGGGGTATACTCTTATTTCTTTTATTATTCTCCAATTAAGCTGTCTGGAATACTATATATAATTTACTAATAATAGTGTTAACTATAAACCTGAAGAATTTGTATAAATACTATCTTGGAAGGCTGTTCTTTAAGTAAACTCTGAATTGGATTCCAGAAACTTTATGATCTTAATGATGTGTTGAATGCTTATGGCATTTGTTCATTTCTTATTTGCTTTCCTCCAAGGCCAGTATTCGTTTTCTGAAATATGGTCCTTTTTCGCTTCTCTTGTAAAAGGTTCTAATTGCATCTTTTCTATAGCAGACCTTTGCTTTATTTTCTGTTATCAGTAGGAGACATTCTCCTCTTTGTTACTCCTTGTACTATATGCAGCCGACATTTGATTGTTCATGCACAATTCTTATTTTGTGTACAACTTCAGTAGATGTATGATGCAATAGCCTATGGTAGCTTGCATATGTGCTAATCAGGGAAATAGCTATGCATATTAATCTTGCTCTCGCTTTCATAGTTAGTTAGAGAGGGACTAGTCTTCAGTCCACATCACAAATTACTGATTTTGTTGTTAAGTACTAATTTTCTGTTGTTTTGGGTCTTGATCATGGTGTGGGTTTCCCAGAATAATTGGCACAACTGAATTGGCCATTGATCCTTGAAATGATAAAAAATGAAAAAATATGTATGGCTTTCTTGAGTGTCACATGGAAGAAGCTATAATGTTTTCTCTGACTAAGATGAACTTGAAGCTCTTGTCTCTTTGCTGTTTTGATGTTTCAGTGACTGTTTTAGCACTGAACACACAGATTTTATTAGATAACCCTGCAATGTATGTCTTATTATTATGAAACATCTCTATTCATAAAAATTCACGCCAGCTTTATATATCTCAGTTATCACAGGGAGCAAGCTGACCGGGCAGGAGCCTGGACCATTATGGTGATAGTGTTCCACGTGATTGCTAGACTCCAGAAATCAGTATGCAGGACTTTTAAAGTTGAGTGGACAAGCATTTATTTGTAATAGTCGGAAACAAAATTCTCAAAGACAGGTTTGTGTTGAAGGCAACTTGCTTTGAGATGATTCATCGGAACATCTGCTGTTGCTCAATGTTTAGCTTCTGTTTGCAATGGTACATGGATGGCTAGGGTTCATTATTCATTGATTGTTATGGTACATGGATGGTCATGGTTGGGTTTATATTTATGCGTATGGCTCAAAATGTGGATCTCAAGTACCATAAGCTGTCGTACCATCTACCAATGCACTTTTAAGGATTGATAGAAAAGCAACTTAAAAGTTTAGTTAAGGGTTGATTATTACTTCAAGCATGCTTTTTCCCTCTCCTTTTATGTACGCTATTTTCTCCTTTTTAAGCCTAATATAATTTGTTACCTTCTTAATACTGCTACCCGTGGGGGATTCTCCAAATTAACTTTATCTGTTCTATTTGTTCCATCTTTTCATAACTTCCATTACATTAAGCAGTGTTATAGTGGATAAGTAAGGTTGTGATATCTCAGAGTTACCTATCATAGGTTTGAATATTTTAAATAGTTTCCTCACCCTTATTTGTGGTTCACCATACAAGTAGGCTTCTATAGCAGCTTCTAAATCTTTCGTCACACATACATCCTCTAGGTTTATTTATCTTCCATTGATGGGAAATCCTGATTTTGGTGGTGTTTTCCCAATCTTGAATACTCTACGTATGGGTTTGAAATCAAATTTATCGTCATCTTTCCATATTTCTAAACATGTCACAACCTATTGGTTTTCGAAACTACAGCTCCTCTCCTCTAAAACCATTATTGAAATTAAGACAAGGGGAAAATTCTATCTTACGCAAAGAGAAGGGTTCATAACAAGGAGAGGACATTTTTTGGCCAAATTATAGGGTAGGGCAGCTCTCTTTTACTAATGTGTTTGCAAAATCTAGAAGAGTGATCCTTAAGGTCTCCTTGACAAGATGATTAAAAAGAAATGAAAAATTAATAATTTAGGCCTTGATTACCATGCCCCAATGGCAACCATGAATAGACCTACTAGACCTTATTACAAGCTGATGTAAAGAAGCATACATATGCACACATGAATGAACAACAAGTTTATATGACTCTTGAATAAATTCCCGTAAAACATTTCATACACATTTTGTGGTTTCATCAATGTATCCTCTTGGATATTTGTAATGACTTGGGTTAAGTCATAGGGCAGGGCAGCTACTCTTTTACTTCAATCTCTACAGAATCTAGGAGGGTGATCCTTGAGGTCTTCTTGACAAGACAATTAAAGAGAAACGAAAAATAATAACTATGTCTTAATTATCATGTCCCAATGGCAGCCATGCATAGACCTACTAGACCTTACTACAAGCACATGTAAATAAGCATGCAGTATACCCATGAATAAAAGACAAGTTATATTACTCTTGATGAATCCCTTTAAACATTTTATATACACATGCATCTTGTGGTTTCATCAATGTAGCCCCTTTGATATTTGCCACTCAAGGACTTACTAACGATATTTATTGCTAAAGCAATGGGCTACAAAGATGAGTAGGACTTCTATATACTTAACCCTTTGATATCGTGGCTTTGAGAGAGGTCTCTTTAAGATATGACAAAGTTGTAAAGTTGGATTAAGCATATAGGTAGAGTATAGTACACAACAACAAATGAAGGTTATGTTTCTTGAGTGAAGAGAGAATGGTGTGATAGAGTGGGAGCCCATCATAGATTGGTGCTTTGATCCAAACATAGTTATCAATTTGCCGTCAACACCCACACAAGTGCAAGCTTACACATGAAAACTAGGCAAGCAACTTATCAACCATTAACCTAGCTCTATAGTTAAATTTGCAAACCTCTAAATAACCAAACACACATGCAAGGGCAATAATTAAACATTCAACAATATCAAGTGAATCCACATAAGATATTAGAAGATTTCAAATGCATTTTGAACCATTTTACAAGCCTTGGTGTAGGCTAACCAATCAACACCTTACTAGATTAGTGAATGTAGCCTCAGAGCTCGACATGGTATGCCAACTTGCTTTGAAAGCACTCGACCAATCATGGAGACACCCATACACCAACCAACAAAATCCACTTGCTTTTCTTGAACTTGCATCATGTGAAAGCAAAGACAAAACAATGTAATATTCATTAATTGTTGCCTTGGAAGCTTCTAATTAGATTATAGAGATTTTTTTTTATTGGAAAAAATCATATAATAATTGTAAAAAAAATAATGTACAAAAGGCTCTTTCAAAATAAGAATCATGAAAGGAGCCACAAAGTAATCAACATCAACACAAATCAGCAGTAAATAGCTGCAAGAGACAAACCAGATGTAGTATATAAATTACAAAATGAACATTTTTCTCCAAGAGTACATAAAACTTGCTCCTTTGTATTAATTTCCATACATGAAATAAGGATCTTCTGGTGTTTCTTAGCAATCTCTGTCAATTGGGACTGCACATCAACTGTTTGGATCTTGAGTTCTAAGTTGAAGCCGAATTTATCTTTCAATGTTCTAACAAGTATTGACTGCTGCAAAATAATGCTAGAGAATAAGCCATGCATAATAACTTCCTTAGGTTGGAATGCATTAGAGAAAACAACTTTACATCAAAGCTTCCAAATAGACAAAAGTATACATTGACAAAAAGATTTTGAAATTATATTTTTTGAACAATGCAACCCTAACAGTGCTGATTTCCATCTTAATTTTCAGTTAAATATAGTTGGGATCTCAACCAAAATTGTTTGCCAATTTTTTTGGGTATACTTGCACATCCAAAAAGCATGTTTAATGGTTTCAAGCTTGTGGCAAAAAGGACATCTGGAGGAGTGGGAAGGGAGAAAAGTAAGGCGTTCTCCCACAACAATTTTATAGTGGATAATCTTCCAAGCAAGAAATTGTGCTTTTGCTTCAGCTTTGGATTTCCAAACAACAAGGCTCAAACTGAACCATTTAGATTTACTCCAATTCACTCTCCATTTCAAATTTAACCTTGGTTGCATTTGGATTGGAGGAAGAAGCTTATTGTAGATTAACTTCTTTAAAGAAGTTGCATGAAATGGGAGTAGAAATTTTCAATTGAAGATCAAGAGGGACAATGTCTTGCACCTTGTGGATGTCATTGATTAAAACATTAGACAAGTTGAAATCATGTTTGAGTTGGAAATCACTTTTCCAAATAAAAGATGAGAACTCCCAAATATCCTTGAACTCGATGATGCCTTTTTTGAATAAAGTCTTGCTATGTAAATGAGAATTAATGGAAAGGGGTTGTTCATTTAAGCAAATCAAACTATTCCACCAAATAGATGAAGAGAAGAAGCTCATCCCATGACTAAGGTTTTGACCATTCCATTCAAGAAGAAGAGACACTTTTTGCCACGCTCTCCATATGCTTAGAAATTGCCTAGAAGCTTGAGATTTAAAGTATTTAGCCATAAGTATTTTATCTTTCCACCCCACCTCTCTCCAAGAATTAAAAACTTTGGCTATTATGTGTCTAATAAGAGATTTCCATGGGGCTGTTCCATGTAAAGATCTAGTAATCCATTTGGCTATGAGGCAAATCCCTTGAGTAAGAGGATCAATCACTTCTAGACCGCCTTTATTCTTTGGTTGAATACAATACAACCATGAACTCCTAGACCTCCTTTATTCTTTGGTTGAATACAATAAAACCATGAAGCAACTGGTTGACCTTTTTGTTATTCCATTTTCCCCAAAAAAACACTCTAATTAATTGGGTTAATTGATTAGAGCTGCTTTTTGAAGGAAGCCAACATGATGAAATGTAAACATGACTGGCTATGAGGATTTTGTTTGCAATTTGTATGCGCCCAACCATAGAGATTATTTATTTGACCATAGTTCAAGTTTTTTTTTTAAATTTCTGTATGAACCGTTTCCACATTTCGGATAATGAGACTCCTATCCCAAAAGGGACACCAAGGTATCTTGAAATAACACCATGGTTGTTGAATTTCCATTGTGAGGGTATCCAAGGAGGAGGTTGATCAGATGAAGTCATCCAGAATTCAGTTTTGTTAAGAGATAAATGTGAGCCAGTAGTTGAGCAAAACAGATCCAAAACTTTAAGGGTATTGTTAAGCTCTTCTTGAGAGTTTTGAATGAATAAAAGGCTATCATCAACAAAATGAGAATTAAGAGCAACATCATTACCAGGTAAGGAATACCATGGATGAGGTTTATAGAGATTATAGAGATTTATATTAGGGCTAGGCCTTCGAGCTAACCAACAACCATCTAGCTGATTATAATTTTAAGATAGCATTATATAGCATGACAACTTTACAATTTATCTCATGGGTGTGGAGAACAAGTGGCTAACAAGATTATAGTAGCATGAAACAAATGTCACAGCCATAAAATATTTGTAGGCCAAAATGAAATATTTGCACGAAGAAAAACATCAGAGAAACAGTCACAAGGAACAGTAGAGCACTAGACAAAAGTGTCTTCATGTAAATCACCATGGTCGAGGAGCAACCCTGTAGCAGCATGGGCCCCTTTACATATTATACAAATCTGACTATAATCTGCACCTTGCCCATGCTTATGCAATAAATGCACTCAACAAGAAGAGTCCACCATTCTACATAGAAAACTTGTGTTCAAGTACCTATACATCACATGGCCCCAGGAGTTATAACAGTGTCAAAAATGGCCCCACAAGAGACCAGAGAGGATGACCATGGTGAGAGAGATATAAAATATGCACTAGGAGTCTCTATTTGCCATTGTAGGCCTGAAATGTAATAGTACGACCTAAAACACCTATGCAAAGATTAACAACCGCCATAAAAGCAACCAATGGCATTACAAGCTCCAGGACAGTGCACTAATATCAATCATACTTCTAGCTATCTCTATTTAAGATGAAAATAGTTTGAAAGTTGATAATATGTATCAGCGATTTGAGGACAGTCAGTCTTTCAGTCAAAATTAATAGCAGGAGATCCGATTTGGAAAAAAACATGAAGACAAATTAAACCTATTTGTTTCGATCCCATAAACTGTTTAGTCTCATGAACGTCGTTAATTATCATCTTCAATTATCATCTTTGCAACCATCACATCACTAAGCAAAGAGAACAAGCCAAGAATGGCATGCAAGGTGTTGGTGACTAGTAACAGGTGCGGTCACTAGAGCCTTTGAAGTTCGAGCACATCATAGCCATCCAAGTGTAGTACCTTAATACACAAAGAAAAATGCAGACTCCAAAAATTGCCTGCTGTCAGAGGTTTGGTCGCTGGCTAATGGAAACATGCCATGCAATAGACATACATAAGAGTCGGAGCCCACCAAAAAAAAGTCCTTTAGTGACCACTTTGACGCCATGAAAGTCGGGACGAACCCTCCTGCCAACGTGGAGATACCTGTCGACTGGTGGAAGGATAATATAATCCATGGGACCTGGCCTCGCAAACCAAGACAACGTAAGGTGGGCCAAATTTCATATTCCAGTCCGTGCGATAATATATGAAGAGCAACTATTGCGGTCAATGGTGTATAGGGCCCACCCACAACTTACAAATTCAATGTGGTGCTTCGTGACTAGACCACACAAGTTAATGAACAAAGACAGTGTAGAGGCATGTGAAGGGGAGCTATGATATGAATCTAGGCTCCAATAGAATATGAATTTAGGCATGGCGTGGACATAGGGTTTAGGGACACACTTTGAGTCGCCATGGAAGAAGACTTACCTCAAACTAGGGTATAGGGAGATGTAGGGGCAGCCAAGAGACAAGCTTTAGATAGTTTCACATTTTGACACCATAGACTCAAACATATAATTAGTCAAATGTATTTATTGGACTAACCATCTAAACTATTTGGAGGCCATTACATATATGACAACATGAACCTCTTGTGACCTATGTCAATTTTGAAACCCATATCCAAACTATTTGGAGGCTATTACACATATAAGACAACATGAACCTCTTGTGACCTATGTCAATTTTGAAACCCTATTCATACATGTAGATATGAAATTCTAATTGGTGTTACCTCAAATCACTTGTTAACTTGGGGCATGTAGGCCACAAGGGTAAACAAATTTGACCAATATTGTAATTTTAGGGTAGGTGCCAACACAACCACCTTTGTGTTTAGTAGTAAGTGCACTATCATGCATATTCTATTACCTTCTATGATAATCTCTTCGTTAGGAGCATAAGATACCCTATTATAATATGTATACCATTCTAAATTCAACAACATTGAGCATGATGTTTGGTTTTTATATATGTATATTATTTAGTATATTATGAAGTTTACTTCAACATCTATCAATATATGTATTGGAGATTATGGCGTGTCATTGGCAAAGGCTGTCACAACTTGTTGGTTGGAGTTTGGGTCTTTATATCATCTCCCAAGTAGTTCTAAGTATCACATTTATAATAACACTTAAATTTAACAACCCTCATTAAACAAATTATCTGAAAAATACCCACTCAATTTTTTCCTTGATTTCAATATCAATTACAATGCAACACACCCCCATTAAGGTTAGCTCCAAAACCAAAACGATGCGGAATAGTAACTCTGACAAAGAATGCACCCTAAGACCCGATGAAGGAGGAGGGGCAGGCATATGGTCAGGGGATCTCTAGGAGCTGAGTAACTCAATAACTGAAATTGATTACAACTGAAAGTGGAAAGATAAAACTCAACGCCAAGAATGTTCACCAAGATCCTTAGAAGGCTAGGTGATAGCATATGGCAGAGTAATTAAACAAAACTGGAATGAAGATAGGCAATGAACCAACCATGAGAGATTTTCACACTACCACTTAATCAGTGGGGGGGAAAAGCATTACAATTCAAACTAATTCATCCGCTGCAGTGGGCATCCACTCAATAGTGGGAATTCTCCACTTAACAGTGGGTGAGAAAGAGAGATACAATTGTTTATTCTCCACACTGACTGTAAACCATCTAGGGGTTACAATGTGTGAAAATAAAACACTAAGCAAATGCAGAAATAGAATGGACTGGAATAGTACTATTGTTCACAGTCTCACAATGACGAATAACTGCCAATTACAAGTGCAATTACAATATTACCAAAGCCAAATGAAGAAAGATAATCTCTCAACTCCAAATCTTCTCAACTACTGAAGAGCAAGTCAAAATCTGATCTACTAGTGAATCTGATATAAAACCAGCAAACTAAGATTTCTTACCAGCAATTGGCCATTAATAATTTGCTTTGTCTTTGCCCCAAAAGCTCTTGTCTTCTTCGAATAAACTGCTCATGAATTAGCATCATAGATTCCCATGAAATAATGCATAATTTGGAAAGGATTAAGTCTAATTTAGAAATGCCAACAATTTAAAATACAGACCAACAACTTCACAATAACCAAGTGGATTATAACCTCTTCAAACCTGCTCCAAGTCGCCAAGACTGAAAACAAATAAACTCTAAAGCAAGGCGTCCAACCAGCAAAGGCTAGCAAAACTAAAATTGATTAAATACAAGGCTCAAATCCCAATGCTCAACATCAAATGGTACGGCCCTAGCTTGAGGGCGATTTCATCTAGAAAAATAGATACTTCACTAAAAAATCTAATACTTTGCAATAAGGGTCGCCAAGTGCAAGAGAATGGTTTGAGCAAATACCCATATGCAAATTAAATTCATATGAAGAGTTGTATTAAAAAATCTCCTCCAGCCATTGTAGAACCAGCAACACAAAACTAGAAAATATTACCAAATTCTTCAATATCTTCAACAATGAAAATCAATATGTACTTCTAGATGAAACACACTCCCAATCAACCATCTAGGGAACCATAGTTTCAAGTCTAAAGAATGGAGTAGAATTGCTAAGCTTCCCCTTAGCCGGGTTCTGAATTCAATCCAGCAACATTCTGTTATAATTTTCCAAAGATGAGAAATGAGAGAGCAAAGGCCTTCTTTTATAGAATTGAAGATGATTGTTGGCTTTCCATCTTCCTCTAAAAGGGACGCCCATTTAACTTTTGCAATAATTTAATTTTTAAAACATTTAATTCACCTTCTTTCTCCTCTTCATTTTGGCGTCCAAGTTTCCTTAGGGAAATATTAAACATTTAAATGCTTAATTTGTTTATTTCCTTCATGAGGCGTCCTCCCTTAATGGCCCCCTTTTAAAACAACATTAAGTCATTAATCTAGGCCATGGGGCCTAAAATGAATTAAAAAATATTAATGACTTAAAATAAATCATTTCACCAAAATGGGCCTCAAAATGTTGAAAGCCAATTATGCTCCAAACTGCACTGCCCAAAATAGAAACTGAGCTGACTGCTGATGCTACTACCCAAGATGGCACTACCAAAAATAAAAATTACTAAAAATAGTAAATTCTGAAAAGTTGCCCAATGCCTTTGCATGTCATCCACTGTGAAGCTCTCTGAAAACCCAGAAAGAATCTGCAATCCAAAACTCGGAACTCCAATGTGCTGGCTAAAAATAGCAAGTTTTGGAAAAGGTTGTCAAATGGATATGCATGTTACACCATTCTAAAGCTCTCCAAAAATCCCGAAAACTCCACTAGACATGCATCAGAAACGCATAATGCCTCCCTTCAAAACTGCCTCAAAACCCCAATAAGATAGGAAACCCTAATTTCACCTTTGACAAGCCTACGGGCTTCCCGAAATAGGCTATCAGTCACCGAAGAGCGAATGGCTAAAATGGGGACATTACATTATCTAGTTATTGCCATATTAATTAGTATATCATTTTTCATGACCTATATAGATGTGTTATGTTTTGTGCTATTGATCTTCTATCCTTACCTTTTGTTCTTTGCATTTAGATTCTAATCTCCTACTTATTCTAGTGTTAACAAATATGTATGTGTATGACTATTTTAATAATGTTCTTAACTTCCTCTTTATCAAATAATCCCATTTTCCTAATCTCCTTGTTTTGTATCTATGTAACTAAGGACCCACTTTCTTCAACAATCTCCCTATATTTTCTTGTATTTGGATGATATCTCACTTTCTCTACATCAAATTCTATCTTGGTGCTTCTCCTTGTCACAACTAACTTTAGTTTCCCCCTTATTTCCTCTTTACGATCCAATGCAAATGAATTAAATACCTTTTTTCTTTGGAATTTCCTTTCATCCTTAACAACCCTTTGATATTTCTATAGACTCTTGGATAGTGATGTGAACATTGATGCCCTCCTCATTCATTAACTACCTTGAGTCATATTATTTTGCTATGTAAATCTCAAACATATACCAAAAGTCTCTTGAATTCATTGTATTTGTCTTAGGCGGTTTGCTCTCTTAGAAGGTAGTGTAGTGATAGGCTCCTAATTTAGATGTGGAATTTTGTTATTGTAGGACAATGAAAGGACTTGTGCAACATTTCGTTATTGAATTTACATATTTCTATCCAACATTATTACAAGCAACATGATATGGATTTTCACATTTGAAACATGTTGGTGTCACTTTTAAGCTATATATCCCCTACGAACTCCTCTTTGGTAGCCAACTCTATAACCACCCATGGTATCTACTAATATATAAATAACCTTCATTATCATTTTTTGGTAGTGCAAATTTTGATTGGTAATTGTGTGTATCTTTGTGGTGGCAAGATATAGATCTACTAAAGTATTTGGGTTGTTGCCATTACCCTTCATCTAAACTTAAACTCCTTTATGTCCCTCAAAGATTGATATTGTTTATGGATATATGAGCCACATATAATAAAATATAATAATTGTATTGTTGAAATGATCTAGTTTTAGTTAGAGATCAAAGGACTACTTCTCATGTAAGAAAAGTTATAGCTAAGATAGTGGAAATAAATATACTTCTAATGGAAAACTCAAGTTGTGGAAGTGTTGTATAATGTCATGGTTGGAATATAGGAAAGACTGGACAAAATTCATGAAAAATATGTTGGAGAATGCCAAGATCAAGAGCATGAAAAAAACTTCCACAAGTGAAGAAAATAAGCACAATAGTATGCCTATCAATATACAAATGAAGAGTGCAATATCAATGAGGAACCTTGCATGTATAGGCAAGGTAGATGAGGTAGGATTGAAAAACTAACTAACCTTCCAAATGTGCAACACTTGTGAGCTCACTTGACAAGTGTGTGAACAAGTGTCAATGCTATGAAGTGAGATAAAAGCATAAGAAACCTAAGTAAAATCAAGTTATGAGTGTGAATAGGTCAATCCTAGAAAGGTGATTAGCTAACTAAGTAAATAATAACTCTATTTACACTAACACCCCTCCTTAAGTGCAACTTAGGGAGTAACGTATGCACCAATGATGAGTCCCAGTTATGAGGCGATGTTAGGTACTCATGTACACATTCTCATAAAGTGGAGTAAAGGATAAAACCTCAGTGGGAAATAAAAATCCCTCTTCAAAAGAGAAATGATGCAATGAAATAAAATGGAATATACAAGTGAAGAAGATAGAAGAACTCATGATGACCCCCCGAGGACTACTTCTATCACATAAGTACGAGAAATGTTCCCCCCATAGGAGAGAAAAAGAGAGACTATGGATCCCCCCATAAGATCATAGAATCTATATAGTGCTAAGTGATGCTCGAAGAAGAATGCAAAATGTGATCCCTGAATGTCGAACAACATTTCTTCCTCATGGAAGAAGACAAACTGTAGGTAGGTACATGAAATCTATCCATGTGAGAAGAATAGAAGTCTTTGAATGATGCACAAGATCCAAACACAATGGTGAAATCTTTGGAAGTTTCTCAAATGCTCCATGTGAAGGTTGATGTAGAACAAAAACCAAAGATGTAGATGGGTTGACAACGTTGATGTGGTGGTCATCGAAGGTGCCTACCAACTCTATAAAATGGGATTCACTAAACAAGTTTGATATGTCATGTAAGCAATCATCCTACTCAGCTATAGTGGAAACACAATTGTGAATATCTTAGTGCCCTAAATCATGAGAAACAAATGATGTAGGAACACTCAATTGTGAAGAAGCAAAATATGAAGGAGATGTGATATCAGTGTAAGGTGAAGGAACCAATGAGGAGAATAAAACTTCAAGGTTCAAATAAACAAAATGTATCTCTTTATGCATGTTGAAGGTATCAGTGTCATCTATACTCAAACCATCATCATAGTCCATAGACCCAAAGGAAGAAAAGGAATACAATATAGAATCATGATCAACATGACCCATGGCAATGATGTCTCCAATCTACAAATATTTGATGATCACATAATGTGGTTTGAACTCACCTATTTTTCCTATGCCACTGTGTGTAATCTAATAAATCGAAAGGAGATTATTAGATAAGGAAGGTACCTAAAGTACATTAAATGCTCCTTCTCCAATTTCAATAGATCCTTGTACAAGAGTTGACATGTATAAGTGTTATTCACCATCAATATTGATGGAAATGAGCAAGGCTCAAATATGGAAAAAAAATCCTTGGATGTAGCCATGTGGTGCAATGCCCTGGAATGAAGACGCCACTTGTGTGATGTGTTTTTTGTAGAAGCAATGAGTGCCATACTCTTATTCTTATCATTTCCTGAATATGCAAATGATGTGGATGGAGAAAAGGAAGAACCTTTTTTCCTAGATGTAGGAAATTGAATTTGATTTCATTGAAAAAGATTCTTCAAGTCATCAATTTTCTTTTTTGTAACATTGGTGTTCTTTATGCCCCAGTTTCTTATAATAAGTACATTTGGGCTTCTCCTTAAAAATTTCCCCTTGTGATGAGGGAGATCCAATGAATTGTTTGATTTTGATCCCTTAGCTTGATCCTTAGTTTGTTTCTTTCCCTTGGATGATTGAGCGACTAATGCTTGAATTTTTGAAGAGGTGATAGCATCTATAAAGACTAATTTAGATTGTTCTCTTGTGAGTCTATCATAAAACTGTTCAAAAGAAGGAATTACTTGTGTTGTTCCAAGAACATCCATGGTAGAGTAAAATGAAGAAGCAAATATTTGATAAGGATCTTTTAACTTTGACAAAATCAAGAAGACACACTCCTTGTCTGTTTTGTTTTACCACAATCCTAAAGTCTAGAAAACAAAGACTTAAATTGAATCAATAAATCTTCAATAGATGGAAATGAATCAAGAGAACGTTGTTAATTCTGCATCCAATTATAGAATCTTGAACTCATCAACTTTATCAAAGAGATCTTGAAATCTGCTTAGGAGTTGTGCAACTAGAAATGTGAAATTGTAAATTATTGGAAACAAGAAGACCTATTATTCCCATTGCTTCATCTAAAATGTTCTGATAAGTAAATTGATCAAACTCCCTAGTAAACAATATTTGTTGTCCATTGATCATTTTCCATAATCCCTTAGATTGAAAAAAGTTCTTGTACTTTGGCTTTCCATGTGTGTGGTGCTAACAAGTCAGTTCTTGGATTCATGATGCACAGACAACAAGGCACTTGAATTGTGCCTTATCAAACCCCTCAAAATTGTATTATATCTAAATGTAGACCCCCTAGAAAGATGCAAAACAATAATTGTAAGCTTGTGTCAAGTTTCAAAACCAAATCATTTGTTTATAACTCGCAGATATGTTTACAAATATAGAAAAATGGGCTTTATGAAACTTAACTTTGACTACAAATCTAGAATCCTTGTGAAATTTTAATGAATTTAAAAAAAAAAGAATTTTCGATGGAATGAAAGTTATGTCCTCGTCGAAAATTGCACAAATTATATTAATTTCAAAGGTTAAAAAACAGATTGATGAAATAAAATTTCTAAAACGTCTTGATGCTACTTTGTCCGACATGAAACAAGCTTTGATCCCTTGTTTGCAAGTTATGCAAAAGTGAAAACCCCCCTTTTGACACTTGTATGATCTAGATGGTCAGTCTTGACTATTAGCCGTTACAATAAATATCAGATTTGTTAGATAACAATTAACATAAAATATTTTACTACTCAAAAGAGTCGTTGGAATAATAATGAATGGTGTGGATGCCACCATGCCAAGTGGAGGTCAACCAAGTCTTGGGAAACTATGTGAGCCAGTGCTTGGAGTCGTACGGTTGCTGGAGAATGATGAGGCTCCAGTTGACTTCATTAATGGAAGATGGTTGGAGGATGGTGCGCCAAATGTAGAGGAGTCCAATGTGGGAGGGAGATTGAAACACTTCATGGCATAATGGGAAGCATCTGTAGAAGGATATGCACCTTGCTACAAATTTTCAAGAGGCAGTCTGCATTGGCTTGCTAAGCGCCTTATTTTAAGCAGTTATTACTTACATGCTAAGCTAACTTCTTCAATGGAAGAAGACAATACAAATTTGCATGTTAAGAATGAGGAGAAAAGTTCAAAAATTTTAGTGCATCCAATTGACAAATATACTCAGGATGGCTCCGTGGATATTCATGGGAACCCAACACTCAAGAAAAAAATAAGGAACTAATTCAACCTTCTTGTGACCCGTAATCTGTAATATTGAGAAGGAATGTTGTAGGTGGAAAGGCTGTGGCATTGAGAAAGAGCGCAGATGTGAACTACTAGAGGAGAGTATGGCGATGTTGTCTTCAAAAAGGATGCAGTTATTTTAGGCACCTATTGAGGCCTTGAGGAGGGTCACATGGGTCTAGAAAGTATAGGTTGATGAACTTTGAGGTGTTGAGGAGGCTAATAGAGGTAGGTTGGAGGTTTATCTTCCCCAAATTCATGTATGGAAAAGGTCGCAAGGGAGTAAGGGTGAGGTCTTATGGGAGGGCTTCGAGATCTATTTTGAAGGAGGAGGGGGTCCCATGAAGCAAAAAAAACAAAGCTACATGATTAATTAAAATATTTTCCTCAACAATAGCAGCCCCTACTTTTTAGTTCAAAAACTTAAGTGGGTGCAAAAAAGGTGGGGCTATAAATTGCCCAAGTAGCTTAGGCTTTTTTCTGCCACTTATCAATCATATGAAGTTTTAAAATTCTTACCAATTAATTTTTGTATTATTTTATATTTATTTAAGCTGTTGAATTGAATATGCAAAATAATAAAATTCATGAGACTACTAGCTTCCATAAATATAGGAGCTTAAACATTTAAGCTTAAACTATGCTACAAAATTCATGGAACCACTCACTTTAAAATAATCCTAAAAAATCTTAGCAACACCCACTGATTTTTTTTAGGAAGCCCCCCTCCATGAGACCCCACCCTAAGAGGTGTGTTGGTTTGATGCCTCTTCAAACTCTATATTGCAAACATCCCAAAGGAAATTGCAAGCTAGAAACAAGTCACACAGTCTTGCAAACAAAAATGACTCACACCCTCTATGTTAATGCATATGTACATAGATTATACCAAAAAATACTAGATGCAAGAATTTTGGACAAAGATGTTTATGAAACAAACAAACAAAAACACCTTTGCAAACCCCACAATAGAGAGCTCAAAAAATACCATGAACTCTGTAGCAATAGGCTGAATAGGTCAAAAAAGCTAGCAAACACAATTTTGACCAAAAGAGGCCAAACTTAATGACAATTTCTATTTCGCTCCATGATGCTCTGTTGATACAATTATGTGCATGAATCATTTTGATGTAGGGAGGAATGTGCTCTCATGGTTCTGATACCATGTTGGAGAATGTAAAGATCAAGAGCATGAAACAAACTTCCACAATTGAAAAAAATAAGCACTGTAGTATGTCTATCAATATACAAATGAAGAGTGTAAATGTAGAATGAGGAAACTTGCATATATAGGCAAGGTAGATGAGGTAGGAAGGTGGTTTGATCAAATAACTAAGTGTGTGAGAAAGTGTCAATAGGTGTCTCAAGTGATGAGGACACATTTCTGAATGCTATGAAGTGAGACAAAAGCATAAGAAACCTAAGTAAACTTAAGCTATGAGTGTGAATAGGTTAATCCTAGAAAGGTGATTAGCTAACTAGGTAAATAATAACTCGATTTATACTAACAACATATTGTCTTTTATTCATTGATTTTTTGAGGAGCCTTTTGTATTCATTGATGTTGCATGCATGTATAATTAAAATATATAGGATATGTCTAAAAGCAATGTTTTGTGATTAGATAGTGAGATGATGTGTACACTTGATTTACTAGAGGTGCTCTGGAGTACAACTAGATCAAGCCACATAATATAACATGGTTTATTGGCAAACTGGAAGACTCATTTATATATTATGTAATGATGTGTATTTATACAATAGGTTATTAACCAAGCCTTCCATAATATGCTAACAATTGTCATGTGTATGGTTCCAATTAAGGCATGGCTAAGTGTTGGATGTGTGTGGAATTGAACTATATATATTGTATAGATGCATGTGTTTCCAATTAGTAGGTCACACACAACACAAAAAGGTTATAGAATTTGAAAATGCTATTGTGCAATACAAACTCCTAAAGTTGTGTGGCATGAGTAAAGAGTGTGCATTTTTTTCTTGTGTTTCCTTACACAAAGCTATTAGAACTGATACTTATGCAGATGTGCATAAAGCCATTCTACCAAAATCATTTCTCCATGTGCAAATGTTTGTTGGTGTGTAATGTGTGCACAAAGAACATGTTACTACATCAAAGACAATGAAGTTGAGTTGTCGCACAAAAGTTAATGAATCACAAAATTCTACATAGATCATTCACCCTTTCTTGTAGAGAAATATTTTACATTGCATCTAGTGCAAAATTGAAAAACTTAATTAATTTTTGATTTGAAATACACAATTATATTGAACCACTATGTAGCTGTGTCTATATCACTTCACCCTTCCTTATAGAATGGTGTCTTTATTACATTGGAAAGACCCAAGGGTGTTAGCATGGAAAGTGGGATTGGTTGTGCATGGGGTATGGCTTAGTGATGTGTGTGCATGTTAATGGATTTTAGACATGAAGTTAAAAATATTTTATAAATCCTAAGAGTCAATGAAGACCCAAGGAAATCATACTTCTACCTAGGAACCTATAAATGTCCAAGTGTGCTAACACAGTAGAAATTTGAGATGCACCCAACTATAAATCCTCATAGATGTGAAGGGGACCTTTCCCCTATACTTTAGCACTATATAGAGAGGGTTTCATTGAACCCATGTGCCTTTGTCAAGAGAATTTGGTTTTTGTGTATAGAAGATAGAACATAGAGTAGTGCATACAAGAGAAACTAAAGATTCACATTATCTTTTCTAGTTGAAGAAGTGGCTCAAATTGGCATAGAATGTTGGATTTGTGATGTGCACGATCACATTAAGCCTTGTGAAGAAGACTTTTAACATGGAAATTAAGTAACACAACATGAGTTTTGTGTATTTAAATTTAGAGCTTTACCATCATAATAAAATTGTGGAGGCTTCATATACTTCTTGTCTCAAGGAAAGTTGAGTGCTTCTTATGTGTGCATGGACATTGCTTTTTGCAAGTGTTGAGTTGTAAAGGATATAATTATGTAAATATGTGCCTAAGGAACACTCAAATGTTCCTAGATCTAGAAAACCAAAAATATCATGGTTTACAAAAGTCACCTATTGAAGATGTTATTTCTCTTTCCATCCTATGCAATATGAATGTTGTCAAATTTAGTGTGAGAGGTGAAAGAACACACAACTAAAAGGCATGGAAAAAATGGTTTGCTCAACTATTTGACTTCAACACTATTAGAAACTAGTTTAATGAGCAATGTGAGGTTGAATTTGTGGTGCAAACAGAGTCCAAATGATTATAATTTTCTAAGTGTTGATTGAAAAGTGTGTGTTTTGGAATTATGTTTGAACCACCATTTGGCCAAGTAGATTGATACTCAAAGATATTCTTTATTCATAGAATGTTGCTAGTGTTAGCAACTTGTTAACATATAGGGTTATAATGGATATCATTGGTATTTATTTTTGTGAGTGTGATTAATGCTATCCTTGGGAACAATTAGACCTCTTAGGATAGGAATTTGAGGTCCAATGATGTGGCACAATGCTACCATGGAGTTATATTAGGATGATGTCAAAACTCAAACCCATAGAATCTAGAGCATGTGGCGATTGGATCCACCAGAGCTAAGTTTGAATTATTTCATGTAGGTATGTAGGTGATTGCATTCATCCAAAGAGGTTGAAAAAGAACTATGATCATCTAGAAATGTTGGAAAAAGTTTGTAAATCTCTAGTGATTGTTTTGTGTTGTGCTTCCTTCTTCTAGGAAATGAAAAATGACATGAGATTGAATTTTTTCACTCTTATAACAATAATCCAATTTTATTTGAGATTAGAGGACAAATTTGGATGCAAGAAAAGTTATAGCTAAGCCAACGGAGATATGTTTACTTCTAATAGAAAACTTGATTTGCAAAAGCATTGCTATAAAATGCCATGGCTATAGAAAAGAAAAGACGAAGAAAATGCACAAAGTATAGTAATGTATTAATTGATTTTACATGTATAGAATTAATAGGACATGATAGGAAGCAAGGTTTTGTAATTAGGTAGTGAGAATGCATACACATTATTTTCTAGAGGCGCTTTGGAGTACAATTAGGTCAAGTCATAGATGTCACAAGGCTTATTGAAAAACTAGAAGACTCATTTACATATTATACAACAATGTGTATTTATACAATAGGTTCTCAACTATCCCTTCTACAATATGTTCAAAATTGTCATTCATGTATGGTGTACTTTTCGTGTGGTCAATGTTGTGCCATTTGTTACCTTCATATGGTGCTAGTTGGTTGGAACAGTCATGTGGAGTAGACATGGCCCAATGTTGGAGGTGCATGGAATTGAATTAAATGTATTGTGTAGATGCTAGTGTTACCCATGTGCAAGTTGCACACAATGTGGAAAGTTAGCAAGAGTTGACAATGTTTTAATGTTTTATGTAGACTTCTAAAGTTTTGCAACATGATCAAATAAAGCATATGATGTTGTCTTGTCCTATTTTAAGTAGATCTCTTAGAATTGATGCTTAAATAAATGTACATGAAACCACTCTTCTAAAAGTCTTTCTACATGTGCAAATGTTTATTGGTGGATAATGTGCACACAAACAACATGTTGTGACATGGAAGGCATTGAATTTGTTGTATATAAGTGTGTAATGCATGAAATTACACATGGATTAGGGAGACACCACTTCAATTGAGGGAAATTTTGTATATTTTGATTCCACAATTCAATATTTGCATCCCTATCTCACATACATTATTTCTTAGGTGGTTTCATCCCATGTAGTGTTTGGGTCCTAACAATACCACTATTCTCTTGGTCAATCCCCTAGTGGGGGCACTCTATTGTCATGTGAAATTTTGTGTGATATATAATGTACTATATCTTAGGTCTTCGTGTTAAGTAATGTACTACAAATGACATCTATGTATCTACTATTGCTAATAACCCTTCTTTTAATCTTAATTCAATTAACTCATGTTACACCCAATTTAAATCTTCCTTTAATACAAAATTGTTCCCCCTTATATAAGACCATTCTTCAAATATAAAGGCAAACTCTAAAGCCTAATAATTTGACAAATGTCTCCTCATTTGTGGGTGGTTTTAGAAAGGGTAAAATAACCCTCATATAAACCATCCAATCTTTTGTTTCTCACTTAGTAATTCCTACAACCTTCCTTGAACATTTAGAAGGTATCCTAGAGGAAAGATGGTTATTTTGAAGCCTTTTCCAATCCCAACCCATGTAAATGAATGATTGGGACACACTTTCATATATTATTTTAGTACTTATTGTAAGTTAGGGAAAATCAGATATAAAACTAGAATAACAAGATATCAAAACCCTAATTAGCACAATAGAGTACAAGCAAGCATGAAAATCAAAATAACAAGCAAATGCAAACCAATCTTCAAGCTTGAATTGATTTATCTCCATTGCTCTTCTCCACCTGCATGAGAATGCATGATTTTGAAGGTTTGAATGATTTGATATGTTGATTGCTCATTTTTGCAGCATAATGATAAGATGAAAGATAATAGAAGAAAATAGATAAATAAGAAGAAATTTTGGCAGAGTAATGATGCTAGAAGAAGATTCTCCAAATGGCCTATGAAAGGCTTGATTTATAGGAGAAGGCTGATTTGATTCGATGGCCAAGATTAAAAGTCAAATTTGTGATATGTGTGGCTAGGATTAAAATTTTATTTTAGTGCCTATGACACACATTAAGTGGGTTATGACATGAGGCTAAAATTAAGATGTGAGGAAATAAGTGAGATTCTTTTATTTATTTTGAAAGAAAAGATGCTTATGACGCACAATGAATGGGGGTAAAAATAGGATGTGAGTGGGAATCTCATTATTTAAATAATAAAATTATTTAAATTATTTATGCATGTGAAGAGTTGTAGTCATGTGACACATGTTGCAATGTGACAATAAGTGAGGGATTAATTCAAATATTTAATTTGAATTATTTTGAGACATGTGAAGGGGGGATTAATTAAATAAATGAGATTTATTTAATTAATTGGGAAGGTGATTAAGTGGAATAAATGGGATAAGTGGGGTAATGTAATGACCTAGGGTAAAATATTACAAAATGTCTTACAAGGTCATGTATCGACTAGGTAATATTATGACATGGACAATTTTGGGTGTCTACATTTTGCCCCTCTTTGAGATGATGTTCGAGATGGTAAGATTTATGTTGAGTAACATCATTTCAAAGAAGCTAAGGTATGGATAGATGAAAAAAAGATGATGCCCCAACCACTTGAAGAAGTGAGGAGTATGATGAATGAAGGAAAGGGATGATAGAAGAATATGATGATGCAAAAGATATGAAGAAATGGGATGATGATATAAGATATGATAATGATGATGATGCCCCCTTGAGAGGATAGGCGGGTTGCATAAACACGGATATTCTCTCGAAATGAATGAAATGATAAAGGAGGGATAAGATGAATGATACAAGATAAGAAGTAGATGAAAAAGAAAAATGACATGCTATGCTGCAATAAAGTGAGCAATCATATATTTGATATAGCACTAGACGTTATGCACCAAGGTATAAAGACCAAGGTGACGATGTGTCTCATGCCCCAACATAATACAACCTTGTCTAGATACAAGATATGAATATTAGCTGGGAGTGATTCGGATTTGATGCCAATGCAAGATAAAAATGATAACACACACAACCAAGCAAGCATGCATGCACAAATGATAGAAAAACAAACAAGGTATTGCCCCTGTCAAGGTGTAAACTAATGATTGATTGATGATGATGATAGTGTTGTCATTGTGGGGAACGATATATCCCTAGATCAACACGAGGATGATTGATTGATTGATTGATGATGATGATAGTGTTGTCATTGCAGGGAACGATATATCCCTAGATCAACACAAGGATGATTGACTAATTGATTGGGTTTACAACAAGATTAAGATCAAGACCAAATGATGTGATTGGATAATTTGGAAAGATTGATTAGCTTTGTTGGTATGGATTAAGGATTGACTTGCATTTGGATTATTGCTTGGAATGATTGAAGATGCTTGATTTTTTGGATTTTTGAAATGTTCTGATTTTTTTCAGGACCTTTTTCATTTTTTTTGCATTTTTTTAAAGACTTTTTTGAAATGTTTTGAGATGTTAATGGATGACAATTTGGGTAGCCTTTGTGCTAGATACCAATGACAAGGGAAAACCAGGTTTAGGTTCAAGGAGATAGAGGTGATTGATGGATGAAAGGGTGGGTGATAGGATAAGGGACAAGAGGCTCATGATATACGGATGGATAAAAAAGGATAGGTCATAGTGAATGAAATGGATGTATGCATCATAAGAGGGAAAGGATGTGATCTCCAAAGACTATGTCGCATAGGAATAAAATGCCCCATTCTAGGTACAATACTTAGGATTATTCATGACAAAGCTTATGACACTAGGATAATAATAGGCTTGTTTGGAAGGATGAGGTATATCAAAAGATATCCAAAGCATGTTTCAACATTTTTCCCCATATTTTTATCAAGATCAAAAAGAGGAAGAGAGGATGAATGGAATCAATATGATAAGTATATGGGTATGATGGATAAAGATGGTAGGTAGGATGGAAATGATATGATAAGAAATGGCATGATAGGATAGATAGTGTAGATGAGACAAAGTGCCCCCAAGTGTAAGTAACATAAAAAATCAACCTACACATGATGCCTATTTTCCAAGTTTTCATCATGGTACTTATCCAGGGTGCCTGTTTACAAGGTTTTCACCGTTGGATGAAGGGATTTCTCTTTACTCTTTTTTTTTCTCTTTTTTCTTTTCTTTTTTGACTATTTTTTTTTCAATTTTTTAGATAAAAGAAGGGGAATATGGATAAGAGGGACTCAAGTGTCTAGTTCCATGAAAGGTGATAGTCCCAATAGAGATGGATGTCATCTCATGGGCCATGTCAAATGTCATTATGCTCATAGATGTTGGTAAGGGATGACATGAAAGGGAGATGGAGTAGGTAGATGATGGATTATGATGTGGATTATGGAGGGATTGGTGGATTATGATGTGGATTATCTAGGGAAGATGGATGGGAGGCTTAGCCAAAAGCATGGACCATAGGAAGGTGATGAGGGAGGTATGTAGGATAATGAGTGAAGGGTGAGGAGATGGAGGTATGTGGAATTGTTGTGAAATGGAAGGGAACCATGACCAATGGTTGCACACATTGTGATAAACGTTGAAGCTTTTGATGTGGAGGGGGTGTAGGAAGCAATGGAGATGGTTGCTTAGGAGATGGGTGATGAAGTTCTTTAGGTACCCACATAGATTTAGCATTTTTATGACTTTTCTTTTTCTTGTGGGATGGAATATGAGATTCTTGAATAGAGTGGGAATGTGAGGTGGAAGTGGATAGTTGGAATTTTTGAGATGTAGATGCATCATTTGATTTGTTTTCCTTTTTCTTAGGTACCCAAACCATTTTGTTTTTAGACTTTTCTTTTGAAAGTATGATCTTATATTGCTTTTTGGATGGATTTTTCTTTGGTTCTTTGCTTTTGTATTCTAGGGCATGGGGACCCTTCATATTTTTTGATTTATAGATAAAGGCATCAAAATGTTTGTTTTTGAATCCCATGGGTATGGTGGAATGAGTGAAAGCTTCATTTTTAGACAATGTGTGCATTGATTGGTCATGATTAGGATTTTTAGAGGATTTATGGATAAGTGGATAAGGGGATTGGATAATGGGGATATTAGGTGTTGGTAGTAGTGGAGGTAGATTAGATGGATGGATATTTGGAGTTGGAAGTAATGGTGCCAAAGTTGATGGTGGAAGGTGTACGGTCACATGCTTTTGACATTTGTAGGATGAGGGATGAGGGATGGAAACATATGCTTTTGGCATATGATAGGATTTATGGTGGAAAGAGAACTTATGATGGATGGAGGAAGTACCAACATCTTTAGATTGGTGTCCTTGGGGTGTATATCCAAGGCCATAAGAGTGTGGAGGGACCTTGACATGGATTGGCTCCAAAATACCTTGTTCATGAAGGCCTAAACCTTTACCTTGGTAGTTCATGTCTTGAAGCATACAATGGACAATGGGACTAGGTGTGTTTTGGACACTAGACTTGAGTTCATTATTAGATGAAGAAGGTGAAGTGGATAAAGGTTTTTGTTGTTCTAAGGAGGAACATTCATGAATAAAGATGGATAGACCAATAGGACATGTTGGTGGATTTGAAATGGGGTTTATAGTGGATGTGGAAGGATCATTAGGATCTTGATTATGTTCATTTAGATCCACACTATTGGTTTGATCTTCTAAATTTACTTGGGAGGCATGTGTCTCATCATGGCAAGTGGATAATGCAAGATCATGGATAGGACTAGGTAGGGGGTCTATAAGAGCAATGGAGGTTTCTTGCTCATGGATAGGTGAAGTGATAGGATCTTGACCATGGAATGCATAGAGTTGGCTAAGAGGATCATCATGGCCTTCTTGATCATAGGTAGGATCTAGATCATAGAGGGAAGCTTCGTCCTGAATATGACCAAGTATGTTATGAGTGGGATCATTAGAAGGGCCTAGATCTTGATTAGAATGAGAGGTTAATATTTCTTCATGCTTAGGATAATGCTCTTGACATAGCTCTTGGATTTGAGTGGAAATGGAAGTGGAAGGCTCTAGAAGAGGCTTGGTGTGATTTTTATGATCAATAGGTTGTGGACCACATGATGGAGTTGGATGAATAGGCATGACATTCAAAGGTTCATTGGTAAGCTCATTAATGGGTGCTTGACATGGGGATGGTCTTTTCCGTGCTAGTAGTCTTTGGAGAAAATCATTAAAGGATTCTTTGGTTGATGGATTAGTGCTTGAGAAGCTGGATGGTGGTGTTGGTGTAGGACTAGTATGCTTTGAAATAGGAATTTTATTAAATGGTGATGGAGGACTAGTAGATGGAATGGTGTATGATTCCAAACTTATGGTGGTATTTCCCTTGTCAATAGCATCATTAAGGTGACCTAAGATTTCAACAAAGTTTTCATCATCACTAGGATCTACAACGTCCTCATCATCATTAAGATCTACAAAGTTCTCATCATCACTAGGAGTAAATTTTGACCCACCTTGGAGGATATATGGTTTTGGATTATCTTCATGATTAGGTGAAGGGGCTTCTCGAAGTATGACCTTGGGCTTGTGACTAAGATCATTAAGGATTAGGACCATTTTAGCAAGTGCTTGATTAGGATTAGGGTGATGATGATGATGATGATGTGGAATGATTAGATTGGATGACTTGGATTGATTAAGATGAAGTTGATTGGAATGTGATTAGAAAAATGGTGATTAGAATGATACATTTATGTGTTGGTGTTTATAGCTTGATATGGCAATTTTCAAACAAATGATTACACATGTACACACATGAACCACACACGCAAGACACATAATCAAGTTTGAATTTGAAATTATGAATGTGATGATTAAGCATGCACTTGAAGAAGACACATCAACAAGTCCTAGAACTAGTCAAGTGGGTATGGCCAATTAGGTCTTAAGCTAGGATGCACGAGGTTGACTAGGGATAATTTGAAAGAAAAATCCTGCCACACAGCCAGGAGAAAGGGGTAACCCACCCTTCACCTTCACTTCCCAAAGGTATAAAGTTTTTTAGGGCTTAGCCAAGAGTGATAAGATTTTAACTCTCAAATAAGCGTGTCTTTCGATTCACACTTTGATTGAGATCATCCCTAGGGGTGATGAAATCCCCTAGTAGGCCTCCTATGAAAGGTATGACAAAAGCGAACCAAGTGAGGTGTTTTTTATCACACATGCACTTGATTCACACTCACAATTATTAATTTCTCTTTAAAAAATTAAAATGTGTGTAAAACAGTTCAAACACTTGTTATTTTTTAACCCAAAGCCAAAATGTGTGATGAAAGACAATGATTCTTTTTAAGCCCAATTTAAAATGGGTGATGAAAGACAGTGATTTTTTTTAAACCCAATTTCAAAATGTGATTGCAAACAAGATGTTCATTTTAAAGCTCCAAATTCAAGTGTTTTGCAAACAAAATTGATTGATCAAATGAGAGATAAAGATAATAGAATGAGTGCACCCGAATTATTTTGTTTTTCAATCTGATGTGTATAAATGATATTGCTACTATTACAGTGCCTTATCATCTACAAAATAAAAAAATGATATTATAATGCAGCCAAAACAAAAAGTTCATCAGGAAATTTTAATTTGAGATACACGTTTTTAACATAACCGAACTAGATTTGATTATTTGAGGATATTATTTATCTGAAAAATAAAAACTCAAAGAAGGAATCCCTATTAATTTTTTGAGAGCTTTCCAGAAATGTAAAGAAGTTAGAAAAATTATCTATTTTGCACTCAGAAATGTGGATTTGTGAAAAACATATAGAAAACAAAGATTGGATTATTTCACATTGTATTTGACCTATAAATTTAATCTGTAAAATAGAGACCCCTATTAAAATTACAAGAGTTTTTCGGAAATGTAAACATTTTGGAAAAATTCGCTAATTTTCATTTAGAAAGTAAATTTTATGAAAAAACATAAAATAGTGATAACGCCTACAAAAATAGCGATAAACTCTCAATTTTTTTACTGTAGCCCATTGAGATGATTTTTAAGATTTTGTGAAAATATTGTAGATAAATACGCAGCCATTTGAAAGATATGATGGAATTTGTAAAACCTCGGGTTTCATCCAAAAACTAGTAAATCTGCAACAAAAAAACAATAAAACCTGCAAAAAACAAGCTAGATCAAAGGGTTCACGTCGGGTTCACCAAATGTAAGTTAGGGAGAATTAGATATAAAACTAGAATAACAAGATATCAAAACCCTAATTAGCACAATAGAGTACAAGCAAGCATGAAAATCAAAATAACAAGCAAATGCAAACCAATCTTCAAGCTTGAATTGATTTATCTCCATTGCTCTTCTCCACCTGCATGAGAATGCATGATTTTGAAGGTTTGAATGATTTGATATGTTGATTGCTCATTTTTGCAGCATAATGATAAGATGAAAGATAATAGAAGAAAATAGATAAATAAGAAGAAATTTTGGCAGAGTAATGATGCTAGAAGAAGATTCTCCAAATGGCCTATGAAAGGCTTGATTTATAGGAGAAGGCTGATTTGATTCGATGGCCAAGATTAAAAGTCAAATTTGTGATATGTGTGGCTAGGATTAAAATTTTATTTTAGTGCCTATGACACACATTAAGTGGGTTATGACATGAGGCTAAAATTAAGATGTGAGGAAATAAGTGAGATTCTTTTATTTATTTTGAAAGAAAAGATGCTTATGACGCACAATGAATGGGGGTAAAAATAGGATGTGAGTGGGAATCTCATTATTTAAATAATAAAATTATTTAAATTATTTATGCATGTGAAGAGTTGTAGTCATGTGACACATGTTGCAATGTGACAATAAGTGAGGGATTAATTCAAATATTTAATTTGAATTATTTTGAGACATGTGAAGGGGGAAATTAATTAAATAAATGTGATTTATTTAATTAATTGGGAAGGCACGATTAAGTGGAATAAATGGAATAAGTGGGATAATGTAATGACCTAGGGTAAAATATTACAAGATGTTTTACAAGGTCATGTATCGACTAGGTAACGTTATGACATGGACAATTTTGGGTGTCTACATTTTGCCCCTTTTTGAGATGATGTTCGAGATGGTAAGATTTATGTCGAGTAACATCATTTCAAAGAAGCTAAGGTATGGATAGATGAAAAAAAGATGATGCCCCAACCACTTGAAGAAGTGAGGAGTATGATGAATGAAGGAAAGGGATGATAGAAGAATATGATGATGCAAAAGATATGAAGAAATGGGATGATGATATAAGATATGATAATGATGATGATGCCCCCTTGAGAGGATAGGCGGGTTGCATAAACACGGATATTCTCTCGAAATGAATGAAATGATAAAGGAGGGATAAGATGAATGATACAAGATAAGAAGTAGATGAAAAAGAAAAATGACATGCTATGCTGCAATAAAGTGAGCAATCATATATTTGATATAGCACTAGACGTTATGCACCAAGGTATAAAGACCAAGGTGACGATGTGTCTCATGCCCCAACATAATACAACCTTGTCTAGATACAAGATATGAATATTAGCTGGGAGTGATTCGGATTTGATGCCAATGCAAGATAAAAATGATAACACACACAACCAAGCAAGCATGCATGCACAAATGATAGAAAAACAAACAAGGTATTGCCCCTGTCAAGGTGTAAACTAATGATTGATTGATGATGATGATAGTGTTGTCATTGTGGGGAACGATATATCCCTAGATCAACACGAGGATGATTGATTGATTGATTGATGATGATGATAGTGTTGTCATTGCAGGGAACGATATATCCCTAGATCAACACAAGGATGATTGACTAATTGATTGGGTTTACAACAAGATTAAGATCAAGACCAAATGATGTGATTGGATAATTTGGAAAGATTGATTAGCTTTGTTGGTATGGATTAAGGATTGACTTGCATTTGGATTATTGCTTGGAATGATTGAAGATGCTTGATTTTTTGGATTTTTGAAATGTTCTGATTTTTTTCAGGACCTTTTTCATTTTTTTTGCATTTTTTTAAAGACTTTTTTGAAATGTTTTGAGATGTTAATGGATGACAATTTGGGTAGCCTTTGTGCTAGATACCAATGACAAGGGAAAACCAGGTTTAGGTTCAAGGAGATAGAGGTGATTGATGGATGAAAGGGTGGGTGATAGGATAAGGGACAAGAGGCTCATGATATACGGATGGATAAAAAAGGATAGGTCATAGTGAATGAAATGGATGTATGCATCATAAGAGGGAAAGGATGTGATCTCCAAAGACTATGTCACATAGGAATAAAATGCTCCATTCTAGGTACAATACTTAAGATTATTCATGACAAAACTTATGACACTAGGATAATAATAGGCTTGTTTGGAAGGATGAGGTATATCAAAAGATATCCAAGGCATGTTTCAACATTTTGCTCCATATTTTTATCAAGATCAAAAAGAGGAAGAGAGGATGAATGGAGTCAATATGATAAGTATATGGGTATGATAGATAAATATGGTGGGTAGGATGGACATGATATGATAAGAAATGACATGATAGGATAGATAGTGCAGATGAGACAAAGTGCCCCCAAGTGTAAGTGACATAGAAGATAAACCTACACATGACGCCTGTTTGCCAAGTTTTCATCATGGTACTTATCTAGGGTGATTTTTTACAAGGTTTTCACCGTTGGATGAAGGGATTTCTCTTTACTCTTTTTTTTTTCTCTTTTTTCTTTTCTTTTTTGACTTTTTTTTTTTTTTAAAGATAAAAGAAGGGGAATATGGATAGGAGGGACTCAAGTGTCTAGTTCCATGAAAGGTGATAGTCCCAATAGAGATGGATGTCATCTCATGGGCCATGTCAAATGTCATTATGCTCATAGATGTTGGTAAGGGATGACATGAAAGAGAGATGGAGTAGGTAGATGATGGATTATGATGTGGATTATGGAGGGATTGGTGGATTATGATGTGGATTATCTAGGGAAGATGGATGGGAGGCTTAGCCAAAAGCATGGACCATAGGAATGTGATGGGGGAGATGTAGGATAATGAGTGAAGGGTGAGGAGATGGAGGTATGTGGAATCGTTGTGAAATGGAAGGGAACCATGACCAATGGTTGCACACATTGTGATAAACGTTGAAGTTTTTGATGTGGAGGGGGTGTAGGAAGCAATGGAGATGGTTGCTTAGGAGATGGGTGATGAAATTTTTTTTAGGTACCCACATAGATTTAGCATTTTTATGACTTTTCTTTTTCTTGTGGGATGGAATATGAGATTCTTGAATAAAGTGGGAATGTGAGGTGGAAGTGGATGGTTGGAATTTTTGAGATGTAGATGCATCATTTGACTTGTTTTCCTTTTTCTTAGGTACCCAAACCATTTTGTTTTTAGACTTTTCTTTTGAAAGTATGATCTTATATTGCTTTTTGGATGGATTTTTCTTTGGTTCTTTGCTTTTGTATTCTAGGGCATGGGGACCCTTCATATTTTTTGATTTATAGATAAAGGCATCAAAATGTTTGTTTTTGAATCCCATGGGTATGGTGGAATGAGTGAAAGCTTCATTTTTAGACAATGTGTGCATTGATTGGTCATGATTAGGATTTTTAGAGGATTTATGGATAAGTGGATAAGGGGATTGGATAATGGGGATATTAGGTGTTGGTAGTAGTGGAGGTAGATTAGATGGATGGATATTTGGAGTTGGAAGTAATGGTGCCAAAGTTGATGGTGGAAGGTGTACGGTCACATGCTTTTGACATTTGTAGGATGAGGGATGAGGGATGGAAACATATGCTTTTGGCATATGATAGGATTTATGGTGGAAAGAGAACTTATGATGGATGGAGGAAGTACCAACATCTTTAGATTGGTGTCCTTGGGGTGTATATCCAAGGCCATAAGAGTGTGGAGGGACCTTGACATGGATTGGCTCCAAAATACCTTGTTCATGAAGGCCTAAACCTTTACCTTGGTAGTTCATGTCTTGAAGCATACAATGGACAATGGGACTAGGTGTGTTTTGGACACTAGACTTGAGTTCATTATTAGATGAAGAAGGTGAAGTGGATAAAGGTTTTTGTTGTTCTAAGGAGGAACATTCATGAATAAAGATGGATAGACCAATAGGACATGTTGGTGGATTTGAAATGGGGTTTATAGTGGATGTGGAAGGATCATTAGGATCTTGATTATGTTCATTTAGATCCACACTATTGGTTTGATCTTCTAAATTTACTTGGGAGGCATGTGTCTCATCATGGCAAGTGGATAATGCAAGATCATGGATAGGACTAGGTAGGGGGTCTATAAGAGCAATGGAGGTTTCTTGCTCATGGATAGGTGAAGTGATAGGATCTTGACCATGGAATGCATAGAGTTGGCTAAGAGGATCATCATGGCCTTCTTGATCATAGGTAGGATCTAGATCATAGAGGGAAGCTTCGTCCTGAATATGACCAAGTATGTTATGAGTGGGATCATTAGAAGGGCCTAGATCTTGATTAGAATGAGAGGTTAATATTTCTTCATGCTTAGGATAATGCTCTTGACATAGCTCTTGGATTTGAGTGGAAATGGAAGTGGAAGGCTCTAGAAGAGGCTTGGTGTGATTTTTATGATCAATAGGTTGTGGACCACATGATGGAGTTGGATGAATAGGCATGACATTCAAAGGTTCATTGGTAAGCTCATTAATGGGTGCTTGACATGGGGATGGTCTTTTCCGTGCTAGTAGTCTTTGGAGAAAATCATTAAAGGATTCTTTGGTTGATGGATTAGTGCTTGAGAAGCTGGATGGTGGTGTTGGTGTAGGACTAGTATGCTTTGAAATAGGAATTTTATTAAATGGTGATGGAGGACTAGTAGATGGAATGGTGTATGATTCCAAACTTATGGTGGTATTTCCCTTGTCAATAGCATCATTAAGGTGACCTAAGATTTCAACAAAGTTTTCATCATCACTAGGATCTACAACGTCCTCATCATCATTAAGATCTACAAAGTTCTCATCATCACTAGGAGTAAATTTTGACCCACCTTGGAGGATATATGGTTTTGGATTATCTTCATGATTAGGTGAAGGGGCTTCTCGAAGTATGACCTTGGGCTTGTGACTAAGATCATTAAGGATTAGGACCATTTTAGCAAGTGCTTGATTAGGATTAGGGTGATGATGATGATGATGATGTGGAATGATTAGATTGGATGACTTGGATTGATTAAGATGAAGTTGATTGGAATGTGATTAGAAAAATGGTGATTAGAATGATACATTTATGTGTTGGTGTTTATAGCTTGATATGGCAATTTTCAAACAAATGATTACACATGTACACACATGAACCACACACGCAAGACACATAATCAAGTTTGAATTTGAAATTATGAATGTGATGATTAAGCATGCACTTGAAGAAGACACATCAACAAGTCCTAGAACTAGTCAAGTGGGTATGGCCAATTAGGTCTTAAGCTAGGATGCACGAGGTTGACTAGGGATAATTTGAAAGAAAAATCCTGCCACACAGCCAGGAGAAAGGGGTAACCCACCCTTCACCTTCACTTCCCAAAGGTATAAAGTTTTTTAGGGCTTAGCCAAGAGTGATAAGATTTTAACTCTCAAATAAGCGTGTCTTTCGATTCACACTTTGATTGAGATCATCCCTAGGGGTGATGAAATCCCCTAGTAGGCCTCCTATGAAAGGTATGACAAAAGCGAACCAAGTGAGGTGTTTTTTATCACACATGCACTTGATTCACACTCACAATTATTAATTTCTCTTTAAAAAATTAAAATGTGTGTAAAACAGTTCAAACACTTGTTATTTTTTAACCCAAAGCCAAAATGTGTGATGAAAGACAATGATTCTTTTTAAGCCCAATTTCAAAATGTGATTGCAAACAAGATGTTCATTTTAAAACCCAAATTCAAGTGTTTGCAAACAAAATTGATTGATCAAATGAGAGATAAAGATAATAGAATAAGTGCACCCGATAATTTTTGCTTTCCAATTTGTTGTGTATAACTGATATTGTTGCTACTATAGTTCCTTATGATCACTTGTAAAATTTTAAAAAAATGATATTATAATGCAGCCAAAACAAAAAGTTCATCAAGAAATTTCAATTTCAGATACACGTTTTTAACATAACCGAATTAGATTCGATTATTTGAAGATATTATTTATCTGAAAAATAAAAACTCAAAGAAGGAACCCCTGCTAATTTTATGAGAAATTTTCAGAAATGTAAAGAAGTTAGAAAAATTCCCTATTTTGCACTCAGAAACGCAGATTTGTGAAAAACATACAGATTACAAAGATCGGATTATTTCGCATTGTATTTTACCTATAAATTAAATCTGTAAAACAAAGACTCATATTAAAATTACAAGATATTTTCGAAAATGTAAACATTTTGGAAAAAATCGCTGATTTGCGTTCAGAAAGTAAATTTTATGAAAATAAAATAAAATAGTGATAACGCCTAAAAAACGCGTGATAAACTCTCAATTTTTTTACTGTAGCCCCTTGAGATGATTTGTAAGCTTCTGTGAAAATCTTGTAGAGAAATATGTAGCCATTTGAAAGATATGATGGAATTTGTAAAACCTTGGGTTTCATCCAAAAACTGGTAAATCTGCAACAAAAAAACAAAAAAACCTGCAAAAAGCAAGCTAGATCAAAGGATTCATGTCGGGTTCACCAAATGTAATTAGGGAAAATTAGATATAAAACTAGAATAACAAGATATCAAAACCCTAACTAGCACAATAGAGTACAAACAAGCATGAAAATCAAAATAACAAGCAAATGCAAACCAATCTCCAAGCTTGAATTGATTTATCTCCATTGCTCTTCTCCACCTACATGAGAATGCAAGATTTTGAAGGTTTAATTATTGATATGTTGATTGCTCATTTTTGCAGCATAACGATAAGATGAAAGATAATAGAAGAAAATAGATAAATAAGAAAAAAATTTGGCAGAGTAATGATGCTAGAAGAAGATCCTCTAAATGACCTGTGAAAGGCTTGATTTATAGGAGAAGGCTGATTTGATTCGATGGCCAAGATTAAAAGTCAAATTTGTGATATGTGTGGCTAGGATTAAAATTTTATTTTAGTGCCTATGACACACATTAAGTGGGTTATGACATGAGGCTAAAATTAAGATGTGAGGAAATAAGTGAGATTCTTTTATTTATTTTGGAAGAAAAGATGCTTATGACACACAATGAATGGGGGTAAAAATAGGATGTGAGTGGGAATCTCATAATTTAAATAATTAAATTATTTATGCATGTGAAGAGTTGTAGTCATGTGACACATGTTGCAATGTGACAATAAGTGAGGGATTAATTCAAATATTTAATTTGAATTATTTTGAGACATGTGAAGGGGGGATTAATTAAATAAATGAGATGTGGAATAAATGGGATAAGTGGGATAATGTAATGACCTAGGGTAAAATATTACAAAATGTCTTACAAGGTCATGTATCGACTAGGTAATATTATGACATGGACAATTTTGGGTGTCTACACTTATTTTTTATATCCTTATGAAGTGAAATATCTTAATTTTTAAATATGATTTTATTAGTTCTCTAATAAGATTCTAACACAGAAAATTACACCTTGCATCCTTGGAATATCTATAGAATAATGGTTGCTTCATTTGTGTTTATCATTGGAGGTAGTGGTGTGTTTGTATTCCTCTATGGTTATTATATTGAAGACTTTGGCTTGATTGCTCTCTCTCTCTCTCTCTCTCTCTCTCTCTCTCTTTTCTTTACAATAGGGTGTACTTAACCTTATCTTTGTATAATTCAATAGAAAAACCCATAGAGGTTAGTTCGAAAGTTTAAAAAATGAGGAAAGAAGAGAAAATTGCCACATTTATGCTTCGAGTTGTTGAGGTTGTCAACTCTATCAGAGGTCTTGATGAAGAAATGAAATAAGGTATGATTATGAAAAAGGTACTCAGATCTCTTCCTAGAAATTTTGATGCAAAATTTTTTGTTGTTGAAGAAGCTAAAGATCTGAATACTCTAACTATTGATGAATTATATGGAATTTTGTCTGCCTAAGAAATAAGAATTGAGAATGATAATTTTGTAAGGAAAGAAGCTACTTTCAAGGTGTCCATGAAGCAAGATGATATTGATCCAGATGATGGATCATATCTAGAAGAAGCAAACTTTTTCAAAAGAATGCAAAGAGGTTCTAAAAAGTATTAAAGGTAAGTTGCCTTTTAAATGCTTCAATTATGGTGAAGTAGGTAATTTTATGGCTAAATGTACACATAAGGAATCTAACAATGATGAAATAAAATACTGAAACAAAGAAAAATTGAACCCTAGGTTTAATGTCTAAACCTAGGATTCAAATTTGTGTTGAAGGGGAATGTGAAGTGTTTTTCTATTGTCTCATTAAGATAGAGATCAACAAGGTGATTAGATTTACTTTCAACCATGAAGGTGAGCCAATCAAACTTGGATCTACATATTTTTGAGTCTTGGAATGGACTAAAATTGATATGTTTTAATTAACCTAATTCTATACTGTAGGACCTAATATGAGAAATGCAAGATTCTGACAATTGACAAACTATAACATAGATTTGCAGGTAGATCTAGGATGGGAGAGTGATGTGTACCTGTCATATAAATTTGGTATCAATCAAAATAGGAGGACATAGGTTCCCAAGGGCCTCTCTATCCTTGTAGGGGTGCTCTAGATTTGTTTTCACATTCCTTTGATGTCAAATCTGAGACTCTCGTTTTCGCTCACAAACTTATCGGATCATTGTCGGATAATTCTATAGGTGAGTTTCCCTGAGTTGACAAGGTGTAGGGCTTCAAACGTAATAATGAAAAAATGATCTTCAAGCTTCCTTCAATCCTCTTCAAACATAAGATCTTCACATTCAAAGAGAGAAGAAATGTTGTGCCACTTAGGGGCTTGCCTTAGCCAAACCTTGCATTAGTGTTTCCACTTCCAAAATGGAAATGTCATTGATAGGAAAGATAAATGATAGGAATGAATGATGAATCAACAAAGTGTTGCAACTCACCACCCACAAATAGCTTCCTTGAAGGACTGAAGTCATGCACATCACTTCAAGGTCCTGGATCTTGTTTGCTTGAATTTCTTGAATTGCTTGCGGACCTACAAAAAGGGTTAGCCTTCACAAACAATGATAGCATAAACATGCATAAACTCACATAGGATTTGACATGATTCTTGGATCTTGAATTGTTGCAATAAATCACTAAAATGTTGCTCTTGAATTTATCTCAATGTTCACTTATTGCTAGATAGATTCAAATGATGCAATAACTAGGTATTTATATTCAAAAACCTGCAAATTAGATCCCAATAATCAACATTTTTTAATTTGAATTTAAATGTTGAAATGTTGACATTAATATATTCAAATTTGAATCTTGAAAAAATAGGGGGAATTAGACACCCAAGCTCACACTGAAGTAGAAAAATATATGTCAAGAGAGGTCCAATTGTACAAATGTTTAAGAAATAGGATGGCTAAGGATCAAGGGGGAGCACCCAAGCCCCCAAGATCTAAGACCCCATGACAAAACAACATAAGAACAAAAGAACACACATGTATGCAATGCAACAAGATAACATACACAAACATACATGATGTCAAAATAAAATGAAAAAAGGAGGGTATGGATAATTGCAGTCTAACAAGTTGTGTTATGCTAGGATCCACACCAAAGGCATCCATGACTCACACAATAGAAAATTCTAATATTTTCTAGGTGAATCACAAATAGAAGGCACCACAGGCTAGTGAAATATGATTTTCACTAGGTGGGCCCTCAAGCACAATGAGAAACACACTAGGTCTAGTGAATTCCACTATTCATTAGGTATGCACCCATGAAAAAATAGAAAAAAATAGAAACACACAAGGTCTAGTGAAGTCCATTATTCACTAGGTGTGCACCCATGTCAACCATACCAAGAGTTATACTCCCTAATAACTCTGATAAGGTGCTACAAAATGATGAATATGTTATGCTAGCACATCACTAAGTTCAACGCCTATGAACAAAGTGAAGCAAAAATGTCAATGTAAATGCACCACTAAGTCCAATGCATGTGAACAAAGTGAAACAAAAATTCCAATGTCAATGCACCACTAAGTCCAACGCGTGTCAACAAAGTGAAGCAAAAATGCCAATGTATGCCCCCGCCTTAAAGAAATTGAAAAATACCATGTTGTGAGAAATTTCTTTAAGGTAGGAAATGATAAATGCCATGCAAAAAAGGTCACAAGAGCTTATTTGGAAATCCCTATGCCAATGATATGTTTCAAAATAAAGATACATCATGATAAGGGGTTGCCCCCAAATGTAATGCAACAATCAACATAGAATATGAACACATAAGGGATCTATGGATCTGGGGTTAGTATACGTCTTTGCTACAGTGATATAATAGAGCTCAAAACTGACATCATTCCCTAAATACTTGTGGAACAATGAGCACAATGGAAGAATGACACATAGAAAGAAGACAAAAAAATTTTTGGGTCAACATGGAAGAGACTTAAATATCTCAATGCCTTGCATCGTCCCCAAAAGGAAAACACAAGACAACAACAAAGTTCATGAAATATAGAAGAATGAAGATACACATAGAAGCATGTCACGACAAATTCATTTCCTTTGTATCTTTGTGCCAATAAAGAAATAAAGGTTATCCAAATAAAACTCACAAACACAAAGTCATACCAAACAACACAATATGGGAGATCACATAGCATACAAGAAAACACAAAGAACACATGAAACAAACATAAAAGAGTACCACACATGCGAGCCGACCTTAAGCAGGTCATCTGCATCCCAATATTTCTCATCATATAGGGAAGGAAAACAACTAGCTAACAAGACTACAACAAGTGTTGTACTAGGATCATCTCCAGGTTCAACACATGGTGGGTCACTCTCATCAGGAGGATAATCATGGTTTCCCTCATCTAAATTTATTTTATTTAAAAACAAAACATTAAGCTCATTATGGACTTGTTCATCAATTTTAGCAATTTCATCTTCATCATCCAAGTTAATCACAACACGAGGTTTTATAATACTAGTAGTTCTATGTTTTTGTTTCATTTCTTATTTTGGTGAAAGTTGCAATTCTTCTTGATTTGCTTGCATAGATGTTTGATTATCAAGTACTATTTTTCTTTTCTTCCAATTGATGAGCAATAGCACAATGTCTACACCTACACTCTTTTACTTTTCGGTTTCTTCTTGCATGGTTTTTAATTTGTGATGGAGTAGCAGCGGGTTTCTTGACCATTGTCCTCTTTCATTCCCTTAAGGGAGGAACTTAAGGAACCACTGGGGGTTGGGAAACCATTTTCTCTTTAGGTCTATACACCTATTTTACCTTTGGAGGCACAAAAGGAATCATTCAATTGTCTCTTGGTCTTTTATATGATATGGGTGGAGGAATTGTGACATATTTACCTTGGTTAC
>CM021100.1:817518468-817831473 GCA_007115665.2 Sequoiadendron giganteum | reverse complement strand
TGGGGTGTATATCCAAGGCCATAAGAGTGTGGAGGGACCTTGACATGGATTGGCTCCAAAATACCTTGTTCATGAAGGCCTAAACCTTTACCTTGGTAGTTCATGTCTTGAAGCATACAATGGACAATGGGACTAGGTGTGTTTTGGACACTAGACTTGAGTTCATTATTAGATGAAGAAGGTGAAGTGGATAAAGGTTTTTGTTGTTCTAAGGAGGAACATTCATGAATAAAGATGGATAGACCAATAGGACATGTTGGTGGATTTGAAATGGGGTTTATAGTGGATGTGGAAGGATCATTAGGATCTTGATTATGTTCATTTAGATCCACACTATTGGTTTGATCTTCTAAATTTACTTGGGAGGCATGTGTCTCATCATGGCAAGTGGATAATGCAAGATCATGGATAGGACTAGGTAGGGGGTCTATAAGAGCAATGGAGGTTTCTTGCTCATGGATAGGTGAAGTGATAGGATCTTGACCATGGAATGCATAGAGTTGGCTAAGAGGATCATCATGGCCTTCTTGATCATAGGTAGGATCTAGATCATAGAGGGAAGCTTCGTCCTGAATATGACCAAGTATGTTATGAGTGGGATCATTAGAAGGGCCTAGATCTTGATTAGAATGAGAGGTTAATATTTCTTCATGCTTAGGATAATGCTCTTGACATAGCTCTTGGATTTGAGTGGAAATGGAAGTGGAAGGCTCTAGAAGAGGCTTGGTGTGATTTTTATGATCAATAGGTTGTGGACCACATGATGGAGTTGGATGAATAGGCATGACATTCAAAGGTTCATTGGTAAGCTCATTAATGGGTGCTTGACATGGGGATGGTCTTTTCCGTGCTAGTAGTCTTTGGAGAAAATCATTAAAGGATTCTTTGGTTGATGGATTAGTGCTTGAGAAGCTGGATGGTGGTGTTGGTGTAGGACTAGTATGCTTTGAAATAGGAATTTTATTAAATGGTGATGGAGGACTAGTAGATGGAATGGTGTATGATTCCAAACTTATGGTGGTATTTCCCTTGTCAATAGCATCATTAAGGTGACCTAAGATTTCAACAAAGTTTTCATCATCACTAGGATCTACAACGTCCTCATCATCATTAAGATCTACAAAGTTCTCATCATCACTAGGAGTAAATTTTGACCCACCTTGGAGGATATATGGTTTTGGATTATCTTCATGATTAGGTGAAGGGGCTTCTCGAAGTATGACCTTGGGCTTGTGACTAAGATCATTAAGGATTAGGACCATTTTAGCAAGTGCTTGATTAGGATTAGGGTGATGATGATGATGATGATGTGGAATGATTAGATTGGATGACTTGGATTGATTAAGATGAAGTTGATTGGAATGTGATTAGAAAAATGGTGATTAGAATGATACATTTATGTGTTGGTGTTTATAGCTTGATATGGCAATTTTCAAACAAATGATTACACATGTACACACATGAACCACACACGCAAGACACATAATCAAGTTTGAATTTGAAATTATGAATGTGATGATTAAGCATGCACTTGAAGAAGACACATCAACAAGTCCTAGAACTAGTCAAGTGGGTATGGCCAATTAGGTCTTAAGCTAGGATGCACGAGGTTGACTAGGGATAATTTGAAAGAAAAATCCTGCCACACAGCCAGGAGAAAGGGGTAACCCACCCTTCACCTTCACTTCCCAAAGGTATAAAGTTTTTTAGGGCTTAGCCAAGAGTGATAAGATTTTAACTCTCAAATAAGCGTGTCTTTCGATTCACACTTTGATTGAGATCATCCCTAGGGGTGATGAAATCCCCTAGTAGGCCTCCTATGAAAGGTATGACAAAAGCGAACCAAGTGAGGTGTTTTTTATCACACATGCACTTGATTCACACTCACAATTATTAATTTCTCTTTAAAAAATTAAAATGTGTGTAAAACAGTTCAAACACTTGTTATTTTTTAACCCAAAGCCAAAATGTGTGATGAAAGACAATGATTCTTTTTAAGCCCAATTTAAAATGGGTGATGAAAGACAGTGATTTTTTTTAAACCCAATTTCAAAATGTGATTGCAAACAAGATGTTCATTTTAAAGCTCCAAATTCAAGTGTTTTGCAAACAAAATTGATTGATCAAATGAGAGATAAAGATAATAGAATGAGTGCACCCGAATTATTTTGTTTTTCAATCTGATGTGTATAAATGATATTGCTACTATTACAGTGCCTTATCATCTACAAAATAAAAAAATGATATTATAATGCAGCCAAAACAAAAAGTTCATCAGGAAATTTTAATTTGAGATACACGTTTTTAACATAACCGAACTAGATTTGATTATTTGAGGATATTATTTATCTGAAAAATAAAAACTCAAAGAAGGAATCCCTATTAATTTTTTGAGAGCTTTCCAGAAATGTAAAGAAGTTAGAAAAATTATCTATTTTGCACTCAGAAATGTGGATTTGTGAAAAACATATAGAAAACAAAGATTGGATTATTTCACATTGTATTTGACCTATAAATTTAATCTGTAAAATAGAGACCCCTATTAAAATTACAAGAGTTTTTCGGAAATGTAAACATTTTGGAAAAATTCGCTAATTTTCATTTAGAAAGTAAATTTTATGAAAAAACATAAAATAGTGATAACGCCTACAAAAATAGCGATAAACTCTCAATTTTTTTACTGTAGCCCATTGAGATGATTTTTAAGATTTTGTGAAAATATTGTAGATAAATACGCAGCCATTTGAAAGATATGATGGAATTTGTAAAACCTCGGGTTTCATCCAAAAACTAGTAAATCTGCAACAAAAAAACAATAAAACCTGCAAAAAACAAGCTAGATCAAAGGGTTCACGTCGGGTTCACCAAATGTAAGTTAGGGAGAATTAGATATAAAACTAGAATAACAAGATATCAAAACCCTAATTAGCACAATAGAGTACAAGCAAGCATGAAAATCAAAATAACAAGCAAATGCAAACCAATCTTCAAGCTTGAATTGATTTATCTCCATTGCTCTTCTCCACCTGCATGAGAATGCATGATTTTGAAGGTTTGAATGATTTGATATGTTGATTGCTCATTTTTGCAGCATAATGATAAGATGAAAGATAATAGAAGAAAATAGATAAATAAGAAGAAATTTTGGCAGAGTAATGATGCTAGAAGAAGATTCTCCAAATGGCCTATGAAAGGCTTGATTTATAGGAGAAGGCTGATTTGATTCGATGGCCAAGATTAAAAGTCAAATTTGTGATATGTGTGGCTAGGATTAAAATTTTATTTTAGTGCCTATGACACACATTAAGTGGGTTATGACATGAGGCTAAAATTAAGATGTGAGGAAATAAGTGAGATTCTTTTATTTATTTTGAAAGAAAAGATGCTTATGACGCACAATGAATGGGGGTAAAAATAGGATGTGAGTGGGAATCTCATTATTTAAATAATAAAATTATTTAAATTATTTATGCATGTGAAGAGTTGTAGTCATGTGACACATGTTGCAATGTGACAATAAGTGAGGGATTAATTCAAATATTTAATTTGAATTATTTTGAGACATGTGAAGGGGGGATTAATTAAATAAATGAGATGTGGAATAAATGGGATAAGTGGGATAATGTAATGACCTAGGGTAAAATATTACAAAATGTCTTACAAGGTCATGTATCGACTAGGTAATATTATGACATGGACAATTTTGGGTGTCTACACTTATTTTTTATATCCTTATGAAGTGAAATATCTTAATTTTTAAATATGATTTTATTAGTTCTCTAATAAGATTCTAACACAGAAAATTACACCTTGCATCCTTGGAATATCTATAGAATAATGGTTGCTTCATTTGTGTTTATCATTGGAGGTAGTGGTGTGTTTGTATTCCTCTATGGTTATTATATTGAAGACTTTGGCTTGATTGCTCTCTCTCTCTCTCTCTCTCTCTCTCTCTCTCTTTTCTTTACAATAGGGTGTACTTAACCTTATCTTTGTATAATTCAATAGAAAAACCCATAGAGGTTAGTTCGAAAGTTTAAAAAATGAGGAAAGAAGAGAAAATTGCCACATTTATGCTTCGAGTTGTTGAGGTTGTCAACTCTATCAGAGGTCTTGATGAAGAAATGAAATAAGGTATGATTATGAAAAAGGTACTCAGATCTCTTCCTAGAAATTTTGATGCAAAATTTTTTGTTGTTGAAGAAGCTAAAGATCTGAATACTCTAACTATTGATGAATTATATGGAATTTTGTCTGCCTAAGAAATAAGAATTGAGAATGATAATTTTGTAAGGAAAGAAGCTACTTTCAAGGTGTCCATGAAGCAAGATGATATTGATCCAGATGATGGATCATATCTAGAAGAAGCAAACTTTTTCAAAAGAATGCAAAGAGGTTCTAAAAAGTATTAAAGGTAAGTTGCCTTTTAAATGCTTCAATTATGGTGAAGTAGGTAATTTTATGGCTAAATGTACACATAAGGAATCTAACAATGATGAAATAAAATACTGAAACAAAGAAAAATTGAACCCTAGGTTTAATGTCTAAACCTAGGATTCAAATTTGTGTTGAAGGGGAATGTGAAGTGTTTTTCTATTGTCTCATTAAGATAGAGATCAACAAGGTGATTAGATTTACTTTCAACCATGAAGGTGAGCCAATCAAACTTGGATCTACATATTTTTGAGTCTTGGAATGGACTAAAATTGATATGTTTTAATTAACCTAATTCTATACTGTAGGACCTAATATGAGAAATGCAAGATTCTGACAATTGACAAACTATAACATAGATTTGCAGGTAGATCTAGGATGGGAGAGTGATGTGTACCTGTCATATAAATTTGGTATCAATCAAAATAGGAGGACATAGGTTCCCAAGGGCCTCTCTATCCTTGTAGGGGTGCTCTAGATTTGTTTTCACATTCCTTTGATGTCAAATCTGAGACTCTCGTTTTCGCTCACAAACTTATCGGATCATTGTCGGATAATTCTATAGGTGAGTTTCCCTGAGTTGACAAGGTGTAGGGCTTCAAACGTAATAATGAAAAAATGATCTTCAAGCTTCCTTCAATCCTCTTCAAACATAAGATCTTCACATTCAAAGAGAGAAGAAATGTTGTGCCACTTAGGGGCTTGCCTTAGCCAAACCTTGCATTAGTGTTTCCACTTCCAAAATGGAAATGTCATTGATAGGAAAGATAAATGATAGGAATGAATGATGAATCAACAAAGTGTTGCAACTCACCACCCACAAATAGCTTCCTTGAAGGACTGAAGTCATGCACATCACTTCAAGGTCCTGGATCTTGTTTGCTTGAATTTCTTGAATTGCTTGCGGACCTACAAAAAGGGTTAGCCTTCACAAACAATGATAGCATAAACATGCATAAACTCACATAGGATTTGACATGATTCTTGGATCTTGAATTGTTGCAATAAATCACTAAAATGTTGCTCTTGAATTTATCTCAATGTTCACTTATTGCTAGATAGATTCAAATGATGCAATAACTAGGTATTTATATTCAAAAACCTGCAAATTAGATCCCAATAATCAACATTTTTTAATTTGAATTTAAATGTTGAAATGTTGACATTAATATATTCAAATTTGAATCTTGAAAAAATAGGGGGAATTAGACACCCAAGCTCACACTGAAGTAGAAAAATATATGTCAAGAGAGGTCCAATTGTACAAATGTTTAAGAAATAGGATGGCTAAGGATCAAGGGGGAGCACCCAAGCCCCCAAGATCTAAGACCCCATGACAAAACAACATAAGAACAAAAGAACACACATGTATGCAATGCAACAAGATAACATACACAAACATACATGATGTCAAAATAAAATGAAAAAAGGAGGGTATGGATAATTGCAGTCTAACAAGTTGTGTTATGCTAGGATCCACACCAAAGGCATCCATGACTCACACAATAGAAAATTCTAATATTTTCTAGGTGAATCACAAATAGAAGGCACCACAGGCTAGTGAAATATGATTTTCACTAGGTGGGCCCTCAAGCACAATGAGAAACACACTAGGTCTAGTGAATTCCACTATTCATTAGGTATGCACCCATGAAAAAATAGAAAAAAATAGAAACACACAAGGTCTAGTGAAGTCCATTATTCACTAGGTGTGCACCCATGTCAACCATACCAAGAGTTATACTCCCTAATAACTCTGATAAGGTGCTACAAAATGATGAATATGTTATGCTAGCACATCACTAAGTTCAACGCCTATGAACAAAGTGAAGCAAAAATGTCAATGTAAATGCACCACTAAGTCCAATGCATGTGAACAAAGTGAAACAAAAATTCCAATGTCAATGCACCACTAAGTCCAACGCGTGTCAACAAAGTGAAGCAAAAATGCCAATGTATGCCCCCGCCTTAAAGAAATTGAAAAATACCATGTTGTGAGAAATTTCTTTAAGGTAGGAAATGATAAATGCCATGCAAAAAAGGTCACAAGAGCTTATTTGGAAATCCCTATGCCAATGATATGTTTCAAAATAAAGATACATCATGATAAGGGGTTGCCCCCAAATGTAATGCAACAATCAACATAGAATATGAACACATAAGGGATCTATGGATCTGGGGTTAGTATACGTCTTTGCTACAGTGATATAATAGAGCTCAAAACTGACATCATTCCCTAAATACTTGTGGAACAATGAGCACAATGGAAGAATGACACATAGAAAGAAGACAAAAAAATTTTTGGGTCAACATGGAAGAGACTTAAATATCTCAATGCCTTGCATCGTCCCCAAAAGGAAAACACAAGACAACAACAAAGTTCATGAAATATAGAAGAATGAAGATACACATAGAAGCATGTCACGACAAATTCATTTCCTTTGTATCTTTGTGCCAATAAAGAAATAAAGGTTATCCAAATAAAACTCACAAACACAAAGTCATACCAAACAACACAATATGGGAGATCACATAGCATACAAGAAAACACAAAGAACACATGAAACAAACATAAAAGAGTACCACACATGCGAGCCGACCTTAAGCAGGTCATCTGCATCCCAATATTTCTCATCATATAGGGAAGGAAAACAACTAGCTAACAAGACTACAACAAGTGTTGTACTAGGATCATCTCCAGGTTCAACACATGGTGGGTCACTCTCATCAGGAGGATAATCATGGTTTCCCTCATCTAAATTTATTTTATTTAAAAACAAAACATTAAGCTCATTATGGACTTGTTCATCAATTTTAGCAATTTCATCTTCATCATCCAAGTTAATCACAACACGAGGTTTTATAATACTAGTAGTTCTATGTTTTTGTTTCATTTCTTATTTTGGTGAAAGTTGCAATTCTTCTTGATTTGCTTGCATAGATGTTTGATTATCAAGTACTATTTTTCTTTTCTTCCAATTGATGAGCAATAGCACAATGTCTACACCTACACTCTTTTACTTTTCGGTTTCTTCTTGCATGGTTTTTAATTTGTGATGGAGTAGCAGCGGGTTTCTTGACCATTGTCCTCTTTCATTCCCTTAAGGGAGGAACTTAAGGAACCACTGGGGGTTGGGAAACCATTTTCTCTTTAGGTCTATACACCTATTTTACCTTTGGAGGCACAAAAGGAATCATTCAATTGTCTCTTGGTCTTTTATATGATATGGGTGGAGGAATTGTGACATATTTACCTTGGTTACTTGGAAGGATATGTGATTCAAGCAGAGGTTCATCCATAACTAGTGGAGAAGGAGAAACAATCATAGTCTTATCATTTTCAAGAATATTGGTGAGAGATAACTCTATTATGCACTTTGCCTTAAACTTTTAGTATGAACTGAAAAAGAAATTCTCACAAGGCTTAATAGGTTCCATAAGTTGAGGCCAAAATAAATCTAATGAAAAGTTTCTATGGGAGGACAAAGGATTAAATCCACTATGATACATTGTAAAAATTTGGTTTTCAAATGGGAACTTTATGCACTTATGAATAAATGACGAGACACATTCATGGAGCATAGCCATGGGTAGCCTAGCATCACATGGAATTGGTTTGATGTTGGGATGATGGAGAATGATACATCTAATTGTTTTGGTCCAAATTTAAGAGGAAGAGTGATCAAACCTATAATAGGGAGAGATAATAGGGAGAGCAAAACCATCACAAGTTTTCAACTATGATTTCGACTATTCATACGAATCTTGATAAAATTCATGTAGAAAAAAGAATTCCTCAATGATCACATTCTCTACACACACGAGATCAATGAGCATCCTAGTGGTAGTCTTGTCATTAATACATCTGGCGATATAGAGAGGACCATCGGGTGCATGTATGGATGCGTCAATATGGGTGAAAGCAATGTTGGGTAGCAAAGTGGTTTAGCCCTTACGAGGTTGAACATCTATGAGAGTGACCATATCTTGTAAACCATCCTCATCATCACTCTAATTATCTTCCTTATAATTATTCATGTCATTAGTATTATCAACATTCATCTCATCATTCTTAACATCATAAGCTTGCACAAAGTTGGATGAATGGTTTGGCATTGGATTGGTAAAAAATTACAAGTTTTGGTTAGGTGGGGCAACAAATTTATTTCCTTGATCATTAATACCACCCAAATAGTTGTGATTAAAACCAATGAGGTCTTGCACTTGATGTTTAAGACACATGTATCATTTTGTATCATGTCCACTTGTGCAACAATATTGACAAAAGGCACTTGGATTATAACTTGGAGGTAGAGGTTTGGTTGTATCCACGGGTCTAATCAGAGGTAATTGGATTAAGTTATTGTTCAAGAGTTGTAACATGATCGAATGGAGGGAATCAAGTAATTGGGTAAATTATCTATATCTTGATCTAAATTAGTATGGGGTTGAACTTATGGCAGCAACTTGAGGTTCAATGTGATTAGTTGTTTGAGGTGTATGTATCTTGATAAAGTCCTTGTTTTTCTTATTGAATGGTTGATAGTTGTTTTGAGGTATGGATTTAGATTTCTCAGTAGGAGTCGATGAAGACGTCTCTTCATATTGACTAACTGAATTATGATAATCTCGAAGGGCCATACACAAGTGTTAACAGATGGATATTTCATCAACAAGATTTTATCCCTTATTCCAGGTTACAAAATTTCAATGAACACTCTTTGAACATCCACATTAGGAAGAGTAAGACTGATTTGTGAGTAAAGCAACTGATAGCATGCTATAAAATATATGACCTTTTCATTTTTCTTTGTTTGTATCACACTAAATCTGTTAATGTGATTTTAGGTCTAATGTTTACTTGGAAATGTTGGAGGAAAGCATCAAAAAGTTCATTGAAAGAGTGGATCGAGTTATTTGGTAATGAATAAAACCATTCTAAAGCCATGTATCTCAATGACCTAGGAAAGATTTTAGCCAGGGGCTTATCTTCAAAAATGAAGTCGCTACATAAGGCGGTACATGCCAGTATATGATTGCTAGGGCCTCCTTTACCATTGTACTTGTCAAATCAGGGTATCTCTATGTTTTGTGGTGTCGGTATTTTCAAGATTTCTAGTGACAATGGGATTCTTTTTACATATTACAATGGTTGTCCATTTTGGTTCTGGTTCAATGTTGAGATTTGTTGTTGAAGTGAGGTTATGTTTTGCAAAAGTTAGTTAATGATCAAATCATTGGTTGACATTGATGAGTCATGCCAGTAGATATTTTTTTTATGTTTTTATGTAAGTTCATAGACATTCTCAGACACTTACCTTATACATATTCCTACACTATGCTATCTATTATGCTTGTTGTGCAACCTTGAACCCAATTTAAAGTATATGGAAATATGGTTATTATGTGATGGTTATTGCATAATTTATGTGTGGATATGTATGAATTGTAATGGATATATGTGCTTAGTTATGGTTGTTAGTATTGTGTGTATTTTTTGTGAACTAAATCTTTGCAACCCAATGGAGGTGGACTGTAGACCGCAACAATTGCAAGGTGTAGCCCATATCCAAAGGAGTTCCCAAATAGCAGAGTAGGGGAGGTTCTAGAATAAATTGAGTGCAACAACTACATCATGGAGGCACTTAATGAAGATGATTGTGCATCATTATGATGTATAATAAATATGTTGAAGGAGAAGAACCCTATTGCAGTTATGAGTCTAATGTGATTGATTCAAATAGTCCATGTTCCAATTATGTTGCAGTAGAGTCTTAATTCTACTTGGACTCTTTTTTTTTTCAGTTATAGATTGCTAAGTATTTATCACACTCTGATATATATGGAGTGGTGATTTATGATTTCAATTTAGATTCCTTGTTTGAATAAAATTCCCCGATGCCTATAGGTATGGCTCAATGGTTGAGGTATTAAGAGTTAGTTAATTTGTACAAGAGTGGATATAATTGCTAGATATTTTTCAGTTGATTGTTGTTCTTACATAGACAATGTTTATTGTTCAATCATGATTTCATGAATAAGATATCTTAGCAGAATATTATGTGATATTCTGGAGTTGTGTGTTGGAATGAATGATTTTGAGCTATTATGATTGCGTTAATCTAAGAAGCTATATTTGAGTTAGATCAGTGGGGGTAGTCACTTGAGCAAGGGCCACTCAAGGTAACTATCCCTCACTTCATTTTTTGTACAATTAATTATGTTATATCAATTATTTCATAAATGCATGTTAATTAGATTTCTTGTGTTATTCATGAGTAATTTTTGTTTCACATTTATGCCTTAGTTTGCTTAGGTTTTTTGTACTCTAGAGTGTAGGTTTAGTCATCAGTATTAGTTAAATACCAACATTCATTTCTTGACAGTAATTAGTTACAGTCTTAAACTGTAGGTACTTGTAGCAATAGCGTCAACATTACTTTCTTTACTATTATATAGTTTTATGATTTATTAGCAAGTGTAACACCTGTACTAGGATGAATTAGGTAGTCTTAAGTCTTTGAAAGCACATACAATGCCAGTACCATCAGAAGCTTACTAGCCCTGGTTGATAATTCAATGAAGGTCTTTCCAAAGGTTCAAGTGGACTATTTAGCTAAGTTTTCCCTCTGAATGTGTGATTGCCACCAAGTTTACTAGACATTAGTAGGGACTCTAAAAACATGTTTTTGGAATGTGGCGAATATGGTGGGATTGTGTATGTGCTTGGTGGACTACTATGTGGAAATTTATGAGAGGGGATGAAATTTGAGATGTAACATGTGAGGACCCAAAACCATAAGGATTTCTAGTGGAAAGGCCTAAGGTTAGATTATGCCAATGCTTTGTTGTATCATTGAGGCAACAATTAGATTTGTGTATGTAGGGATAAAGGCTATAGTTGTAGGGAGGGAGACTTTATTTCCTCCTTAACTTTGGGTGAATCCTAAAGCTTGAGCACAACTAGCCATTGTAGGTACATTAGCATCAACTATATGGGCTAGGCTATGAAAAACCTCTAATCCTTGAGCATCACTAATCAATTTTGTCATGTTATCTATTATATGGGCTGCTATGCCAACTAGATATTTTGTACTCACATAGTCTTGAAGTCCTTCTAAATATTTGTCCAATTGTTTTAGTTTTTCTTTAGGAACATGGGCAACAAAAATCTTGACATCCATAAAAATGGTTGATTATAAGGTTTTCATTGGTATGGTGGCATTAGGGATAGAGTCCAAAATGGGTTGAGTATTGACAACACTTTGCATGAAAGAGTTGGAATATTCAAGATCTACAATGGATGTAACAACAACATGAGATGTCATAAGTCTACAACTACATCCTGATGAAGTATTGACAATAGGACACCAGGTTGTGAAGCTCATGCAAGTTTCAAAACACTAAGTGTACCCAAGATGGACACTAAACAATCAAATAATCATAACAAAATACTCAGAAATAGAATTCAGACAACAAAAGCAGACAAAAAACATAGAAACATAAATGTGAGAAAAGTTTGTTTCAGCCAACAGTAGCAGGACAAAGCTGCCCAAGGGTGCCTATTCCTTGGACAAGGTGTTAGAAATTTCAAAGTTTGACTGTGTATGATATTGTTCAAGGTTTCTAGATTTGGTTGCAAATAGGTCTGGCATTGAATATTTTTCTATAATTTTCTCAATTTATGCCAATGAGGTTCAAAATGCAAATGTGCAACAATGTTGAAAATAGTTTGACAATTTTGAGTGTAATTTATAGATTTAAAATGAAATAATTGACTAGTTCTAAGATGCAAAAGTCTAATTTTGATGCAATTTTGAAACTAAACAATGCACTTTTTTCACTTTTTGATCTATATGAAAGATGCCTAAATGAATGCAATTAAGAACTCCAAATCAAAAATTTGCAAGCATAAATAGATTGAAGACACAAAGATAGATAATTGTGCAAAAGTTTGTTGATCCAAGTGTGGCAGGACAGAGGTGCCCAAGGGGATCTATGTCCTTGATAGGGCTTCTAAAATCTAAAAATTTGAATGTGTGAACCCCAATCCTTTATACCTGCATAAACACAATGAACAAACACATAATTAGATCAATATGCAAGTTAAGACAAGGATTCCCCATGAAATCCATTTGCAATGCTTAAATAGGAAAGAAAGTGAGTAAATGAACAAATAAAACAATGAAATCCTATTTTAAAATGCAAACTCTTGATCCCATGGGGGAATTGGTGCCAATTATTGTAGAAATTGGCCCTTTCCCAACTCCTTTGTGTGATTGTTGATGATTTGACGAGTGATCCACTTAGATGAAGATTCAATCAAGCTCCATGATGAAAAACCTGCATAACCTAGCTAAGAACTTGATGAAATAGATAATGTTGAGGATGAAATTGAGTATAATAAACTTGCTTGAATTGTGGATGATAGAATGATAAGAAGAGACTCTCATTTATAGATTTTTAAATTGGAAGAAGAGTGAAGTTGAGCAATGTGGGATCATTCAACATCCAATGGCCAAGTGCCACTTGTCAAGATGTGAATGGTTGAAGGTTGAGCACATTTTGATCAATGTGCATGATAAATGCCATGAGATTCAAATTTGAAATTTGAATCTCACATGTTGGAAGGAGAAGGAAATGGAGTTAATGTCACTTGGATCAAGGCTAAGGACATGTAAGAGGTATTAAATGCCTTGTTGGAAGGACCAAGCCCATTTGAATTTGAATTCAAATTTGAGGGAATATTCCTCTTTTATGCCATGTGAGGGAAAATAGATGAATTAATAAATCAATTAAATTGATTTATTTGTGCAACTTGCAAAATCTAGAGGATTTTAGTGATTGAGATTAAATTAATCAATATTTGATCAATTTAATGAGAGATTAGGTGATTTGACTATTTTGACTTAGATTTTAGGATTTATTTAAATAAAAATGAGAGGAAAATGATTAAAGACTTAATTAAATACAAATTTGATTTATTTAATTAAAGAGGTATGATGTTAGATTAAATTAAATAAGGTTAATTTATTTAATTTAAGGATATGACTTTAGAGATTAAATAAAGTGAATTATTTAATTAAAAGAGGAATGATCAGAATAATTAAACAAAATGATTTATTTTATTAATAGAGGAGAATGACTTAATCAGATAAATAATGATTTATTCAATTAAGGGATGAAAGGTGATGACAAGCTGAGAAGGTGATTCATGATGAAATGGTGTTAGTAATCAAGATCAAGTGTGTCAGATTGAATTGCATATTTTCCATGTCTACAAAATGTTTATTAGATTGTTTAAAGGTTCTATTTCTGTGTGCAAACAGTTTTTAAAGTCAATATATCTCCAAAAATTTCTCATTTTAAGACAATGTGACCCAAATGTGTAACAATGTTTGAACAACCAATGCCAATTGTGAATACAATTTTAAATGTAGATATGACCTAAATGATTGAAATAAACCTTAATGCAACCTATGATGTAATATGAATGCAATTTTTTGAAATTTTATGTCTTTTATGATGCAAGAATGAAACCCTCAATGAACAATGCAAAACTTAGATCTAGGGTGAATTTCTAAAGGTATATAATGTTAATAGGTTAGGTTCACCAAAATGAAACAAAGAAAAATAAAACCCTAGGTTTAATGTCAAAAACTTAGGATTCAAATTTGTGTGCGAGGGGGAGTGTGATGTGCTTTTCTACTATTTCATTAAGATGGAGATCAACAAGGTGATTAGATTGACTTTCAACCATGAAGGTGAGCCAATCAAACCTAGATCTACATATTTTTTGAGTCTTGGAATGGACTAGAATTGATATGTTTTAATCAACCTAATTAGACTATGTGACCTAATATGAGAAATGCAAGATTCTGATAATTAATAGACTATAACAAAGATTTGTAGGAAAATTTAGGAAGGGCGGAGTGATGTGTACTTATCATATAAATTTAGTATCAGTAAAAATAGGTGGGAATAGGTTCCCAAGGGCATCTTTGTCCTTATAGGGGTGTCTTGGATATGTTTTCATAGTCCTCTAATGTCAGATTTGAGACCCATTTTTGCTCACAAACTTGTCAAATAATTTTGTAGGTGAGTTTTCGTGAATTGACAAGGTGTAGGGATTTGAACGCAACAATGAATAAATGATATTCAAGCTTCCTTCAATCCTCTCCAAACCTGATATTTGCACATTCAATGAGAGAAGAAATGTTGATCCATTTAGGGGCTTGTCTTAGTCAAACCTCATGTTAGTGTTTCTATTTCCACAATGGAAATGTCAATGATAGGAAAGATAAATGATAGGAAGGAATATGAATCAAAAAAGTGTCGCAAATCACCATCCATCAATTGCTTCCTTGAAGGATTAAAGTCATTGTACATCACTTCAAGGTCTTGGATCTTGTTTTGTTGAATTGTTTGAATTGCTTGGAGACCTACAAAAAGGGTTAGCCTTCACAAACAATGATAACATAAATATGCATAAAATCACATAGGATTTGAAATTGTGCTTGGATCTTGAATTTATACAATAAATCATTGAAATGATACTCTTGACTTGCCCTCAATGTTAATTTGTTTCTAGATAGATTTCAAATGATGTAATAACTAGGTATTTATAGGCATTTATTCAATTTCCCACAAATTAGATTCCAATAGTTGACATTTGCAATTTGAATTTCAAATGTTAAAATTCCAAAACTAACATATTCAAATTTGGATCCTTGGGACTTAGATTCCCAAGGGTGTCCTAGTCCTGACCCTATTTTCTAGGATTTTAGGTGTCGGGGACAAAACATTAAATAAATGTATTTGATCAATGCTTGTAATTTCTAAAAAAATGTTAAAAATGGGTCATAGAATGCATAATTTTGGAAATTAGGGTGTCAATTAGGCCCAATAATTTAAGGGGAGCAAAAAATAGTGTGAAATTGTCGAGGGTGACAATTTTCAACTCTACAAGTACAAAGAGAATTTTTTTTTTTACTTTATTAATGAGGAAGGCTATTCATCATCTGATGATGACCAAGACTTTTTCCAAAATGAGGGAGAAAATACTCTTTTCGTGGCTATGGAAACCTTTGAAGAAGATGCATAAATGAAATCCAAAATTGAAGATGATGCAAAAGTAGATCTCGTGGAAGAATTACTATGTGCTGACAAGGAGATCAAAAGGCCAAAGAAAAGGATTGTAGAAGAAGTAAAGGCTAAAGATAAATTATATTAGAATATTGAGGAAGTAGAGAAGATGGTAATTGATTTGAGGTTTAACTTGAAGAATCAAAGAGTATTGAAAATGTTTTGACTGAAAGACTATTATCAAGAGACAAGAACTGTGAAAGAATTGAAGTAGAAATTACATCATTGAGAAAGGATCTTGAAAAGATAAATCATTAGCTGAAATAGCACAAAGATCTTAGATCAAATAATAGAAATATAGAGATCACCGCCTCAAAACCGATATTGGTTTTTTTGATGAACAAAAGAATAAGGTGACCAAACAACCTGTGAAGTTTGTTGTTGATAATCTAGAAAGGAATGACTCTGAAATTTCAAAGTTAAGTGAATGATGGATTCATTCAAGTGCATAGACAAAAGAAAAGATCTGAAAGACAAGCTTCAAGAGGAGAAGGCTACAATACCAAGTTCTATCATTCCTTTTCTAATTATTGTTTTAATTACAATCATTATGTTCATAAAGCTGTGAATTATAGAAAGGTTCCAAAAAGAAGAAATAATTTTGTTAACAAAATGCATTTGCATCATTGTAGAATTTCAATATTATTTGTCATAAACACAACAATTTTGGACACATTGCTAGAAATCGTAGAAGAAATTTTGTGAGTCCTACTATACCATATATAAAGGGAGAATTCATAGTGTCAAAACAATAAAGTAGATAAAGTGTGGAAGAAGAAACCAAAGGAGCAGAGATCAAAGAAATATATGGTGGCTCGGATTACCCTAAATGTTCAAAAGGAGAAGAATCTATGGATCATTGACAACGGATGCTCAAGTCACATGATCAAGGACAAGAGAAAGTTCATGCATTTCAAGAAGTTTGATGGAGGATCTGTAACTCCTGGCAACAACTTTGTTGCTAAAATTATCGATGAGGGTATTTTGAGTCTTGATGGTTAAAAGACAAAAACACATAATGTTCTATATGTAGAAAGTTTAAAAAATATAATCTTCTAAGTTTAAGTCAAATGTTTGATAGAGGCTACAAGTTCTCTTTCATTGTTGAAGGTTGTCAAATTAGAAAGATCATTAACAAAGAGTTAGTTTTGGAAGGTAGTAAGATTGATAGTGATGTATATCATCTCAGTGAGATAAATGGACAAAGCTATTTTGCAATATAGTGAGAATAAAGTTGGCTATGACATAGAAGATTGGGACACATCAAATTATCAGTATACTAGTTGTAAACCATGTCATGAAGGAAAGCAAACAAGGACCAAATTTCCTATTAAGGAATATTCTACAACAAAGCCATTGGATTTGATTCATATTGTACCGTCGTAAATTGTCACCCTTGACAATTTCGCTCTATGTTTTCCCCCTTAATTTATTGGACCTAATTAAGCTCTTAATTTCCTAAATTATGCACTCTATAGCCCATTTGTACCATTTTATGAGAAATTGTAAGCATTGAACAAATACATCCATTTAATATTTTTCCCTTGACACCTTATGTACTAGAAAATGGGGTCAAGACTAGGACACCCCAAGGCATCTAAGTCCTCCTATTGTGTCGGGACCCAATTTTAATATGTCGGTGTCAACATTCTAACATTCAAAATTTAACTTGCAAATGTTGGCTATCGAGATCTAATTTTTGGGAATTTAGATAAATGCCTATAAATACCTAGTCTTTTCACCTTTTGAAATTAAAAGGAGAATTTATGAGCAAGAACTATTGTCAAGAGCAAGTCAAGAGAAACATTTTAGTGATTTATTGCAACAATTCAAGATCCAAGCATTATGTCAAGTCCTATGTGAGTTTATATGTGTTTATGTTATTATTGTTTGTGAAGGCTAACCCATGTTGTAGGTCTCCAAGCAATTTCAAGAATTCAAGCAAGCAAGATCCAAGAACTTGAGGTGATGTGCATGACTTTAGTCCTTCAAGGAATCCATTAAAGGGTGGTGAGTTGTAACACTTTATGATTTCATCATTCCTTTCTATCATTTGTCCATTTTATCATTAGCATTACCATTACGAAAATGGAAACACTAGTTAACACAGGGTTTGACTAAGACATGCCCCTAAATGGCACAACATTTTGCCTCTCTTTCAATGTGCAGATTTAAAGTTTGGAGAGGATTGAAGGAAGCTTGAAGACAAATTGTTCATTGTTGTAATTGAAGCCCTACATCTTGTCAACTCATAGAAACTCACCTACAAAATTATTCAACAGTGTTCCAACAACTTTGCAACCAAGAATCAAAAGCTCAATTTTGACATTAGAGGACTTCAAAAATAGTTTTTGGACACCCCTATAGGGACCCATACGCCCTTGGGTGACTTTTCCCTATATTCAAACCAATACCAACTTTTTTGGGTAGGTATACAGTCCCCTGCCTTTCCCATATCTACCTATAATTCTTTGTTTTTGTCTGTTAATTGTCAGAAACTTGCATTTTGCATATTAGGTCATATAGTCTAATTAGGTTAGTGAAGGAAAATCAATTCCAATCCACTCTAAGACTTAATAAGATGCAGATCCAGGTCTAATTGGCTCACCTTCATGTTTGAAAGTCAATCCATTTACATTGTTGATCTCCATCTTAATGAAACCCTAAAGAAAGGCCGCAATTGATCCTAAGTTCTTTGCATTAGACTTAGAATCACCATTTTATTTATTTCACATATTGACCTATGCAAACTAATGAGGATAAAAATATTACAAGGTGACAGGTATTTTATGATGCTTATTGATGATTACTCTAGAATGACTTGGATTAATTTTCTAAAAGATAAATTAGAATCTTTTGAGAAGTTTAAAGAATTTAAGACCATGGTTTAAAATGAAATTGGAAGAACAATCAAGTGTCTGAGATCAGAAAGAGGTGAAGAATTCACTTCTGATTGGTATGATGAATTCTATAAGTTATATGGGAATCGAAGGTATTTTTCTATTCCTAGAGCTCCACAACATAATGGAGTTGCTAAGAGAAAGAACTGGACTATACAAGAGATAGCCATGACAATGCTAAGTCAAGTAAAGTTGTCATATATGTATTGGAGAGAAGCAGTTCAAACCGCAGTATAAATTTTGAACATAACTCAAATTAGACCAAGGGCTGCCAAAACATCATATGAGTTGTAGAAAGGAAGAATGGATTCAGTCAGACATCTCAAGATATTTGAAAGCAAGTGCTACATCAAAAGAGATAAAGAATATTTGGGTAAGTTTGATCCTAGATCTGATGAAGGTATTTTTCTTGGTTACTCTATGGTTAACAAGGCATATAAATGTTATAACAAAAGATTGAAGAGGATTGTGGAAAGTGTCAATGTAAGCATTGATGAAACAATTAAGTCTAGTGATACTCTGGATGAGGAAGAGGATGAAGAACCGATCTCCAGTAGTGATGAAGACTCATAAATTGATTCTAAGAATACAATTACAAAAACTTCAGCAAGTTATGTTTAGAAGAATCACTTTGAAGATCAGATTATTGGATATAAGAACAATGGGGTTTAGACCTAGAGAAGAATTGAGAAACAAAATGAGCAAGTACACTTTCCATTACTATGAAATATTGAACCAAGGTCTTATATAGAAGCAAGCAAAGAGAAAGGATGGAGAGATTCTATAGAGGAAGAGTTGACTTAGATTAAGAAGAATGAAACTTGGGAGTTAGTTCTAAGCCCCAAAGACAAAAATGTTATTGATACCAAATGGGTCTTCAAAAACAAGCTAAACAAATATGGAGAAGTGATCCAAAATAAGGCTATATTTGTATGTAAAGGATATGATTAGGTTGAAGGAATTCACTTTGAAGAGCTATTTTCTCTAATAGCAAGGTTGGAAGCAATAAGAATGTTTTTGGCCCTATTTGTATTTGAAAAATTCAATGTATATCATATGGATGTGAAATATATTGGCATATGGCTTGTACGTGTTGTCATTGATGGCAACCTAAGTCATGCATCCAATCTACACTATAGTTTTGGTTCACACCGACAAAACAGAGTGAAGAACAGGGTATCCGATTAAAGGCATAAATGTTGATCTGAATACCTCACCGGACTATTATTTTGGGTTATGGATCTCAAAGGAATTTTTTTGGATGTTTTAATACCTTATTCGAGAAGTATATTGATGCACATTCACTGGTATACGACCTAGGTGATTCGATGCACTAATCTATTGGTTATATGTGCTTGAAGGTTGACCTGATGAATATAGTAATCACGGATGTATAAGGAGTAATTATTCAAATGTTTTCGTGCTCGATTATGTTTGTTTGGGTCCTCTCTTTGTCTTAACCAACTTTGGAGGATACACATAAATAATTAGTTGTGGATCTAGCCGACTATTGAAAAGAACTCAATGTTTTATGAAACCGACATAAGAATGTTCAAATCCTTGATAGCAGATATATATGGGATCGGTTTTGTAATTTTGAGAGAATGAGTGTGTGTGATAGAGGGGATAGAGAACATAGCGAATGTGTGGTGAAAAATTCAGCAAAGTAATAGTTTGAATTTGTCTATGTGTGATGCGAAGAGCAGAAAAGAGCAGAGCAGAGAAGAGCAAAGTGCAGAGTCAAAAATGGATCTAGAATCTAATCTATGAGCTTCACCAAAACTGTAACCTGACATGAATAGATGCTACTATCTCAGTTCATCCTTCAGATGGTTTTAATCTAAAATTTTGTGAGGCAATGAGCCTTCCCTTTTGAGAAGTGAGCTCTAGGCAGTGTGCTTGAATGCAAGTGCATAATATTTTGATTTTTTTTATTTGAGTACTCAAATTGTGAATTAACCTTCACCATATTTTTTATCCTAATAGGGTTTCCACGCAAAAAATCCTTGTGTTATGGTGTTATGAATGTTTCCTTTGAATGCTTGCATCTTTGTTTTAATGTAATGACAGAATGGTTTAAGTTTCAGAGTAATAAAGTTAAGATTTGTTGAACACTGATTCACTCCCCCCTCTTAGTGTTCCCTTGAGTCCAACAATTGGTATCAGAGCTTTTGGTTCCTCGGAAGAATTTTAGCAACTTGAGGTGGATCTTGGAATGTGATGGACTCTGGTAGTCTTTAGCAACAACTTTTGGTGGCACTTGATGACCTTGATCAGTCTAAAGAAGAAGTCCAAGAATTGAAAGAAAATCTTAGGGATGCTAAGAAATTCATTCAGTCATTGCAGGATCAGATTGTTAAGTCAAGGGAGAAAAGGAAGGATCTTTGTGATTAGATCAAGCAATAAGAGAGTGAAAACATGGATGATGCTCACCTGAATTAGACCCTGAAGGAAATAACTGAAGAATGTGAAAAGCTTGTCAGAGAAAATGCTACCCTAAAGCATGAAATGGAATCTATGGTGATGAAGTTGACTAAAGAGATTGGAGAAAGGAAGAAGATCGAGGAGAACCTTGCCCAGTCCTTAAAATAGAAATCTAATGAACAAAAAATAATAAATGAAGAACTCACTCAATTGGAAAGTGAACTGTAACGATCCAAAAACAATGAAAAAAAACTTGGTAAGCAGATTATTATTCTCAGAAATGAACTTACTACTGAAAATGAATACAAGGAGAAGTTTAAGATCACTTTAGTGAAGCTTGATGAGCTGACTCAAGGACAAAAGACTAGAAATGATAAGAGAGGTCTTGGATATGAAAAAGGAGAAAGTTCTAGACTTGGACAGAAGAATTTCAAACAAGGAAACCTGATGAACAAAGGTGGAAGGTATCCGGTAAGACAACCTAATGCTCAAAAATTTAATGGATACTATTTTTCTTGCAATAAATTTGGCCATATGGCTACTCAATGTAGAAATAATATGAAATCAAGAGATTCATCATTTTATGGTCAGTGTTTCAAATGCAAAAAATTTGGTCATAAATCAAATGAATGCAAAAATGTGTCAAACTACTCTGTCTATAGAAAGAATGTTGAATGTTACACATGTGGAAGATTTGGACATATTGCTAATCAATGCAAATCAAGAAGAAATCAATGGAATGATTGGTCTGGACAAGGAAATACCGTGTGCTACAATTGCAATAAGTGTGATCACATTGCAAGATTCTGCAAAAACAAAAAGGTGGATAGAAGAGGTCTGGTATACAGAGGAAAAAATATACTGGAAGATGACAAAGGAAAAGAAAAAGTGACTACAAATGATATAAGAGATGAGATGAAGAAGACATGGGTAAGAAAGAGTGATACTGATGCTGGAAATGGTTATGCACCGAAACTTGCTTCCGGTAATTGATTTAAGGCCATTGGCCTGGGGGAGTTTTTCAAGAAAATATTTCCTCCCCTATCCGTAGATGGTACCAGAACATGAAGAATGGTCAAGAAGGTGTATTTATGATGTGCAAAAGTTTTGGAAAACTTTCACAAGAAAATTCAAAGAATTCATAGGTCCGCAAAAAATTTTTTTGTCACTATTTGAGAAAACAGAGCAACCGAAAAACTTAGGGAAAATGTATTTATTGCACATGTGCGAACTATAAAAGTCAAGTTGGAATCATCATTTGTCACTTTACATCAAAGAAGAAAAGAAGGAGAGCACTTGGTAGAATAATTTTGAAGCAAAGACTTTGATTCACATTCGAAACTCGAAATCTATCAAATATTTTAGTTGGTTTAAGAATTTTCATATAATTTGGTGTGCGGTTGATAAACCTAAGTGCGAAAAAGAAAATGGAACAAATAAAAAGGTCAATCACTCTAGACAAATACAACAGTGGAAAGATTAGGTCCATGAGGAATCTTTTATTACCCAATGAATTGAAGCAATTGAGAGAAGCCAAACATAGAAATTTGGATATTTGGAATGAGTTTCTGTACTTTGAGAACGTGGAATTTATTAAATTCATCTTGAGCAGATTGTATGATGATACTTTAACCTTGGATAAACCCTACATCATTTCAAAGGAAATAATTGAGAATTTGACTCGTTTATGAAAGGTCGAAGATATACCAAGGAAGAAATCAATCCAGAACAAGGAAGTTGAAACCCTAACCAGAATAATTGGAGATCAGAGGGCACTGATAATTGTAACAATCAAGAATCCTATTACAAAGTACATTGCGCATGAAATTTCATATAAAGTCTTTTTCAAACACCGAGAAGGAGCGACCTCGGCTAGTGTTGTCTATATTTCTCACAAGATGATAATCGAAGGATAGGAATTTGACCTATGTGGATTGATAAAGGATCAGTTAATGGAGAATGTGCAATTGACAAAAGAAACAGCCTACCCTTTCAGGTTCGGTACTTTGATCATATGCTTAGTAATGTATTTCTTGAATTGTTTGCCAAAGATCGACAATGTGGTGTGGAAAGCAAACAAATTGGTTTGCAGACAAATATACTCATATTCTAGGAGCTTGGCTGATTGGGATCAAGAATTTGAAGATTTCTTTAAGAATGTGCTTGGAAAGTGTGGTTCAGTCAATATTTCCCTTCCGGTAAGAACAATTGAAGTTGGTTCCTCTTCCGGTAGCATGGAGAAAAAGCAGAAAAGAGAAAAGGAAGTTGTTGAATACAACCCTCCGGAATGCAAAGTTACCAAAATTGAGGGAAAAGGTAAAGAAAAGGAAATTGTGGATATTCCAAATGAAGAAACTGATGAAGAAATTGAGGATCCACAGAAAAATGAATCATAACCAAAAAAATCTAGTGAGGAATAATATGATCTGACAAAAGAAAAGCTACAACAGCTTATTCAAGAAGAAGGTGGAATGCACAAAATCGCTAAGTTATGGTTTGTCAGACCATCATATGATCAATACATGATTCTGAATGTACTAAATGCTCATGTTGAGCACTACAAGATCAAATTGGAAAGTTTACAAAACATTCTACCTGAGGAAATGACTAAATCCAACAAAGAAAAAATGAACTCTGAGGATAAAGACAAAGAAGAAGGTGAAGTTATCTCTCACTTGAAGGAGCACTTTAGACTATCTCTTACCAAACTAAAGAAGAAAATGAATGAATTAAGGAAATGCATCAATGCAGCTAATAACATTTATAAATACTATATCTGTTGGCCACATGTTTTTAGTAATTACAAAGATAAATTGGAATAGATTGAAACAGAGTTGAATGACATTGGAAAAAGCCTTGACATGCTTCAGGATCAAGATGGCACCATCAGGAAAAGAATTTGGGAGGTAGAATTTGAATACACCAAAGTTCAATTCACCAAGAACACACTTGTTGATACTTTTTGGAAGGCAAAGGATCAAACTGAATGCATATTGGAACAAATGGTGGAAATACTAAGGAAACGTGAAAATTGGAAGACGCAATTACAATTCCAGAATCTTTAACTGAAATTGTCAACAAAACATCCAAAAATAACAGTTTGATCATTATCATTGGGATCACAATAGATGCTTGGAAGAAATTCCTTCTGGAAATGAAGAAAAATCATAAAATAATTTTCTAAAGTAGCAATCAATTGTTTTCAAATTTTTTAAATTTTGGTCTAAGGGGGAGAACTGTCGGTATATGCATTTTGAATTTTTGGAGATTTTGAACACATGTTTTGTATTTTTGGCATATGGTTTCTATGATTTGTCATTGATGTCAACGGGGGAGAGAGAGCAGTGAAAAATGTCTCATCAATCTTAAGGGGAGCTGTGTTTTGAAATATTTTTGAAGCATAGGGAAAGAGAGCAGTTTGGCAGCGTAATTATACTGATTCTAACACTTAGTCATTTTTCACCAAGTGTTGCCATCAATTCCAAAGGGGGATATTGTTGGAATACGTCTTGTAAGTGTTGTCAGTGATGGAAACCTAAGTCGTGCATCTGATTTACAATATAGTTTTGGTTCACACCGACAGAACAACGTGAAGAACAAGGCATTTGATTAAAGGCATAAATGTTGATCTAAATACCTCACCAGACTATTACTTTGGGTTATGGATCTCAAAGGAATTTTTTTTTATGTTTGTAATACCTTATTCGAGAAGTATATTGATGTGCATTCACTGGTATGTGATCTAGGTGATCTGGTACACTAATCTGTTGGTTATTTGTGCTTGAAGGCCGACCTGGCGAATATAGTAATCGCGGATGTATAAGGAGTAATTAATCAAATGTTTTCATGCTCGATTATGTTTGTTTGGGTCCTCTCTTTGTCTTAACCGACTTTGGAGGATAACCATAAAGAAATAGTGGTGGATCTAGCTGACTATTGAAAATAACTTAATGTTTTATGAAGCCGACATAAGAATGTTCAAATCCTTGATAGTGGATATATATGGGATCGGTTTTTTCATTTTGAGAGAAGAAGTGTGTGTGTGATAGCAGGGATAGAGAACATAGTGAATGTGTGGTGTGAAATTCAACAGAGTAATAGTGTAAATTTGTCTATGTGTGATGTGAAGAGTAGAGCATAGCAGAGCGAAGTGCAGAGTCAAAAAGGGATCCATAATCTAATCTATGAGCTTCATTGGAACTGTAACCTATCAGGAATAGATGCTACTATCTTAGTTCATCCTTCAGATAGTATTAATCTGAACTTTTGTAAGGAATTGAGCCTTCCCTTTTGAGCAGTGAGCTCTAGGCAGTGTGCTTGAATGCAAGTGCATTCTCTTTTGTAAATTTTTTATTTGAGTACTCAAATTGTGGATTAACCTCCACCGTGGTTTTTCCCCTAACAGGGTTTCCTCACAAAAAATCCTTGTGTTATGGTGTTGTGAATGTTTCCTTTGAATGCTTGCATCTTTGTTTTAATGTAATGACAGAATGGTTTAAGTTTCAGAGTAATAAAGTTAAGATTTGTTGAACACTGATTCACCCCCCCCCCCCTCTTAGTGTTCCCTTGAGTCCAACAAAATCTGCATTTTTGAATTTAGACAATTAGAAGAAGTCTACATTGAGCAATTGAAAGTATTTCAACATTTAGATAATCTAGATTTTGTGTGCAAACTAAAGAAGGCACTTTGTGGACTCAAACAGGCTCCTAGAGCATGGTACTCCAGATTGGATAGGTATCTAAAACAAGAAGGTTTCCAGAGAGGTGGCGCTGATAGTAATTTATACATAAAAATAAAAGGTAATTAACTGCTTATTATAGTTGGCTATGTTTATGATATTATCTTTGGCAAAAGTAGTGATGCCATGTGCAAGGAGTTCCAGGATGAAATGAAAAATGAGTTTGAAATGTCAATTCTTGGTGAATTATCCTTCTTTCTTGGTTTACAAATTTCTGAATCAAGTAAAGGGATACTATTTTCTTAGAATAAGTACATAAAAGAAATGTTAATCAATTTTAAGATGAAAGAATGTAAAATTTTGAGTACACATATGGTTACTAGGTGTAAAATGAGTAAATATAACAATTCTTCTCTAACATACTAGATCTTGTATAGATCCATGATTGGTAGTTTGTTATATGTGATTGCATCTAGACCGGATATAATGCAAGCAATTGGGATGATGGATATATTCGAAGTAGCACCTAAGGAAACTCATGTCAAAGCAGTAAAGAGTATATTCAGATATCTAAAGGCTACAAATGGTATCCTAAGAGTGAAAATTTCTCTGACTACATACAATGATGCAGATTGGGTAGGAAGCATAGATGACTGAAAGACTACACAAGTGGTGGAGCTTTCTTCTTTGGTGATAGTCTTGTATCATAGCTAAGAAAGAAGTGGGATTCAATATCTTTGTCTATAGTAGAGGTAGAGTATATTGCAATAGCTTCATGTTGCACTCAAATATTGTAGATGAAGCATAACTTGAAGGAGATGAAAATAGAATTTAATAAACTCATTCCCATTCTTTGTGATAATACTAGTGGTATAAAATTTTCAAAGAATCTGGTAATGCACAAGGACAAAACATATTGCAATTATCATTTCATGAGAAAGAAGGTTACGAACAAAGAGGTGAAGATGGATTGTGTTAAGACCGAGGAGAAAGTAGCAAACATTTTCACAAAACTGCTTCCTAAGGAGACTTTTGAGTATCTCTAATAGAAGTCGGGAGTTGTTTCTCCCTCCACTTGAATGAAGAGGAAAGTACAGGCTAAGGGGGGAGTATTAACTCCCTGCCGCAAGAAGGCTCGGTGGTCTTGTAGAGTGTTTCAGAAGTAGTGCGGTATATACTTAAGGGGATTCTATCCAAGAAAACAAGTTTTTAGATTATGCAGAAAGTAGTTGACCTTTTCGATTGATGTAAAAGGGGGGAAATATGACTCAAAATGTTAAATCATCTAAGGGGATAAATAATTCAAGTGATGTGGTGTCTTAATCCAGACACATCATATTTATCTTCATGTGTGGCCAACATTATGTTGTTTGTCATCAATGACAAAGGGGTAGATTGTTGAACATAGGTTGTCATTGATGTCAATGGAGAAATATCAAGGAGTAGTGTCCTTGATAACTGATAGTGCTCTCTAATGTCTAACTAGTAAATGTACTTGTTGATATTTTGATCACCGTTTGCATGATCTTTTCCTAAAAAAATTTAAGGGAAATTTTTCTAAAGTCAAGCCTTTGTCAAATAAGGGAGATTAAAACATTGCTAAATCTTAGGTGCCAAAATAAGGAAAAATTTCAACCTCCCTTCATTTGACCTACGTATCATGAAAAATGTTAGGGTTTTTTCTGATCAAGTAACTTTGAAGGAGCTTGTCATGTTTTTTATAGAGATAAGTTCTTTGTCTCTTTGATCCACATCCACATTGCTAAAAGGGTGAACAGGTGTATGACAGTTTGGAAAAGGTTAGAGAGGTTTTAGTCACACTTCTAGTTGCATTTAAAGCTCGACCCATGTTGTAGAAGTAAGACACAAAGATCTTGAATGATAGAATTGTTACAAAGTTTTGGGGGAACTTTGACACATTGCTCACATTTAAAGGGTTCTAGGCATGTTTTCCTTTTACCCACATTATTAGATCTACACATTTGTCTTTTATTTTATGCTAGATATTACATTATGTTTTTAAAAATTTAAGCAACATTTATAGGGTGTCGTGCCCTTCACAACGAGCCACTAGGGCCAAAAAAGGAGCAAGTTTAAACAACAAACATTAAGGAAACAAAAAGCAGAAACAACCCACAGGCAACATAAAGACCACAGAGAGGCAACCGACAGACAGGAATAGGCAACAATTAACTGGTGTTTTCCCAATTTTTAATCAGGAGGTCCACAGCCTCATCACCCACCCATTCTTTGTTCTCCTGATTGTTATTTCCCTCCAGCTCCTCCTTTATAGCATTAGACAGAATGGCCCAACTTCATGGTGATGCGGGTCAACCCACGAAACCTTTTGTCGAGCATGTCCATTCTCCTCACCACATCACAGGGCTCCTCCCCGAGACCTCACTAGGCTCTTCGACCAGGGGATGCAGAGAGTGAGAGGCAGAGACATCCTTAGGAACCTTGCTGCCCTCAGGAGTAAACTGGGGCCCCTCCACATTTTCGTCCTCATCATCTTCAATTTCCTCTTCCTTGTACCCTTTGCTGTCAGACTGCTCCTCCTTCGAATCCTCAATAATCAACCTCTTTTTGTTGTCTTTTGTAAGCCTCCTAGATCTCCTTCTGGCATTTTCCCCACCAGTCATCTCAGTGGTCCCCACAACCGTGTCACCTCTGGAGTCTTTCCTTATTATGTTCTTTCCCTTTCCATCTCTAGCAATCGGGGTCAACATGCATTTCTCCTTCCCTTTTTTAGCAGTGGTGGCCTTGTAGGCCGAATCCTCTTGAGTGGATTTCAATTCACAGAGACCCTCCTCCAGGCTAGCATGAGCCTTACCCAAACTGCCCTTAAGCTCCTTGGTGGTTATATTGGCTTTGGGATTCCCCGCAGTGCCCGTATTGGATTTTCGGGGCGAGCTTTTAGACTCAGCCGAGGAAATATTCACAGTCGACAGGGGTTCAATATTCTCAATGCGAACAACCATAATAGCTTTAGGAGGACAAAGGGCTAGATGGAAGTGATAAAGTCTCAAAATGAGCCCTTGATGGAGCGGGAGCGGCGGAAGATCATTGGGGTTAAGGTTGGCCGACTCTGTATTTTTCGACCGAGTTTTCCAAGTCCATTAAAAGAAAAAATAGAAAACTAAGCAACATCTTGTTTCTTAAATGATTTAGCAGGGGGAAATGATAAAAAAAGCAGGTTTTAAACCTACCTTCCAAGTTGACGTACTTCATCAGCGCCAGGCACACCTGATCCCAGCACTTCGGGAGAGCATCTCTCTCAAAACCTGACTGGTTCCGCACCGGGGCCTCATCACCTCTAAAAAAAGCTTTCAAGCTTTCATGATTTGGTTTCTTGGTGTGTTTGGCGTGTATTTTCCCAGTACACTGTGATCCCGTGGCTTGCGCTATGGCTTCCTCACTGATTTCAAATGAGATTCCTCCGATGGAGACCCTACGATCCTTCCATGAGTTGGAAAACTGACCCGACAAGTTAGGATCATGACCGACCAAAATCTCCATAAGCGGAGCAATGCCACCTTCCACATAGATGTGCCAAACTAAAGGGTTATTCCAAAACTCCTTGCAGTTATCAGGCTCAATCCTCACCCGCTCACCACCCATTTTACCAACTTGCACAGGAAGCCCAAGAGTTTGCAAAAAATACCAAATGCAGAAGCCACAAATGATTATCACATTGTGTTCGTTAAGGCAAGGTATACAACAAAGGTTAATTACACCCACGTACAGGTCGCATGCGCGGAAGGGAAAATCACCACAGGGTGACTTGACAATGAAATTAATGAAGTTCTTGGGATTATTGCGGCCAACAAGGCAAGAATTGGCGGGCATGTAGGGAATTAATGCATAAAAAGCAAGGTAGAATGGTCGTATGACTAAAAAAAAAAAACCATCCAAAAGGTGCCAAAAGTGACCCACGCTAGACTAGCTAGCTCGAAGACCCTAGAAGGAGGCAAGCTTCCATAATGAAGAGTCAAATCATTATAAATACTCTCACACATACTGATGCAAGAATGAGATAAAACAAGATATCTCGTGATCCCCAAGAGAAGAGATCGCATGGTACGACTCCTTAGCTTCATTTAAGTCACGTCCTTCCATCTTTCCTTCATTAAGCCACCAATTTTAGTCGTGTTACCATCCTTCAAGTTTAAACCCGGCCACATTTTCATCACCTTAGTACTCAAACCCATCCACCAGGTCCAAAGGATAGACATGTGGATCCTCCAATCCGTGCCCCACACACAAAAATCTCTAAGCCTATAGCGGGTCAAAAAACCAAAAACCCTCCACCTGTACACCATCTCAATGTTGAAACTCATCCACCAGACCCCCAAAACAATCAGGTGGACCCCCCATTCAGCTCCCATCATCCAAAGATTTAAAGTCATTGCAAAACTTGGTTGCTTTGTTCCCGCGTGATAAAAGCTTGAATTTTTGGCAGGAACCTTTCCATTTTCCTCCAACATTTAGCGAAATCCCAGCAAGAGCCAAGATTAGCCAAGGCATCTGCCACTTGATTGCCTTCTCTTAAAATATGAGTCACCTTTTTATCCCTAAATTTAGATAAAAGGAATTTGACATCCAATAATATATCCTTAGTATTCCAGCCAATTAGTCTGTCTTTATTCACAACATCCGTAATAGACTTGGAGTCTCCTTCGATGTGGAGATTAGCAATCCCCAAAGAGACAACAATTTTGAGGCCCATTAGTAGTGCACGAGCTTCTACCACTAATGAAGACTGAAACCCAATACCTCTAGCAAATCCCGCCACCAAAGCCCCCACGGGATTTTTGATTACTCCACTAATACTTGCCCTGCCTGGGTTGCCCTTAGTAGCCCCGTCAAAATTGAGTTTAAACCATCCTCTATTCGGAGGCTCCCATTTAGTATTTTTCCTAGCTAAGAGTTTCGAATTATCAAAAGAGTTAGCCTTTAAATCCTGGTGCCACGCCTTGGCCATTTTTATTTCAAAATCCAACGGCCCTGTTTCTGGGAGTTTCCCATTAAAGAGAGATATTCTCCTCAATGAGCCGAGCAACAATGCCAAAAAAATCTTTAGGGCTCCTCTCAACATTCCTGAAAAACCCTGTTATACCTCTCCTTCCAAAAACACCAACCCAAAACAAGAGGGACCTAATTCCAAATTTCACTAGGAAAAGGGTGAGAATATGGACCATACCAACCCAGAATGAACAATAAGAGATCCTTGCTCATAACCCAAGGGACATCAAGTTTCTCGAAAGCCAGCCCCCAAACTTCGGCAACAAACGGGTAGTGTAACAAAAGGTGACTGACAGTTTCCTCCCCATTCATGCAAAGAAAACATCTATTGGGAAAACAAAAACCTCGTTTCCTCAAATTATCCTGGGTAAGAATCCTATTATGACAGACCGTCCACCAGAAGAAATTAATTTTAGGGATCATGTGGTGATTCCAAACCTTCTTCCAGGGTTCCTCAGCATAATTTTGGTTTGTTAGTAGTCTATAAGCCGACCGCACAAAGAGATCCCCATGTTTGTCAAATGTCCAAAAAAACTCATCCTCCCTGTCATAAGATGGAAACTTGGTGTTAAAGAGAATCACCTAAAGGGATTGAGCCAGACAACGAAGGTCATGAGATTGGGGGTAGCAGAGGGTAAGGTCTCTCCAAATCCTAGCTCCAGGGGGTCCAGAAACATAGTCACTGATATGGATGTCAAAGAATCTTTGGACCAAACCCATCATAGCACTGAAGTCAAAGCAAGCCAGAGGGGAGTCAATTAGCCAAGTATCTTCCCAGAATCTGATTCTATTCCCATTGCCCATTTTCCACTTAATCCCTTCCCTTAACAGGCCTTGTGTGTTGCAAATGCTCCTCCAGACAACTAAGCCCTAGGGGTGAGACTCCGAGAGACAATTGATCAAGAGCCTATCCCGAGGATATTTGGAATTCAAAATTTTACACTAGTCCTTAGTGTTCCTTAGCTAATCCCAACCAACCTTGGCCATCAGAGCCCTGTTAGAGTTGACAATTGTCCTAATTCCAAGTCCCCCACAATTTTTGGCCTAGCAGACCCTTTCCCATTTCACCAAATCAAGTTTCTTCTTTTCCTCAGTCCCAGACCAAAGGAAATTCCTTTGAATTTTTTCAAATTTATCAACAATGTACTTAGGCATCTTAAAAATGGAGAGGAAGTAAGTGGGGATACCTTGGAGAGCCGCTATGAGTAGTTGGAGTTTTCCAGCATGGCTTAGGATAGAGCCCTTCCACCCAGCCAATTTCCTTTAGATCCTTTCCAGAATCGAGTTCTAGAAATTAGTGGGAACCTCCTTGACTGTGAGGGGGAGCCCAAGGTAAACCGATGAGAGAGATCCACTGACACATCCCAGGACCGCAGTCACCCTGTTTTGCAAATTAGGCATGTAGTTAAATAAATAAATCATAATTTTATTGTAGTTGATGCTTTGACCAGAAAAGAGGCATAGTTGTTAAGGCAAGCTTTCCATTTCTTGGCTTCCACCACAAAGGCTTTCCCAAAGAGAAAAGTGTCATCCACAAATTGTTGCTCAACAACCGGATCCAGGGAGGAAGCCACTCTAATGCCCATAATGGAGCCCTCTGATAGCAAACCAGTGAAGTTCTTGTTGAGCACATCAGCAATCATTATGAAAAGATAGGGAGACAGGGGGTCTCCTTGTCTGATCCCTCTACCAGCAGAGAAGAACCCAAAGGGGGATCCATTAACAATAACGGAGTACTTTACAGTATTAACACATTCCATAATGAGTTTGATGACCAAACTGTTGAATCAAAACTTAGCCAAGACCTTTGGGATGAAGTCCCATAACACTTTGTCATAAGCTTTGGAAATGTCAAGCTTGAGAACCATCCTCGCATAGTTACATCTATCCATTGAGTGGAGCAGTTCATGGGTGGTCAAAGTAGCATCAAGAATATGTCGCCCAAGGACAAACCCCTTTTGATTAGGACTAATGATTTTTTCCAGAAGAGGTTTGATATGATTTACAAGGATATTTGAAATGATCTTATAGAAGGTGTTACAAAGGCTAATAGGTTGGAAATCAGTCATGGATTGAGGCTCACTAATCTTGGGGATAAGAGCAATGAAAGTGTGATTCAATTATTTGAGGATTCTACCCGATTTGAAGAAGTCCCTGGCCGCAAGCACTAGATCCCCACCCACAATATCCCAGAAAATTTGAAAAAAAGTAGGAAGAAAACCATCAAGCCCCGGGGCTTTGAAAGCCCCCAAGTAAAGGTAGCCAGGTGAACTTCTTCCATAGAAACAATACAAAGGATCCCCAAATTATCTTCCTAAGAAATGGAGGTAGGAAGATGGTTGAGAATCGCACTATCCAAGGCCAGATTAGGCACCTCAGTTGGGGCCGAATAAGCCTCCTAAAAATAGTTAACATCATAGAGGCCAATTTGAGCATGATTCGATATCACCTCCCCAATAGCATTGGCTAGTTTAGAAATTTGGTTCCTTTTCCTATGCTTGATGGCATAAACATGAAAGAAGGAGGTATTCCTATCTCCTTCCTTCAGCCATTGGACTCTTGAACTTTTGCTTCCAAAAGACCTCCTCATCTTTTAGAACCCGTTCCCATTCCATCATGGTTCCCCATTCCTGGTTGTGAGTCCGTTGATTGTCATCTCCCTCCTCCATTTTCTTTTGTAAAGTCCTCAACTCTCCTTCTAACAACTTTTTTTTTTGAAATACATCCCCGAACACATTCTTGTTCCATCCTTTTACCATGTTTTTAATATGTTTAAGTTTGAAGAAGATCCTATACATGGGGGATACTTGGACAGGAATATTCCACCATTCAACAATTTTATTTTTGAAATCAAGATGAGAGTTCCACATTATCTCAAAGCAGAAGGGAAAGGGACCAACAACGGGGCGAATATTAGTGGTCAACAAAAGCGGGTTATGGTCAGAGACTGTCTTGGGCAAGGTTATAAGATTGGCATCTAAGAAATTAGTCCAATGAGGAGAGCAGAGGAAGCAGTCAAGCCAGAGTTGAATCAAAATACCACTAGCCTGTCTGTTAGACCAAGTGAACTTCTGGCCCAAGAGCTCAATATCAACTAAACCTAAAAAATTCAAAAAATTAGCCAGGTCAGACATGCTGTCAGATAAATCCAGAAGGCCACCACTTTTTTCTGACGGAAAGAGGGGAGAGTTAAAATCTCCAGCAACAAGCCAACGGCCTCCCCTATTTAGATTAATTTTAGCCGCTATGTTATTCCACAAAATACTCCTCGCATTCCTCTGATTAGGAGCATATATATTGATTATAGACCAGGCTTCACCAAGGTAAGTGGACGAGACCCCCACACTATTTTTACAGTGGAATATTTTAGAGCCCCGAAAACTAGATGGGTTCCAAAGCACAGCCAAACCCCCTGAAGCACTCTTAGCATCACTATAGGCATAAAAAGCATTAGGCCAATTTTTTTTAACAATTTTATCAAAATTAACCATCATCATTTTGGTTTCTTGAAGTAGGCAAACATCAATCTTATGTTCCACTATATAGTCCTTCAGAGCACGTTGTTTGTGGGAGCTATTGAACCCACGAACATTCCATGACATAATTCTCATTTCTGACCTTTTTCTGAGGACACATCCAATGTCCTTTGCTTTCCCAGGGCAATCTCATTTGTCATTTCTCTTGTCCTAGTGTGCCTCTTAGAAGGTCTCCCTAGCTTAGAGTCACCTCCTAAATCTGCCTTCTTGTTTCTTCCTTTTTTCTTTGGTGTTGTCCATATCCCTTCTTCCCCAGCTTTCTCAAGCTTCAAACTCCCCATACTTTCATTAGATTCATCAATCATACCAGAGCTCTCTTCCTCCCAAATTTCACCATCCTCAATCAAAGCCTCACAGGTCCCCATAGAGACAACCTTAAACAGAGGATCAACAACCGAAGAGCCAGGGTCCTGAGTCAAATGGATAGACAGGGGTTTAACATCAAACTCCAATAAAGCACTAGGTTCAGATTCAGAAGGTGGACCGATAGGGGTGGGTGAAGGCATAGGATCCTCATGCGACTGAGCAACACCTGGGGGAACAATCCCAGAGTCATTTGACAGACGAGGAACATTTCCAAACAAAGTAGTGGGATTTTCCATAATACAATTATCCTTAACCTCCTGACTGACTGCAGATTTACAATCAGAAATCAGATGCCCAACTTTGGCACACTTTTGACAGTATACCACAACATTTTCATAACACACTGGTTGTGTCTACCTGCCAAACTTAGAACAAAACTTGACAGAGTTTAGTAGGACTTTATCAACACAAATATTGACACATAATCTCACAAAGACTAACCTGGATTTCGACTTTGTAATAGAATTTGTGGCCATGAATTGACCCAAAAAATCCCCAATACCTTTGAAGATGGCTTCATCCCAATACTCCAGAGGTAAGCCCGATAACCACACCCGAATTGGAGCTGACTTATTCAGATTTGTAGTAGGTTTGAAACCAGGTTTCCAATGACACATAGCCAGGTTGTGTTTCCCATATACCCACGGACCCGATGACAGAGTCACCACCAAGTCCTCCGCAGCTGTGAATCTAAACAGGAAAAGACCACCAACCATCGCACAGATCTCCATACTACCCTTAAGGCGCCATTTTACCGCAACCCATTTCCGAACCATATCCATTGTTGGATGGTAAGAAATAAATCTACCCACTACAACATTCTCCATGGAGGAGAGAATCCTGTCACAAATCAAATCAGGAATGTCAAACTCCATTCCAAAATCTGTGACAATCTCAGGGAAAGAAGGAAACAAGGAGGAGACTTGTTTTCCATTAGATAGCACATCCTTCCAACCGACAATAGGAGAGATCTCCACCGCCAGCACAAAAAATTCGCCCGGAATCGCCAAAATCTTCAAAAATCCTGAAGGTGAAAGCAATGTCCCTGTAGGGGTGGTACCCGATAGACACAAACCCAAAAGAGAGGAGCATAGGTCAGGGGGGGCAGAGGGGGACTATTGGGTACTCCCAAAATAGAGTCCACCATGCACACATGAAATTCAAACGCAGAGGAGCAGGAAGTTCAAATGCAGAGGAGCGGGAACTTTTCACTATTATTACATTATGTTGTTAAGAAGTTACATTGAGTTTTATGAAAAGATAAATCCCTATGAACTAGTAAAGCTAACATGAATGAAGTGTCAAGGGTTTGTTCTTGGCAAGTGTATAAATCCAAGTTTTGTTATGAAAAATGTTAGAGATATGTGTCGGCCTTGAGTTCATGTTTTATTTTTGACATAGGGAGGATGAGTATACATTCCTATAAGGGATTAAAAGTATGTCGAGCCTTCATTATAGCCATTGATATGACCTCTGTTAAAATCCTTCTTGGAGCTATCGTTGGAACCAAGTAATAGGAGGATATGTGTCATGTAGATCCCATTTTTGTATATTAGAGAGGTAGGGTTTTGGAGGTCAATTCACCATGAAAAGATTATGAAATAGTGGTAGGTTTGAGATGAGTATCATAGTTTAGAACCACAACTCGATAAGCCACAAAGTTCAAAGAACTTAAATTGAGAAGCCAACGAGACCTATTTTGAAGGTGTCCATGCAAAAGAGTGCCAGTTGATATTACAACAATTATTTTAACTAGACAATATCATCAGGTTTTGCACAGTAAGGGTGATATTTTTCCCATGGAAATACCATATCATCTTTTGCAGCCAGGGTATTCAAGGGTTAGAGGTAAATACACCCTGTGAACAAGTTATAAAAAATTAGAAACTCAATATGGAGCAGAGAGATCTCCAAAATTGCATGACAAGTATTTTTGATGACATTAAGGGACTGCCAATAGAGAAAATGATGTTGAAACAATGAAAGGATAGTCCTTCATAATGATAAAAGGACAATGGTCTTCAAGAGACCAGAAAGGAGCATGTGGTCATTGATTGCCAAAAGGATTTCTCTTCATAACTATTATGATATTTTCATACTAATGATACAATGAAAGATTGTATACTCTGAGGATGAAACTTTGTCACAAGCATAGTGATTAGGGTGAAAGGAAAGATGGTTAGAAAAGCATTAATTGTGAACAACATTGGTCTAAACGATTTAGAGTGCCAACAGGGTGGAAGGTAGGGTATTGTCAAACAACCAAGAAAACTCTCCATGAAGTGAAGAAGATAGGCACCTGATCCCGATAGCTATAAGACAACAAGGTCTAAGAAATGAAAGGATGAACAATCCTTCATCAAATGAAAAAAGGACAGAGGCTTCAAAATGAAAGTCATACCATGAATGAAATCAATGAATAAATGGATTGAGGATAATCAACATCCATGACAATGGACAACATAGTGAGTTGCAAGACAATGACCATCATAGTGAAAAGGTAGAGTTACAAGAGCATGATGAAACCCAATGTTGACAATGCAAGGTTATTGACAATGGTTCATGTTGGATAGTGAATTTGAAAGAAGTTTGATGATTGTACAGTGACCTTTATAACAGTGAAACAAGGATAGTCCATAAAGGTATATTTTGTAGACCTTACACATTTGTAGGTGATCACATGATAGTCATCATGAGTTGAATATGATAGTTGATAAATGCAAGGGTTAGGTTATAATGGGAAGATTTTATTGATAAGGGTTTATTCCTTTAAGGTCACAAATCTAAGCACAGTCAGGGATTAATTGGGTATATGAATAGATCAAGCTTCTTTGCTTGCTCTGGTTAGTTAGGTAGTCCAAATCAGTCATGTAAAAGAGATAGACAATTTTCTTATTCAATGATAGTCATAAACATCAAATGTATCAACCGAATTTTGTCTTCAAATTTTGTAAGGGACTCAAGTAAGGAGCTCCAAAACAAGTCATGGAAAGAATTCCATGACAAAATTTATAGAAAAGAACAGTCTACAGTGAGCATAATGACCGATTACTTGATATTCTTATGTGCATGGATAGTGGACTAACAAATGAACTATTAAATGAATGAGGAAGGAAAACCTTCATACATATCACAATCACCTTATAGTTGACATCCAGGGGAAGTTTTGATAGCTATTATGACAAATGAGCCATCAAAGGTATAGTCTATAAGAGAAGTGATAGTCATACTGGCAGTGATTGCATGGTCAAAGGTTTCAAAGGTACACTAATCTCAGAGACAGTAAAAAAACATATAGTGCAAGGGTATGTGCATAAGAACCTTGTGCATTAAATGGAAAAACCATGATAATAATGCTCATGAGAAGGCTCAAACCATGGATAGTTAAGGAAGAGCATCATGCATATGGCATACACAGTCATAAGATGGATAGTCTAAAATGATTGTCATATGAATATACAATCATAAAAGGGCATGGATAGAGATTTATATAAATGATAAGTAGCCTACTACATTGAGCTTTAAAGTTGTTTGACATAAGGATTTTGAAAAAGGCATGATTGAGTAATCTCATTAGTAAGGTTACTCAAGGGAGTCACTGTAGTTCTTATGAGCAGAGTTTTGCAAAGTACTCATTAAAAGGGAAGTTGACAATTATAATGGCAATAGTCTTCAAAGTAAATCATGGTAGTATAGAGGACAGTGTTGGAGTCTACACAAGACATGTGGGTTGGTTAACATAATACCTAAAGGATATTTGATCTCATGGAATACTATGGTAGTGAGACCTTCTTCTTAGATAGAGTATGGTGATCATAACTCACTTGAAGATAGCAATCATGGTCTCTAAAGAGAAAGGTTAAATCATAGATATACAAATAAGAAAGGGAAAATCATTATCAAAAGTAGAGATAAATTTCAACACAATGAAACATATAGGGGGCAGTCTTGAAGCCAACATTTCAAGGAAAGGATAGGTGATAGTCATATCAAGGGGAACCATGGGACAATCACTACAATGTACAAGGGTCAAGGAAAACTAGCAAAGGAAGCAAGATCAGTGTGCTTGACAATATGCATATGAGAGAGTGTAACCTCATGGATGACCACATGTCAAAGGGAAACCATGTCAAAAGGCAACCATGTCATAAGGAGAAGTAGTCAAACTAAAGAAATATTCAAAGATACCAGTTTAGAGGTAGTTGAAATGCATTGAAGGAGCTCTATCCTATGCCTCTTAAGAGTTAAGAAGGTTGTTGAAAGTTAAAGAGCACATGCCCTATGAGGATGGCTAGTTAGAGTTAGTTTGGGAAGAGGTTATGACAGGTGAAAGAGTTTTATGAAGGTGGCAACAGTTATCAATCATGTAGAAGCCTTTTGACAGTTTCCAAAGTAGGTTGAAGAGGTCTAAAGGTCAAAGCCTCTTAAACTTAAACAAGGGGAAGTAATTTTGAGTGCTCAAATAAGGAGGAAGTAGTCAACTGAAGGAAAGTGGTCATTTATGATCTTTAAGAGTCTATACTATCTTCTCTCCAACGTAGGATAGCCAAAAGGGGGGTTTTGTCTTATTTTGTAATTAGTTCTTACATTTTTCTGATGTATGTTGTAACTATTTTAAGTTCTCAGCAAAAATATTGTATTGTAACTCAAAACTAGTCTTTGAGACTGAAGAATAGACATAATTTTTTAGATTTTGAAGGAAAATTAGGCATATTTTAGACTATGTGCAGTTGTAAAGACACCTTCCAACAATAAAATTTTAGTTTTCTACCTTTAAAAGCTTGTTTTATTGTGTGCAAACTGGTTATTGATGTTTATTTCAATGATTTCATGAATAAATCCTTAAATATATGCCTTATTTTGGCACCTTTAAACAAGAAACAACATATTTTTTGTAGGTTATAATGTGTGTTAATATGAAAACAACTCCTATTTGTGAAGAACACTTATTTTTCTTCCTTCTAGCTAGGACTGAAAACACTCAACCTCTCTATAAAACACTGATACATGAGTATGTTAAAGCTTGAGTTGTGTAAACATAACTAAGTTATTGATCTTTTGTGCGTCAAAACAACAGTCCCAGGTCTGAAGAAAACATATTTGATGCATCAACCACATAGTTAGTTTCATTTTTATGCCATCTTTCTACCTTTTTCATTAGCAAAAGCAATGGTTTAAGTTAGTATATGTCATGCCCATAAATTTTCGCTAGAAAATTGCAACTTTTTTTTGTTTAAGATGCATTGGCTCTTAACACAATACCATTATTAATTCTAATATTATTTTTAACAAGATTAAGTGTACTACATATATGTGTATATAAACTTTACGTCATACTATAAACTTGTATATATATACAATATTTATGTACAATATTATTAAATCCAAAATTGACTTCTTCAAAGTGCAATATTAATATTACCATTGAGCAATAATGATAATGACATCATTAGATCAACCATTTATGCCAAGATAATAGTAAATTATCATTTAATTTAAGTAACACTTGATATTAATATTACTATTTATTTAATAACTTCAATAATATTGATGATAAATATGGTGTTAATTAGTTCAAAGGATAATCTTAGTGTTAAGTTAACATTATTAATCATCCATACAATATTAATAATAATGTTTAGGGGAGCAATAATATTTGTAATGTCAAATTAAAATATAATTATTACTATAATTTTACCAGATGTAAATAAATGCTAGTTGTTGAAATTGTATTTCAAATAAATATTTATGATATTTGTAAATTGTACACTTTTATGTTTAACCTTTGCACTATCTTAAATTCACCTTTTTATTTACCTTGTTTACCTTTTTATTATATTATTAACATTGGTATCACTTAAAAGATTATTACTAATTTATTTATTATAATTCTAAATAGTTAGCATGCCCTTATTAATAATCATTAAATAAAGAAAGTTACTAGCAATGAGAGAAAAAAGAAAAAAAGAAAATTGTAACCCTGAAATGCATGTACAAATAACTAGATAAAGAAATTTACTAACAATGTAAAATGGTAAATTATAACCCTAAAACAAATACATACGATTAAATAGATTAATTGGAGAAAGAAAATTACTAAGGATGTGAAAAAGGTAAATTAACAATATATATGCATATCATTAATATTATTGAAGATATTAAATAAATAGTAATATTAATATCAAGTGTTACTTAAATTAAATGATAATTTACTATTATCTTGGCATAAATGGTTGATCTAATGATGTCATTATCATTATTGCTCAATGGTAATATTAATATTGCACTTTGAAGAAGTCAATTTTGGATTTAATAATATTGTACATAAATATTGTATATATATACAAGTTTATAGTATGACGAAAAGTTTATATACACATATATGTAGTACACTTAATCTTGTTAAAAATAATATTAGAATTAATAATGGTATTGTGTTAAGAGCCAATGCATCTTAAACAAAAAAAGTTGCAATTTTCTAGCGATACATGAGTATGTTAAAGCTTGAGTTGTGTAAACATAGCTAAGTTATTGATCTTTTGTGTGTCAAAACAACAGTCCCAGGTCTGAAGAAAACATATTTGATGCATCAACCACATAGTTAGTTTCATTTTTATGCCATCTTTCTACCTTTTTCATTAGCAAAAGCAATGGTTTAAGTTAGTATAGATGAGAACCAACTCGCTCTAGAGGTTAACTCCCACATCCTGAGCCCATAATTAGGGGAGTTATCCCATGTTTCAATAGTAGGCTAATTTTTACAACTCAGCAAGGGTGCACTATTTGGTTATAATAGTAATAGTACTTGAATTACTATTATCAGTGCATTTTGAGAACAACAAAGTTGATTGCTTGTAGTATGCTTACAATATCATGCTTGCATCTATTCATGTTGATAGAGGTAATTCATAAGTCTGATCCAGAATGTTGGAGGTCAGTTACTCAAGACAGAGATATTTTTCTAGCAACATAGTCATGTTTTGTATTCCCTTCTAGATGCGAGTTTTGCTTTCTAGTTTGAAAGGAGTATATGCCTACACTTGTTCTATCATATTTTAGAGTTTATGGAATGTATGTTTGACATGTAATTTTTTTGAAGTGATAAAAGGTTCACTATGCTTGTCAATTAACCAATTGGAATTTTGGAATCTAGTGCAACAATAGTTTCAAGTGTGTGGCTTTTGAAGATAGTATGGGATGTTGTTTTAGGTCCAAGTTAAGGTTCTTGTAGAAGCACATGGTGTCATGCTCATTTGGTGACAATATTTTTATTTTAGAACCTACCCATTACATGTTTCATGTAATTTGAACTTAGGTCCATCCTATATCGTCCTGGTTATTTGTGGACCCTTGGATGACATGAAATGTTGTTAATGTAATTTATTACATATAATCATCATAGTTTTAGATGTCACTCGTAGGTGTGTGGATATGAATTCGTATGGAAGTGTAATCTTGTGTAACCAAGTGTAATTCAATGAGAGTTGCATCTCAATCATTGTGCACCATTATTAGAAGAGCATAAGGAGTGTAAGAATGTGTCTGAGGCAAGCTCGGATCTTGTGTAAGTTGTGTTATAAACATTGAAGTTCTGCAAGCTTTATCTTTGTAAGTTGGTAGGAATGGTGTTCTACTTATTGAGTTGGTGCTTAGATCTTTGTATAGAGGATTGGTGTCTCCAATAGGTTGGTGCCTACAAATACATTAGGGAATTGGTGTCTTCGGTAGGCTGGTGCCTACTTCATGATTGTAATTTATTCATTATTTATGTGAGGCTAGATTTGGATAGTAGCTCCAAGTAACTCTTCTCACTGTGGTTTTTCCTATTCCAGGTTTCCACACATATCTAGTGTTCATTGTGTGAATGTGTGCTTCTATGATTTCTTGATTGATAGTAGAGTGAATGCTTGGTCTAGACCTGCTCCAACATCATCAAACAACACAATGTTAGTCAATGAACACATCTAAAACAAACATTCCACATGCAATTCATTCAAACACAATGAACAAGAAACAAAATAAAATGATTAAATGAAAGCTAATGAATCTTATTCAAATGCTCAAACCAACATCCCATGGGGGAATTGGTGCTATTTTGATGTGGAAAATAGCCCTTTCCCAATTCCTTACAAATCTTTGATGAATATTTGTTGATGATTTTTACTCCTTGATGCGAATTTGACTATAACCTAGCTAAGATTGATAAAATATCATAAAACCTTGATGACAATGGATGGGATAGCCTAAAATCTGAAGATAATGACTTTGCATAAAGTTGTGTCTCCAAAACCAATAGAGAAGCCCTCTATTTATAAGAAAGAAGGATGGAGGAATGAGAAACATAAAGGATGTGGGACTAAAGATTGAACCAATGACAATGTGCCACTTGTCAACATGCCATTAAATAGTGGTTGTGCACATTTTGGTCAATGTGCAAATAAATGCAATTAGGTGGACATTTGAAATTTGAAAGATTTCTTGTGGAAGAGGATGTGGAAGAGGAGTTAATGCCACTTGACTCAAGAAAAGGACTTGTAAGAGGTTTAAATGCCATGTTTGGAGGATAAGTCCTTTTAGGAGGGAAATTTCAAATTGGAAGAATATTCCAACAAGATGCCTTTTTGAATGAAAATAGAGGAATTTATAAATCAATTAAATTGATTTACTTGTGCAATTTGCAAAATCTAGAGGATTTGATGGATTAGAGTTAGAGTTAATTAGGATTTAATTAGCTTAGATAGGGATTAGTTTGATTTGACATTTTGACTTAGATTTTTGGATTTATTTAAATCAAAATAAGAGGAATTAGATTTAATTAAATAAAGTTTGATTTATTTAATTAAAAGAGGTGATGTTAGATCTTAATCAAATACAGGTGATTTATTTAATCAAAAGAGGGAATATGATTAATTAAATAAAATGATTTATTTAATTAAAAGAAGATAATGATTTAATCAAATAAAATGTTCTATTTAATTAAAAGAGGAATATGATTTAACTAAATAAAATGCATTATTTAATTAAGAGGGAAACATTAGGATTAAATAAAATTGATTTATTTAATCAAAGAGGAAATATTAGGATTAATTAAATAAAATGATTTATTTAATTAAAAGAAGATAATGATTTATTTAATTAAAATAAGATAATGATTTAATCAAATAAAGTCGATTTATTTAATTAAAAGGGGAAACTTGATTAATTAATTAAATAAGGATTATTTAATTAACTAGTTAGTAAAGACATGATTTAGGAAGAAATGATGTTAGTGGATCAGGATCAAGTGCATGATATCAATTAGGATAATTTAATCATTTACACTTTGCCCCTCTTTGAAGCAATGTACCTGTTGTGTTGGTTCAACAAATAACATTGTCGAGATCAAAATTCAAAAAAAAATTGACTTTTCAGATGCCTCATTGCTGCCCCAGTGACAAGAAATATGCTAGTATACTGCCCCCTCAAGAGATCGAACAAAAAATTGGATTTTGGGGGGAAATCTCGAAAAAAGATGACAAATTGTTCGAAGGGTCCATAAAGGCTCCAAGATATGCCAAAACATGAGAAAAAGGCCTGAAATGAGCTTCGGTTGGGCAAAAATAGGATCAAGAGCACAAAACCCTAGTTTGACAGCTAAAACGGGGCAAAAAATGCTAATTTTCATGCTTAAATAGCCTTGGAGGGGTCACTTTCCATTCATTTTCACATTCGCACCTTAAGATTTGCATCATTTTTAGCTCTAACCCTCCTGCACGATGGCTCAAAGAGTGCTTCCCTGACACATTTTTGAGCAAGTTCGAGTCTACCAATGACCTCCAGGCACAAGACCAGTGGTATGTGATCCTTACTCATCCTTTGATTTTGATTTTTTAGGTGCATTTATTACGGTTTGAAGAGTCAAAACCCTCAACGTCGCCATATAGTGACGCTAAAGGTCAAATAAAGCCACTATTTCTTATTGCGATGTCGCATCACAATTTGGTCCTAGGGTTTCAAAGGTCAAAGGGCGATGCCATTGCAAATGGAAACACCACGAGTCTATTAGGTTTCTAGGGTTTCAAGTCAAACTGGGTCACTTGTGCAAATAGTGACATGACGATCCTGGTTTTCACTTTGGGTTCCAGCGTAGTTGTCTAGAGTTTGCAAAGAGTGATGGCTTTGCAAATAATGACCCATTTGTTGTTTCAATGTCGAAAACTCCAAACGAGGTCCAATCTTTTTTTGAAACCTGATGTTGTGGCTTCATGGGTGTAGGAGGATAGAGAGCTTGATCATTCATGCAAACATCGACTCTCGATGCTAATCAGATTAACTAGACTACATGAGTTGCTTCAGGAGCACCTTGGCATGATTGGCCTCTGGTACATTGCCTATGTGCCTACTATGAGGACCCACCTAGCCATGATGACTGCATTGATAGAGAGGTGGCATAGAGACACTTCATCATTCCATCTCCCCACTAGCGAGGCGACTGTCACACTAGAGGATGAGTGGCAAATTTTTTGGTTGTCGATTCATGGTGACCAAGTTATCTATGATATGGACGCTTACACTGATGCGTGCTTTGAGGTCATGGGGGCTAACGAGATCGTCTTTACGGAGGGTCAGATTGACCTCGAGTACTACAGGGTTCGTCTGTCTACCTTCTGGTAGATTGTGGCCGGGATCATCTGAGGACTAGTAGCTCCAGATCGGTGACGTCGATATTTCAGTCCAGGATGGGGTTTGAATTGGGAGTAGATGCTTTTCAGGAGGACTTTGTTTGCTTGGGGACTAGTGATGCTGGCCTCATTGTATCATAATTTGCATGAGTTTTCCTATTGTGACAGCCGAGCAATTGGGATCGGCGTCACACTTTTACACATCTAGGCCTGGGAGCACATTGTTATGCTCTGATCTATAGTCACATTGGTTGATGTTGAGCCTGATGACCCATCGATTTGGAGATGTCGGGGTGGTATTAATTTGAGGCACATAGGGCGGGTAGGTCTCCCTCACTGACGAAGGGTTCTGGATGAGATGAGATTATTCACCTAGAGGCCTTGGCTACAGATGTCAACCTGGTATGATGACGCACAACAACTATTCTTTGCCAAAAATGATAGATTGATGTAGGGGCGTGAGCACACGATCATTGAGTGCTACCTACTAGATAGGGTAGCTCGACAGTTCGGTGATGTTCAGGATAGACCAGATGATCAATATATGGCCATCTTCGCTCGATCCATTAGAGAGACATGGGGTCATACAATCCCTAGAGTAGAGGAAGTGGACAAATTTAGGTAGCTGGTGACCTGGCCATGGGAATATGCATAGGGACTAGAAAATCAAGGCACCACACATGCCTATGATGATTGATTTAGGCCCCCTGTCTGATGGACAGTTCCAGGGGTGGAACCCCTGTGACAAAGACCCTACGGTAGGACAATAGGTCAAGGACGAGGAGGACAGGTTGGGGCTGGGGGACAGGTACCAAGGGGAGGAGGAGGAGGAGGACCACCTCCTCACCTGCCAAGCCAGGGAGGCTAGCAGCCACCGCCCAGAGATCAATAGTTGAGAGACTAGCAGCCACAACCACCACCGCCACCAGATGCACGAGATACCCAGATACAACAACTTCAAGGGTAGATACAAGGGCTATAGGCACAGGTGTAGGCACTCATAGTTGGGAGGGAATAGGCTAGATAGTAGGTCCAAGCCCTTACCATAGAGTGGGATCAAGAAAGGTGGCAGAGATAGGCCTTCGAGATACAGTTGGCACAAGAGGTGGGTTGCCGACATCAGATAGAGAGTATGGTTATTGCATCACAGGGTAGGACAGTCTCGACATGGATGTCCCGCGAGGCAGTGCAGGAGGCCGAGTATTATCAGCTTCAATATTGGTAGGCCATACCCATAGCAGCTCGGGTACCAGAGTACTCCTAGCAGACTGGGATGAGACAGACAAAGGAACAGCCAGAGAGGCAAGCCAGTGAGGGGAGCAACCACTAGGGCTAGCTACCACAGTTTTGATTAGAACTTATTCTTTTTGAGATCCACGGGCTCCATTTTTATAGCCCTATGGGCATTGTATTATTTTGATTGATACACATACACATGATCCTGATTTGTACCATGGCAATTACATTTTGATATATATATATATATATATGATATGATATGATCGATTCATTTATGAGATGCGTCCTATTTTATTTATGCATTATGGATGTATGTACCTAATGATATGATGTATGATTATACATATGTTTATGGATGCAAATGGTTATGGATATATTTCTTTTCATAATTTTTCTATGCAGTTTTATAATGATGTATGGATGAAAAATGTTTATGTTATGCAAATGACTTTAACATGCTTAATTTGATTTATGATATGCTATGTAAATGCAGTGTTTTTTGGTATCATTTTTGTGCATATATGGATGATATGATGATGCGGATGTATGATTTATGAGATGCTTAGAACAAAAAATCTATATGATGTCCTAAATGCAAAATTGATTGATTATGTGCTTATGAGATGACATTATGATATGCAGATGTAATATTTTTCCTTATGCGTTTATGATGATGATATATGGATGAGTGCTATGATATTCAAATGTAATCATGATATGCAATGATTTATGTGATATGATTATGATGTGGAGATGATTTATGATATGGATATGATATGTAAATGATTTATGTTATGCGATGATAATGATATGCAAATGATTATGACGTGAAATGACTATGATATGATTCAATGAATGTAATGCAAAGATGTGATCATGATATGCAAATGATGTGTAAATGATTATGGTATGGCAGTGATTTTATTTTATGCAATGATTATGATTTGAAATGATGTAAATACAATTCTTGTGATATGAAAATGATTATGGAAATGATTATGGTTTATGATATGGAATGATGTGAATGCAATGATGATGTGAATGCAATGATTTCTAAGACACCTAGAATAACAAAACTCTATTATCCTTTGTAACTTAAAAAATATTTATAGAGAATGGGATGATGTGATATGCAGTATTCATGGTATGTGGTAATATGAATGTAATGATGCTATGTAGTGATACGATATACCTATGTGATGATTTATGTTTTGCAGTGAAATGACGTGATATGAAATGATGTAATACGAAATAACCATGAAATGTAATGATTTGTAATGATATGACATGCAAATGATGTGAAAATGATAATGATATGATTTATGTTATGCAATGATATGCAATGATATGCGATGACTATGCTTTTATGCCTTAAATATGAGATGTATGTATGCTAATGATTTATGGATGTAGGATGGATGCCTTTAGTGATATTTTTTGGTTAACTGTCATGATACCATGTTAGCGTGGAGAGAAGAAAAAAGAAATAAGATGACGAGAGGAGGACCCAACAAGTCCATGATCTATGAGACTTTATGAATGATGATGATGTATTGCTTATCAGGAATTGGGATTTTAAAAGGGCTTACTTACCTTATGTTTGATAAAAACACATAGGCACGATGCATCAAGGTATAAAGAACCGGGATGGTGTTGTACTTAGTGTGATAGACTTTGACTCGACGATCAAATAGGACTACTCTTGTTCACACCTGTATAGGAAACCTTATTTAAAATGCAATTTACATATTTCAAACATCTCAGACCAAAACATAGAAAGGAAAGACTTACTATGTGGTCAACAAGACACCTAAAACACCTCCCCTACAAACCAAACAAAGAATGTATGACCAAGGTTATATTACAAGAACATCCCACAAGCACAACATATAGAAAGATAATGATCGTTGCCCCATTCCTTTCTCTCTAAATCTTTTTGTTTAGACATCATCAAGAGGTCATTGGAATGAGTGAAATAAGATAAATCAAAAGACAAAGATCAAGTAAATAAATAAGCTAACGTTCTTCATACCACTAGCCAAGACTAAACTATAGTGATGCATGATGTTGATGTCCATTGTAGGAAGGATGCATCCTAGGACATGATGTTATCAGATGATTTGGGAGTGACTGGATGATGGGCTATTAATATCAAGAGTTGACCAACTTGTTTACCTATTGACCTAGACTTGAGATCCTTGACGATTAAGCTTTCACTTTTAACCTGCTAGACTTGTTTTTGACTGTTTTACCAAAGGTTGAGGGCAACAATGATTTATTATGAGCAAATGTTTATTTCGAGTGAAAGCAAGATGGGACAAATGGATTTTTTTCTTTAAACTATTTGGATGTTTTTGAGGTTTTGAAATGCTTTGAGGCTGTTTTTGGATTTTCAGGTTATTTAAATTTTTTTGGTATTTTCGAGATTTTGACCGAGAGACTAACCTAAATACCTACCCTAGGGGTCTCAGGGGCTAATCAAAGATTAGTCTTTCCTATGTTAGACACACAAAGACCATGTAGTTCGACTAACACAAACTCGATTATTGATGAGATATGAACAAATGGATTGTCAGTTTATTATGACGGACTTTTAAAGGACTGGCCTAAGCGTCTCGGGGGCTAATCAAAGATTAGTCTTGCCTATGTTCAAGCTCAGAGATGATATAGTTCGACAGGGTGACTCTTATTTTTGATTTCTTGGGTTTTGATGTTTTGAATTTTTTTGGAGTTATTTTATTTGTTTTGGATGTTTTTGGATTTTTTGAAGGATTTTATGAATGTTTTTGGATTTTTTGGTTTTAAGGAAGACCACAAGAATATACACGAATTTGATCTGATGCAGGTATGAGAACATGCCCCCAACGTGGTGCGATAGACTACTTCGATATAGGTAGGACAAACTGACCTTAGGAACATGCCAAGTAGTACTAGGGTGGGACATGATACAAACACAGGATCAAGCCATGGTGTAGATGCAGATGGGTGAATGGAGTGCGATGGAATGTGATGGGTGATGTGAAACAAGCCATAGAGATCATGGTGGATGGAGAGTGCTTTATTTACACAAGGTTCCTGTTTGCCAGGTTTTCACCAAGGTACTTGCCCAAAGCGCCACTAAAGTGGTTTTCACTAGAGGAAATTTTTTTATCTTGACTGTTTTTCAATCCTTTTTTTGATTTTTTCTAATTTTTATATTTTTGGATTTTTTGGATTTATACCTTGACACTTAGGCATAAAACTTTTTGATATGGGAGCTATTGATAGGCTCCTGCAGAGGCTCTTCGGGCGTTGATAGTTGATATGCCCCTGACCTATAGCCTACGGTGACAACAAAAGGTCCTAACCAGTTGGGTTCAAACTTGCCCTTGCTATCTGGATTTGGTACATTTTTTTGATTCTCCTTAAATACCAGCTCTTTGACTTGGAAGGTCTGAATCTCGATCTTCTTGTTGTAGCTTCGCTTGAGATAATTTTAGTAGACTTGCAGATGGTTTAAGGCATCAATGCACCGCTCATCTAGTAGTTCCAACTCATTTAATCGTGATACCCGATGTTCTTCATTTGTAATGAGATTCTCTAGTGATATTCTTAGAGATGGGAACTCGATCTCAATGGAGATGATGGCTTTTGATCCATAGATCAGGGAGAATGGGGTCACACTTGTTGGCGTGCAAATGCTTGTTCGATAGGCCCATAAGGCGGGGTTCAACTATAAGTGCCATTCACAACCAACTTCATTGACTGTCTTTTTGAGGATTTTGAGAATGGTTTTATTTGTAGCCTTGGCTTGGTCGTTACCCTAGGGGTAGTATGGAGTGAAAAAGCGATGGATATTGAACTTTTGGCATAGGTCTTAGACATCCTAGTTTTTGAAAGGTGTCCCATTATTTGAGATAATGGTTTTTGGGACACCGTAGTGAAAAATGAGGTAATTAAAGATGAACTTTTTGATCTACTTTCTAGTGATATAGGTCATAGGGATGGCCTCTACCCACTTTGTGAAGTACTCCATAGTAGTGATAATGAACTTATTTCCATTAGATTAGGTGGGGGTGATATTTCCAATGAGATCGAGCCCCCATTGCGAGAAGGGCCAAGGTGTTACAATTAGGTGGAGCTCCTGAGCTGGCGCATGGATGAGATCCCCATTCTATTGACATTACAAGCACTTCTTGACATATTTGTGGGATTTCTTCTCCATTGTCGGCCAATAGTACCCCGTTCTCAACAGCTTCTTGGCCAAGGTCATACCACTCGAATGTGAATCGTAGATGCCACATGTACCTCCATTAAAGCAGTCAAAGCTTCCTTAACATTTAAACATCATAACAGGGTTCCCTCAATACTCCTATGATATAGGGTGTCACCTAGGATAACAAAATGGGTTGACCTTTTGATAAAGGTTTTCTTAAGGTTCAAAGTGATATTGGTAGGGAGGACTCCTATTCTTAGATAAGTGTATATGTCATGATATCGCGGGTTATCGGGACCAACGATTTCACACACAAATTTTGACTCTGGTACCTCAAAAGCTGGTATGAGAAGTTTCTCTACAAGGAATTATTTATTTGGGACATTGCACAGGACATCTACTAGTGATCCTATTGTCGCCATAGCATCCACTGCTCTATTATTTTCTCTTAGTATTTGCTCAGATGTAATATAAATGAAGGACTCCTTAAGGCTTTCGACCATTTTCTTGTATGGAGTCAACTTGTCATCCTTAGTTTGGTATTCATTATTGACTTGGTTGATGATAAGTTATGAATCTCCATAGACTTTAAGTGCCATGATCTGCCACTGTACAACAATTCTCATCCCTATGACAAGAGCCTCATATTCCACAATGTTGTTTGTGCAAGCAAAGGATAATTTATATGATTTGGGTATACAATCTCCTTGTGGTGTAATGAAGAAGATTCTAGCTCCTAACCCATGTTGTGTATAGGATCCATCAAAGTACATTTTCTAGTGATTTGCTATGCTTACATTAAATATGGACTTCTTAAGGAATTCTGATGCAAGTGGATTCTCAGAGTATATTGGTGCTTCTGCCAGCTGATCTGCAATCACTTATCCTTTTATGGATTTCCATTCCACATACTCAATGTCATGTTCTATCAGGATGATAACCCATTTATTTGTTTGCCCTATGAGTGTTGCTTTAGAGAGCAGATACTTGAGAGGGTCTATCTTGGCAATGAGTTTTATCTGGTGTGCCAACATATAGTGTCTGAATTTTTGTGCTATGAACACAACTACTAAGCAAACCTTCTCAATGGATGTGTAATTTAGCTCATGTCCCACCATGGTTCTATTGATGTAGTAAATAGCTCTCTCCTTCCCCTTTTCATCATGTTGTGCTAAGAGAGTGCCAAGGGCTGTTGTTGTTGCTAATATATATAGGATCAAGGGTTTGCCTAGAACGGGTGGCATAAGAACTAGTGGTGTGAGCAAGTACTCCTTGATTTTGTTGAAATCTTGGTCATATTTCTTGTCCCATTTGTATGCTACCCCCTTGTGGAGTAGATGAGAATATGGGATAGCCTTATATACTAATTGTGCTATGAATCGATGGATGGATTGGAGTCTTCCCTGTAATCCTCTTAATTGCTTCAATGTCCTTGGTACTTCCATCTTGAGGATTGCTTTGACTTTGGCAGGATATATCTTGATTCCTCTCATAGATATGATGTACCCTAGTAACTTGCTTGATTGTACCCCGAAGACACACTTCTTTAGATTTAGTCTAACCTTATAGTCTTCTAGCCTGTCAAAAATGGATCCTAAAGCTGATATGTGATCTTGTTGCTTTCTTGACTTGGCTAGTATGTCATCCACATAATCTTCCACAATTTTGTGAATCATATCATGGAAGATTAGTGTCATAGGTCTTTCATAGGTAGCTCCTGCGTTCTTCAACCCGAATGGCATCATATTCCAGCAATATGTCCCCCATGGACAAGTGAAAGCCATTTTGTGCTGGTCACCCTTAGCTATCATGATCTGATTGTATCCTGAGAATCTGCTCATTAGTGATAGCATTTCATGTCCTGTCGTCATATCCACAATCATGTCTATGTTTGGGAGAGGGAATTCATCCTTTGAGCATGATTTGTTTAGATCTCTGAGGTCAGTGCAGATGTGGATGCCCCCAGTGGGATTTGAAATAGGTACAAGATTTGAAACCCACTCTGGATAATCAATTGGTCGTATGAAGCCAACATCCAAGAGTTTCTGCAACTCCAATTTGACCAATAATGCTATTTGAGGATGCATATTTCTCAGCTTCTGTCTCACTAGTTTTGCTTTTGGATATATTACTAGATGGTGCACCACAACTTCTGAATCAAGACCTGGTATGTCGACATAGGTCCATGCAAAGTTCACTTTTCTTTACCTTAGAAACGAAGCTAGAAGTTCATGTTCTTTTGTCAAAAGTGATTCTGCATAAAAGGTTATGTGTGGTGTTTCTTCTATCCCCAAGTTGATTGGATTGCACTTCTCTGCTAAGACTGTTGACTTCTCCTGATGAATAACACTAAGAGGAAGATTGAATCCCCCATCCTCTAGTGCCTTAGAGAGGTTTTCACCATTGGATGCATCCTTTGTTTTACTATTTTTGGGTCTGAAAGTGCCACAGTGTGGTTTTCACTTAAAGACCTAGAGATTATTCTCAAATATTCACTTTTGCGACTGAGGGATTCAATCATTTCCCCATAATAAGCATGTGTGTCTAGTTCAATGTTGAATCCATATTTATGGTCCCCACAAGGTACATTATCCCACAGTCCCATGAATTCTGAGAGTGCCTCATCATTTTTGAATGTGTCCAAAATTGGCGGTCCTCGTTGGTTGTAGTCTATTAGCTGGGGTACACTAACTTTATTTCATAGGTTTGGTTGTCTGACTCAAAAGACATAGTGGAAATCATGAATAGGGAAGAATCTTCAAACAACATGGGTAGGTTAGTGAGGTGATCCTCATCATTGTCACTACATACATCGGTTATATCGAAGGTATAGTTGTTTAAGGGTAGACTTGTCGATACTAGTAACCGAAGAGGAATTTTGACTGCTTTAATAGGGGGACTTCTGCCACATATGGTTATCCTCAGAGGGGTACATCCAAGGCCAATATTTTTTATGCGCTTCTCAGCAATGATGGGTTCTAATCGGTCGTCGTTGTTTTTCCCAAGACTTTCATTCTTGTTATAGCCCATGCCCAACATTAATTGTAGACCTTTGTTAACGTTGTCCATTGGAAGGGCAGGCACATGTCTTTCATCTTGGTATAGGAGACTAGATATATCATTTTCATCAACCACCTCCCAGGCTAGGTCCCCCCAACTTCTTAATTGAGAGGGGTCTACTTTGAATGTTTGAGATGATGTGCTAGCTAGTTGTGGTTGCCCATGGGACCAAGGAGGTTGAGGTAACTCTCCTATTACAAAGGCACTTTTCTTCATTTTATAGTCTCCACACCCATTATCTTGGATAATAACTTTGATATCAGAGATTTCAGGAATGGTGAGTGTCTTTGTCTCAGAAGTGGAGGCGAGAGTGGTTGGATCTACGTATGGATTTGTAGGGCTTTCATCATTCTTTGGGACTTGAGGGATTTTGTAGAACTTTGCTTCTAGATTTTTGCAATAGGCAAAGGGCTTGGGATCACCATGAGTTGTGACCTCTTGGTTCTCATAGGGGAATTTAACACATTGATGAAATGTGGATGCAACAACTTTCATCCCATGGGTCCATGGGCATCGCAGAAGAATATTATAAGGGAGGTCGAGATCAAGAACTTGGAAAGTAGTTTCCATGATGGTCGGTCCTACTTGGATGGGAAGATGAATGGTGCCTTGAGACACCCTTTCTTGATCATCATAAGCCCAAATGGTGATACCATTTCCTTTTTCAATCACGTCTTCAGAAAATCCTAGATTTTTTATTAGCTAGAGGGAACAAATATTCAACTATGCACCTCCATCTACCAAGACCCATTTGACTTTATTTTTATGGACAAAGACTTCAAGATGAAGTGTACGATTGTGAGATGGCTGGGCTAAGAAGTCTTGTTCAGAGAATGTTAGGAGATGTGGCATGGTGATGTGTCAGGCCATAGCCTGGAATTGGTCTGCATCAAGGTCTGTGGGTACAGAAGACTCAACAAGCACTTTTTATAGAATCTCCTTATGTGCAAGAAAAATTTTCAGCAACTCCATGATGGAGATCTAGGCGGGGGTCTTCTTTAGTTGTTCCAAGACATTGTAGCCACTAGCAACTGACTTTGAATTTGCAAGGGGTGCTCTAACTTGTGTGGATGGTCTAGGGATGGTGATTCTACCGCTTTGTGTGGTGACTCCACAATAAGCTTTGGACCTTGGGATATCTACCACACCTACCTATTCATCTAAAGATGCGACAACATGGTCATAAATGTGGTTGACGCTACCATACTTTTTACCTTTTCCATTGTTGTTTGCCTTATTGTAATTTGACATCGGGTTCGTGTATATCTTGAGGTCTTGATTCCTAGATCTTGGCATGGGATGCTCAACAAAAATAGTCTTGTTTTCAATGAGGTATAGGATTAGGTTTTTGAGCCTCATGCAACTGGTTGTTGTGTGCCCCTTTATCTTATGAAAGTCACACAGGTGCTTCTCATTATACCAGAGTGGCTTAATTTGAGGCTCCTGGTAATTTTCAATGACAAGGAGCATGATGATGTTGGCGTTAGTGAGTCACTTCATGACAAATTCGATCGATTCTCCAAGTGGTGTGTTCTTTCACTTTGGAGGGTATCGGTTTCTTGTGGATGGCCCACCTTTATCATTGACATTATTAACTATCTGCGTGTTATTTTGTTGCTGGGGTGTGTTGGATCGAGGGGTGTTTTGGTTGTTATTCCGAGGTTGTGATATGTTTTGTTGTTGCGTGTTTGGATTTGGATCATTGATTATAATCTTAGCATCAACAACCCCATCGTTAGTAACATTTTTGTTTTTCACCCATGTTTGTGGTTTGTCGTTGTAACTTGTGGATGGGCGATTATCTTAATAAGTGGGTTTCCCACCTTGTGCAATGATGGCTCTTTCTATGTTGAAAGCCTTGGGGATGAGTTGATTGTAGGAGGTGATGCACCGTACTTTGAGATGGAAGGCCAAATTTCCTTCAAGATTGGCGATGATAGTTCCAACTTGTTGTTCTTCTGGCATGGCCCACTTGCTTCTATTGGCCTTGGATCGCCATCGTTGTAAGAAAGATGCAAATGATTCTCCCTTGTTTTGCTTGAGGTTGGACAGTTCCTCCAAGCTTACATCCATGCCCATGTTGAATGCATAATTTTGTATGAAGGCGTCCACAATTTCTTGGAACTTTTTGATTTTGGGCGGAAGATAGGAGAACCATTCCATGGCTAGGCCAGCCAGACTTCTAGGGAAGAGATTCATTAGATAAGAGTCATCATAGGAAACCTCCATACAATGTGCATGGACTTCCCTAATGTGATCTTCAGGATTTTTGGGTCCACAGTACTTATCGAATTTGGGTATCTCAAAGCCTTGTGGGAATGACTTCATCATAATGCTCCTATTGAACAGATAAGGAAATAGATTCCCTTGTGATTTTTGGGTCTTCCCTTATTGTATGTCCAACACCTGTTGTGAGATCTTTTTGATTTGGGCAGACAAATTGCTTTGCAGGTCAGGTGGTGGAATGAATGTATTTTGGGTTGGTGTAGTGACTTGGATGACTGATGGAGTGACTTGTGGACAAGGGGGGGGGGGAGGGTACATTCATGGGATTTTGTTGTGTAGCTAATGCTTTTTGATATGCTTGTGACTGTTGTTGGTCTTGTTGTTGCTGTTGTGCCAACAATGCTTATTTTTGGGCTTGTTGTTGTTGTTGTGCCAATGCTTGTTGTTGGGCTTGCTGTTGTTGTTGTGCCAACAATGCTTGTTGTTGGCCTTGTTGTTGCTGTTGTGCTTTCTGTTGAGATACTTGTTGTTGTTCTTGGTATTGTTGTTAAGCTTGTTGATACACCTATTGTTGTAACAAGGCTTGCGCTTGAGCTTGTTGTGCTTGATGTTGGGCTAGTGCTTGTGCTTGTGTAGCTTGGGCAACTTGAGTAGCTTGAGTGGATTGCATGGCTTGTTGTTGTTGCAATAAATCTTGTACTTGTGCTTGTGCTCAAGCAACCTGTTGGTCTTGTTGTGCAACTTAATGTGTTTGTGCTTGTTGTGCGACTTGTTGTGCAACTTGCGCAACTTGTTGGGTTTGGAATTGTTGTAGTGACCTTTGATAGGCTTGTTAAGCTGCTTGTAATGTGATGTTATATAGGTTGGCCACGTTTGGATTTGGTGGTAGAGGTGGGAGATTCAGAATCCTACTAGATGGTGTTATGAGATTCTGTTGGGGTGGTTGTTGGGGTGTTTGAGTGATGACGATGGTTTGTGTGGTGGGGGGTATGGTGGATGAGCTGGGTCCTTGGGAGATCATGTTTTGAGATGTTGTGGATGGTGTAAGGGTGGATTGAGATTCTTGTATTGGTGCCACCTATTGTTACGATATCGATGGTACACCTAGAGGATTTAGTACGCTTGGAAGATTGATTTAATTTGATCGATTTCTGATAAGTGAAGGGGGTTTCCCTAAACCAAGGATTGGTGTGGATGTTGATTTCAATGGGGTAAGTGGTGGGGCAATAGGTGGTATGCTTCCTTGAAAAAGTGATGATGAGGGATCAAAGATTTCCCCTTGTCTAAATAAACCCACTTGCCCGTGTGATACCACGGGGAGGGAGACTTGTGCTTCAAGAGAATATTTCGGTGTCGCGAAGAAGGTGGATGAATTATTGGTGTCATGGAAGACGAGTGGAATATATGGATGTTTTGGGTCTTGAGGGATGGATTGACCCAAGATGGTGTTTACATCCAAGTCTTGGTTGTTCACAAGGGGATGTGTTTGAAGAGCACGAAGTAATGAACTCCTCTTGTTGACAATTGGCTGATTTGGAGTGAGAGATGATGTGGGTTGGGGGATGGGTTGAATGATGTTCTGAAAGGATGGTGTGAATGAGACCGGTGGCATAATCCCAAGAGGTTTCTCCACAATAGTTTTTACGTCAAAATTAGAAGGGAGTTTACCCCCTTCTTTTGCCAATTCTAGCATGTATTGTGAAGGATTGAGTCTTATCATGACATTGACAATTTTTTGAGTTTCAGGATTTTGGACCATTTCTATGATTTCATCTTGAGTCATCCCTAAGATATTATTGGTGATATCTTCCACTTGACCTTCCTCTTGAGGATTTTGTGGTAATAGAGGAAGATTGGGTGGGGGATTGTTGGATCTAATGGGATTGATTTCAGGAGTGGTTTGACTCAAGTTACTTGAAGTAGATGTCTCTTTCTTGGCTTCCATGTTTTTCTTGTATTGAGATTGAGTTTGAACCATAAAATAAGGATCAAATTTCGGGAATATGGGAGAAAATCTCTAGTTCCTTAGGTTGGTCTAAACTTTTAGGTTCAAAGAAGAAAATCTAAGTTTTTTTAAGGATCAAAAGGATGGTGATGAGATAAGAAAAAGATGGATGGTGTGAATGATTAAACTCTCAAGAATCTTGAAGGGACACTAAACTTTAGGACTCTGGGATTTTTGTTGTTTGATTTGATTTGGGTTTGACTTGGATTTGGATAATGAACTCCTAAACCCCAAGATGTTGGATGTTTATCTTGGAATAAATTTGTTCACAAGTTGATAATTTAACTAAGCATATGGAGAAGGATCCATACACACATACTTAGTCAAACAAGATGATTTCTAATTTAAAGGATTTGCCAAAAGTCTAGCATGAAGGATTTTTCCAGGATTCTAAGAGTTGTTGGTGGGATTAGGTTTGATTGATGTTTGAGAAATGGATGAGAATATTGATTTTGATCCTAAATTGGCCTTAGTGAGACTTCCCTTCTACAAGCCCTCAGTATTGAAGATCATGCTTGGACTTCTTATGTGAGAAATTAAAATCTTTGAAAGAGACTTGGTTTTTGACTATGATAAAACTCATACAAATTGGGATTGTTCTTTGAAGATTTTTTGTAAAATTTATAGACCAACTTTTCTCTAACTTCATGAAGTCTTGAAAGACGCTCCTCACAAGCTTTTGGACTAAGGTGCTTATGATGATTCGACTTAGGAATTTTTATTTTACGGGAAATCATGGGATCAGGCACACATGAGGTCCAATTATCTTTTATCTCGCTTAGATTGATTCTTTTTACCACAAGCACTATCTTGATTTAGCTTTCAAACTGAATGTCTAATGTATTGATTTCCTTTTATCCCACAAATTCCATTATGTAGAAATCAAGAGAATCAAGGCAATAGTTCCCTAATGTTGACTTTAGTTAGAGCGAATTGAGATGTAAATCCAAATGCCTAGAAGCCTCTAAGGATAGAATCCTTAGGGAAAGCAATAACACTTGGATTTGTCAAAGGTATTTGCTCCTCCTAAAGGGTTTTAAATTTTGAGGATTTTGTGGTATGTTTGTTTTCCAATATTTTAGATCCAAGCAAAGTGTTTTGATTCCAAAATGATGCACAACCCTAGGATAGAAAGAGACAATATTTGTTGAATTCCCACTTAGCTAAATTCATCTGTTCTTATTCAAAGTGGATGATTAGAAGCTTGACCACACTGAATCCCCTCCACGACACACACTTCTCAGGTCATCTAAGCTTCAATTCTCATGAATCTCCCATGATGAAATTTTCATCTCTACTTTGAACCACAAGTATGCGAGACGACTTCAAAACGACCTTTCTTGCACCAACAAATAGATAGGGATTTGGCTCACTATAACAAAAGGTTCTAGTATAGGCATTCCATTCATGGGGGATCATCCATATGGCAAGAGACCATTTCTTCCCTTCTTGTCAGAACAATCCTCGTGATACTTGAACTTTCCTCAAGTACCCACACTTATATACCAGGTGGAAGTCGCTTGACTTTAGCGTGTTCCTAGTTGGGTCGTTCCCTGGGGTGATTAATTTTTCCCACCAGGTAGGCCCTCTAAAGGTGAACAATAGTGAGCAAGCACATCCGTAGTTCAATCAATCTTTGTTTGTGTGAACAAAGAGAGAACACACATGATATACCTAAATCATACTAGCAAGATTTGTTCAATTTTAAGAAACCCAAATTGAAGTGTGGAGGCAATCTTTTATACAACTTAATATCACCAAAAGACTTGATTCTCAAGATCACTATGAAACATGACAGAAGTGCATACGCCTTTTAAATGATATTATTTTGTAAAAGAGATTACAAAACATAAAAAGCACATGTTCATTTTAAACCTCAAAACAATAATGGATTATTTTTAATAGCACCAAGATGAAGTGTGAAGTTTGCTTGTTCAATTTTTTAAATCCAAAACCAACTTTAGTAAGTTCCTAAGGTTCTTTTTAACCTTTTGCTTGTTCTTTTTAAAACCCAAACGAAAATTATTTGAGTCATAAAAGCTTGAGAATAACAATATCCTTAAAATGGGATTATAATTGCTCCCAAAGTGTTTAAAAACACTTGTTACAATTATGTGATAATGCCATGGTAAAACTCCTCCTTATTTCCTCCTTTTCTTTTTGATCACTTCAACCAACAAAAGCTGGTTAATCCACAGAAAACAGAGCCACATAACCTATTAAAAGCTCAAGGAGATGAAAACAAAAATCACATGTTAAATTAAAACTGAAAAGCTGACTTTTACCCCACCCCAGTGTTGCAATCCGCAAAAGCGTCACTATTTGGAGTAGTTCAGTGACGCTTTGGTAAAATCAACATCACTCTATGGAGAAATAGAGATCGAGATTACATCGTTGTTTCACCCAACATCATGATTTGGAGTTTGATTGGTTAGTCAAAGTGGAAAATGACTGGAGCATCGGGTTTTGAAGGAGATGTAGCATCACTATTGTAAGAGAGGGGGACCAACTACTATAAGGCCCCAGGTCACGAAAGGCCAAGAGCGGAAAGGCTGCCGTAACTTACCTCAGTTTAAAGGATGGTTAGGATAGAAGGGATGAGAATGATGAAGACTTGGCATCCTCCGATCACTCTGCAATCCTAAGAGTTGAAGGGTGACTAGACGAGTTGCTTTCCAGAGTCAACTTTGCATCTTAGGTAGCTCTCTGTCTGAGGACAAAAGCGCGGTTTTGGGATGATAGCGCGACGCGCTGGCGTCTCGTAGGTGCGCTGGCGTTGGTATGACCAGAAAACCAGAGAGACGAGGTTGGAATCTCGGAAAAGGACTAACAGTCTAGTTTAGTAGTTTTGGGAAGTAAAGAACAAGACTAAGAAAAGCAAAATATAAATACTGATATGATAAAAGAGGTATATTACCTCAAGGGTGACAAAGATAATTTCATAGAATAATCCTCTCGCCAGCTTGCTCTGAGATCTCTCCACCTACACACAACAAAAAGGGAAAGTGTTGGGGTTGTTTAGGGGCCTACCTCAGTCAGACCCCTGTCTTGGTGTTTCCACCTCCATAGACAACCAAGTTTGCAATGATAGAAATAATGATAAAGAAGCAAAATACAAGCTATGTATGCAAGAAACATTACAAAATAGTATATGCTTACTCAACCAAATACGATAGAGGAGATGAGAGGAGCTTACCACCTTCATCCAAAGTGCTCAAGGCTTGTGGAGGAGTGAACGAGAGGAACTCAAGCTTTTGTTGTCGTGGTGTTTGTCCTGCACTTGCACTATCAGAGTGATGGAGTGGTAGATTGCTGTAATGGAGTGAAGAATGCTGCCACAAAGCTTGAAAGGACGTTTGAAAGAGTGGAGAAAATGTGAAGTGATGAACTCAAGATCTCGTCAAACTTCTCCCAAACTTTTGCTCAAGAGAGCTATGGATGAAAGAGTGAAGATTATGAAGAGATGGATGAAAAATGACCATATTCGGGTCGACTAGCCGAAGAGGAGTGTTACACTTCAACCTCCAATCGAAAGTGTAACGTCCTTGCAGACTCCAGCTGCAGGAATTTTCCAGGGATGTACGCACGTCACACGGATGTCTGCGCACAGTGCGGGCGTCCCCGAAAAAAATGCCCCCACCAACACATAAACAAGGTGCCAAGTGGAATGCAAGCAACGAGCTTAAGTGGAACTAAGCCTCCACTTTCGGTTTTCTAAAGTGTAAAGGGGTGAAAGGGGAATTTGTGTTAGGGGTGAAAATTCACACTCATACACTCATACAACTATATAACGACACTGGACTGATAGCATTGCTATTTGTCTTTTGCAGTGTTGCTCATTCCTGTAGACACAAAAAATTGAAAGAAAACAACATAATTTTCAAAAAAACGTGTTAATTTCTTGAGATTGGGCCCTCCTTCTAGCATGAAAATATGAATGCTTAGTCTAGACCTGCTCCAACATCATCAACCATTAACCAACACAATGTTAGTCATTGAACACATCTAAAAAAATATTCCCCATGTAATTCATTCAAACACAATGAACAAGAAATAAAATAAAATAATTAAATGAAAGCTAATGAATCTTATTCAAATGCTCGAACTAGCATCCCAATGGGGAATTGGTGTTATTTTGATGTGGAAAATAGCCCTTTCCCAATTCCTTGCAAAGCTTTGATGAAGATTTGTTGATGATTTGTACTCCTTGATGCAAATTTGACCATAACCTAGCTAAGATTGATAAAATATCATAAAACCTTGATGAACAATGGATGGGATTGCCTAAAATATGAAGATAATGACTTTGCATAGAGTTGTGTCTCCAAAACCAATAGAGAAGCCCTCCATTTATAAGAAATAAGTATGGAGGAATGAGAAACATGAAGGATGTGGGCCTAAAGATTGAACCAATGACAATGTGCTACTTGTCAACATGCCATTGAAGAGTGGTTGTGCACATTTTGGTTAATGTGCAAATAAATGCAATTAGGTGGACATTTGAAATTTGAAAGATTTCTTGTGGAAGAGGATGTGGAAGAGGAGTTAATGCCACTTGGCTCAAGAAAATGACTTGTAAGAGGTTTGAATGCCATGTTTGGACGATAAGTCCTTTTAGGAGGGAAATTTCAAATTGGAAGAATATTCCAACAAGATGCCTTTTTGAATGAAAATAGAGGAATTTATAAATCAATTAAATTGATTTACTTGTGCAAGTTGCAAAATCTAGAGGATTTGATAGATTAGAGTTAGAGTTAATTAGGATTTAATTAGCTTAGATAGGGATTAGTTTGATTTGACATTTTGACATATATTTTTGGGATTTATTTAAATCAAAATGAGAGGAATTGGATTTAATTAAATAAAGTTTGATTTATTTAATTAAAAGGGGCGATGTTAGATCTTAATCAAATAAAGGTGATTTATTTAATCAAAAGAGGGAATGTGATTAATTAAATACAATGATTTATTTAATTAAAAGAAGAAATGATTTAATGAAATAAAATGATTTATTTAATTAAAAGAGGAATATGATTTAACTAAATAAAATACATTATTTAACTAAGAGGGAAACATTAGGATTAAATAAAATTGATTTATTTAATCAAAGAGGAAATATTAGGATTAATTAAATAAAATTATTTATTTAATTAAAAGAAGATAATGATTTAATCAAATAAAGCCAATTTATTTAATTAAAAGGGGAAACTTGATGAATTAATTAAATACAAATTATTTAATTAATTGGTTAGTAAAGACGTGATTTAGGAAGAAATGATGTTAGTGGATCAGGATCGAGTGCACAATATCAATTAGGATAATTTAACCGTCTACAAGTAGCTATTTTGATTCATGTTTCATGCTCAAATATACATGTTGAACTAAAGAGTTTTAAATTGATTTAATCTATTAATTTACCCCCTCTTAGTAGATTGTGTGTCCTTCACTTACCAACCATGGAATATTGTAAATATGATATAAATAATTTTTAGTAGTTATTTTTCAAAGTTAGTTTCGATTAGATTTTTAATTTTTGTGGATTTCTTTTACTTATTGTTAGGTTATTTTTAATATGAAGGAACAAATGGTTTAAGCATTGTTATGTTTTATTAGATGGAGAATTTAATCTTATTCTTTTATTTTGAATTATTATAATGTGATAGGAAATGTATGCTCTTGCCTAAGTGGTAAAGAAACTAAATCATTGTTTAGTAGGGAAGAAACCATTACTAATATAAGTCATAAACCAATCCAAAAAATTTAAGCACACTCAAAATGATTAAAAACACATAATTATGAATTGATGGGTTTCTTGTAACAATTATATTTTATTATCAAATGTAAAATATGTGTGAGTAACAAGTAGGTTGATACTTTGTCTAGATCAACTTTAATTTTAGCTTTGTGCACTATATCTTAATTTGATCCATAATTATTTTAAATATGACATATTATGAAGGATATCTCAACTAAGTCACTATTCTTATTCAATTGGTTAAATTGATTAAGATGTAACTTGAAATAACCTCTAACAATCTTAAACCAATAATCCCTTGATTGAGAATGAAGTATGCATGCTACACATTGCATGTGTAGAGGTTATAGATGGTTTTAAGGTGTTTTGAATTCTTGGATATGCACAACCAAGGTAGGTTCTTATAAAAATTGAGAAAATAAATATATTTTACCAATGAAAATCACTAGTTATAATAGGGTGTTGGTTATGAATTTGTGTCATGGTAGCTGCCAAATCTAAATATAAGTAGCACATTGGTGATGACAAGTGTGCAACCATGATGATCATTTTTCCCAAAGGAGGAATTTTCACTATACCTTATGTGGCAGTTTCACCAAGTAAAATTAATAGGTAAGATGAAAGTAGCAAACAATGTCTCTTACATTTTCATCCTTTATACTTATATTATGTGCCTAAATTTGTAATTCGTTGGTGTAACATTGCACCTATTAATAAGTTTATATATTATATTAGAAATATTTATTATTGTCTCCTAGGTAGAAAATAATTCATGTGTTCACCTTGACTTGAGATATATAAGTGCCACTACTATCTCATCAATCCTAGATTGATGGTAGTTAAGTGTTATATTTGTTCAATTAAGGCCACCTTTTTCTTAGTTAGATTGAGTTAACTGATCCACTAATTTATAGTTCAACTCTTGACCTTTTAGTTAGACTGAGTTAACTCACATCCTAATTGGGAGTAAATATGAGTTAAAATCATGACCTCTAGAAATGTCATTACCTTGAGTCATGCATCCATGAGGCCTATTTATATGTACTTCATCAATTCATTTGATGGTCTAATTTGATTATTGATTCCCTCTATTTTGGAAATAACATTCTATTTGCATGTGTACAATCCTTGTTGCCTTAGTGTTTTTATTATTATTTTAACTTACTTCGTTCACCTAGATCTAGGCTCATGCAATTGGATTCCTAATAAATCTTAGATAATTATATAAATACTCCCTTAGGGGGTTATTGTTTAAGACATATATCTAACTTTTCAAGTTTATTCTTCTTGGATAGTGCATAGAGAGTTGTCCAAAAGAGAAGTGCATAGCTAAGTAAATCACACAATATATAATTGCAAATGGTAGGATACTATTGTTGTGGTGACTAATATCCCTAAATGATTAAATAAAATAGTAAATTTTTAGTTACAATAAAGTTAGTGGCAATAAAAGGAGAGGGACTCACTCTTTTGAAGTTTCTTTCTGTATCAGGCTCCCCAAAGGTAATCTCTTTTGTGTTGTTTTAGTTTTTATGTTATTTTAGTTCATGCATACAAATATTTACATCTATTTCAACACTTAAATAACTCATTTATAGAGAGAACAATTTTTTTTGTTGAGAAAATATAAAGGGAACAACTAGTAAATCAATCAAGGGATATGCCATGTCTTCTAAAATAATTCTCTTTATTTGACGAATCAATATTGACATACCCACTCACATATTGTTGCAGTGTTTTTCATTTGATTTTTTCACTATGTTGAAATTTCTCTTAACCATATTTATGATACTTTAGCCTAATTATTCTTAGTCATCTCAAGATCTCTTTTTGCATTCCATGAGTTTTGATTAAGACTTTTATGCACTCACTTCGTTCAACAAATTTTGAATGACATTAATACTCTTACATCGACACCATTTTATTAGCTTTATTCCTCTCTTGATTGGTCCAAATTGAATCCCCACTTAAGTAAGGAAGATGGGAATTCCTTGCCTTATTTTACTATTTTCATACAATATATTTACATGGGTTAGGAAACAATAAGGCCAATGAACATTATAGTCATCATCCCCCATATTTTTCATGTTTTCAACTCCCATAAGTTCTTTTACTCTCTAAAATGAAAAATGCAGTTGTGCTACTTTCTAGTAGAGCTAAATTATTATACTCTTAAAGATAACATTGATTGAGGTTAAATTTACTTCCTCATATAATATCATGTTGCATTCTTGAGTGTGGCAATAGGAATAGGAAATTTTTGGGGTTAATAGAGATATTTGTTTCTTTACACTCCATATTAAAATTAATAACATAGAAAGCATATTTTTGCACACATATGACTATAAATTGGTTTGAAGTTTCCTATTTTATGGAGCAAGTGTGTTTACTAGTGCTAATAGTTCTAAAAATATATTAAGTTTCATTCCACATTAATATCTAACTAGGTATGTGAGGCACACAACTTTGAAAATGGCTATGCAACCCTCAAAACAGTCATTTGACTGCATTTATTAATTAATTAAAAATAAAGAATACATTGTATATTTATTTTTAATTAATTAATAAATACAATCAAATGGTCAAATCAACCCGTTTTGAGAGCTGCATAGCCATTTCCCACAACTTTTATAGAATAGTGGAAAAACTAGCTATAGCTTTAGCCCACTCTATAGGATCACATGCTTACCAACCATGAAATAAAAAAGATTATTAAAAATTAGCAACATGTTTAGTAATCCAAATTTCAAGGTAAGTTACAATTATATTTTTAATTTTTATAGACTTTTTTTTCATGTATTGTTAAGTTATTTTTAATATGAAATAAATAATATATGAATTAGTAAGTGACATTAATATTGAATAGAGGGAGATGTGAAAATATTAAGGATTCTCACTTGAGAACATGTTCACCAATGTGTAACGTTCTTTTAAAGCTTTGTATAGTTTGTATTAGAAGTTTAGTTAAATTAACAATATATATACACTAGAAGTTTTATCAAAATATCAATTTGTGTGCACTAGAATCTTTGTCAATTTGTAATATTATTGGAATATTTGTCAATCCATACTTACATTAGAATATTTTTCAATTTGTATAATGTGTACTTGAAGCTTTACCAATTTATAATATTCATTGAAAGTTTGGCTGATTTATAACATACACTTGAAGATTTTTCTATGTAACATGTACTTGAAGTTTTGTCAATTTGTAAAATGTACTTAGAGATTTATCAATATGTAGTAGACATTCACAATATTACGAATCTCCAACTTGCTTTAGAAACTTTTTCAAAATTTTACTATATAAAATGATAACTTTGCTAATCAATAACTTACACTATAAGTTATGTCTATTTATCAATGAAAATAGACGAAGTACAATGGAAGTTTATAAGCCTTTACATATACATTAATATTTTCCATTTCTTAATAGACTTTGAGATAAAAAGGAATTAAATGCACTTAAAGGTTTGTGATTTTATAACAATATGTTTAGGTTAAAAAATAATTTCATTTACTATAATCATTTTTAATTTGTACATGATTTAGGGTGTAAATTCTTGAATTAATGTGTTCACATATTTACTTTCTTTTGAATATGAACATTATTTAGAAATGTTTATTCACTTACACACATGTTTATAATATGATAATTATCAACCTATATTAAAGAAAAAATGATTAAGTAACTTTTAGTCTATTGATGAAGTTTGAATGGTTTTCAAAGAGACCATTAGAAATCAAATCTTGTTGAGTGTTAAGAAAAACATTCTAAAACAATGAGACCAAAATTGTGCCCTGAAAAAATTGGAGATAAAAAAAAGATTCAAGATACAATAGAATGTTTATTAAAATAATATTTAAATACCACATTTGATGAGAGAAAGTTATATTATTATGGGGCGTTAATCATAATTATTAGAATTCAACAAACTGGCAATATCCATTTGGTCAGCATATCATGTTTGTGAAAATTGCTTTACCCAAAGAAAAGATTTAAAATTGAATGGCTAACATGCTTGTAGCGTCTCCCGAGTTTGATTATATGATGGACAGCAGTTTGCAAGGTATTCAAAAGAGAGAACTCAATATGATCTTTTAACAATCTATAATCTTTACAGAAACGATCTGTATTCGCATTTAATAAGCTGCTCAAATGATGATAAGGAGCGCCACTCCCGTCGGATATGGAGACACAATTATTCTTTTTTCTTCAGGGAGAATTTACTCACATACTCCATCTTCCAAATTTGTAGTTAGAGGCATCAGTGGTCTGAATTCGAATTCCAGAAGCGGAGACCTCAATGAAGATGTACCTGCTGTAAAGTTCGTTAAACCACGTAATCTGAAGACATCGAAATGGTCTAAAGGAGATGGGCCAGGGGAGTATGGAGGCCCCCCTGCGTTTATAGAACCCAGAAAATATTGGGGAGGAGACAATTCTGATCCTATAACCACTAAAAATGATTTCATTTGGAACAAAGAATGGTTGCCTTTTGTCCAGACAGATACTCCGCAGATCCCACAGCTCGAAGCTCCCCAGAAGGTAATAGTTTATGAACATTTAATATAAAATTGAATGCGTTATGTTCCATTGTTCTTTTAAATATCTGATCTTTTGGTATTGAACTTTTCTTTTTTATTGTTCTTTTAGATATTAGTTTTACACAGGGTAAAATAATTTTTGTTTTTTATTCAATCGTTGGGTATCTCTTAGGTCGAGTTCGTCTGGGATTTGCACCCAGTGTTGTAAGTTGTGTACACCACACCCAGAAAGTTGGGTGCTTTCAAAATATCAGAAGTTTATCATCATTCCTTGTGCTTTTCGAGCTTGGGACTCCATTATGGAAGCCTCAATAGTTTCACCATTTAAAGCTCATCCCATCTGATATTCTTCTCGTAAATTTGGCTTCATTTAATTTCTTTTCTGTTTTGTTTTTGGTCTGTTGGATGGAGATCTCTCTTTATTTGACTGAGAATTAATCTCTGTTCTGCATTTTAAGATTTCAAAGAAGGGCCTACTTAAAAAAACTTTAATATGGTGGGAATATCACCAATGCAAAACTGGAGCTAGAGAATTCCATCACAAGGTAAGTGTAAAGGATTTAGTTCACGGCCAAGCCAGATGACAATTTAGAGTATGAGACCTAGTTGTGGAAGCTTGCAAGGAAGTTTTCCGTTTACCTTATACACTATTAAAATTTTGTATCTTTAGGTTTCAACCTCACGACCTAGCTCTGGAGTAAACTGGACCTCGCTAATCCGCCTACTCCAGGTGTAAAATGAGTGAAGGCTTTGATTCCATGACCTCTCCCAAACTTTCTTGTTTACTAGTAGTCCTAAGGACTTTGGCATCAGAAATTAAATCATTGCCTACATGCACAGGGTCACTAGCCTAAAAAAGAAAATTATCATCTCCTTGTACAAGGTAGTTCCCAAAAAGAAAATTGTCACTTACTCACGCAAGGTAATTGGCTTCATAAAGAAAATCATCACTTACTCGCACAATGTAATTAGCCTCAAAATGAAAATCATGATTGCAAATTTAAAACTAATAATGAACTCACATGAACTATCAAGTAGGAAGATAGATCCTCCCTAAGATACTTTTGGTAACAAGCCACCTAAAGAAAATCATCACATACCCCGCCTAAGGTAATTAGCCTCAAATGAAATCATGATTGCAAATTCAAAACTAAGTATGAACTCACATGAACTATCAAATAGGAAGATAGACCCTCCCTAAGATACTTTTAGAAAAAAGATTCTTTAAGATGTGTTACTTAAATGAAGTAGAACGTGAAACCCATTCCCTTTTGATTTGGTTCCTGTACAATGATATTAGGCATAATCAGATATTTGCTGACATACTCTAGATTACAAAATATTCATACCCTAGGACATGAAATCTTAAGTTGAGACAACCAAACATGGCTTATAAATTTATTATAAAACTAGACACCAATAGAAGCAATCTTTTAAACAAGTAAACATAATTTGATAAGTCCGTTGAACTATTTTGTTCTAAAGGACATTAAAGGTCATCTCATCATCATCTCAATTTTGAGGCATTTATTTTACTAGATTTGATTTTAAAATTTGAAGTCAAAAGCAGGGCCTTCTTTGGACATTTTGTTTTGTAGCTTTTGCTCCATTTGATTTGGTCTTTTTTATTGCAGTGTGCTGGAGGGAAATGCTTCTTTGGTAGGACTGAGAATTAGTCTTTGTGCTGTATTTGTTGTCAAATTCTGGAAGTTATATTTGAATTTCATCTTATGTATTTTCAATTTTGCATTTCTTTTGCTAGGTAACCCTCGGGTGAGATTTTGGGCCACCTTTGATGGTGTGTGGACTAAACTTGAATCACGTTTTTGAGATATTTAAACATGGGTCATGCTGGCATGTGGGGTAAGCTTGGATCACATTTTTCATTTTTGAGATATTTAAACATGGGTCATGCTAGTGTGCGGGGTAAGCTTTAACTAAATTCTTAAACTTTGTAAAAATTGATCATGCTGGTTTGGAGGGTAAGCTTGGACCATATTCCTCAGATTTCCAAACACAGATCACAATGCAGTATCTGATAAGCTTGGACTGCATGCTTAAGATTGTAAACAGGGATCATGCTGGAGTGTGCAGTAAGCATGGATCACATTCTTAAGATGTATAGACATGAGCCATGCTGGAAAGATGTACATAATCATCAGAGCTCAACCTTACCACACATCTGCCAGTGTTATAGGCCACCTTGTTGTAATGGATTGATTTAAACATGGGTCACACTCTTACGAGCGTCCCTGTCACCTTCACACAACAATCCTTTGGACTAATTTGTAACTTTAAATTTCAAGGAATAAAAAATAAAGAGGTAGTATTGATGTGTCTTTTGACACACCAATGGTGGGGAGCAGGTCAGGTTCATTTGAAAGGGATTTGACTCCCCCAAGGCTTGGGATTCCTTCTTAGAGGTCTTGTGTGTTAACTAGAATCCAATAATTAGCTTCCCCATAAGCAGATACTGGTTAATACTGGAGCAAGATTGGATTGACCAGTGCTTCTAACTAGGCTCTGTGTTAATTTTTGCAACAGGGTATAATGACATCTCTAAATCAGTCACTACGGTTAGCAATGCAAACATCAAGGTTAGCATAATGGAAAACTCAAAACGACATTGAAAACATTTTAATCCAATATCTATACTAAGTTTAATTAACATGGGATTCAAAAAAGAACAAAAGATGAGCAGAGTAAGGAGAAAAGAGAGATAAGCATGCCCATCCAGAGTGACATTCCTTGGTTTCTGAGTGATCTAAGTGAGTTTCCAGAACTATCTATGCTACAATTTGTGTTGACTCAAACAGAGGACAAAGATATTGCAATCTTTAGAGTTACTTTACATCATATAGTAAAACAACAACTGCCATAAGAATGTGAAAGCGATAGTGTACCACCGGTTTCAAACTCTAAGCACTCAATTAGACATGCTCATATAAAGTATAGAGACTCCATTCACAAACAAATAGTGGTCATATTGAAAAGATGAAAAAAAAACTTCTACTAAAAAAGACAGTATTACAATGATCTAAATTCTCCACTATTTTCCAACCATCCAACACGTACAAAGAGATACATCTGGGCATTTATAAGATTCAGGGTTGTTACAAATAAAAAAGTCGAATGAAAACAACCCACAACAAACACCAACAAGAAGAGTCACAAGAGCTTGCAAACAGCTCAAATTTAGCTACAACAGATTTTCAACAAACTACAATAGGCTTCAGCACATCCTTGGAGTGACAGCTCAATCATGGTGGATGGATAAAGCCATCTGAGAATTCCTCTTGGTTACACATGGATGATCTTCAGATTCTCTAGACTTTCCACTCTGTGGCTGTTTGTGATTGCCTTGGGAAACACATGAAAACTTCTCAAATTGGTTTTGCACCCCCTTGATGTCTCTAAATTAAGTCGTTACAGTTTCCTACATGCAGATAAAAAACTTAAGCACGAGAGAAACCATGGAGAAATTCTATTTCAAAAACTGGTTTTAACTTTGGGTGCTGTGAAAATAATTAATTAATTAACCAGGAAGAGCCATGTATTTCATAACCATTATAATTTTACTTGGTGTCACTTATTTTGCCAGTCAGAGAACATTCCTCGTTAAAGATTCTTACCTTAACCAGTTTCCTTCCCACAAATTTCAGCAATAAAAGCCATTGGTTATAACAGCCCACCATGGATTCTAGTTGGATTAAAACATCATATGCAAAAAGAAATAAAATCTGGGATAAAAAAATGAAATTGTATCAGGGATTTGACTAGAGCAAAATTGCTCTTTGAAACAATTTTCACCTCTAATGAAATCCAGATATAAAACTATTAAAAAATATGGATTTATTTAACATTGAGGGAGGCCTACCAGGTTATTGACCTAACTAGAGTGTATTGAGAGAGTGAAAACAACTGGAAATGAAAATCTGGATGCGGAGTCACTTTAAATCTGAATTTATAATATATTGGATCTGGGATGATCTCAGAGTAGAAAAAATCCAAAAATCTGAAAAGTTGCTTCGAAAGTAATTCGGATGCAAAATGTTACAAAATCTGGGTCTGAACTCTAACCCAAACCCAAGTTGATTCCTTCATCCCTTGGCAAAATGGCATGATCTTGCAGCCTCTAAGGACATTTGGACAAGCTAGGTGTAAAGATCCTATGGTGTCTGGGCAAAAGATTAACAAGATGAATGGGAAATATCTGGATGACATGGCAAAATGTCCCATCACCTGGATGCTGTGGAGCAAGATCTCAGAGGGAGCTGTTTCATATTGTTGGAAGAATTCCTAAGAGGAAAATTAGATGCAAAATGTCAAAAAACTCAGATTAAATCCCATTTTGAGTCTGAAAATACCTTGAAGCTAAAAAATTGGAAATAAACTAAAAAGTTGCTTGGAGAGGAATTAGGATGTGAAATCAGATTAAAACCCAGGTTGAAGATCATTCTAGGCCCATTTTGCTTTGCACCTCAAAAGATAAAAAAATGCATCATTTATGAGCGAAACCAATCCAGATGTGAAAGGCTATCAAATAGGGTTATTAAAGATAGGATCAGGTCCAGTTTAAAAAGGCTGAGTCATAACAAGGGAAAGATGAATGCAAAAAGTGATTTAAACCCTAAGTAAAGATAATTTTGGGTTTGTACTAAAGATGCTAGGCACTAACTTAATAGAGAAAGGAAACTTGGATGTAGAGAACATTTAAACAAAGAAGACTAAATTGGATTGGCTTTGAATCAAAGGTACCAAGGCATAAATTTGGAAAACTGGATGTGAAATACATAAGACCCTGATTAAAGATGATTTCCGATCCAAACATCCCTCAAAGCTAAAAAGATAAAAAAAATTGATTCCTGCTTCAAATTAAAGCCAGAAGCAAAAAGAGATAAAATTTGAGAACATAAACCTGGTCAGGTCTGAATACTCAAGCCAAGTGACAAACAAAGGAGACTCTGGATGCAAACCAAACTGACTCGGGATTATAATCTTTGACATCTGAATTTCAATTCAAACCAATTTTCTTGGGAAATAAAGAAACTAAGCCCGGGGATGAGCAACTCAAGAAAAGATTAATCCTAAGAAGACATGGCTGACTGAAACATTCACCTGGTAATCTACAGACCTAATCTGAACAAGAGGGGTGAACTATGATTAACAAACTGATATGACTGTAAAAAAAGAGAAACTGAGCAATTAAGCAATCACAGTCATCAAAGAGAAGCCTGGAAAACTAAAGCATAGGAAGATTAAAATTCAAAGAAAATAATCAAGGTGATCCCTGATTTCATAAACCGGAATTAGAGTGTGGTGATTACAAGAAGTAGGATTTGTAAAACAATTGTAGCTGCAACTGTCTTTACACAAAATAAGACAAGTAAAACATTACAGCAGCAAACAAGCTTGAATTTGTATATTAGTGGTAAAAACATATTTATGCACAATAGTTAGATAGTTCAAATGTTCAGCCATCTGCCTACCCCTTGATACTGCCAACAATTCTAAATCTACAGCCATTAAAGGAAAAGATAATTACAAACAATGAACGCAAACAGCAGCTGCAAAATTTTTAACAGGATAGAGTATCCTAATGTTGGGATCCTTTTGGTACATAAATGTGAAAGGATGCAGGAGTGAAATTTTTTAGAACAGGAAAAAACACTTGGACTTCATTGATCAATGCAAATTTTGGTCAGTGAACTAATCCTATTCATTTTTCCCCTGGTTAATTGGTCAACATTGTCCCCTGGGGAATAAACCTATTCCATCAAATTTCCCTTTGGGATTCTAATTCAGAGTTTTTTCCCTCAAATGATGAATCCATTGTAAAAAAGAATTCATAAAGAAGCATTTTGGCTATAAATATCTTTCCATTGTGTACTCATATAGCAACTATCGATTGAATGGTAGTGTCATAGGCTTGGCTTGTGACCTTAGTAGTGCAATGCTTCCAAATTGAGAAACAAAGACATATTCTCTTTTTGTCAGCCACAAATATTAATGTTGACCTACATTGGAAAATGCAAACAATGTTTTTGCCTTTCTTGGGGTGAACTTTTCTCATTTTCCCAAACAATTATATTACATGAAAATTCCATATGTTGTTTCTCATTTTCCATCTCCCCCCTTTTTACTTGAATACATTTCATGTTTTTCTGAACCTCTTATATTTCGTTTTTTTACAAACATGGTTACCATGTTCTAACCTTGCAATGTACCAAAGCCACTTTGTCAATGTTTTATACAGTTGCCTCCTTTGCACTTTAAAGATAATATCGATGTCTAACTGTCCTCACAAATATCTATGTAGTTGTTGATTAGTATTTGGAGTCAATGATATTTCCTGTCGATGGATCTGTGTGGCTTTGATGTGGCTGCTGCAGAATTTAGCTCTTGCAAGCTTGTTGAGTGTGCTTATATCTCATTATTTGAAAAATGACTTTGGATTCAACATTTTTACTTCTACAGGAACAGGAAGCAGGTTTTCTGAGCCTTAATAGAGCTATGTCTCTTGACAGGTTCTTGCAGTCCTTGATTTTCATTTCCATGCAGTGTCTGGATTTTTCCTACAACTTGTTTTCCTACTTGAAATCAAGAACTATTCTTTACTTCTGATGGACAGCCTTGAGGTGGACTTAAGCGAGGAACTAATGAAGCCTTCAGCCTCAATTTTAGAGCAGCAAGTAGAAGCAGCCAGGCTTGGCATTTCTACTGATGAGGTATTTTTTATATGTCTTGTAAATCGAGTTGCAGACAACTTTTTAATTTACCTTTTCTTTAATATAATGATTTTTCCTGCACAACATTTCTATATTCTTCTTAGATTTCTCCTTGTTATTGATCTCAGGCCATAAGGGCTGACAAACCTAGATGGCAAGTTGTACCAACAACACGTGAGCAGGAGAAATGGAAACGGGCTAGCAAGGCTACAACAGGGGGCACTGTATGTGAGCAGCTTCCCATTTCTTTTTGAGTGCACATGCTCATCTTTATACAGAGATAAAAGGATACTATCTATCAGAAATTTCACTCTATTTTCCTGTTGAGTAGAAGTTGTGCCTAGATGATTTTGCAGGTGTTTCTTATGGTTTAATCTGATATTGCATTAAGAAATCTGAAATTTTCTGATGCCTAATTTTTATATAGTGAAACTGACCAATTCCATGCTTCATACATTCAGTTTAGGTATAAGTGAAGGAAAAAATTAGGCTTAACAAATATTTATATATTTTGAATGATTTAGTCAAGTCAATACTTCAAGCTGTTATATTATTGACCCAATTCCGTGATTGATCAAAGAATAAACTCCACAAGCAATAGAAGAGAACATTAATATATTGGTGTCGTCAAAAGAGACCAAAGAAATATCACTCAATATATAATATGAAAAAATTAAAAATGAAAGACTACATGAGAGTCTGTATGTAAGATAGTGGAGGGCCTTTATAGACACACTATTCAAAATATAAGTTACTTTTATCATTATGTTAGTGGAAATTGAAGGAAGGTGCATTTTAGGATCCACTACAATTTGTTGGCCTTTTGGATGTTGATCCACTCATGATTGACGATGCCCAATGTACAGATTTTGAACAATAGTTTGAATCTGGGAAGTTTACATAGGCTGAGTATAGAGCTGAAAATAGGTTAAGCGTCTATTCTTCTTTGTGCACTACCTTTGGGTTTAAGTTTCTATTCTTCTTTGTGCATTTCCTTTGGTTATTTGTCAGAGCTTCCAGGCCTATGTTGTATAACCCATAGATTAGAAGAGGTAGCTATTTCTCCTTACTTGTCAATTGCCTTGTTTGTAGCAGCATAGTGGGTAGTCTTTCCCTTTTTTGCTAATAAGATGCTTGCACATCATGTAAATCATCTCATGCTCATGTTTTGACTCTATATGCTTTGGCTTTGTTCAATGTTTTCCACTTAGATCCCCTTTTGATTAGCTCATAACTTTTTCTCTTCACTGTAGATTCCTCCCTTGTCTCTTGAATGTTGGTGAATGGTCATAGGTGCCTTGTTCTTTGTGGTAGAAACTTCAACCTACCATCCGCAATTGATGGCATCCATATCCATTCTAGTCATGTCCTCTCTCCTAGCCGCTCCAAATCTTCAACCCCCTTACCTTTTTCTTCGCCAACCTCACACCTTGCAATGCGTTTTGATCACAAGTGGTCCCCCTCAGCTCTTTTTATGCCAACCTCTCGCTATGCAATGCAAATTGCTCACAAGAGGTTTTCGAGGTCACCTTATTATAGATGTTCCTATTTTAGCGCACAAGAGTTGCATACAAGTTCCAATGGTCTTTGGCAAGCCTCTCTAGGTATGCCTTTGGTTGTAGCCTCTTCTCAACTTTCTCTTTCCTACTGCGTTTATGACAACGTGATCCCCAATCTAGACCCGACTCCTCCTCAAGCCTCCAACTTATCTCTCAACTTTGACCTCCCAACTAAGGCCCACTTGTGTGTTGCTAAGAGTGGTGTGTTGTCTTGTTCTAATCGTAACTGTTATTGTGGTCCAACTTCTCCTCCACTAGTCAATTCACCACTTCATAATTCTTTTTCTTCTCCCTTGTTTGCCCCGCTTCCCTCTTTCACCTCTCTGCTCAAATCGAGCATCAATTTTTTCCCTCCCTCTCGATGTCCTCCCCTTTTGAGTCCTCACCACTCAAACTTAGTGCAAGATTAGGAGAAGTTTGTTGTGAATCAATCAAATCCCTGTTTAGACCCCCTCTCCTTCAATTTTTTAAAAAGAGGCCTTAACTTTGCTACCTCCCTTAACTTCATTCCCATCACCAACTTTCTAATTGAAATTGAAAAAGTGGTTCGGGCTCTCCTAGTTGAAATCACTGAAGAAATTAGGCAAGACTATGCTAACTTCATTCCCATCATTGAATTTCTAATCGAAATTGAAAAAGTGGTTTGGGCTCTCCTAGTTGAAATCATTGAAGAAATTAGGCAAGACTATGCTATCTCTCTTCGGTATGCCAAAATCCCTAAGGGTAATGTCTCCAAAGCTGAGCTTTGTGCCTTTCAAAGTTTTTTGAGCAATAATGACCTTTTTATTTCCGAGGCAGATAAAAGCAATGCAATAGTTATTATGAACAAGTGTGACTATCCATCCAAAATGCTTGCCCTCTTATCTGATAGCAATAGCTACAAAATCTTAGATTCCAACCCCATCTCCAAGTTGGTGAAAAAAGTTAAATCTGCAATTTCTCTTTAGTCCTTTGATGATGCCACCAAAAAGAGGTTGCTCCCCTCTAAAGAGGTGACCCCTTGTATTTATGGTGTGCCAAAAATCCATACTGTGGGTATACCCCTTAGGCCCATAGTGGACACCACTGATTCTCCATCCCAAAAACTTTCTGCCCACTTGGCCAACTCATCTCTAATGAGCACACTTATACTGAGAGGGGGGTTGGGGGGTGAATTAGTATAAGGCTATCTTTTACTTTTTCAAATTTATAATCACAATAACTTCAAATACACAAGATCAACAAATAAGAACACAAGGTTTATGTGGAAACTGTTTCGGGAGAAAAACCACAAAATAAGGATTGCTTGGATCTATTGTCCAAATCCAGCCACCAAAATAAGTAATCTTTTACAACAATTTGTAGGCACCAACCCACTGGAGACACCAATCCCCACCACTGAGCACCAACTTAGTAAGAGACACCAAAATCTTTTAATATGAGGCACCAACCTCGCCAATATGAGACACCAACCTTTAACTCAACAAAATATATTTCTCTTGATAATTTTCCTTCAAAAATCTGACTTTGAATATTCTTCTATAATATTTTCTTCACACAATTCTGCCGGTGTATATATGATATATCTCTTTATCTTCCACACTCATCCTTCTCCTCATTCCACAAACTCCTCTTATATCTTCACCAAGATAGGTGACCTTTTGGAGGGATACAATACTTGACAAAAGAGGCAACTTTTCATTACCTTACAACCTTTCATTTGCACCTTTTAATAGAAAACTTGGGTGCTTCATAAGGGGTTGGCCCCTATATAAGAAATAAATTTATTCAATTTTTTTTTTCCTTTTTTTGGGCGCTAGACATGGGTCAGCCTGTATTGGTTTATTTATTAATTTTTTTAATTTCCAAATTGGGCGCTACCATAAGGGGGGTCAGCCCATAATACTTGAGGATTTATTATATTTTAATTTTCATAAATCACAAGGACAAAAGCGACAATATGGAGGAGGGCCGGCCAACACTTAGGAACTTGTTTTTATCACCTTGAAATAATGTGATCTGCCCTAGAAACAATTTGTGGTCTTTGGCCTTTATTCGATGTCCTTTAATTACAATATGAATGGTAATTAGATCTCCTTTGACATCACCTCCGACATCAATGACAATCTTGTCCATATGCCTTTGACATCAATGACAATAATTCTAACAATCTCTCCCCTCTTAGGAAAATCTATCTCTTTTGTCAAGAATTTGGCCCACTTCATTAATTCCATCCATGATAAGAAACTAGACAACAATGACCTCTTAGTTAGCTTTGACATTGTTTCTATCTTCATCAAAGTTCCCATCCCTAACTCAATTGAGTTGTTTAGGGCAAGATATCAACAATGAGATTGCTGACTTGGTTGAGTTATGTCTTAGATCTACTTTCTTTTCATTCCAAGGTTTGGTTTATGAGTAGGTGGATGGGGTTGCTATGGGTTCTCCTCTTTCTCCAATCGTGGCTAACCTGTACATTGACCACTTTAAAAATATTGCTCTCCACTCCTTTCCCCTTTAACCAAAGTGGTGGAAGCGCTATGTTGATGATACCAGCATTTGTTGGCCCCATGGACGAGAGAAGTTGGAAGAGTTCCACTCTCATTTAAACAACATAGCCCATCACATCTCCTTTACCAACTTCCTTCCTTGAGATTCTTCTCATCAAAAAAATAGATGGCTCCTTAGTTCATAGTGTCCATCGTAAAGCCACCCACATTGGCTTGTACCATTACTCTTCCTCTCATCACCATCTTGCCCGAAAAATTGGTGTCCTCAAAACTTTGGCTTCACGAGCTTTTTTGATTTGTGATGCTGAAAACATTGAGCAAGAGATTGGCCACCTTACCCAAGTCTTCACATTAAATGGCTACACAGGGAAGCACATCATTGGGGTGATCAAGCAAGCCAAATCTAGGTGTATTCCTAATCTCGATGTTGTTGCCCCCCCGTCCTACCTGAGTTCCCTTCTTCCTTATGTCGAAGGCCTCTCCAACAAGATTGCCAAGATTCTTCTAAAAAGGGTATTTGTTGTCCCTTCAAACCCTTTTGCACTCTAAGGAATCGCATCCCTTCTCCTAAAGATCCCAAAGACCTCCTTCTCAACCTAGGTGTCTACAAAGTGGTTTGTTCTTGTGGCACTCCCTCTATTGGTGAGATAGGTTGTTTTGTTAGCACCAGAATCATAGAACATTGGGCAGACATTAGACATGAATGTATCCAGAAATTTGCCCTTGCGAAGCACTCCTCAAAGACCAAACACCATATCCCCTTAGAAGACACCCAAATTTTAGCCAAAGAAGACAACTACTTCAAAAGGAAAATCAAAGAGGCCATTGAAATCCATAATCACCCCTCCAACCTAAATCAGGTTGGTGGTTGGAATTTAAGCTTTACCTAGCATCCTCTTTTAAATCACCTTAAGGAACATATTCCTCCCCTCTAGTTCTCCCTTCCTCTTGTCTTCCTTGCCGTCTTCTCCCTTCCTTTTTTGATTTTGGTTCCTCCTCTTGTTTATTTCACTCCCTTTTCTTTTTCCTTTATTTTATTTAATTATATTGTTATTTTAATTATATGAAATTATTAATCGTCTTTTAATTTAATTTTTTAGTTTTATGTTTGGTTCTTGATTTATCTTCAATATTTTGATCTTCCTATGCTTTTTATATGTGTAGGCTTGTTTTAGTTTTTGTTAGTTCATGTTATAAGGTTATTCTTGTTATTTATAAGTGATATTATTAAAATACTTAGAGGGCCAGCTTAGTAGGGTTATTTTAAGTTTCTCATTTTAGTCTATATATTTATAGTTATCCCTCTAATTATTTCTAATATTTTCGATAGGTTTCGTATAATAATAAATACCATTTCTATAATTAGCATTCCTAAATATTATATGAATATATTCTTCCATATATATTTATATATGCATTAATATATAAATGATATAATTAAGATATAATGAATAATATTGTTATAAAAAATATTTTCCTTGCATTCCTATATATATAATCTCATAGGATATATGTGTGTGTGTGTGTATTTTATAGTGTTATCTAATATTTTTTTGTAATAATTTACTTCCCTATTTATATATTTTCAGAGGTTTTTTAAGATAAAAATGAGTTATGAGGATATAAATGAGTGAGAGTTATATATCTCTTCAATGATTTGATATATATATTTTTATCTCCTTGATTATATCCTTACTCTAATTTAAGTTTTTAGTTTAGTAATTATTTGTATTTTGTCTCCTTAATAATTCATTAATATTGTTAACCTTCTTTAGCATATTGCTAAATTATTTTTATTCTCTTTAATCCCTATATATATATATATATTATCTATTCCTTTCCAATTTCTCTTAAATTCCATCTTCCTCATCTTTTTGGTTCTTGTTTAAATTGTCTTTTATCCGTTTTGTTTCTTTCAATCTATATTATATTCTCTTTGAATATTTTTTAATTTTGGTTTGCCTTTGATCTATATGCCAACTTCTAACCCCTTTTCTTTGATTTGACATTAGCCCCTACCCTTCCTCCTTTCTCTCCTTTCACCCTAGGCTTACCTTCTCTCGTTCTTCTCCTCTAGCTTCTAGGTTCTTGTGCCAATTTTCCTTGGGCCTCATTTCCCTCCATCTATTTAGTCATCTTGGTCTGCTAACATCTTCTCAATTCTCTTCTCTTGCTTTCATACCCTACACAAAATCCACTTAACAGCTGGTGCTCTTCATTGGATAGTTGTTTCTAACACTTCTACTTCCCATGTTGTTTTGGGCATGGTATAGATTCACCATTAGATGATTAGTAATCTATAAGGAATGATCCAGGGATTTTATTATTTAATGATGACTGCAAGTACTGTTGGACATGCCTCATATTTGCCTGCCACCAAAAGATTATGGGATCTTTATTTTAGGAACTTGATATATGTTGATGTTATAGCAGTGGGAGATATCTTTCTCTCAAATTTAAAAATGATGGATAAATAATACCAAGGCAAGTCGGACTTGCTATATATAATAATTTTATGAAGAGTCACCTTGTTTCTTAAAAGAGGCCAACCCAAATGAAGAGTCACCTAGTTTTGTATAAATACAAGGTGATGATCATTCATTTGATCATCAAGTTCATTCATCATAATTCGCATTCCTAGAAGAAGTTCATACTTGAGCAGCAGATCATCATCTTGTAGCAGCAGATCATCATTTTGTAGCAGCAGACTGATTTCAAGGAGAAACATATTCATTTGTATCTTTGCATCTAGGAGAGGTGCTATTATTCATTGTATCAAATTCGGCATTGTGTTGAGCCTGAGTTGTAAGCAGATTTCTGCTCTTATTCCTTCAATATATAAGAGATATATTTCTGGGTTTTTCTCCCTCGAGTAGGAGGGTTTTCCCAGGGTATCTTGTTGTGTTCATTGTCTTATGTGTTGCATTTTCTGATTGCTTTCATTTCTGATCCTAAATCTAACATGGTATCAGAGTGGGTCTAAGAAAATATCTGATCAGATTTGTTTAAGCAATCAAGTCAACTTTTCATCTAGGGCAGATCTTGAAGTATCGCAGATCTAAGGTTCAAATTATTTCTGACCTAAGGGGAGATCTTTGAAGGTGAATTTGTGCAGAAAAAGAAGATGGTGAGCGGTGTCAAGGTAGAAGATAGGCTTGATGGAGCTTCAAACTTCAACTCTTGGAAACCTAGGGTACTCATTGCATTAGAGGAGAATGATCTTGATTTCGTGGAAAGTGATATGCCCGAGCCTTATGATGATACTGAGAAAATCCAGTGGAAGAAAAATGGCACAAAGGCTAGAAAGATCATGATAGACTCTGTGATGAATCACCTAGTACCGATCATCTCCAAGTTGAAGACAGCTAAAGAAATGTTTGATACTCTAAAAGGATTGTATGAGATCAACAACACCAACAGAGCCCTTGCTTTGAGACAACAACTTCACCATGTAAAAATGGCTAAAGATGATTCAGTCATCTCATTCTTTATGAAGATTGCTGATTTGAGAGATTAGTTGAGCACTATTGGGGATATAATTGCAGACAAAGATTTTGTTATGTTGGCACTAAATGGTCTTCCTCAATCTTGGGAACCCTTTATTCAGAGCATCAGTGGGAGATCCAAGTTGACCAAGTTTGATCGTCTTCGAGTTGATTGTATTCAAGAAGAGTCCAGGTTGGTAGCAAGAGGAATTGGGCAAAACTATCATGATGTAGAAAATCAAGTTCTTGCTACACATACTTCTAGAGAAAGAGGCAAAGGAAGAAAGAGGAATAGAGACAAAGAATCAGATTCTGCCCTAGACCCGAAGAAGAAGAAGGATCTCTCTCACATTCAATGTTTCAGGTGTGACAAGTACAGTCACTTTGCTCGAGATTGCAAATTAAGGTCTACACAACATGTCTCTACTGCGGAAATTGACATAGGGACATCTCAGAAGGAGCCTAGCTCTAAAGTTGATTCAAAAGGTTTCTTATTCTAAAGTCGATCAATTTCTTCGAAGAGAAGGAAATGACATTCAAAGGGAGTCAAATTCAAAGAATTCAAGGCACGAGTTGAGAGCTTGTCCAGGAAAAGGATTAAGGTTCTGAGATAGGTCAATGGAGGGGAGTTCACTTCCAGAGGATTTCTTTGAAATCTCTGAGGCAGGGATCAAGAGGGATTCCTGTGACTCACTAAGAAGAAGTGAAGGTTGCAGTGTTGCAAGGCCAAGTGCAAAATCCTTGGAAGACCTCTTCAGCAGCTGAGAACATAATTGCACAAGACAGTTAATTTGGATTTGACATTGGTAGTTCTGCAAACTTATTTAGAATAGGGTGATCTAGGATGTGGTCGAGGAGGACAGTCTTGGACTCGAGCAAGTCAATAGTGCCGAAAGTGTGCATTGGAAACCGCTCCTCTAAGGCAAGCATTGCAGACAATCTTGGACGAGGAGGTCAAGAGGTTGATGCAAGTACTTGGAGCTCCAGAGGGAGTCACATCATCATGAAGATTTGTTGTAATGTATATTATTCTGAGACGGAGAAATATGAGGTGAAAGCCCTTGTAGTGTATATTTCTGTGAGATGGAGAAATATGAGGTGAAAGCCCTTGTAGTGTATATTTTGAGATGGAGAACTTGTAGTGTATATTCTGAGACGGGGAAATATGAGGTGAAAGCCCTTGTAGTGTATATTTCTTTGAGACAGAGAAATATGAGGTGAAAGCCCTTGTAGTGTATATTTCTCTGAGAAATAGGAGGTGAAAGCCCTTGTAGTGTATATTTCTCTGAGACGGAGAAATATGAGGTGCGAGCCCTTGTTCATCTCTGTGACTGAGATGAGATGTCATGTTGAGAGACTCTGTGATGGACCCTTGTACTTGTGTTTCTTTCCACACATGGGAGTAGCCATGGTGGACGTCATGTTGAGAGACTCCATGATGACATTACGTTGAGAGACTCCGAGATGAACCTTTGAGTTTTCCACAAATGGGTGTAGCCATTGTGGGCGTTATGTTGAGAGACTCCATGATGTGGATATCTGAAAAGATACCTCCCTAGCTAAGAGGGAGTGTTGATGTTATAGCAGTGGGAGATATCTTTTTCTCAAATTTAAAAATGATGGATAAATAATACCAAGGCAAGTCGGACTTGCTATATATAATAATTTTATGAAGAGTCACCTTGTTTCTTAAAAGAGGCCAACCCAAATGAAGAGTCACCTAGTTTTGTATAAATACAAGGTGATGATCATTCATTTGATCATCAAGTTCATTCATCATAATTCACATTCCTAGAAGAAGTTCATACTTGTAGCAGCAGATCATCATTTTGTAGCAGCAGACCGATTTCAAGGAGAAACATATTCATTTGTATCTTTGCATCTAGGAGAGGTGCTATTATTCATTGTATCAAATTCGGCATTGTGTTGGGCCTGAGTTGTAAGCAGATTTCTGCTCTTATTCCTTCAATATATAAGAGATATATTTGCTGGGTTTTTCTCCCTCGAGTAGGAGGGTTTTCCCAGGGCATCTTGTTGTGTTCATTGACTTATGTGTTGCATTTTCTGATTGCTTTCATTTCTGATCCTAAATCTAACAATATAAATGTCATGTATATAGTCCCTCCATTTTCTGCACCAGTTATATTAATAGCAAAGGGATTTCCATTCCTACAATAAATTTTCCCATTTAGATCATCCATAGTGAGAAGATATCCAAAGGGAGATGTCGTTTGCTACTGTTTGTACCATTGTGACAGCTGTTATTGAATTGGGGCTCTAAGACTCAGCTGGTCAGGATGCATCTTCTGGTATTAGACACATTTCTTATATACTGCAGAAGGTTGAGGAGTGGATCATCAGCAAAATGCACATAGATAACACGATAGCTCCACAACTCCCATTCATTTAAAAAAGGAAAATATAGACACTTTTCTGTGAGCAAAAGAAGGTCAATGGAATGGGGCAGTATTGTCTCACATACCTTTGGAGAATAAGGCTACTATATAGTTTGTTAGTGTCTAGTTTTACTTTCTGATGCTACTAGTGAGGGGACACTGAATGTTATCCTTGATGCATGGTATTGGACCAGGGGTTTTCTTTTTGAAAAGTTAAACCATATTCTTGCTTGTGGGCTCTGCACCCTTGTTGTCTTGCTATGTTTCAGCTAATAATATTATTTTATTTTCAGGGTATACTAATGCGCAACATCAATAGTAAACGGGAGGACCCTGCTGTCCTTGCTGCCCAATCAAGGGAACAATATATTCAGGTATATGAATATATATTGAATCTCATTCCTGTTATGTTAGGATAATTATCTGGAAAAATAAAATTAATCAATTCATGTTATCTGAATATGGATGTAATTCTAATTGTTACAGTTGAAAAAAAGGTTACAGCTTATCACTTTGGCCTTGGGTGGCCTTGGCACTGTTAGTGCTTATGTATCATATTCTCCAGAAGTTGCTACTAGGTAAGGAAATACTATCGTGTCTTTTTAACACAGTTTTATATGTCTAATTCTAGATATATCATAGTCAAATTCAGAGTCAAATCTTGCAAAGATACAATTGGTTTTTGTGTTTGTGAGTCATTCACTAAAATGGTATGCAACTCAAATAGAATTGCTCTTATGTTTTCTAGATATGAAAAACATGCTGTTGTCTTACTTAAGAAGTTATTAACTCAAGATATGCACATTCTCATGTCTGATGAGACCCTAGTGAGAAAATACTGTAACCATAATAAGAATATTAAAATAATAGAAAGACCAGTAGAGCAATGATAAAAAAGGTTCCTCCAATAATAGCATTTGCATCTTTAACAGGCTGCTCCATACCAAAATCCGCTCTTTCAAGTTGAGACTTTGTTCCGATTACCAATTTGATTTCCAGTTTATTCTCACCAATGATAAGAGTAACAGCCTTATTCTTAGACCAAAAGGCTTTTCTTTGGGGAGATAAATGGGACACACTTTCCTAAAAAATAAAAATTTTCAACAGAGAAGAAGAGCATTCTTGCCCAACTCAGAGTGGATTTTTCCCGATAACATTTTACAGATTATTTTGCAGGACCAAGAAAGTGCTCAAATGAGATTCATTTTTGTTAGTATAACTTCTTCTGAGCAACGTCTTTGTTGTATTCATGTACCTTGTTATATAGAATGCAGTACAATCACACTTATCCTTTGGTTCTCCTGTAGGTTTGAAGCTTACTTAAGTTTTAATGTTATATTAGAATTTATTTCTCTGGGACACTTATGATCTCAAGGTAGCTATTTATTGAAATCTGTTACGGTCAGTTGAATAAGTATCTGATGTTAAGTGGGCATATTTTGACATAGTTTGTCAAGAGTTGTTGAATTCAAACTCTATTTTGACTATAGGATCTTTTTGTCCTCTGAGCAGCTTTGGTGTTGGATTTCTTGGATCCCTTGCATACATCCGCATGCTGGGAAACAGTGTGGATTCTTATGGGAAGCAGGGTGTTAAGGGGGCTGCAAGGTGATTCTTACTCATAACCAAGTTTGTTATGTTTGCATTCTCTCTTTCTTTACATTATTTATTGTTTGACTGCTTTAGGTTCACCCATTCTAGTTATATTTCATTGTATTATTATTTAGGATTTTCCAGAAACTTTGTTAGATGATCTCTCAGCAAGTTTTTTTTCTGTCAAATATCATATATGATGCTTTCCATCTTGTTTAAAATTTCTGTTTAGAAATATTATTGGATGCTTCAAATCTGATAAATAAATTATCAACAAGAATGTCAGTCAGCTATGGTAATGCTCATCTTCAGCAGAAAACTATGTTGCCAGAAATGAGAAAAAGGAAATACGACGGCAACAACAATGGCAGTAGATGGGGTTGGAGAGGTTCTGGTGCAAGGAACATATTAATGTGTGTGTGTATTTGGTTAACAGGAGAGTGATAAAAGAAGGAAGAGTGTGATGGATAAATTATTGAATCCATCATTTTTTATCTTTGCATCTTAATACTGGGATTATGGTTAGGGCTGAAGAATGGAGATTGTCCTATGGGTGGAAAAATAGATACTTAAATTCAATTTTGAAGTTAATACCAACTGGGAGTTGGCATCTTGCCAACAATAATTTCAGATCTGTTAACCCTAACGAGTTTTAAAGAATTTCATACAATGGTTTGTATTGGTCCAATTCTGGAAGTATCATCAATAGTTTGTGTATTGTATGCAAATGAAATAACTGCAAATAGCATAAAATCGAGACCAATTCAAACCAAATACATAAATTCTCAGAATGATCATGTGCGATGTGTTGATAGATGGAATGTGGTTGCTCATAAAACCAACAGCATGCCAATAAGATTGAGATGATATATGATCAAATGGACAGCATAATAGTAGCATAAGATTAGATAGAAAATGCAACAACATAAAGCTATGATAGAAGTAAATTATATAGAAAAATGAACAGCTTGTAGTTAGCTTATTAGTGAATGCTCAAATGGGATGAGAGGCCTTCAATTTATAGATTTTCCAAGAGAGAAATCAAGGGCCAAGATGCATTGGTTAATGGATGGTTGAGATTGATTGAGGATTAAGGTTTGGATTGAGGCTTAGCCTTGTCACAAGTGTCACAAGAGGGATAAAAGTGTTAAAGGTAGGTTTGATTTTTTAATGCTTTCACACGTGTGAGCATAAAGAGTGGAGTGATATTTGTCACATAATGACAAGTTTAGATTGTAATCCATGTGAAAGGATTTAATGGCTAGGACTAAATGGACAAGGATTGAGGATTGTGTTGATTTAAGTATTATGAAAAATGGTAAGGGGATTAATTAGCCTAAATCAATCAATTAAGAAGGCATTAATTAATTTATTTAGTTGGAGGATTTGGGGGATAAGATTTAGACTTAATGAAATCATTGTAAATTTATTTAATTAAAGGTGAGGGATAAAGGTAAAGGATGAATTAAATAAATAATAAATTAACATGAATTTTCCACAGTCCATGTTATCTAAGTGCATAGATTTTTGGATTTGATTGTGTAAACTTTTTGAGCATCAATGATTGGGATCATACTCAATGATCCATCATCAGGATGAGATTGTGTTGTTTACTGCTTTGTCTGATAAAATAAATACATGAATTAATAATAGAGATGACAATGCATACCAGATACATGCGTAAAATATATCTTTATTCACACATGAATTTACTATAAAAGACCAAAGATGGTCATATTAAAGTATTAATTGTAATATTTAATGGTCATCTAAGCTTTAGATAGTCGATAGTTTACTTTTAGTTAACTTAGTTAGCTTTTAGTAACTTCTGTTTATGCTTTAGTTCGTTTTAGCATCTTTCAGATAATTGCTTTAGTTTGCTTCAATTAACGATTGTTTTTTTTTAAAAACATCATCTTGTAATTTTCTTTAAGGAGTATTTCTCTCCTTTTGTAAATACAGAATAATGAATAATATTGAATATCAATTATCATTTCATGGTATCAGAGCATAGGCTTGATCTTTTTTGGCAAATCTTTTAGAAATAAAAATTCGTGTTTTATAAGGATTTAAAAAAAAATTTCTTAGATGTTTTTTGCTCTTTTTAAAAATAAAAATAAAAATCAAATGCTAATGGTTAACCCAAAAAATTGAAAAATTATTGGAAGATTTTTGATAATTTTTTTATAAAAATTTGTAAAATTCTTTAGCTGATTTTTTAAGATAAAAATCGAGGGCTTTTAAAGGAAAAATTTGATTTTTTGGAGTTTTTTTTTCTGAATTTTTTTTGTTGATTTTTGTGAAGAAATTTCGAGGGCTTGAAGCAGATTTTCGTGTAATTTTTTCAGCTCTTGTCCAGTGAAAATCGTGTCTATTTTGTGGGCGGCTTTAAGGCAGCATTTGGAAGAAGAATTACGGATTTTTGCTGTGGAAAATTGCGTCTTCTTTTTTCAAACTTTTCAAGGGGTTTTTTTTTTATAAATTTTTTCTTTCTGATCGGTGGCGTGCCTTTCTGAGGCTTTTTGGGTGATGGATTTAAGCCGCAATTTTCAAAATCGTGACCTGCATATTTTTGACCATTTTAAAAATCGTCAGTTTGGTTTTGTTCGTGCCTCCTATAGGTTATTTTCCCGCGTAAAGGTGTGACTGGACATTTTTTGAGCACACATTTTTTATTTGTTTTGGGCGATTTGTTCAGAAATCACGTTTTTTGGGTTGCATGTCTTTGTTTGCGGCGTTTTTGGTCGTGATTCTTTGTGATAGATTTGTGCAAAAGCTTTCTTTGACGATTTTGCTGCAAAGTTGAGTCTTTTCAGAAAATTGTTTTGTTGTTTGCTGGAGTTTGTGTATTTTCTGCAATGCGTAGGGTTTGCAGACAGTTTTTTGGGGATTTTTTTGGCAAAATCGTGAACCTGTACGGCCTAGGGTTTTAGTAATGGGTTATCTATTGATCATCAACAAAGGTTTTTTTACAATTTTTTCTTGAAAAATTGAGCAAGTTTTTTGACAGGATTTTTCAGAGAAAAATAAAAATTCATGAAAAGAGTTTTTTGATTTTTTTTTTCTGAAAAAATTTACAAGTGTTTCTTGAAGAAGAGTTTTGAAAATTTTGCTAATTTTTAGAAGTTTTTGAAGATTTTTTGAGTTTTGGAAGGTTTTTCCTAAAATAATCTTGCTTCCTTAGAAGTTTTTTTGAAGATTTTCTTTGAAAAATTTCTTGCTTTTTCAAAGTTTTAGAAGGTTTTTTTGAAAATTCTTTATTGTTTTTGAGCCTCTTTGTAGACGATTTTTTCAAAAATCATAAGAGTTGTGCTAGCTGATTGTCCAGCGTTTGTGCCAGCTGATCATAGAATTACCTCGTTTTTTGTGTCTATTTTTGGAAAATGGGAGGGATGGCGTCATTGTCCAATATCATGTTGGAAAATATGCAGAGGTTCAATGGAAAGAATTACAACACGTGGAAGCAGAGGATGCTTACCATCTTTGAGTATCGATGTCTGGATGTGCTTGTTCTAGGTACAAAAGATTATCCCATAGTTGCGGGAAAGGATTAGGACAAGTATGATGGAGATAATAGGGAGGCAATTATGCTTCTAAAATTATCTGTCACCGATGAGATATTTACCAAAAATACCATCTGGTAAGTCTTCTGTGGAGATCTGGAAGCATTTGAAAGATCTTCATGAGACCTCAGACAAGGGCAAGGCTTTCTTCTTAAAGAATATGTTGTTTTCCTTTATGATGGATGACCAAGTGTCTTTGCAGGAACACTTGATGAAAATCAGAGATATTCATGATCAATTGGAGGCCATTGGTCGCAAGATGGAAGAAGAGGATATGGTGGTGATCACACTAAAAAGTTTGCCACGTTCCTACAAGCATTTCATCGAAACTCTCAACATTACATCCACCAATGTTTACTTGAAGTTTGATGAGATGTGCAACAAGCTCTTGCAGTAGGATAGGTGGAGGAAGTAGTTTGGGAGCAGCAGTGAGTCTCCTAGTGTTGAACAAGCATTTACTACCAAGGACATTGGCAAAGGCAAGTCCACTCAGCAGAAAGGACGAGGCAATTCAAAGGAGGGCTCCAAGAAGTCTATCACTTGCCATTACTGTGGGAAGATTGGTCATATATAGGTTTATTGCAGAAAGCGGTTGGCTAATGAGAAGTCCAACCAGAAAGAGTCTCAGCAAAGTGCTCAAGTGGCAGAGTATACTGAACAGGAGTCTACATATTATGCATTTTGATGACCAAAACACCATCAGAATATGGGTAGACTTAGTTTATGTTTGTAGGATGACCATTAAGGGAGGGTATCAAAGTATTAATTGCAATATTTAATGGTCATCTTAGCTTTAGATAGTCAATAGTATACTTTTAGTTAACTTAGCTAGCTTTTAGTAACTTTTGTTTATGCTTTAGTTCGTTTTAGCATCTTTCAGTTAATTGCTTTAGTTTGCTTCAGTTAACGATTGTTTTTTTTTTAGAAACATTATCTTGTAATTTTCTTTATAAGGAGTATTCCTCTCCTTTTCTAAATAGTCACTAAATACAGAATAACGAATATTCAATATCAATTATCATTTCACGTCAGCCAAGGATCAAAGTCGATCTAACTAGATCATACTACTCTCCTTGACAATACATAATGTATCTAAAGGGCTTGACGGTTGCTAAAAAGAACACAACTGTCAAGCAACTGACACTTATAACTACTCAAAGCCGACAACCAATTAATACATAGTCAGATAACCAATATTATCGAAGCATAATATTAGACATTGTATATTGACTATATCATCCCCCCAAAAGAAAAATTCGTCTTCCAGACGACAAGTAAACATCAAGTAACATTAGGGAAGACTTGCCAAATTGATGACGATATTGTAGACAAGGACTTGTAGACAAACTTGGAAGTGTACTTTGCAAACTTAGACTTGGAGTGTACTTGGCAATTAAAATGAGTGTGATGGGGATCTGAGGGCAACGCCCCCACTAGGGTCAAGGGGCAGCATAGAGATTTTGGAGTGTGTAACCAATGTATGATGTCGACTAGGGAAGGGAAGGCAATTGCTGTATAATGGTTGATGGCCGTATGATGTTTACCACCAAAAATCCATGATTTTGAGTTGTTGGCCATATGATGTGGATGCTAGGTTTGGGATGTATGTTGAAGAATGAGCTTGGCCGTACGTTGAGGTGATGCCATTGTCGACGCCATACATTGAGGTGATGCCATTGTTGACGCCGTACATTGAAAACTTCAAGACTGTAATGGTCACCCCTGATTTTTTTTGTTTGTTTACTGAGTATGATGTTGATTGCAGATTTGTTTTGTTTCAAGGTTCCATTCAACATGTCTGACATTTATAGAAATAACATTGCATTCAAAGGAAATGACTGGACTTGCAACATATCATATTGAACCATTACAAATCATCTTAGCATATAATAATAATTGAAATCAGACTTAAAGAAATAAATATCAGACCTGATTACAGTCATATAAGGTCCCTTCCTCTGTCATACATTGAGCAGAAAATGCATACAACAACTCATGGAAGACACCAAATGCATAAACTATCAAACCCCAACACTCTCCTTCACATTGGCCGACATTCAACTGCGAAAATACACCATTAACACACTGTTGCAAACCTCTAAAAGTTGTTCTGAGAAGTCTGGAAATGCAAACCCTCAAAAATGGCACGGCTCCCTAGGAAGGGCGATCAGCTCTAGTAAATCATTCCTTCACCAAACAATACAAATGAAGGCTCAAAATGAGGCGCGTAGCTGCAAGGAATCCATAGAAACAACACCCAGAATGATGCGCTTCCCACATACGGAGTTACGAGCAGATTTATGCTTCCAGCCACTCTGAAAATGAACTTTTCTAGAACTTAGAAAAGTGTATCAAACCTCTGAAAATGTATCTAAATAGCTCCAAACACACTCCAAAAAGATACAAACCATTTATCAAACCTAAACCTTCAATCCCAAATCAAAATACGGAAAATATCTTCATTCTAACACAACCAAAATGATGAATATCATAAAATTTGTGAATGCAAAGGTGATCCTTGAAGTAGAATCACTCCAACCAGCTAGGGTGGATCTCTCACCATTGAAACCAACAACTAAAGATGAGGGTTTTCGTCCTCAACCAATAGTATACAAATCTTGAAGAAAATCCAACAGAGTCTCCTTAAGTTGCCAAAGTTTTCATATGCAAATGAGGGCTCAAACTCATATTTATAAAGTGAGGGAAAAGATAGGGCAACTTGCATTTGAATTTGAATGTTTTTTCCCTCTCATTTCACTTTATGAAATGACATGAAATTACACCAAGAGGGGCGTCCAACTTTTTGCCTCCAAAATTTCACTTTTGATTTTTTTTTAAAAATTGACATTAAGCCCAAACTAGGCATCCCACCTTATGAGGCATAATATTAGCCTTAAAAAATGATAAATAAACTCCCTTTCTAGGCATCTATCATGAGATACATTGTCCCCCTTTTAAAAACAACTTTGCTCAACTAGGCCAAGGGGTTGTTTTATAACTTAATAACATGTCATAAATCACCTTTTTAAGACTTAAGAGAATAATATGCCAAAACATTAGAACTCGCCCAACTGCAACTGCCAAGCACTATGCAAACTGGAAACCTTGCATTGCACTGTTGCCAAAACCTGGAAACACTGCATTGCACTGTTGCCAAAACCAGTTTCCCAAAATAGTACTTACTAAAAATATCATACCGCTAAAAATAGTAAGTGTCCAAACGCCAAATTGGCCCAAACTGAGATACCTTGAAACTTACTAAAAATAGTAAGTGCTAAAAATAGTCATTGCTAGAAATAGCGATACTGTCCACCAATGATCAGAGAAAACCCAAAAAACCCATAAAGCTTTCTAGTGACATCAATATACTCCTTTGAATATGTAGACAAAAATCTCGAAAGATAGCACCAACTGCCAAATGAGGAAACCCTAAAAAAGGGGACATTACAAAGACGTCGAACATTGCGAAATTGATGATGATGAGGCTGTACACTATGTTGAGGCCATACATTGTGAAGGTAATGATGTTATACAGATGTAGGTTGTACAATGTGCAACGAGCAATGTCGTACATTGCAATTCAAACACCATTTACGGTGCAATTTGAACACTATTGTACAAGGGCACATGATGAGTTGTGGTTGATGTACGATGGATAGGGTTTGCCGTACGGTGTGAATATTTTCTCCCTATTGTACAGTCTAAGTATTTGCTTCTTGTCGTATAGTGTGAATTAATGATCGCCTCGCTTCGCTTTGTTGTATAGTGATGTAGATCAAGGGTGGATTTAGCTTCACTAGACCCAACACAACACCAATCAATCAACATCCAAAACCCAAGACTCCTACAAGAGTGATTTTCAATAACATGTTTCCCTCTCCAACTAGGTCCCCTAAGTGTAGTTTTTTGACATATCTTTTAGAGAAAGCCGTCTCAAATTGAAAACCAGACCTTTTCAAGCACCCATCAGGTTGAAGTTCAACATATCTTAAGGATAGCATAGGTTGTTTTGGAGCAAGTCACCCTAATCAGGTCTTCTACGCCTGAACCTAGGCCAATTTAGGCCACTTTTGCAAAGCAAGTACCAAGAATCTTTATTCCACTCACACAAAATCTTCATCAACACCTTAAACCAGTCACATAGGGTCACTTTGACCAGGTTTTAGCAACAAAACACTTTTCTTATCTGCTGTCCCACTATTTACCTACTTTACCTAGCCTAACACATGAATATGTTAGGCTAGGGCTTTGCCAAAATCTTCAAGAAACTCCATCCCCTGCTTCCTAAACCTATTGAACATTGAAACAACCCCTAAAGCTACCATTCCACTGAGCCTAACTAATTTACAACGGTGGAATGGCTTGTAATCTACATTTTTGTCTACAAACCCTTGAAATTGAGGGTTTCCAAGCGGTAGACAGAAAAAGACTTCAAACTAGCTTATACCTTGATGAAATGACACCACACAGAGCTCAAAAGAATGCTAAGACTCTGTAGAAACCTTTCGCATTGATTTTAACTCATGATAGTATTGTACGGGCCGTACAAAATGCAAAAACTCAGAAATTTGCACTAAAAATCAGAAAAACAGAGCTTCTCCTTCACTTTTGTCTTTCCCAAGATACATCAATCATGCCTCGAGGTCAGTGAGGCTCCAAAAACTTAACATGCAACATCCTAACATCAATTACAATCAAGATTTCCAGAAGTGATCGTTCATCTTCTACTACATGCAAAAAAATGACAAGTTGCAAAAGCAACTTTTGCAACTTTTTACCAAACTCTTCCCAACGCCTACCATCTGAACCTACATGATTCTAATATGCCAAATAGGTCTTATTTCGACCTTATTACAATGATTTAATGACAAAACATTCAAAAAGCTAGCGTAAACACCTAACATGCATCACTAAGCTATGATACCCATGGTGCCCCTGCACCATATAGTTCAATGGTTTTGATGACACTGTACTATGAATGGAGGTTGTATGTTATGCCTTGCTTGCCTTCATTGTGCTTTGTGACCACACTAATGATGAGGGAATGAAGGTGATGCCGTCGTACTGTATAATGATCGTATTATATGCTGTGAAGATGGAGGTTTCTGTACTATGTAGGTCCATTGTACTATCTAAGGGAAACTAGGCCATACAATGAATAATTGCCATATTATGTGAACATTAAAGAATGGTTGTAGCCGTATAATGTGGCTATACAATGGCCTCATATATTGTTGTACGATGTAGATTGAAAGCCAACTATATGACAATTCTTTTCTTGCCATGCAAATGAGTTCTTTTCTCGTTATGCAATATGATCGGACCTTTTAATGTAATCGGGCTTTATAGTCCAGCTTTTAAATGTACTCGAAGGCATACTGTTATTAGTTAGTAGTTTTGCATTCTTTTGCAAAGTCAAATACATCTATTGCAAATGTCATCTTTTGCAAACCATGGATTGTGTTTGGCACATATAAACTGTCCAACTTTTCAAAATCATTTTTCATCGGTTGCTCTTCACTTAGTGTTATGGCTTCGAGAAAATTACAAGATAATGGAAATACCTCATAGTCCTCCATTTGCCAGTGAAATATGCTGCAGAGAGAATTTGTTTCATCCTTCAAGCATGATTGATTCTAGAATTCCTTCATCATTCGGTTCTATCGAACCTATATCATGCTTCTCTATGCATTTTTCTTCGGAGTCCGAATCTAACGAACCGGAGGAAGCCGCTTCTTCACTTATGACTTGGTACTTTAAATCAATTACATACTTCCAACCCTTGTTTTCAATGGAGATTGTATTCTTTTCTAATTGTGATCAACTTTGGCTGCTACTAGCCAACCTCGACCGAACAATGCGTCATACACTTTCTTCCTTAATGAAATGACCACAAAACTCAACAAAAATGCTTGGGTTTTGATAATTACCTTTTGTCCCATTAAAACTCTAAGTACCTTAATACCTTGTTGATTTGCACCCACCAGTTGAAAAGTTGGCGACCAAATGGTCGGCTTGCCAAGACTTCTCCAAGTGTCTTTTGGAAGTACATTCACGTGAGACCCACCATCAACAATTGTATTACTGAGATTCCTTCCAAGGATGTCCATATTCACCACTGTTGGTTTCATTCAGTAACATTAGATCAATTACTTGGTTGCTCGATAGTGAAGGTTCAGTTATTGGATCCTCATTCTCACAAGATTCTAATTGGGCCATAACATGTGCCGTCCCATTCTCCCTTGATACAATAGCATTTCAAAGTTTAGGAATACTTTGTAATAAATCCACTACTTTAATTGGTACAACAGCTTGAAGTACTTGTGCAATATTTTTCTCAAATTGTAATTGATTTGTTATCGTACTTGCATTTACATTTGAATGGCGTCGTTCTTTGCCCATAGCATTCTCCACTTTGGCCCTTGCTTCACAAAGCTTTTCTTTTTTTGTACGTGGGTTCGGGTACACAACCTTCGTTGCTTGGGCACGATTTATGGCCAACACTTCATTATGCTTTACATCAATCATGTTGACACTAGCCTTTTGCTTCAGACATCCAATGTCTTTGTGGTTTTCAGGTCCACACCATTTACACAATTATTTCACTTTGTCTTGCTTGTTCTGGTAGTCTCTCGCAAAGTATCTCCATTCGCTACATTGTTGGCATTGTATGATAGGGCATCCTTTGGAATCATATTGTTTTTGGCTTCGTTCTCCTCTTTGATTTTGATAACTGCTTGGAGATGCATTCTGTGGCTTGATGGAGTGGACTCCTCTCTTTGCGTAAAGAGTATTTGTGTACTCTTGGTCTTTAAATTGTATGGGCACTCTTTTATTGAATTACCCATAAACTAGCAAATGTCACAGAATAGCTTCTTCAGACAATTTGTTTTAAAGTGGTCCTTGTTCTTGCATTTTGTACACCAGTCCTTTGTTTTCCTTGGTGGCTTCTTTCTCTACTTTCAACTCTTTCATCATTCGCATCATGTCCCTCCTCAAGGCTTGTACCGTTTTGGATTCATTGTTGCTGCTTTCTTCCGAGCTATCTTCTTTGTTTGTTTTTCTCTTCCCTTGAGAGGATGTCTTGTCCTCACTCTCTATGTCCATCACTTGATTGTAAGCACTGGCATAGGAGGAGGGGGGTACGACTTTCATTTTTTTCCTTAATGAAGGATTAACCCTTTGATAAATCACATCTTCAATCCATGTATTGGTTGGTTTTCTAGCTTCACCAACAGTTCTTTGAGCCTACGATTGTAAGCTTGTACATTTTCATGCTTTCCTTGTTTGGTATTGTAGATCTCTGCTACAATTTCATTATCGTCTCTTAGGAGTTTGAATTTCTCTTGGAATGCTTTTTTCAATGCATATCATTTAGCTTTGTGTGGTATGTCCAACTTTGTATACCAGTTTATGGCTATACCTTTGAGAGTTGTTGGAAATGCCCTTAGCCAATAGGTTCTATCATCTTGGCCATTTGCTACCTAGATTGTCTCACATGTCTTGCAATGCCTCACAAGATCCTTCGATCCATTCCCTATGAAGTTTTTACTTTTCTACATTCGGACTTGCTAGGGGAGTCAATATCTTGCTTCTCGGTTGTGCCCTTTGTGACGATAACCTGATTGGAGAGTCTCGATTTGTATGTTCTGGTGCTTTCCTTGCACTCACAGACACGTCAAAATCTTTCACTTGTCCCTCTTCAATGTTTTTCACTCTCAGGTTGCCTTTGAGGTCCTTTCTGTGCTCCCTTCGTCTTGGCGTTATCGACTTTGATCTTACAATATTCGGTTCCTCCATAAGTATCAAGTCTTCAATCTGACGTATGGTGTTTTCATATGTCTTTGTTAGACTATTGGTAGGTTCTTCCTCGCCTTCCCCTTTGTTTGACGTTGATGTTATAGATGGTTCTCCCACTAGGTCAGCGAAGTCAGTGTATGCTTTGTTGGGAAGCGGTGGATGTTGTTCTATTTTTTACCACTCACCCTTCGTGTGTTCTGTCGTGAAAGTTTTCCTTTCTTCTTGACCACGGCTTTTGCTTATGTTTCGGCTTTTATTCTTGGGTGGTCTCGGGCTTTCAGTCAGAAACCCTTCACCTTCTTCAACTTCACCCTTCAATTGTCTCCTTCATTCTCTTTGATTGATGATCCTTATAGATTGCCTGATCTCTTGATCTTGACCATGTTGTGGCCTCTTCCTACCTTTATTGGGGTTTTAAGGGTTCGAATCTCTCAAATCTGACTTGATTTTTTTAAGGCAATGTTGCCAAATGTTTATTGCTTTGTCTGATAAAATAAATACCTGAATTAATAATAGAGATGACAATGCATACCAGATACATGCGTAAAATATATCTTTATTTGCACATGAATTTATTACAGAAGAAGACCAAAGATGGCCTGCCAAGGATTAGAGTTGATTTGACTAGATCATACTACTCTCCTTGACGATACACAATGTATTTAAAGGACTCGACGGTTGCCAAGAAGGACACAACCGTAAAGCAACCGATGCTTATAACTACTGGAAGCCAACAACCAATTAATACATAGTCAAATACCAATATTATCAAAGCATAATAATAGACATTGTACATTGACTACATGTGCTAGAGAAAAGAATGAAAAAATTAGTAGTCCCTTCCCCATATCTATTTAACTCTCTCGGTTTGCTAATAATTTTTTCATTCTTTTCTCTAGCACAATCTCATCCTGATGATGGATCATTGAGTATGATCCAAAATGTTGATGCTCAAAAAGTTTACTCAGTGAAATCCAGAAATCTATGCACTTAAATAATAATTTTATTTTATTGACTACAATGGGGTAAAGTCCAATGTGGTCGGGTATGAGAAAATTTAGGTGTCTATAGTTTGTGTAGCCATAATAATTCTAATATTTGATGTGTATCATTAAAAAATCTATATATATATATATTTCAGAATTTCACTTTTTGTAGAGATTCATCAGTCATCTACATTGCTAATAGTTCAAACATCATTGGAGTCACAAATCATACTAGGCTTAGTCTCAACAATCCAAAGTTTTCTATATTGAAGTGAAGTTGAACTAAACATATGTATGCTCCATGGTTGGGATAAATCAAAAAATAGTTAAATATTATCCATGGCCACATGGTTGACCCTAGTAATTTTAAATCTTGTATTCCTATTGAAATAGTATGAGGGAGCATACTAAAGCCGCTGATCAAAAGTTGGGCTTATATTGCGTGGTTTTTTAGTTGTTAACCTTAGGCTTATGGAGTTGATGAGACATTCTATTTGTGGGTAAATTGAGATTTATGCATAGATTTTGTCTCCTGTGGGCATGTTACATATAGAATCTATTCTCGAAAAAAGTATGCGGCCTCGTCTTGTTTGTGAGATTGGATTGATTGTTCGTGGGTGGAGAGACTTTGATCCGGCTTTATGTGTATCTATTGGTCCTTGAGATGGAGCTATATGATTTGACAGTGTCACGTATGGTTGCTTTGAGAAGGGTGTGATACCACCACCTATCTGGCTTGTGAAGTGGTCCACGGAGCTGCATCCTTACTCACCCGGTCTATGTACATTACTTTTTCCAAGAGTTTGGCTGCCTATCCTAGATCTTCCCATATTAAAGAAGATTCTTGGATTGATTTGGTCTAGTCTCAAGGTGATCTTTTCATTCTTGTATAACCAAGTTCGTGCAATGTGATGACCCGCCTTATAAAAGATAATCAGCAATGCAATGAAATGGCCGACTTCTTTACTTTTGGCATTCGTATTGTTGTTTAAAATTGTTATATCTAAGTGGCCGACATTATCCACATTATTACATTTGGCCGACCACACTTAGACAAAGACATATATATCCACGATAATTGCCTAAGATGTGAGTGACGTTATTAAGAGGGAATATAACAGTGATTATATTCCATAACAATGATATCATATTGTGCAGTGATTAATATCATCAAAGTCAGCAATAAAGAAGTAATTAAAGGCAGCAAATATGATTAATAGAATAGTAGTGATTCATTTACAAAGAAAGCAACTATATGTATTAAGGACGAATAACTAATAAAGGCAACAATTAAATTTATGAAAAGGCAGTGATTAATATATAAGAGAGCAGCAATCAGTATTGTATAAGGCAGCGATTCATTGTTTAAAGGAAGCACTAGCAATGGAAGGTTGTGGATTAGTTAATTAAAAAACAATAATTAATGTATGAATAGTTATGACTCTTTCAAAGGATAGCAACCATGAAAGGGTGTGTCTCTTGTTAAATGAATGGTTGTGACTCTCCCCACCACGGAAGATATAAAAGGGGAAATAAATGAGTGGGGAGAGGCATCAAGGAATGAAATGGATAAAGTCTGATCATCAAAGAGATCAGGAATAGAATCTGCATTCAGAAAAACAGCAGCTATTGATACAATAAGTGATTGTTATGCATTTGATTATATATGCATTTAATATATACAATACTTGATAGGCATATTAATATATGTATAACCACTTTCATAATGACTGTTATGCAATAAGGGGGATATGCTATGCCTAGTTTGGTAAATAAGGGAAATAGTGAATTTATTTATATTATTACAATTTACTTCTTTTTCTTTAAGCAATCATGTGTAAGGTTGGCAAGGAAACATGTTAGGGAAGGGCGGTATAGGAATTGTCTTGGTTGGATGTTCCTACAGGGATTGTCTTGGTTGGATGTTCCTGCCAATTGGATGTTCTCTCAACGTAAGTACACCACCCTAAGTTGGATGGGATTGTCTTGGTGGGATGTCCTTTCACTTGGGGCCAAGGGGGGTATGAGCATGCCCTTGGGCTTACTTGTGATGACAATATTAGATTTCTTGTGATGACAATATTAGATTTTATTGTTCCCTTCAGAAAGTGGAGTTTTAGGAGCACATTATTTTAAGGAGTTTGATCTATGATATCAAGGAGATTAGGTACCATTGTCTGTACAAAACTTCTTGCAGTTCCCTAACCAATTTTTTTCACTATCCTAATTAGAGACACTATCTTTTGTGAAAAACTCTGCATTAGCATGCAATTTTTTATCAAGTTATGGAATTTTTCTTGTAAACCCTATGTTGCATAATCATGGCAAATATACAAATATTGTTTTGACCAAAGCCCAAAATATGATATGAAAAACTTTAATGCCTACAAAATATACACCATTTCTGAGCATAGGAATTGTGATTAAATAAACCTAAAACTAGAAACCAAAACGATGCCAAATATTGCAGATTTTGATAACTATGATAAAGAAGCCTTGCTATTAAAATTGTCCATTTTTGATGATTTGATCCCAAAGGTGCAGAATATTGCTTTTGTAGGTGATCTTTGGGAAAGTCTAGAAACCAAATATCAAACTTTTGAAAAAGGTAGTCTTGTAATTGAAAAAATCGATTGTTTTCCACAAAGTTGGGTGACGATGGGTCACTATCAGATTGTCTACTAAGGATGAAAAATCTAAGGGATCAACTCTTTACTAGTAGTAAAACAATAGATGAAAATGATATAATTGCTTTGGTTATCAATAGCATGCCACCATCGTTTGATACTTTTATGGGTTCTTTGCATTTGTTGGCAAAAAAGTGCATTTATTGCATAGGATAAGGGTAAATTGAAGAAAATTTTGATTTTTGATTCACAACTCAAACACAGATTGAAGTGCTGTTATTGTAATAAGTTTGGGCATATTGTAATAGAATGCCAGAAACAACTATATGATCTATCCCATAAGAAGCCATGGGCTTAGGCTAATGTGGCAATTGAGGCGAAGCAAGACTTTGGTGAGGAAGAGTATGTTTTTATAGCATCTCCTTGAGATAACAGCGATGCAACTAGTTGTTGGTTCTTTGAATTTTGGTGCGTCTCGACATTTCACTTGCTGCAGAGATTGGTATGTCATGTTTACAATAGATTCTAGTTCTTCAAATTCTATTTCTTTGGGTGGTGATAAAACATGTAGTAAAATAGATAGGGGATGTACAAATTGTTCTCAATGATGTAATGAAATTCATGGTGAGGGGTGGTAGGTTTATTCCCCAAAGGAAGAAAAATCTATTGTCTATTAGTTAGCTAACAAAAAATTCTAATATTGATGTGATTTTTTTTGGAAATAAGTCTATTGTGATTGATGTGAAACATGATATACTGGTTTCCTTAGGCATTAAGCAAGGCGGGTTGTAAAGACCAGTTGATCATGTCATGTATAATGTGCATGCCTTAGTTGTGAAGGACAATAGTAGCATTTTATGGCATGAGAGATGTGGACATCTCAGTTTTCATTATTGAGCTAAACTGATTAGAATGGGTATGTGATGAATTACCATTTATATAGGAGAAGCAAGATATACGTGCATATAATTTGGTTGGTAAGTAGACATGAAAGTTGTTTTTAGCTAAAGGGGCATGGTATGCGAAGGGATATTTAGTTCTCATTCATGCTTATCTATGTGAGCCATCTTGTGAATCAGCAACAATCCTCAGTGTGAGGTACTTTCTTTTATTTGTTGATTTATCAAGGAAAATGTGTGTATGCTTCTAAAAAAAAGTTTGATTGCTTTAAACCTTTGTTAAGTTCAAAGCATTGGTAGAAAACTAAATAATTGGGAATGCCAAAACCTAAAGCCTTTCCTAGCTCGAATTGGATATAGTTGCATGGACATGGATACAATCATACATATATAGTTTTTTTTCAAGGCCCCTAATATGAATATGGTTGGATACGACATTAATTAAAAAACAGATATAATATTATAATTGTATAACACAATTCAAATTTCAATGCAATTTGAATTTGTCATGAATAATTTTAAAATAAATCAAAATCTAATAATTTACAGTGAACCATGGGGACGTGTCCCCGCCCCTAGGCCCTAGCGTTCTCGGAACGGGGATGTCTCGGAGATGTGGGGACGACGTTCCCACGTCTCCGGAGGAGCCACCGTTTTGCTCCCCCGCCGTTGGAGACGCAAAAATGCACCAGCATCTTCGAGATGCTGAGGGAGACGCCTGGGCGTCCCTTGAGCGTCTTTGAGACGTTGAGGGAGACACCTGGGTGTCCCTCGAGCGTCTCGGGGACGCCAAGGCGTCTCCTGTGGCGGACAGACATAAAGGCACGATTTAAAAAAAAAATAACACAATTTTATAATATATTTTTGGTTCTATTCGAACCCTAAGGGCATGTGGGGCCCATCTACACTCTTCTATGCTTTCAAAAGCCCCTCCTAACTTCATTTTTATTCACATTTGCATTTCTACTTGTCTGCTACAGCAAGAAGAAGAAGAGTGAAGAGCTGAGGAAAGAGTGATTGGAGTGATTGCAAGTGAAAGAGGAGTGTCAAGGAGCAAGAAGAAGAAGAGGAGGAAGATTCTTTAGCAAAGGCGGATATAAGAACTATGGCACAAGAGGATCCGATTTTGTGGTGGACTTGTCATGGACCGAAATCACTGACTACCACACTAGCCATTCGTTTGTTGTCTCAGGTTTCTAGTTCTTCAACTTCTAAGAGGAACCGGTCTACTTATAGCTTCATCCACTCTCTTAAGAGGAACAGACTTACCTCTAGGAGAGCAGAGAAGCTAGTGGCTGTACATAGTGCCTTGCGTATCACTGACCGCAGGACACGTGTGTACAAGGAGAGCCCAACAACATGATGGGATGTAGAGCCAGAGGAGCCATCACAGATTGATGAGGATGAGGATGCTTCAGATTTAGGGCTGGTTGGTGTTCCTTTGGCAGATCTTGACCTTGGGGAGTCCAGTGGTTCCAGTGATGAGGAGTTTCTCGACCTCCCTAGGGATGATTAGAGGCCTCCGCCTCCTTCACTACATTTTGGCATTTTGACTTTGTAGTTTGTACTTGTTTTGATATTCATATCATGCTACTCATTGTAATCATCTTTATGATCAGATATTTAAATTTTTGATATCATATATGATATAATAGAAATCTTCCATTTGCTGATTCGACAATTGTTACATTGTAGTATTGAGTATTCTAATTTCTAATTCGAAAATTTCAATGTTCAATGGTTCATTCACTTCATTGTTAATGTTCAATGTTCAATGTTCAAGTATATTGTTATACATCTTTTCATAACTAGCATTTTAAGTACCATATGTATAGTATATAGTATATACAGCCCCCGCCCCCTCCCCTGCCCCCCCGCCGCCGTCCCCCCGCCATCCCCAAATTGAGGCCCCTTTGTCCCCCCGTCCCCGACGTCGGTGTAACATAGATAATTTATGTAAATATTTATTATTATACAAGTCACAAAATTAAGCATAAAAAAAATTGATTTTTTTTTTTGCTAGTTAAACCGCTGCAGAGGGGCAGCACCCTATATTGATTATCAAAACAAAATACACGATTGCTGTTTGTGACAGTTATCCATTGTAGCCAATTTGAAAATGGCAAAGAGCTTCTTGACTACTGAAGCAACTAACTTTTTGCAGGTACCTAATTGCATAAACAAAGAACCTAAATACCTACAGACTATACTAGTAAACACCGGGGACTGACTAACAACAAGTAGCCCTTGTTACGGTTGGATAGAAACAGAGTAGTAGGCACCTTCAATCTTCCTCTAACTCCTTAGAAGCATCTTCCTCAGAATCTTCCGACGCCACCCATTTTTTGTAGGCTAGGTAGTTTGCGACCACTGGGCAATCGACTTTGCACTTCTGGTGTGCTGGTCCAAGAGCCTTTTCCTCTGGGTCTCTGTCATCCATTGGAATCCATTCTTCACCAGTGCCGAAGTCCCAGACGGTGTCATCCCTAGATGGAAGGACTGCGTCAAACCCTTCATTCTTTACATACCTCAGGGCCCAACCACGTGGTAAGTTGGTGGTAAGTTTCGTCGCCCTGAGAAGAAAGGTGATGCTCCGGTCACGCTCGTCCCACATTTTTTCGAAACCTGTTGGGTTGACAGTCTTGATCAATGGGAATTTCATCACCTCTCGTCCCCGAATGCTCAGCATGTTGTAATGCTAGGGCATAGGGATGAGATTGTTTTCATCAACATTGTCGAGGGCCCCATCGATGTCACCCAGCCAAGCGTGGACAAACACCATCTGGGTTAGTTTCTTCGCTAAAGATTTCGGGACTCCCATGTGAAGGCTGATCGCAAGAAACATGGCTGGGATTTCCGCGTTTGTCCTGAACCTGTGGTATGCTTTGAGGAATTCAGGGCCCAACACCTTCTTAGTTGCCCAGAGCACAACCGGATGAGAGCAGGACATTGTCCCACTGAGTCTTTTGTCCATTAATTCCCCTCAGAAAGCCTATTGCTGCTTATCGGTATCCAGAGCTAGCGGCGTCTCCATTTCTTACCAGAGAATTTCTTGACTCCACTAGCGGAACCGAGCTTGCTTTTATGAGAATGCTTAACTCCAGGTGGTATATTCAACGACGAACGATCATAAATCTTCATGATTTTTTTTTAACTTGAACACACGTCAGAAGACTTGTGTGAGCTTGCTGGCATAACGCTAGGGTACAAGTCATGGTTTAAAGTTTAGGCAAGTTTTAGATCCGCACAATCTGTCTGAAGCCTTGGGACTTGCTCGGGAAGCCTACACTACGCCTGCCACTGATGGATTTGTCACATCTGAAAGGACTCGTTGCTCGTCCTTACGCCTACGTGTGATTTTGGTTATCTTCCTTTGGATTTTGTGGCGCTGAGCACTTTCCCGGCACCACGACTTGGTGGAGCCTACGTGGTGGACTCGGATGCCAATTTTGCCAACTCATCTGCCATGCTGTTCCCTTCTCTGTAGACATGGCTGATTTTGAAGGCCTCGAATTTGACGGTTAATTCTTTGATGTGTTGAAGGAGGTGATTTAATTTCCAGTTTGGCGTGGTGCCACGACTGATTGCCTTGATTGTTATTAGTGAATCCCCTTCCAAATGTACTTTTCGCACCCCCAAATCGATTCCCAGTTGAAGACCTTGAGATGGTGCCCTGAACTCAGCTTCATTATTGCTGCAGAAGCCTAGTTGAATGGATAGTTCTGCTAGACGATTGCCTTGGGAATCCCTTGCAACACAACCCGCACCTCTTGGGCCTGGGTTACCACGAGCTGCCCCATCGAAATTTATTTTGATCCAGCCTGGCTCTGGTGCTTGCCAAGTTACTTCTGCCCTCTTGATTTTTGTTGTCTTGGTAGGCTCGTTCCCGGACAAAAGTAGTGGTTTTAGGCCACTGAACTTTTTGATTAATCAGTCGTCCTAGTTTGTGAAGATTCTCTGGTTAGATATGTTGGACCGAGCATCTTCGTTTATTACTTCTACTATTGCCTTTTCAATTTTGTCCCAAAGCCTTTCTTTATTTAGTTCCTTATTTTGGAAGATTCTCCTGTTTCTCTCCTTCCAGATTTCCCAAATTACCAATGATGGGATGGCCTGACAGATTCCTCCAAACATTGTTTTGCTGATTTTTTGTGGCCACATTTTGAACCATGAGGATAGGTCTGCAAGAATGGGGGATTGAAAGGCAAGTTTGTTCTTTACTATGTTCCAGCATTCATACGACATCGGGCAATGCAGAAGGAGATGGTTTGTTGTTTCCTCACTGGCTTTGCATAAAATGCATCTGCCCGGGCCTTGGATGCCGAAGGTGGCTAGCCTGCCCGCTGCGAGGATTCTTCCTTGGACTGCCAACCAAGCAAAAACCCCTGCCTTGGGTAGGCGTTTACTGCCCCAGAACAATTTACAGGGCCATTCTTGGTTTTTTAATGCTAGCTCCTTCACCTTGTATGATCCAGTACGAGATCCACACCAATGGATCGTGTTTGGACCTCTAGAAGGGATGAAAAATCTGTCTTTAAGGATTTATAATAGGCTATCTTCTGAACTTGTGGGGCATTGAGGGTCTGAAATTCCTTCCAGCATCATGTGTTGGCACCTTGATTATAATTTTTTTTGCCAAAATCTGCCACTTTGTCCCCCCATAGTCTAATAGTTTCCTCCTTTATTGCCTCTAGACCGGGGGTGTTGCTTATGGGGGGGTTCTCACCCCAGGAGTCATTCCAGAAGGATGCACTTTCGCCATTTTTAATTTCCCAGGTCACATGTTGAGAGATTATGTCTCTGCTATCTAGGATGAAGTTCTAGATAGCTGATCCTCTTGGAGGGTTGGATGTAGTGAGAATTCTGGTCGGGGCATCTAAGTCTAGGTACTTTCTTCTAAGAATTTTGACCCATTTCTGATCCCCTTTAGCATGGATATCCCAAGCTAGTTTGGCTCCCATGGCCTGGTTCATTATTGTCAGCTGCCTTAGTCCTGCTCCCCCAACATCTTGGGGCCTACAGACCTTGTCCCAGGCCAATAGGGGGAATTTGTTGTGATCACCTGTCCCCGACCAGAGGAATCTCCTGAAGATCTGGTTGAGGTCATCTTCCACTGCTTTGGGTATCTTTAGGTAGGACATTGAGTATACTGGGATGGCTGAGAGAACTGTCTTGACCATTAGCAATCTTCCTGCCGAGAACAGCCATTTTCCTTTCCAGGTTCCCATTCTGGCTTTGCAGTTATTTACTAGGTTTTCCTAGTAGCAGTTTTTATTGACTCTTGCAAACAGTGGCATTCCCAAGAATCGCCCAGGGAAGGAGGCCACTTTTAGATTCAAGATTCTGGCTAAAATTCTTTGCATGCTTGGTTGAGTGTTCAGAAGGAAGATCTCTAATTTTCCCAAATTGATGCTTTGTCCTGAAGCCCTACAGTATTCATCTAAGAAGATTTTGATAGTCCTTGCCTCTCTTCTGCTTGCCTCCCCCATTAAGATTGTGTCGTCTGCAAATTGGAGATGAGATACTGGCTCCAAACCATTTGCTACTTGGATGCCTTTCCACTTGTCTTCCCTGACTAGATTTTGAATTCCCCTTCCCAAAACTTCTGCCATTATTATAAATAGGAAAGGGGAGAGGGGATCGCCTTGCCTCAATCCTCTTGAGGAAGAGAAAAATCCATGGGTTGAGCCATTCACCAAAACTGAGAATTTAGCTGTGGAGATACAGCTTTTGACCCAATTGATCCAGTTTGATCCAAACCCGAATTTCTTAAGGACTTCTAGTAAAAATTGTCTGTCGACCATGTCATACGCTTTAAGAATATCCAGTTTCAATATCATGTAGGCCTTTCTGGTTTTCCTTGCAGAGTGGATGGTTTCATGGGTTGTGATTATTCCTTCCACAATTGACCTGCCTGGAGCGAAGCCACTTTGTTCTTCTAAAATTATTTTGTCCAGAACGACTTTGAGTTGGTTTGCAATTATTTTGGTGACCACTTTGTACATTGTATTGCAGAGGGCTATTGGTTTGAAATCGCTTATAGATTGTGGGTCCTTTTTTTTTGGAATTAGGGCTAGGAAGGTGTGGTTCATGGCTCCCAGCATTGTCATTTTTTTCCTTGATTCCTCTATTGCTGCTCCTAAATCCTCACCCACTATGTGCCAGAACTTCTGGAAGAAGCCAACTAGGAAACCATCCGGACTTGGGGCTTTGTCCGGGTTCATCTGAAAGATTGTTTTGTTGACTTCTTCTAAGGGGATCTTTTGGAATAGAAGACAATTTTGATCATCATTGATTAGAGATGGTATAGACCTCAGTAGCTTATCTCTAATAGCCCTTTTTTCAAGGTAGTCTTTATTTAGCAGTTCTGCAAAGAAGTTGGTCGCTTCCTTATTAACTTATGCAGTGGATTGAGCCACTTCGCCATTTGCCTTTTTAATTTCTGAAATTTTGTTTCTATTTCTGTTTGCAATAGCTGATTTGTGGAAGAATTTGGTATTCCTGTCTCCTTTCAGCCAAGATTCCCTTGATTTTTGTCGCCAGTAGCATTCTTTTTTTTTTCATAGTTTTGAAAGTTCCTCCTTCAGGGATTTTTCATTTTCAAAGTCCTCAGCATCCATTCCATTTTCTATGACATGTTCATTCAGCGTTCTGATTTCCTGCTCCATTCTTACCTTCTCCTGAAATATATTTTTGAAGTGAGAAGTGTTCCATTCTTTGAGTTTAGTTTTGATGTGGGCTAATTTTTTATTGATTTTGAAAAGGTTGGTGCTGTCTCCAAATCTGGTTTCATTCCACCACTGTTCAATTAGTTTTGGAAGCTGCTCATCTCTTAGCCACATATTTTCAACTTTGAAGGGGCTCCCCAAGGGTGGTTCGTCATGACCAAGGGAAAGAGCGATGGGGGAGTGGTCTGAGCCTGTCAACGACAAGATTTGGGCTTCTAGAATGGTTGCCAAGTCACCCCAATCTCCCCATAGGAGGAATCTGTCAAGCCTTTCTGCAATGTTGGTAAATCCTTTCCTTCTATTGGACCATGTGAATGTTCCATTTTTGGTGATCATATCTTTTAAGTGGTTGGAGTCTATGAACTCCTGAAAATCTTTCTGGATGGCTGTTATTCTCCCCAAGCCACCCTGTTTCTCCACATTGCTCAAGGTTGCATTGAAGTCTCTAGTTAGAATTCCTAATTCTCCATTTCTATTTTCCAGTTCGCTTGCTATTTTGTCCCGAACTTTTTTCTTTGCTGCTGTGGGGATTGGTCCATATATGTTGACACAAAAGAAAAGGGTGTTTTTCTTTAGTTCTTTAAACTTGAAAAGTTGCCAGTTACTTTCCTCTTTCTCCACTGAACCTTCTATTGACAGGGGGTTCCAAAGGATTCCAAGTCCACCTGAGGCACCTATCGCTTCCTTGAAATGACCTTTCCATTGTCTCCAGAAGTCCAGTCTCTTTTGACTTTCTTCTTTGCTCCATTTTGTTTCCTGAATGAGCACAATGTCCGCTTTTGACTGGTCTATTTGGCGCTTGACCATGCGCCATTTGTCAGGGGCATTAATGCCCCTGACATTCCATGAAATAATCCTCATTTTGCTCTGGGAAAGATGTTTTCCTTCCCAACTAGAATTTTCTGTTGTCCTGAGGCATTACCTGCTATTAACAGCTTGGCTTTGTTTGACATCCTGCCTCTATTGGATTTCTTCTTAAAGTTTGGAGCTTTTATCCGGGATTCTGATTGTTCTAATTGCCTTATTTCTAATAATTCCCCTGCCTCCGATTCTTCCCATGGATCCAATTCTTCCTCTGAGTGAAGGTAGCTACCCTCATCTTCTGAATGAGCATTTACCCCTTCAGTGTCTTGAGGAGATAAGATAAGTGAGTTTGGGGTGGTTTGTTCCGGCTCTTTTTCTGTCTCTTGAGGTGATTGGGGATTAGGTTCTTGTGACCTTGTTTCTTTGGTCAATATACCTAGTTGGATTTTTATGTCTTTTTGAAGATCTTGGGCCCCTTCCATTAGGGCATTGAGAGCTAGCTCTGTATTACTGGGTTTCTCAACCAGGGGCTCCTTGACTGGTGTTTCCAGATCATGGGGAATCGACCTTATTTCACCTGGTGGTTGAAGCTCTGAGCTCAAGATGGCTTTTTTAGGGAAAGCTTCTATTGAAGAGGAGCTTGGGACATGGGAGTTTAGATTTGTGTTTGTGCTTCTTTTTTCTACAGTATAGAACTTTCCACCATTTGAGGAGCCCTTCGAGCAGGATTCTTTAAAGAGGCATTTTCTGTGCTTATATCTTGCCCATATTTCAATTTCCTGTTGCCAGCTTCCGTATTTCCAAATTTTTGTAGATCCCAACCCCTTCATCTATTTCCACCAGAATGCCTGCTATGGCTCCTTCTACTCCATTAATGAATTCCTCATTTACACCTAGGCACACCCCTAGGGCATCAACAATACGAATTAGGGCATCTAAATTCCAGAATTCTGAAGGTAGGTCAATTAGCTTGAGCCAAACAGGAATTTGATTTATTTTATAGTTCCAGGGATCGAAATCAGCCTTCCAGTTCAGACAATGGAACCTATGGCCATTCATGAACAAGGGTTTTCCATTAACTATTTCAAATTTTAAGTTTTGATCACTAAATTCTATGAGGAAAAAAGAGTTTGGAAGTTGGCTTATGCTTACCTGGTTTTTAAATTTGTTTTTCCACCAACCTTTGATCTCCTCACTAGGGCATCCATGACTCGTCCATTTGGAAAACATCGCTAACTCCATTAGGCGATCTACTCTTCGCTCAATTGTATCCGAAGGCAATTGGAAGAGTTTGCTTCCCCGGGGGCGTAGCCCGTGGTTTAAATTTGGTTTATTTTGCATGATCCTCCTGTTGGCTTTCCGGGTGGTAGATCACTGTCTCTCTGATTTAGCCCACTTCGATGATCCCCAGACTATTGATGCGTTTTTCCATTGTTAGGGTTTCCCGGGTTTTTGTTTCTCCAAATTTTGTTGGTTCGCCCCAGGATGAAATTGCCTTTGCTGCGCCAATTTAGATCCGAGGGTTTTTCCTGACGACCATTTTCCTGGAGCCACCCACGCCTTTGAACCTCTGAGGATTTCTCTTGCTTGTTGTTTTGGTGCGAAATCCGATTGTGGTTGTCGGACATAATTCTTCTCTGGTTGTAGCCCGACGAGTTTCTCAGATGAAGATGGGTCGGGTTACACTTGTCTAGCCAGTCACCATTTTCAAATACCCACTGAGGGATGTGTCTTGCGATTTGGGGGAGAGCTTCGACCTTTGCCTTCTTCTCATTATCTTCCTCCAGAACCAAGTCGCCCCAAGTTTTCCTTGTGCTTGTTGCGGAATTTCGCTCTTGCACTTTTTTGCCCGCGAGCTCCATTTTCCTCCTCTGTTTTTTTATGCATAAAATCAAATTTTAAATTTTAATCTAAATTAAAATATTTAAAAAGAGTGAACCATGTGCATGCAAATTTGAAAATTATATATATTTTTAACTTATTCAAATTTAAATGATAGATATACATAAAATTAATATAATTTTTTTCACTTTGATAAATAACAAATGTATTGAATTTCTTACTAATAAATATGAAACTTAATAAAAATAAATAATAAATATATGTAAAAGACAAAATTAACAATAAATAATATAGTATAATATAAATCATATATATTTAACAAATATGAAATATATCATATACCTCCCTTGTTCACGTGGCTCTTGGTGTTAAAACAATTCAAGCGAGCAGATCAAAAATCAAGTGGATACTACCCCCTTGGGGTTTTGTGAAATTGTACTTTGCATAAGGCGCAAGGTTTGTCTTTCGTGATTCAGAGGGCAAGGTACTGGTGGGTGCCTCAAGGAAGTTAAATCTGGGCACTAATAATGAAGATGAATCCTAGGCTCCGGATTTGGGAACTCATAATGGTTTGTCACAGATTATAATAGAAGGGGATTCAATGATATTCATCAATGCAATTCAAAGGTGATTGACTCTCAATTGAAGATTGGACAACATTTATAAGAAGCTCAGGGATTGGTTGATTCCTCATTCAATTTTGAATGCCAACATTGCTATAGGGAGGCAAATATGGTCACTGAGTCTTTGGCCAACCTCACGATTGACAAGTCCAAACGGGCCATTATTTCCAAGTATTTTGGAGAGTGGCATGATGAAAAATTAAACACGCTTTGGGAAGGTGCTAGGATGGTATTGTTTTCTTCCCCATTTGAAACATTGTAATCCCAATCACAGTGCCCAAAACTCATAGGGGATCAAATCTTTAATGAGTCCCAACACATGGCATACAATGTCATTTTTTTCACTCTATTGGGTTGCAATTTATCTCACATGATTTTGTATGAGGTGTAATCCAAGGGCAATCCTTTGAATTGATGACCAAAGGATATTTGGCTCGTTTCTTCAAGTTGGCTTCAAGATGGTTTGGTTGTGGTTGGTTCTATTTCTTGATAGTTTGGGCTGGTGAGTTATTCATCCTTTTGTTGCAGGCTCTGTCTTTGTGTTTCTGGACACATGGCTATTTTCCCAGCTCTGTATTTTCCTACCCTTCCCTTGTTTCTAGCCTCCTACTTATGGGCAATAGAGGGTGTGAAGTTGCACACTGAAAAAAAGGAGATGGCCATTTTGGTTACATTCCAAATTTTGGGTCGGAAAAGTCTTTAATCCCAGTTCAGAGGGTGTTGTGGAGGCTATATCAGTGGTACTAGAAGAAGATTTCATGAATGGTAATGACCTGGATTGGGTTAATCCTAATATTGCCACTGAATTTGTTTTCAAGCTTTAGTTCTTTTAAAGGAATTGTGATGCTGTTCGCTCCTTAGCCTTGTTCCATGTCAAACCTAGGTATAGACTTGGCTTTCAGGAAGGTTTAGAGGCAGTTGAGCTTAAATCCATGGGGACTAGCCACAAAGGGTGTGTGGCTGTGGAAGTCCATAAGGAGTTGAAACAACAATCTTTGTGCTGACCAGTGAAGTGGAGAAGGTTGAATTATATTTTGCTTATGGCACTATTGTGTTCAAAATGGGGCTATGTTTTGTAAATATCAGGGCTTTGCTACAAAAATTGGTTGCAGAAAGGTGTCCAGACAACATGGAGGCAGTGATGAAGGCTATAAAAGGTCTAATTAGGGCTGCGAATCTGAAGCCTTTGCTTATTAGATACAGAAACAAATAGTTCTACAGTTCCTTTTGCTGCTATGGCTACTGGCTCCTCTGCAGGGTGGTGTGTTCCCAATGGTCTGCTTGGGCTGATGACAATTGTAAGGGTGGTTTCTTCTGTTTTGTTGGTGCTTTGCAATCGCAGTTAGGATGGTGGTCTTCAGCATTTTTTCTTAATACAATGGGCTATTTTGTCTGGAGTTTTGTTGAGTCTGAGCTTATCTATTACCTTTGACAAATATGGTAGCATGTCATTTCTCCTGGCTTGTGTGCCGATTTTTATAGTTTGGCCTGTGAGTCAGGAAGTTGTTAATGACTTTGAATTGTATGGTTAGTAATAAATATAGATCTCCAGATCTGTGTTCTGATTTTGGTGGTTTGGAGTCTGGACAGTGTGCCATGGTTTAAATTTGAAATATAGAGTTGATTTTTAGCTCTAGAGTTTTAATTATTATAATATAAAACAGGAGTGGGTCTCCCCACACTTCATCCATGAAAATATTATCATAAACCTAATAACTGAAATTTTAATTTTAATAAAAAATTATTATAAGATTAATAATAAATAATATTGAAATTAATAAAATTTTAACAAATTTAACTTAAAAAGTAAAACTTATCTTAAATAATACTAAACCTAATAAATAAAATAAATTTTTAAAAATAAACCTAACTATTTTTAAAACAAAAAACACCCCAAAAAAGAAGAGAATATTAAACCCAACCTTAAAATTCAATGTCAATTTTAAATCTAGAAAATGAGCAACAACACTGAGGAGATTCATGCAGGGAGGTTTGGGAGAAATGCAGAGGCATAACAAGCACTCAACACAGAAGAATGGTAATTTTTTTTTTCACATAAGTATGTGATCTACAATAAATGAAAAGTGAAAACACAAAGAGAAAATAAAATTTGAAAGGTTTAAACCATGGCAGGACTCTGCTTCACCACTGAAATCTCTACAAATGCATCTATTTTGCCTCTAAAATCTCTATTATTGTTTTTCCGTGCTACAACTTGAAATTCATGTCCAACCACTATATTTAATAATATATTTTTTTTCCTTTAAAGTTTAAACATTTTATGGTCAATATTTTTTAGATATAGCACAGATGACAAAGCTGTTGTATCTGTGCATATCCAGCATGGCCAAAAATTGGATGGTTTTTGCCTTCTGGGTACAATTGGATATGGTGCCCAAGTTGTATTGCAAAAAGTCGGGTTTTTTAAAACATTTTATGGTCAATATTTTTCAGAGATAGCATGGATGACAAGGGCATTGTATCCATGTGAGTCCAGCATAGCCAAAAATTGGATGGTTTTTTGGGTATGATTGGATATGGTACCTGTGATGTATTGTATCTACTATCTATACACATATTTAGTATAGTGGTATCTGTGCCAAGGGTTTTACTGAGACATATCTTGCAACTCTGGTGGGCACTCTGACTAAGCCCAAGACATAGTTCAGAGGTATCCACAGTGCTTGGGACAAACCGTAAAAAATACAGGTAGACAAAAACAATGCATTTTAAAAGCCAAAAGTGATTTATTTAGCATGCTCAACTTTGTTATTTTCTTTCCAATTTTGACCTTCGCCTCCTTCAATTTGTTCTTTGTTAACAAAGACTCTATTTTATTGTCTAAAAACCAAAAAACAATTGCTTGGGAAATTCTTATTCTGGTTGTTTATTACTTTTTAATTGTCCAGATGGGTACTTTGAGCCCCACTTCTTGTTTATTGTGTCATAGTCAGTGCTTAAAATTATTTGTGAGGTTTTGAATTTTCATGTCAGAGAGATACTGATATAAATTTATAATATACTTTATAATATATTTACTTTTTTAGTTTATACATTTTTAATATGATATATTTATCTATTCATTAATTTATTATATAATATATATTAATTTACTCCACTTCATGTTCATAATTGTAAGGGTGAGAATTGTGTACCCTGCATTTTTCCCATTCATTTTGGGCTCACTTTGACCTGATTTCCCTTTGTGCATAGAATGGCATACAAGTGGCACAATTCTGCGTAAAAGTTGGCAAATTGCCTGAGCATTGACTTATTTTGAACTCACATCTCAAGAGTTCAGACCTTATCTGCAATCTATCATTTCCGCAGTGCAAAATTGAACTTGCTGTGAAATCCAACACTACATTTTCAAATTCAAATTTTAAAAATCAGGCCCATGCTGCCTCCTCCCAACTAGTTGCTGGCCCCTAACTTGAGTATGGAATATTTCAAATTGCATGCTATGGAGTTGTATAAATGGAAAAGTCCTAATTTTAAAAAGTAAAGTCACTATACATAAATGTCAAAGGACAATTTAATTAAATTGCAAATCTAACCTAGGATATAGATCTGAGACTAAAATTGATAAATAAATGGTAAAATAAATGCATGGAATTTAAATAAACAAGACAATGGTACTTAGCTCTAATTCTGATGCTAGTTTGACTGTAATAGATGTTTGAGAATAATTTGTCAAAGTGTTAGGACCTTGGAACCTGTCAGATAACTTCTCCTGAACTGAAAAATTGACTATTCAAAGTCTGAGTTGATTTTACTCTGGTAAAATTGATTTGAAGTACTATGTGATCCTTGTTATTGTTTTGTTTTGATGTCTAAACCTACAATAAGTAGACTGGCAGTGTTGACAAACACCTTTGAAGAGATTTTTAAGCAATGTTATTCTCCTTTGGTCAAACCTCTTTAACAGCTTTGGAACAACAATTGAAGACATACCAAGCCATCATGCAATATGCCTGGTCATGTATTATTGCAAAATGTCTGATGCTAAGTGCTGATGGAATATTTTCGAATGACTTATCTTGATGTGTGCAAGAGTGACTAATGATTCTTAGTCAGGTATTAATGGTAGTAGTGGCATTTTTCTTGCATTTCCACATGCCCTGACCATTCCCTTTGTCACCACCATGCTGTTATCGTTTACCCTGCTGTTTTTGAGTTAGGAAGTGCTCCTCTTCTTATCCAACTCAATGTAATGTGCTGGTGCAGATGCTCAATCAATGCCTTGGTGTCTGGCCATCAATACAGGCCTCTTTAGGTGTCCAAACAGCCCACCTTTATATTTTGTGAACACCTCATGGTCCATGTGTTCCTTTTCCAATTGAACTGTCTTCTTCCTAAATTCACCTGTATATTCTTGCACATTTTAACCTTGTCTTTATCTAAAGCAATGTCATTGCATCACCCTTTCTTCATAGCAAATAAGGTAAAATTGCTTCTTGAGCAGCTCCCTGAAATCCTTCCACTTGCAGATTGGTGACACATTATGAACTTTCAAGGAATGGGAACAGCTTTCAAACCAAGTGAGAGCATGACAAAAACACCACATAGGTGAGCAAAGGGAAGAAGTTAGATAACAGCTCCAATATTGATGAGAGGTTGCCACATGCCATAGTTTGTAAGGATGTGTGCATAGTGAGCAATGGGTTTCATGATGAAGAAAAACCAAAACTCATCCAGATCAAAATCCAAGCGGAAGGGAAAAAGTAGATGTTTTTTTTGATAAATGCTCTCAAGAAAATGTGATTTCTCAAAAGCTGCTTGGTGAACTTGGTTTTGAAGATTGGAGACCATTGACATCCATATTCTTTGGGATGGTTGAAGCAAGGTGTGGATATATTGGCGACTAAGCAATGCAAACCACAATTTGGACTCAACTCAGAATTAAGAGATGGGGTGGTTGTAGATGTGAAGCCATTGTATATTTGCAGTGTCATCTTTGGAAATCTTTATCTATACATTCAGGATGCCGTTTACTTTTGGAGGAAGAACCAATATAGTCTTCATTTAAATTGCAAGGACTAATCTTAATTTGTACAGGTCCAAAATATCTATGGTAAGTGCTTCACAAACCAAGAGCCTAATAAATGGCCAGTTTGTTTTGTTGTACTTGTGGGAAGAGCCAAGAGACATACAAATAAGAAAAAGAAAGATCTAGGTCAGCTTGTTCAACAATTTTTCAAGTTGTTCTTTGAGCCCAAGGGGTTGCCCCCAAAAAGAGTTGTTGAGCATGAAATTCAATTGCTACCTGATTGCTCTCTTCCAAACATAAGGATGTACTAGCAAAGCCTTTTAGAGGCCAATGAAGTGAAGATGCACTGAAAACTCTCATTGAGTAGGGAGTTATAAGACCTAGTACATCGCCTTGCAGTTATCTCATAGCAGTGATACCTAAGAAGGACTAAACTTGGTGTATGTGTTTAGTTTTGGATTATAGAGCTTTGAACAAGATCACTATCAAGAATAGGTACCCTCTACCACATATTGATGATCTTTTCAATCAACTACAACATGCTAAGTCTTTTACTAAACTTGATCTCAAATTTGGTTATCAACAAGGTAGAAGGAAGAAGATATTTGGAAAACAATATTCAAGACTATGCAAGGCCTATGAGTGGCATGTTTTACCATTTGGGTAATTCGACACTTTAGCTATCTTCATGAGATTGATAAATGAGGTACTTAGAATACTCATAAACTCTACTATAATAGTTTTTTTGGGTGAGATATCTTTGTTTCTAATAGGACATATGGGGAGAACATATCTCATTTTAAGCAAGTTTTACAAGTTTTGAGGGAGGATGAGTTGTTGAATGGAAAGAAATGTGAGCTTGTGAAGACATCATTTGTCTGCCTCGGGCAGGTGGTGGGTAATGGAGAGATTAAGATTCATCCTGCAAAAGTGAGAGCATTGTGAGTTGGCCAAAGCTTATATTAATCAACAAAAAATGAAGTTTTGTTGGGGCTGTCTAGTATCTAAGAAAATTTGTCAAAGCTCTCTCCTATATTGCTGCTCCACTGCATGCTATAACAGGCGATGAAAACTGTTTTTATTGTGGTAACAAATAGCAAAGAGCATTTGAGGAACTTAACAGGAAATAGATCATGCATCGGTTCTTGTCTTTCCTAATCTCCAACACCATTTGAAGCAGAAATGGATGCCAATGATTATGCAGTGGAGGCTGTTTTGTTGCAAGGAGGAAGGCCTATATGTTATCATTTAAAGCTTTGCAGAGGGGCAGTTCTAAACTATAGCACGTATGATAAAGAGTTGTATGCTCTAGTCCAATTTGTTGGGCAAAAAAGCAGTTGTTTATATGGATCATCAACATCTTCAGTATTTGCATCCCGAGTCTAAACTCAGCAAGCAATGCACTACAAGTGGATGGAGTTTTCTTCAACAGTTCCACTTGGTGATCAAGTACGAGCAAGGTGGCTGATATGTTGTCTAGGTTGCCTCTTCTTTCTATGGTGAGTGCTCTCTCTCAATTGGAGCCTTTTGCCACAGATGTATATGCTGAAGATTACGAGAACACCAAAGATTTCAGTGACATATACAAGTAAGCAAAGAGAGAAAGTGGCAAATTTTGAGCCAAATTTGGACTTTTTTCTCCAAGGATTTATAGACAAATCAGCAAAGCTGTATGTTCCAAAAAAAAGAAGCTTGCTGTTCATGTGCGAAACTCATACCTCAAGAGCTTGAAGTCATTTTGGTGTAAGTATGGCAATGACAAATTTTCATAGGTATGTGAATTGGCTGTATATGCAAGTGAATGTTTTGAGATTCATTTGGTGTTGCAAATTGTGGTAAATGAGCAAGCCAAGTAGTTGTAAGTTAGGATTGTACCAACCACTATTTCCAAGGCCACGGAAAAGCATCTCCATGGATTTTGTAGGAGGTTTAATCCATATCGAAGAAGGGGCATGATTACTTATTCATAGGGGTGGATTGATTCGGCAAGATGCACATGCTGATTCCATGCAAAAAGAAGATTAAGGGCAGTGAAGCAGCTGTGTTCTTTTTTCATTTGTGGGTTCATTTTGATTTTTCAGAGAGTGTCATATCAGATATAGATCTAGGTTCTTGGGGCAGTTTTGATGAATGCATTGGGAGAAAATGGATAATCTCTTGAACTGTTCTACCATTTTTTATCCTCAAATTGATGGGCAAACAGAAGTAGTGAATCACACCTTGGTGCAACTCTTGAGGGGTATGAAGTATCCTAAATTATGAAATGAAAATCCAGTGTATATAATAGGGCAGTTCATGCATCCACCAAATTGTCTATCTTTTGAGGCATGTTTTGGTTATTTGCTTCCTAGTCCTTTTGATGTTGTCTTGAGACAGTCAAGAGAAGGGCTAGAAAATGTGGATTCAGGGTCCACAAGGCTGAATGGTTCATTGACAAGGTTTGGTAAATTCATCTCCAAGTGTAGGAGAAGTTGGAGTCTCAAGCTAAGTACAAGCGGTGACATGGCCAGCATAGGGTGGTATAAGTTTAAAGTGGGAGATCACACTTGGGTGTAAGCCAATATGGTATGATTTGTTTCAGATTTTGGAACAAGTGGGAGATGCCTTAGGTTGGATTTGCCTCCCTGCACGAAGATGTACTCAGTCATAAATATTGACAAGCTCCATTTGTTCGAGCCTTCTATGCTTGATGAGGAAGAGGACCCGTTGTTACCTTCCATTAATGATTTAGCTTTAAGTAGCCAAGAGGAGCTGGAGGGTGATGTGGTGCTGGACAAAAGAGGAGGAAGTGAGACATGGTTAGTAGGGTTGAAGGGGCAACTATTGAACAAGGCTAAGTGGTATCCCAAAGAATATGTGGAGAAGAGATTTCCTCACTTGTTGAGTCCCTAAGCTTTTGTGGACCAAAACCCCCCTTATTTGGGAGGTGTAATCTGAAAAATGAATCATAGTTGCATGGCCTTATGGTCAGATGTCTTTTCTACTAGAAAAGTTTTCTGAGTACTATGGTTGCATTAGCATATGTTTCCTCCATTTGGTTGCTTGAAACCAAGTTGTTTGATCTCATGTCAAATTTAGTGTTGGGGTGATTTGAAACATCTCAAGGGGGTTAGCAAGTGGGGGTCAAACAATGATTTTTAGAAAAAAAATCATGGTGACAAGAAAACTGTTATTTTTTGTCATTTTTGTTTTCAACAATTTGGAATCTTGGATAATAGAGGTGTGAATTGATTGTCAAGTGAGTGGAAGGATTTATTGACTATTGGTTAAAAGCAATTAATTTTTTAAAAATGGCTGCCCCTTGACCTTATTGGGGGATGCCATCCCCAAATCCTCTCTATTTTGAAAAGCAGAAAGTAAAAGTTGTTTTGAGTTGCATCAGATGGAAAAACAGAGTTTTTTCTCCTTTTATCTGGATTGAAATAACAAAAACAGCGTTGCCTCCCTCTATTTTCATGAATTTTTCAGTGTCTTTAGTTTTCTGATTAAATGCCAAGAAATTGAATTCCATTTACAGTTTTTGTTTCCTGAGTCAACCCTGATTCCCCGTAGTGCTCCTATTATCAAAATAGACTCGTGTTCTCTAAATTCATTCTTTCTGCTTCTCATGCATTATTTAAGTTTATATTGTGTATCTATGTAATTTATTTTATTTGCTGAGTTTTCACCAAGTTCAACTCTTGAGTTAAACTTTTGGGCTGCCACGTTTTAGCCGAGTTTGATATTTTGATTTTTTTATGGAATGATTGATGGTTGTAAATCTTTATATGGTCTGAATAATGGTGCTTAGATTTTAATGAAAGATGAAAATGATTTACTGTTTATTTATTATATAATGATGAACTATATCATGCCTTCACCCTTTGTTGGTGTTAACTTTGTCTGCTACTCTCTAACATGCATTTCATGAGTGGTTTGCAGTCTTAAAATAAATTATATCATATCATATGTTTTTTAATGTGAGACAAAGTTTTAAGCGTGAAACTCTTCTATAAAAAACATAAATTTCAAAAAATTCGAACCTTTATTTCTGATTTTTCTAATTCAATACTCAAAATCATTTTTTATATTTGTTTCGTTTATGACACTGCCTAGTAGATAATCAGTCAATTTTTTTTTTGATCATCTAAAGTTCTATCTTGACAAACTATCCTTTTATCTGCAGAGGAGTTCTAGGGCAGCCAAGGCTATTGGTTCCTGTGATCTTGGTCATGATGTATAATCGTTGGAATGGGTGAGTAAAATGTGCTAAATAAATGAACTATATTTTGGATGTAATTTTTGATTTTGTGCTTACTTTTCCCATGTTTTAATGGTTATTGTACACACTACTTATTAATGGAATTTTTGTTATTGCTGACAGGATCCTAGTACCGGACTATGGGTTTGCTCATTTGGATCTAATACCAATGCTAGTAGGATTTTTCACATATAAAATTGCTACCTTTGTACAAGTTGTTCAAGATGTTCTTCCTACAGTTGGAGGGAAAGTACAAAGTTGATCCCCATGTAGGATTTCTTCCTTCTATCGATTATTTTATTTATACCCATGATACCTTGGCTTAGCTCACATATCTATGGGAGTTCATCTAAACATAGGGATGAATATACTATCTGTGATTCAATTCTTAGTTGAATGTGTGAATTCAACACAATTTTCTTTGTGGAAACTATTTTGTGATATGTTTTCATTATTATATATGTTACCCATAAATTTGGGTTTGGTTCTACAATAACTATTCAACTTTCTACTTTGTCGTGAATCCAAACACCAAGGTAGATTATGGCCTCGATAGTGGATTGGGGAAGAAAACTATTACGGAAGTTGTTTACTATGGAACCCATTCAATAATGAGACTATGGGTGTACAAACTTATTTTTTTTAGCGATTTTCCACTAGCCAAGACCTTTGTGTATGTCTTGTTTTCGTATGCAATGCATGCTTACAAGTTTTTCTATAGGATGTCTTTTAGGATAAATATTTTATTTCGTAGGTTCAAGAATGCAAACTATTAGAGGGGATCATTAGCAAAGAGGGGATCATTAGCAATCCAAGCCTGCACATGGTTTGGTTTTTTCTTGCTGCCTCTTGATTATGATGAATAGGCATATGATTTGAAATATAGTTACAAAATTTGGACTTGATTTAGAATCAACAAATTGATTTTTGAGTTGGACTCAAACTTGGTCTTTGTCTCAATCTTAGTCTTAAACTCAATCAAGACTTGGCAAATTGAAAAAATATGAAGTATTGAGTGTAAGATGGGGAAATCAACCTAGCCTAGATAAAGTGACAACCAACATTTTAAACTATAAACCCAATCTAAAACAAGAGAATGGAAACAAAGAGAGAAATCAAAATGCAAGGAAATGAGACAAAACACTCCCCATTGAAGTTGATTCCTTCTCTTGTCTCTCCTTCTTCTTTTGCAAATATGACTTCAGATTTGTAGTCTAACTTATGCAAATACCTGCAAATTGTAAGCAAGAAAGTTGAAGATAATGATTGTGCATAGTAAAAATGGGAGAGAATGGCTTCTTTTATAGACAACCATTCGAACGGATGGATTTGATTAATCATCTAAAAAGATTTCAAGATCGACGGATGAAGATTGATGAGGGAGGTTATGAAACAGACAGTCAAGATCAATTGATTTTTAGTTCGATCAATGACTGCAATTAATCGAGACAAGATGGGATAAGATTGGAAGTGGAAGAGCAAGAGAAAATTAATTGAAAATTCAATTAGTTTGAAAAGGAATTTGCATTTTGAAATAATGGAAACATTATCTCATTGCAAAAGGAAAAGATGAGTTAACTTTTTAATTTAAATAGAAATTTAATTCAAAAAGTGAGAGAAAAGATGAATCATTAATTAAATAAAATTTAATTGATTTGTGATAGAAAAACTAACAATGAATAATTAAATAATTAATATAATTATTTAATTATAGTTGAAAGTGGATACAATTAAATAAATAAAGTTTATTTAATTATAGAGGAAAGACATTAGTGACGTAATTGAATAAATATAGTTTATTTTATTAATCAAGGAGGAATTAAGATAAAAATAAATAAATAAAATTATTAAAATTATTTAATTAATAGAAGACTTATGACTTTAGAAAATAATTAAATAATGAAAGTTATTTAATCATGAAGAGTGAAAGTGGAAATGATGGAGAAATTAGAAGTCGCAGGTCTAGGACAATTTTTAGTGTCTACATTGAGATTTCTTAGGATTTAAATTTTTATTGTGCACCTTTCAACAAATAAACATTAAAGACATAATAAACTAATCAAATATAAGTTACTTAATCACATACACAAGTATACATCAATTACATAACCAATTTTTTTTTGTTAAATGAAACAATATTTTTAAATCTATGTATACAAAACTCATGGATTAGGAAATCTATGGCATCAAAACAAATATCAAAATTAAAATTATAACTATGGCTTAGAGGAGCGTGTATCACTCATCCCACCATTCATAGTTGTATGGCAAGTGCTGCATGGTATTTAATATAGGTCCTTGATGATGATGTGGCTATGATATTTACCTATGTATTGGTGACACCAACGCCCAAGGGGTCTACTCATGCTCCTCCACTACCATTGCTACTATCTTTGCCTTTAGATTCATTTGATCAACCCATGGAAATTCATCCTCATTGAAGATAGGATCCTTAACTTTGGTGATCCAATTTGACTGTGGATCAACTTCCTCTAGAGTGATGTGAGATAAGTTAGTGCCCAACATTTGTTTGTGACATAATGAACATAAACAAAATCATTCAAAATTTGCATTGACAACTTCTTGTACCTCTAGGAGAGTATATGCTCAAATATACTCCAATTGCACACACATCCTAAAGTGTTGCATGGTTGGCTTGGAGACATGAATTGCAACTTAAAATATGCCCTTAATAGACTTTTATTTAGTTGTAATGTCATTTGAGTTGCCTTACACATGTCTTGCACAAAGAGGTCTCCTTGTGCAAGCCTATAGATCTCAATATTTGAAATTATTTTTGCTCCAAGACGAAGATTATGTACCATTTGTTTTATGACTATAGATCCCACTTAGAACCTCCTTAGGGGCCTTGAAATTTATTAGAATGTTGGATTTAAGAAATAGGCAATTGTATCTAAGGACTTGTGAAGTTGATGTTGTCGTTGTTGATCAATGATGTCTTATATGGGATGATATTTTTTCTCAACCCCACTATAAATGGATTTAATGATCAATGTCCTCATATATAGCCCCTTGCAGGATTTTTTCATTAGCAACTCAAAGAAGAATAGGTAAAGGCTTTGTGATATGTAATTTTTATTAAACACGAACATAAACAAGTATGCACAAAATAAACAAATAGAATGGAAATATGAACTTACATTTACAATCTTTCTTAGAAGCCAAAAATTGTGCTCATTGAAAACCAAATCAACTACATCAACCCTTGCATTGATATTAACATATTAAGATGTAGACCATTCCCTGCTAACAAACATGTACTTCAAACCAACTTTTGATTGAAACAAAGATTGCAACATGATAAAGTTTGTTGTAAAGCGGGTTATTTTAGGACGAGCCAAATTTGTGTATTTTCTCATTGGATTAAAGACCCACGCATGGTTGTATATGCACTAGCAAATATTTTTACCATAATCCACAAATTTTGATCCATGGGCTTTTCTAACATCCTCCAATACGAGGTCAAGACAATGAGTAGTACAAGGAGTCTAGAATAAAGATGGGTGCATATACATGAGAAGATTACTTGCAACAACTTATGTTGTTGCATTATTTGTAACTTTTTGCATGGAATTCTCCTCATCCCCCTTGGTTGAGATTTTTGTTAAAACCTCAAAAATAAATTCAACATTTTTTGTTTTTCTTGAAGCATTGAGGAATAGGAAAATTGTGCCCCTTGAGAAGGAAACAATGAAATTTGAAATGCTAATGTTTTTGATTAAAGGGTAAATATGTTTTAATGGGCTCTTAAAATTCAATTACAATAAGATGTCAATAGAAAACTAGCTAGCCACAAACATAACGACTAAAGATTAGGCTTGGAACCTTAACAAGGGGAAATCAATGACTACCAATAAAGTTGTTCAACATAATTGTATCCAAGCTACCATTGAAAAACAACCAACTCAACTTACACTATGCTTGACCCCTTCTTGGTAATCCTTACACCTTTCACCGAAGGATGTGATTTCAAAATAGATTTACGAAGACCTCTCTTCCTTCTTTGACGCCTCAACCATAATCACCTCACGTAATGAGGAAGTGTGTATCCAAACAAGTTGTATGCTGCATAGTATCCACAAATTGAGCAAGAACAATAATCCCCCCACATGGACTCGACAATGGGATAAAACATAGGAGAAGCTAGAATTGGTTTAGAAGGTGAAGTTCTAATATGGAGCGAGGAAACCACCTAAATCGCACTAGCCTTAAGGGAAGTCACTTCAAGAGAAGCCTCCACGATTGCATCATGATCCACCAATGGGGGGTAGGGCAAGGAGACTTATCCACCAAAGAGTCAAAAACATCCTCAATCAAATGATTAAGAAGGGCATTTTGCCACCAAGTAGCTGAGCTCGCAATCCTATCATGAGAGCGAGGATATTCAAAACTGAGATGTCCAATAGAAAACTAGAATATATAAATCTTAATCACTAAATCAATGGGTTTTAGGAAGTACAACCATCAAAGGAAGAAACAAGGAAATTCAACTATGTCCTATTGTTCTTATCTATGCAACCATCAATCATGATTGTGCAACCCTTCCTCCATATCTCACATTGCTCTTCAATTTGGCTTTCACATCAGTGACCTTTAGAGTCGAGATGGATCCCTTTATGCCCTCATCATTAAAGGCTTTGAACCCCACCCCACTAATAGCTATGACATTTACCATATTTTGCCAATAAGGAGACCTAAAACAAACAAAACAAACAAAATAAATATAATAAGATTTAGAGTTTAAATTCTACTAACTTGTAAATTGAAAAATTCAAGACACATAAATCAAACAATATATTTTAAAACAAAAATAATTATTAGTTACTTAGTTTTGTGAAATGGAATGGAGCAATAAAAAAAATCTCTAATTACATTCTTTATTGCGTCATGCTTGTCTTTGTTCCAACCCATGTTTTTAAGTGATGGTTGTGACCTTAGAGTATTGCGTGGTACAATATACGAATCTAATCTAGATCCACAAATTCTAGGCCAAACACTTGAGTCTAATATAGATCCATGAACACTAGGTCCCACACTACCACTACCACTACTATTCAAAGATCTACGAAATGGAGGAATCGAAGTAGAGTCTCCATGAATGGTTGTCATCCATTCTCTTTGCCTTTTTTTGGTACCTTATATTGGTCAAAGGTTTCTAATTGGCTTTCTATCTGACACACAATTTCAAGAGGTGCAAGTGTGCACACTTTAACATTTCAACATATTATATTTCAATTGGTTAATGCCTCCCTCGATTATTTTTTCTTGCAATGTATGCAAGCTAATTCCCATTTCTTTGACTTAGGGATGACATGTTTATAACAAGGGTCTTTTATAATTGGGGTTGACATTAGAATAATCTATGAAGTATGTTGCAGTAACTAATAAATGGAAAATAAATTGACATTTAGGGTCTTTAGTTAAATTAAGACAAAAATTTAGAAAATAATAAAAACTATTAGGATTTGCAGCTATAAAAAATAAAAATGGAAAGATAGATAGGTGTTTTCATAAAACGAGAAAAAAAATAGCTAGGATTTGTTCCATGAACATAAAAAAACAAAAAAATATGTAGAAGACAAATAAAAGTTATAAACAAAAGATTTAAAATACAAAAATACCTCTTCAAATATGCTTCAACTTGATAATCGACTACTTTAAATCAATGCTGGGGTCTTTCAAATGCATCGCAGGCTCTTTTATATACACCAATGGTTGCTAGAAACTTGCTTAAATGGTATTCAATCAATGTTTGTTTTTCAAGTTGTCTATTGGTTTTTCCTTTAATGGCATGTGATTTTGACTTCAATACTCTTTTCTTTTTCTCTTCATTGTGCTTGCAAATGAAATGTGTGCTTTTAGAGTCTTAGAAGTTAAGGGATTAGGTTTTACCCCTTTTTTTGCTTTATTTTAATGTTTTGTACATGACAAATGCACGATTGAGTTCTATTGGGACTCACTAGGTCTCGTGAGTTTGACTAGACTCATTAGGTAATCGAGTCTTGAGTTTTGAGCACTTGGACCTCAGTTTTCCTTGCTTTTCTAGGGATTCATCAAGTCTTTGCTAGTCTTTTTGTATCTATGATTTGAACATTTCCTTTCAATGTTAGACCATTCACATATGTGACATAAGTTACATAATCCAAATTACATTGTTAACATTAGGAGATTAATTAAATCTATCAATCTCAAAGTATCAAAGAAACACAAAATCTCATGGATATTGCAATTAAATGTTTGATCCATCGTGAAGTCACTTGGAAGATAACTTATGCAAAAAAACTAGTTTTGTCAAGATGCAACTTCATGATATTCAAACATGTTATTGGTTGTACATGAATCTTTTGTTTCTAAAATAATTGTTACTAGTATTTAAGTACTTAGCCTCCCAAAAGCTATTGAATCTCTAGCGTACATGAAGCTATTACCCCACCTTTTTAAATGATTGTGATAAAGCTTAAGTATCACCTCAGATATGAAAAGAAAAACTAATGGGTTTTCTTAAAAGAAAAAAATTACTTTTTGTTAATGAAAATTATTAATTTTAGGAGGTCAAACTCTAGTCATAGTGCACCCGCACACACATGTTTATATAATTAGTGCTAGTAATCTATAAAAGCTCAATCTCTTCAAAGATATGAATAGTCAAGCCCACTTAAGATATTGCCCAAGCTTTGGTAAATCAATTGATATATTGAAGGCACAAGCATTGACTTAGAAAAAAAACTAGTGAGGATTTGTTTTAATTGAAGAATTGTTTGTCAATTCATAACCATTAGATCAACTTGATTGTAATTAATGAAGTTGTTAATTCATACTTCTCTTCAAAAATTCATTTATCCAATAGTCAAAGTTTATTTCCTGATGGCCAAGTATGATAAGATTACAAAAGTAAATACTAGATTAAAATAAATATGAACTCAACTTATTTGTTTGATTCTATGCATTAGTGATCACTATCTTTGAACCTTTTAATGAATAACCTAGTTAAAGTTGTGTATATCAAATATAGATTATATTTGGTTTCATACTTCTACTTTTTCTCATATTTTGTTGTTGTTTATTGATCTTATCAATTATTGGGAAGTTGTTCTCTAATAATCTCTATCTTTAAGTGACAATTATACACAATAGTTTTTCCAACAATTATGTCCAATGTGAGGCATCTCGTATCATAGAGCACTTTGCTAGGCTAACTTGGCCTTTGGACAAACAAAAGAGGATCACCATATATATATTAACTTGTATTCATATTTTGCTTCATTTTATTGGCTCTCAAAATAATGGTGCCATGTTCCTTTCTTCCATCTGACATTGACATTATTATTGTTCAATAAAAATGTTTCTTAAAACTAACTTAATAAAATAAAATAAATAAATAAAGTGTGTGTGTGTGTGTGTGTATATTCAAATTCTAGCACCTGTTGGTTGTTTTATATTCCCAACTAGATCTTAGAAGTAATCTAAAGAATAGCCAATTCTTGTGATCAATTACTTTGAGGGATTGGCCAACAAACATGAAATGCTGGATAACACTTTTCCTCTACACTTTAGGCTTTGCAAGACCTAGGAGGGTGATCCTACAATAGTCACTTGGATATTTAGAGTGATTAGGTGGATGTATAACATCCACCCACAATCATATAGAATATTGTTTTCAAACATATATTTTCTCACTAAAGTCCCAGAGAATTACAAATAAACTCCAAAGACAAGCTAGATCCTTAGGCTTTTAAATGTTCATTTGCAGGAGAACACAAAAACAACATTAAGCAAACAACTTAGTGAAGAAATGGGAAAATTCATTTTGATTTTCAATTTGAGGGACCAAGGAGTTGTATCAAACACAAATTCAAAGAGATTGATGCCTTAACCTAGGGTATGAAGTTAAGACATGCATAAATGAAACATTGCACAATATTTTCCCCCTAATTCATGAAGCATTACAAAACTGCATTACATTGTCACACTTTAATATTTAAAACCAATTCTACTTACAACTCCTTGCAAACATTCATAACATTCAATATTCTTCTTAAAGCATTTAATTCACTACTTGAGCAAAAGCCATAAGAAAAGTATTCACACACAGGAAAGACTATGGAAATGAATAAAATGATCTTTGATAAGATTTTATTCATAAATTCAATGAAGTTTACAAAATAGGAGACAATTTAGCTTTGAACTTGGCAATATATTCAATCTTGAACTGGTATTGTTATACAAAAATTTCTCATGTACATCATATTCTATTCTCAGACTATAACCTAGACCAAAATACAAACTCTATTACTATTGCTCTACAAATACAAAATTCTCCAAGATCTTGTGTAAATGGCCTTGAATTCCCTTTTATAGATATAGGGGAGCAAACACGCCTTATGCCAATTGACACATACCACATTCTCATTTGATACACATTTACATAACCAAACATGAGTACAACTGCTCGTGGAAAGAATATTCCATAAAAGACAAATGTAGTTGCATGTGCAGTTGTGAATCCTTGTTGTCTTCAAGCTTGTAGAAGGTTGTTGTAACATATTTTACTACTTCCATATTTCCCTTTTAGTTTCAAAAGTCCAGGAAGTGTTGACTGTGCAGAAGAAGACAAAAGGGTAGGTCCATTAGAAGACAAAATACTTTGTTGAAGCTGAAGAAGATTCTAGTTGATGCTGAACAGGTAGTAAAGGACAAAAGTATGTCTCCACCCAAATAAAGAGTGAAAGAATAGTAATGCCAAATAATTGAAAACTTTACAAATCATGAAAATTATTATAGTTATCATCCCAATCCTTATATTGTTCTTCTGTTGGCCATTGGAATGCAAGGAACTCATCCATATTTGCTCTATATTTATTATACTTGAATACCACATGATCTGATTCCTTCTCAAATTCTTCCAAGAATCGGTTTGCTTCCCAAAGCTTTTCAAAACTGCTTTTCAAAAGTTTCATATCAACTAATTCTTGCCACATATAAGAAATGCCAATGTTGGAGTAATACCTTCAAATTAAGAAGGCTTTATTTCTCCATTGTCCTTAATATCAGGCACTATCCTCAAATCACTCTCATCAAATTTCTTGACCATTTCTTTCACCTTTTCTTCTAGTTGTTCCACCAATCCCTGTTGTTCCCCTGCTGCTTTGACAATTTTGTAGGTAGGAACAATCTCTTTTGGCTTATTAGGATCATGTGCAGATCCCTTTCATATTCCAATCAATGAATTTAGCCTAGGAGTCCATTTGTTCATTAAGGGAATGGCCCTTGTCTTGTCACTAGCAATTATGGCAATTTCAATTGTCAATTGAAAGTAGTTCTTGTGGACATTATCCATCCTTTTTATAACTTTGCTCATCAGATGCCCAAAAATAGTTGACACAATATGCATGTTGTTCTCATGTTGATGCTCCTTATAGTGCATTAGAATGTCCTCATAAGCACTAAGTTGCTCAATAATTTTTTCTTTTTCTTTCTCATTTTTTAGATTCAGTAGGTGGAGTTGTTGAGGAGCTAGCAATCATTGAATTTCCCCATACTACCATTGCAGTTGATGGAGGAGGTGAAGTTGTTGCTTGTAGTTGTTGTTGCCATTGGGCTTCCCTTTCCTTCAACTTGTTGTATTCATTCAACAATTCCTAGCAGTCCTATAGTACTTTGCCATACTTTTCCTACAATTCTTCTATGGTGGCTCTATTGAATTGTGCTACATTCACTGCCAGAGTTGCTGCTTCTACTGCAAGAGTGTCAAACACTCTTTTGACAATCAAACTTCCCCTCAAGTCCCGTGCTAGTTTGGCAACCAATGGTTTGTTAGTATTTGGTGCTAGAGACCATATTGCTAAGGTCTCCCACCTTGGATTAAATCCACATCCAGAAAGTGCTATTGCAGCTTCATCTTTTGAAGAGAAGATCTCCCGATCCTGCCTCTTGATAGTATCCAAGGCGATGGTAGAAGCAATATCCCACTTAGGGAGCAATGAATACCACAAGTTCTCTTAACAAATGTCTGCCTTCCTCAAGAGTGATGTCCCTAGCTTCAACTCTCACTTGTGCTAGCACTCTTTGAGAGATTTGGTCTCTTGAGTCATTAGGAGTCTTTGCCTTTTTTGCTTCAAATCTCCTCTCAAACTCATCCTTCTTGCACCTCCATATGAAATCAGAAAATTCTTTGGATTTGATGAATGCATCATCATTCATGAAAGTGTTGCAAGCCAACTCCCTTATATATTTTGTATTGTCTCTCCCTCCAAGAATGCTTTTAGTTATTCTATTGAGGAGTGGCTACACATCCTCATCCCTTTGAGGGGATGACATTGTCCTTAGTACATCAACTCTTATAATCTCATAAACGTCTTCCTCTTTTGGGGCAATACGATAGTCCACCAGAGAAGCTTTGTCAGTTCTTCTTTTGGGAGATGGCTCCCTTGGGGGAGAATCAAGATGAATAACATTAGTTGCTAGTGAGGGGGGTGTTTGCTGCATTGGCGGAGGAGATGGGGGTAGTTGTGTATGAGGTGGAGATTGCCGAGCTTGCTCCCTTATTACCACTCCCTTAAGCTTTCTCCTAAAAGTGTAGACATAAGGTTTGATATTTGGTGACTGGTAGGAGGGCCTCTCTTCTAACACTGAAGCCTTACCCTTAGTTCTCTCCTCAGTTTGAGGAGCTTTTGCAATTATCCTATCAATACTATCCAAAACCGCTTGAATCCTCAGGATAGGATCCTCAATTTCTGCATAGGCTCCTTTATAGGAGGCATCTTTCTTTTTCTTAGCTTATTCTATCTTTTGGAAGGCTACCCATTTTACCTTCCTCTCATTCACCTCCTTTTCATCCAAGCAGTTCCTAATCACATCTTCCTTGAAATCAGATTGGTGGTAGAACTTTGATCTCTTAATACTCGTCTTGCGGGTATTGATGAAACCCTTAGGGTCAAAGCTCTTTGCTGATCCTTGAGCCATTCTGACTATTTTAAACTTATCATATAGCTTCTTCATACCCTTGTTCATTCTGAAATATGAAAATATTGTCAAAAAGGGGAAGAAGGAGCCTTTCTTTTGATTTGCCAAATGTGCTTCATCCGACTCAACTAACTACTAGATGACTTCCAAAAAAGAAATCCTCAATGGCACAAATTTGGGTAGGACATGCGGTTCTACCAGGCTCCCATATAGTCTTATGATTGTACAGTCAGAGTGGAGAATAAAATATCCCCAATTGTGTTGGATACCCAAATAAGATCTTCTCTCCACAAACCTCAAGAAATCTAGTATTTCTGCAGGCACTCTAGGCACTGCACCTTGCAAGAATGACAAGACCCTAGCAACAAAGTGGTTTTTGAATGTGATATAGCTGGCTTGATCACAATGCATGTTCCAAAAATGTGTCCAACATTGGACAGGAAGTTCATAACCCTCTTTATCCTTATCAAAAATCCTATGGGTTGGGCTCATCTTTGCCTTTCCTCTGTAAAGAAACATGTGGCACAAAAGGGAGTACCACCAAAACTTAGTCACCTATTTTCTTGTCTTGATTTCCATTAGTCCCTTATGTATGGCATTGGAGATGTAAGTTGCATAGTCAAACTCTTCATTTACCATTGCATCCTAAATATCAACAACCATATACATGAGGGAGATGTGGATTCTCTCTAGCTTGTCTATTCCAAGGACTTGGAATAATGAATAATAAGTTTTGGAGAAATAATTCTCAAAACTATCTCTTGAAAGGCTCTAACTCATTTGGTGAGATTTTGACACATTTTCCATTATGGCCTTTCACCCTAAATCTTGGTAGCAAGACTACCTTGTAAGTATTCTTGTTATGTTGATACTTTTTTTGAAAGCTTCAAAATCTATGGGCTTGTTGGCAACTAGGTTGAGCTTGAAAATTTGTGATATTGATTGCTTGTCAATCATAACCATGAAATTACCCCCTACAGTTCTTACTGCCCTAATTGCCTCATCATAGTTTGTAGAAATAGCTTTCAATAGGTCAATGTCCATGAAGACATTGGGGACCACCAATTTTACTAAGTCCAATTTCCAAACATTTGACATAGGAGAAACATCACTTCTTTTGTCGTACCAGTGGAAAAAGAGTGACCAAACTGATAGAGGGATCTCATCATCTCTACATCCATGAAATTCATCCACCAAAACCTTGGCAAACTCAAGGCCTTGGACTTTAATCCTCTGGATTGTTGAACTGGGAATTTGGGCAACTAAATCATCATGCATAGCTTGGATTTGGGAGGAAGCAAAGGCTTGAATTTATAGGGGAGTCATTTTGTAGAATGAATTAGAGAATCTAGGGATTTATGACGAGTTCAAGGTTTTTTATGGCAGGTTCTAGGGCTTAATGAAGATTTCAGACAATTAACTAGAGCGTACAAATAGTAAATTCAAGAAGTAATTGGACACCCTAGTTCAACTTACAACCCTAGAACACAATTCAAGAATGATAGCAAACCCCAATTGACAAAAAAATTGAAAATAATGAGGTCACAGACGACTTACTGGTTTTATGCTCTAAAAACCCTAACTTGATGCAAAAATGCTCTTAGTTGTTATAAATTCTCCTTTCTCAATGCTCTAAATGCTTGGGTAAATTGTTCAAATCTTCAATTATGGATTTTATGGAGAAAAGCATTAATTTTAGGTCTGGAGGTCGTCTTATTTTCCATTACTCTCAACTTGCATGAGCTAGAGCACACAACCACCCATTCTATGAGTTTGAACATGGGCCATTGATATCGAGGAAAAAGATTTGATCCAACGACATCGATGGGTCAGATAGATTTGAAAAGATTTGACTTGCTTTGAAATTATCCCAGGCCAATAGCAACATTCCATTTCTAAACACTTTTTACATCTAAGCTCAAAGGCATGTCGTCAAAAGAATGAGTTAGCACCATCCATGTGGTAGCCTCTTGCGTTTTCGGTGGTCATGAGATCAAGCTACAGATGAAGGCCCACAAAACGACAAAAAACCTCCAGATCATGCCATGTGGCACAAGGTGATTTCCCTTTAAGTCTCCTTTTATATCATAAAAACTTGCCATGCTTCATTGACAAGTAATTTAGGTCCATTAGATAGCTCAAATTTAAACACATGGCAACTCCCCGCTCTTCCACAATCTTGAATAAAGCCTTACTAAAATACTCTACGACACAATGGAATGGTCACATGATGATGCCAAGTGGAATCCATCAGGCTACTCCATTGGTGCGCTATCAAGACTATGCCACATGTCTTCTTCTCGCTCTTCTGTAAGCCTGCTATGGGTCCACCCCAAAGGGCCCAATGGAATGGCGGAGCTTTAAATATTGCCACGTAATCTTGATGGGACCTAGCAATGAGCCCCACTAATTGCTTGGCCAAGTGCTGGCCAAATGCCACTTCCCCACGGTTCCGGAGATAGATTAAACCTTAATAAAAAATTCTCTACAAAATGATAGGAACCAATTAGAATGATGCTACTTGGCACCTTGAGATTCATCCCATGGACAACTTAAGTGTTATACTTAAGCACGTGGTTTTAAAACAACTTTATGTGAGTAGGCAAAGGGGGGAAAATTTAATAAAGACTCAGGCAATGACTTAGGAAAATAAAGGATTAATTTAGTGCACAGGCTTAGGTGGTGAATTGGAACCAAGGGGCTGGTTAACAAATGATGACCTAGACACAGGTTACAACTTAAAAGACTGACAATCGGGTATAAGAAGTCAATGACGTTTTAAAATAAAAGTGCTATGGGTGTCGTAGGCCTAGGGTTTTGGTGTGCATGTTTTGCACACACGCCCCATTTGGAACGAGGACCCTCTCTTTCCTTTTGGCTTGCCGGGTCCTTTTTGCTTCGCCTCATTTTGCGTTCCCTGTTTTGACGTCCTTGATGGTCAACACGTTCTCAAAAGTCTCATTTTAGGGTTGACCTAATTTTTCCCCTTTGAAAATTGCTAAGTCTTAAGCCCTTTCAAGTTTTCTCTGTCAGTTGGCTTTCCTGACGTCCGTGGGACCCTCCGGGCCCGGACCCTTGGGTTTCCCTTTGCGGGTTTCTCTTTTGGCTCCGCTGTTCCATAAGGCAAGCGGTTGGCATCTGCCTAGCCTTCGGACCCCGGTGCTCCGATAGCCGTCAGAATCACTTGTTAAAACTTGGCAGCTACACCCATGTCTTTCTTGCCCTCGAACCTTGACCCTCAAACTTCAGTCTCCGAAATTCCGTCTGCGTTTTGCCGATTCCAGCAGCCATCCTCCAATGTCTTCCTGGACTTCGGACCCCGGAGTCCTCTTCGCCGTTTGGATTGCCTTGGTAGATTTTCCAGCGGCTGTGCCCTGACGTCTTTCCTAACCTCGGGCCCCGATTCTCCTGCCGCCATCCTGAAATTTGAATTCACCTACCTAACCTGCTGCCGTACCAAGCATTTACTAAGGTATTAATTGCACTGGGGGCTATTTAAACAAGTTTTGGCTTGCCATTTTCACATATCAGGAGTAATCAAAGAGCCCAGTGCCACCTCAACAATCTCCTCCTCTGTACCCAGACTCTAGCTTCACCATAAGGATTCAATCTTCTACTGCTTCAGGCCCTCGAGGTAGGATCTCCGTCCGCTTTCCTTTTTGCTTCTTCCTTCAAATCATGGGTCAAACTAAGGGAAAAGTAAAATAAACCTTAAGGTCTGGTAGGATGGTGCCTTAACATTAAAACCCACAAGTTAAAAAATTGAAAAACAATCATTTGAGGGTTAAAATCGAAAATCGGAACATCCCTATCCCGTCGCTATTCTCTGGAAGGGCGACTGCATCGTCCGGGCCTTGCCCTGGCTGCGGGTTTAACCTTAGAATTTTTTTCTTTGACAACGAAGTTCCTCCCGAGTTCCGACCCTCGGAATTCGCTGACTGTTTCGCCATTCTGATCGGTGGCTTCGCTCCGTCACCCCGGTCCCCAGACTTCTGTCCCCACGCCGTCGTCTCTGATTCGACTTTTCAAATGACCGACACTAGATGTCTTTCCGGTTCCTGGGTTCTGGTTGCCCTTCCGCTCTACATGTTTTGAATAGGGGAAATTGAAACGTCCAAACTTCTCTCCGATCCTGCCCTCTGAAATTCCATCGCCAGAATTCCATGTCGCTTTCGCCGTCCTGTACGATCGAACTTGTCCACCTTTTCGGACACTGAGCCCCGAACCTCAATGCGCCCGTGTAAATTTTACCAACTGATAAGCCTGCTCGGGTCTAATCCTCTGGAATACCGTCTCCAAAATTTCGTCCGCGTTTCACCATTTCACATGGCTATCCCCAGGCAGCATTCCGACCTCCAATTTGGAAACGGACTTTGACCCACATGCTCAAATTGGATCCTCTCCTGCATGAACTTTTCAAATTCCAAATTTGAAGCCAGGAGATACCATCTGGGTCACCCTGCCCTGTTCGCCCTTTCAAAATAGCATTCCTACAATAGCATTCTAGCCTCTGGGGCTCGGACTGTCTGTCGCCTTTTCAAAGCAGCATTTCGGCCTCTCGAGCACGAATCTTCCAAACTCCCTCTAGTGAACTACTAATGGAAATTCACACTAAATATTATGATCTTTTGATGATGCATGGATGAATATAACAAAGATTTTGCAAGATTTGATTAACATTTTCCTTGATTTGTGTATGAAAGCACTTGCAACACTTCATGCATGCAGGTTACGAGAATCCTACGGCAGGTCCATCGAGAGACCCATTGAGAAAGTTGAAGGAAAAACACATAGCTCCCATCATCATTCATTTTATGCCCATCTCTCCTCGTGGCGCCCATCAATAGAGCTAGCATTAGAAGAAGGCCTGTGCCAAAGAAGTCAATGACAAAAAGCACAGGGGAGTTGTCCTACTTTTCACGAGATGATGGTGATCTTTAAGGGGTTGTCCACCCAAATCAGGGGCAACCAATCCATTGATGCTAGTTGTCGACATACCCATTTGATCCAATGAAGAATGCTGCAATTCCATTGAGAAGAAGACAACTTTCAGGCAATTTCAGCTACAGTAAAAGGGAAATCAGCTAGAAGACAAAACTGCTACAACACCTAGGCACTAAAAGACAAAATAGGAAAAAGACAATAGATATATTTTAAATTGCTGAATATTGTGGGGTAGGTCAAGCCCTAATGTAATTGAATCTGGGCCACATAATGTAATTCAATCCTAGCCATTCATTCAGGCTTTGGAAAACAATAAATAGGGGTCTCCCCCTCATTTGTAAGAGGTGGGAGAGCTGGTGTAAAGGCATTCTATAGCAATAGAAAGCAACATTGCATGATTTATGGGTGTTTCCTTTTGATTTTTCTCATTATGTATGTTCTATTTCCCTATTAGTTTAGTTAGTTTTTTGAATAGAAGTGATGACGGTTTTTGCTGTTACAGTATTTGATGAGCTTTCAACTCATACTTTTGGCACTTGTTGATGAAAAACTGTTGTGCAAAGTTAGCCTGGGCTTCTTTATTTGATTGCTGCAACTTAGTTCATTTGCATGATCATGATGTGTGTATGCAAACTGAAAATCTATAGTCCTTAGAAGATTGCACTATTTTTGTGTAACTATAGGATCCTCTTGGCCAAGCAAAACCCAGTTTAGGGAGTTTGTCTACTATAACAACCTCCATGATCACTATTCATTTGTAGTTTCAGATCTAGGAACTTTCTCTCTTCCCTACCCTTTTTCTTTTTTTTTTAATAAATAAACTTAGGCAAGGTTCATTGCACATTATAAAGCTAAATCCAATGTTGAAATGGAGTTCTAGCTTGCTATTTGAACATACAACAAACGCTCAGTAACTCTCCCATCTTAAGAACTCCATTTGCAGATCCAACTTCCCCACTTTGTAACTCATCCGTAAGTCCGTCTTGTGATTCTAGCAAATCACATAAATTAACTAAGATATTCTAAGTACTGTCAAGACCTGACATCCGAGAGACCTTGGGATAGTGTTCTATAATTTGATTGTGGAAGATTGTCTTTCAAGAGAGGTGATGCACCTATGCATCGCCTATGTTGAGAAGTGCATAAAAAATACATCAACAAAACTGGCACTAGAGGGAGGGCATGGCATGTTGAGGCTACAATGCTGAAAGTTGGAAATCGATAAGAGCACTTTCAAAGAAGAAATCTAAGATAGAGAGATCTCCTTTAATGCTGAAGCTTAAAGTCAAAAAATTTTGAAGGCAAACAAAGCTGAGTTGAAATGGAGCAGCATGTGGAAATCAACATCGCTCAGTTACATGCAAATTTAAATAGGAGACTAGAGAGACCATTGCAACAATTTGCATTGGTAGATAAGTGTAGGATCCATTGCACTTGCAGGAACAATGAATTGGAGTGTCTAACCTTCTTGAGCATAATTGAAATAGTCTTGCAAGGAGAGATTCCCTTTAGGGAAATATATCAGTCTTTAGCCCTTGCAGACCCGGAGGAAGAATTGACAACCATGGCAACCAAGGCATTTGAAGGGCTAATCCAAGAATTTTTGGGCAACAAAGACAGACCAAGATTGGAGGAGGTGTTGATGTCTACTTGGTGCAGATTTCACAATGCACCACATTCAGAATTTGCTTGCTCATCATGCATGAACATTATCACTCAAACCCGGTGCTATTTGAACGAGTTGGAGCAACCAACTTTCGATAAGGACAAGTCATTCCATGAGGAAAATGAGCTATCAACATTTGGAGGACAACAAAGTAAAGATGAACCGATAAATTGGACACGAGCTAGTGCTTGGACAACAAACACTGAAGCTGAAAATCAAGAAGGAGAAGCTGATTTCTTAGAGACAACAAAAAGCTTTGGTGAAGGTTCACTAAGAATGGAGTTGAAAAGCCTCTCCTTCACCAGTAAAGAGTTGTCCTCCACTCCAGAAGAGGAGCCATTGGCAGTTGAGGATGAATCAATGAAGTTTGCAACGATGCATGCTGGAGCAGCCAATGAAGATGCTGAAAATCAGCAAGAGGAAGAGGTTGACAGCCTTGGGACACTAGAAAATGATGATGAGGGAAAAATTGAAATCAGACTGGAAGACCTCTCCTTCGTCAATGATAGTGACCAAGCATCTGAAAATGCAGATTTGGAGGAGTGGGAACAACTACAGGTCGTAGTTGTTCACTACCAGTTTTTTGTTTGAAATGACAGTGAGAATGCAATCATGGATAGATATAATGAGCTAGTGTCAAGGCTAGCAAGGGATTGGTTTGAGCTAAAATGTCAGGTGGATTTGGAGGTATTGTTGCTACCAAATTAGTGCAGGCTCCATGATTCATCACACTCGGAGTTCACATGTGAGCTATGCCAAGAAGCTGTCCAACAAGTTAGAGAACAAGCAGGGCAACCAAGCACACCACTTCTTGCAGTGGCTTCAAGGATGGAACGTGAGGATCAAGAGCCCGAGCCAAGTAGTGAATCAGCTAAAGGAAGTCCTCAAGAGGATGTTGGGAGAGCAATAGAAGAATGACAACAATAGAATCTCGAGCTTTCGAGTGATGAAGTAGATCAAATAGGAATGTTGTCCACCAGTCATCAAGAATATCTTCCTCTTGAAGAACATTTGTGCACCATGGACGATGGAATTTATGACAAGTCCTTGGAGGGAGATTGCGTGGTGGATTTTGGTCCCCTTGATGAGGTGCTATCAATTGATGACTTCCTTTCATTGGGAGTTGTACAGCAGAGGTATGCTCATGCCAAGGAAGAGCACATCCCAGAAGACGGTAGCGATGAAGACATACTCCTTGAGCCTCTGAACAGTGATGCACTAGAGTTTCCGGCTTGGGAGACAGGTTCCTTCTCCGTTTATAGCAATAGTGAGCAAGGGGAAATGAGTGAATGTCATGATGAGATGCATGAACAAAAAAGAGAAGAAGACAAAGGTGGGGGTGCTAAGATAGCTGCCAACAGAGATGAAGCACCAGGTCAACTACAAGATGCAACTTGGAGTCCTTCTGCCATGATCGTTGCTGATCCTCCTTCATATTCAGATGGCTGCAATAGGATACATTCACACATGTCATTGTCCCACGATATTGAACACCATATAAATAAGGACATCACTTGGGAAAGGAAATGGGACAACATGCTGCCTTTTGAGGACATCAATCAAGTGGACACTTGGTTTGCGGAAGATCAACGTGATGAAGTCTATCTTCTCAAAGAACAACTGATACGGATTTTTGATCCCATGCAAGACGTGGAAGAAGTGTTTGCTGCCCCGTTCTCCCTACCTTACGTAGGCTTGATTCTTGAAATGCTGCACCCTCCATCATGCTCGCCCGAGGTTGTTGATGCAAAGATTGACGATGCAGTGCTTGCTCTTGATTGTCAAATGTTGCCACCTCCATGTGACGAAATCCAAGTTCTATCCTTCCTTGCTCTTATTAATTGTCATAGCGGTACTTATCATTTTGATTATGGGAATGAGGAAAAACGAACGTGTTTATGGATTAATCATGGGTTTAACAAGCCTCCTTAATTGTTGATTTTCCCTGATGGGGTGACTGAACTTGAGTGCTGCAACGTTCAATTTATTTTCTTGGAATATAAGGATAAATATGCATGGTTGAGAACTATAACAATTTCTCGTTTGCTTGTACATGCATTGCGAAATCCAATGGGCATGAGTGTTAGATGGCCTTTCTTGCACATAGTGCTTTGTAAATATCTCTTTGTACATAGCTCATTTTTGAGTAGTGTAGGTTTCCTGTAAATAATCTGCTTTCTTGCTTTCCTTAGGTTAGTTGGTTTGCTATCGATTGCTTGCTTTAGAGTAGTTTCTTCACTGTTTTCTTTCGCTGTCCCGCTTTGGTTTTGGTGTTTGCTTTGCTTTGCTTCCATTTTGTTACTGCTTTGCACGGGGTCCCTCTACTTTTGGTTGGGCACATTTGTGCGCACAACAACCATACTTATCTCTTAGGGTTGTTCTATGTATTTTTTTATCAAACTCCAATAAAGTTTTCAGAGTGGATGGTGAGGATATTCTGTTAGTATCAAGCGATCTACATGTTTGATTCACAGTGGATAAGTCGTTGGTTGGTCTGATTCTGAAGTATTCTGGAATCTTATATCTCTCACAAATTTTAAGAATCTGATGGTTGTTGTGGGTCCTTTGTAAAGTCTAGTTAAGTGAAAAATCTAAAATTATGCTCCAGCGCCAGTGTGATTCTTAGCCCTGAGCGTGAGCTTCATTGCTTGCAGGTTGAAATAAAAGAACCGAAAAGAGAAAATAAACAAAAGAAAGAAAAAAAAATATTGAAAATAAAAAAAAGAAATTGAGCTTTTTAGGGGTATACGAATAACTCTACCGGGGCTATGGACGCCCGACCGGCAGTAGAGAAATGCTTGGGAGAATCACAATGACAACCTCGTCGAGGCTATGGATGCCTGACTGGTAGCGAGACAATGTCCCAGATGATTTCGGAGTTAAAATAAACTATGTAGCTTAACTTGATGGAGCTTAGGTTCTTGTAGCAATTGAAAGATGGGAATTAACGCAATTGAACAAACTTGGATTTTCAACATATTGAAGGTTGGGTTGGCTAGTGGTTTTGATCCTTTGTTTTCCCTAGCGTGAAGGTCAGAAACAAAGATTCTAGGTTCATGATTCTAGTTTGTCATCGAAATGCTTTGGAGCATTTTTCTAGTGAGTCGTCATTTGTTGTGCATGTTTTGCACACATGCCCCATTTGGAACGGGGACCCTCTCTTTCCTTTTGGCTTGTTGGGTCCTTTTTGCTTTGCCTCATTTTGCGTGCCCCATTTTGATGTCCTTGATGGTCAACACGTTCTCAAAAGTCTCATTTTAGGGTTGACCTAATTTTTCTCCTTTGAAAATTGCTAAGTCTTAAGCCCTTTCGGGTTTTCTCTGTCAGTTGGCTTTCCTGACGTCTGCGGGACCCTTCGGGCCCAATCCCTCGGGTTTCCCTTTGCGGGTTTCTCTTAAAGCTCTGCCATTCCATAAGGCAAGTGGTTGGCGTCTGCCCGACCTTCAGACCCCGGTGCTCTGATAGCCATCAAAATCACTTGTTAAAACTTGGCAGCTACAGCTACCTCTTTCCTACCCTCAGATCCCGACCCTCAGACTTCCGTCTCCGGAACTTCATCTGCATTCCATCGATTCCAGCGGCCATCCTCCAATGTCTTCCTGGACTCTAGACCCCGGAGTCCTCTTCGTCGTTTGGATTTCCTTGGCAAATTTTCTAGCGGCTGTGCCTCGACGTCTTTCCGGACCTCGGGCCCCGGTTCTCTTGCCGCCATCCTGAAATTTGAATTCACCTACCTAATCTACTGCCGTACTAAGCATTTACTAAGGTATTAATTGCACTAGTGGCTATTTAAACAAGTTTTGGCCTATCATTTTCACATATCAGGAGTAATCGAAGAGACTAGTGCCACCTCAACAATCTCCTCCTCTGTGCCCAGACTCTAGCTTCTCCATTCTTCAAGGATTCGGTCTTCTACTGCTTCGGGTCCTTGAGGTAGGATCTCCTTCCGCTTGCCTTTCCGCTTATTACTAAGGGAAAAGTAAATTAAATCTTAAGGTTTGGTAGGATGGTGCCTTAACATTAAAACCCACAAGTTAAAAAATTAAAAAAAAATCATTTGAGGGTTAAAATAAAAAATCTAAACATGCTTGTCCCATCGCTGTTCTTCGGAAGGGGGACTGCATCGTCTGGGCCTGGGCCTTGCCTTGGCCACAAATTTAACCGTGGAAAGGTTTTCTCTGACAACGAAGTTGCTCCCGAGTTTCGACCCCCAGAATTCCCTGACTGTTTCGCCGTTCTGAATGGCGGCTTCGCTCCGTCACCTGGACCCCCAGACTTCTGTCCTCGCGCCGCCGTCTCTACTTCACCGTTTCAAACGGCTACCATTGGATGTCTTTCTGGTTCCTCGGTTCCAGTCACCCTTCCACTCTGCATGATTTTAACAGGGGAAACTGAATTGTCCAAACTTCTTTCGGACCCCAGCCTTCAGAATTCCTTCGCCGAAATTCCATGTTGCTTTTGCCGTCCTGAACGGTCGAACTTGTCTGCCTTTTCAAACACCGGGCCTCGAACCTCAATCCGCCCCTAGAAATTTTACCAACTGATAAGCCTGCCCGGGTCTAATCCTCCGGACTTCGGTTTTCAGAATTCCATCTGCATTTTGCTGTTTCACATGGCTATCCCTAAGCAGCATTCCGATCTCCAATTTGGAAACGGACTTTGACCCACATGCTCAAATTGGATCCTCTCCTACATGAAATTTTCAAATTCCAAATTTGAAGCTGGGAGATACCATTCAGGTCACCCTGCCTTGTTCACCCTTTCAAAACAACATTCCTGCAACAACATTCCTGCAATAGCATTTCGGCCTCCGGGGCCCGGACTGTCCGTCGCCCTTTCAAAACAGCATTTCGGCCTCTCAGGCCCGAACCGTCCAAACTCCCTCCAATAAACTACTAATGGAAATTCACACTGAATATGATGATCTTTTGATGATGCATGGATGGATATAACAAGGATTTTGCAAGATTTGGTTAACGTTTTCCTTGATTTGTGTATGAAAGCACTTACAACACTTCATGCATGCAGGTTTTGAGAATCCTACCACGGGTTCGTTGGGAGACCCATCGAGAAAGTTGAACAAGGAAAAACACATAGCTCCCATCATCATTCATTTTATGCCCACTTCTCCTCATGGCGCCCATTAATAGAGATAGCATTAGAAGAAGTCCTGTGCCAAATAAGTCATTAACAAAAAGCGTAGGGGAGTTGTCCTACTTTTCACCAAATGATGGTGATCTTTAAGGGGTTGTCCGCCCAAATCAGGTGCAACCAATCCATTGATGCCAGTTGTTGACAAACCCATTTGATCTAATGAAGAATGCTGCAAGTCCATCGGGAAGAAGGAAAATTTCAGGCAGTTTCAACTATAGTAAAAGGGAAATCAACTATAAGACAAAACTGCTACAACACCTGGGCACTAAAAGACAAAATAGGAAAAAGACAACAGATGTATTTTAAATTGCTGAATAATGTGGGGTAGGTCAAGCCCTAATGTAATTGAATCTGGGCCACACAATGTAATTCAATCCTGACCATTCATTCGGGCTTTGGAAAACTATAAATAAGGATCTCCCCCTCATTTGTAAGAGGTGGGAGAGCTGGTGTAAAGGCAATCTGCAACAATAGAAAGCAACATTGCATGATTTATGGGTGTTTCCTTTTGATTTTGCTCATTATGTGTGCATGGTTCTACTTCCCTATTAGTTTAGTTGTTAGTTTCTTGAATGGAAGTGATGATGGTTTTTGCTGTTACAGTATTTGATGAGCTTTCAGCCCGTACTTTTGGCACTTGTTGATGACAAGCTGCTGTGCAAAGTTAGCTTGGGCTTCTTTATTTGATTGCTGCAACTTAGTTCATTTGCATGTTCATGATGTGTGTATGCAAACTGAAAATCTATAGTCCTTAGAAGATTGGACTGTTTTTGTGTAACTGTAGGATCCTCTTGGCCAAGCAAAACCCAGTTTAGGGAGTTTGTCTACTATAGTAGCCTCCATGATCACTGTTCATTCGTAGTTTCAAATCTAGGAACCTTCTCTCTTCCCTACCCTTTTTCCTTTTTTTTAACAAATAACCTTAGGCAAGGTTCATTGCACATTATAAAGCTAAATCCAATGTTGAAATGGAGTTCTAGACTGTTGTTTGAACCTGCAGCGAACGCTCAACAACTCTCCCATCTTAAGAACTCCATTTGCAGATCCAACTTCCCCACTTTGTAACTCATCCATAAGTCCGCCTTGTGATTCCAACAAATCACATAAATCAACTGAGATATTCCAAGCACTATCAAGACTTGACATCCGAGAGACCTTGGGATAGTGTTCTACAATTTGATTGTGGAAGATTGTCTTTCAAGAGAAGTGATGCACCTATGCATCGCTTGTGTTGAGAAGTGCATAATAAAACATATCAACAAATTTTTGAAAGGTTTAAGACATAAAAATAACCCTAGATACATGAATATCATGCCCTAATGCATGAAAATCCACTAGAAAGCTCAATAAATGGAAAAAGACCATGAACCATGGATTTTTTTTCCAGTCCTACCATCACCTAGGAATAGGGCCCATGTGTCCTATACTAGGAGAGGATGAATGAAAGTTTGAAAATTCATTTTGGGCACTTGATTTTCATATGTTCTAGTCTATATTTGAGGTTCATCATTCCAAGTCAGTAAGGATGAAATCCATTGAAGGTTGTCATAGAGGTTTGGACGAAAACCTTACCTCATTTGCAATTTTACATAATTTTTTTTAGAAATGTTGATTAAAGATCCTTGCTCTCATTTTAGATTTTAGTGACTAGGTCTGCAAGCAAATCATAGATGATTATGTAGAGCATCATCTACTTCCATATTTTTGAGGGTTTGGGTGACCAAAGTTGGTCTTAAATCTTAGGTCTGAACACTATGTCATCATTTGAAGGACAAATCAATCATCTAGGGTAGAATATTAGTTATCCCAATGTTTGTAATTTTCTAACCCTCATTAGGTGCAATATGCAACTTTGAGGCATTATTTTGTAGTGATAGTGATTGGGAGGTCTTGGCATTATTTTTGGACTTTAGTTTAACCATTTTACCAACTACTGATTCATCTTCTCACATTTTCCATGGTCGTACAACTCATTATCCAAAAATTATACCAACATTTATCTCCATACATATCTAAAATCACATGATCAGTCAATGATACCATTAGTAGGAAGATTTGTGAATAGTTCTCTTGACATTTGAGTCTATAATTTGATATCTATTTGACATAACAACATTTGTAATTAACTTGCTATAGACATTTGTAATAAAACTAGTTGTGGGAGTTCATTTTGGTGCTTTAGTGATAGTTGTCATAAATGATTTCATTCTAGATTCAATTATAAACATTGAACTAGAGTTTGTATTGTTGTATATTCATGAAATTGAGTATTTACATGGTTGGTTTATTACTATTATGCCCACGAGATTTTGCATCAGCATATGAGGTTTTCATTTCATATGTTTCCAACCAATTATCAAATCTAGTTTGTAGTTTCCATTTTTTGCTTTCTGTTCCAAATATCATGAAATTACAAAAAGAATCAAAATAATGTAGAAAATTTAAAGAGGCACACTACATCATTGGTATCAGAGTCTTAGTCTTGCTAGCTTGTGGATGAAATTGTGAATGTATGTAGTTGAGTTAAAGGGTTTTTAGGGATTTATAAAGGGAAAGGAAAAAGTTGGAGCCTGCACAAACATAAATTAGTGTTGGAATATGAGATATAGGGAAGAAAAATATGGCAGATTAGGGAGACAAAATTGATGCCTTCATAAAAAAATAGGAGCAAACAAATCAACTACTCATCCAAACAATACACCAAATTAATGCCACATTAAATACCACTAGACCCACACAAAATCTCATAGGTGAAGGGAGTAACTCGAATGGACCAACAATTCACAAGGTTTTAGTTGGATCAACAAAAAGACCCTTTCAACCCACCTTTTTACCTATGGAATAGGAACCATATGAAGTAGAAGAGAAAATTTCAACAACAAACAACATTAATGCATGCATGAATGTGTATATGGGTCTTTATCCAAACATCATAAATCAAATTACATTTGTAAATGATTAGAATTTTAGATATATGAGCGGACCAAGAGTGGATAGAAGGCCTACACAACAACCCCACAAAGATTTGTAGCAAAATTTGAGTAGGTTAACTCTCGCCCTTTTCATGCATTAGGAAAAGGTATTGCATCATCTCGAGTCCAAAAGTTGGATATTTATCTTTCACTTAGCCCTATGTTGGAGGAGGAAACCATCAAATTTGTAATTCTTTTTTTGGAGGCCGGTATAGCCAATGAGTTGTGGCATCACAAAATGATCACCTAAGGCAATAATCACGTTTTCACCTATGCTAATTTTACACAAACTTATGGATATATTTGATGGAAAGGACCCAAGATACATTTAAGGGAATTGGCCTAGTTGAGACAACATGACATAGTGAATGATTATGTAGCAAAATTCCAATGAGTATTAGTTATGGTTCCATATGTGATAAAAAGGAGGCTCATTGTCTTATTTGTAGAGGGGCTAGATAAACCACTTAGGGGTTTGATCAAGGATTTTGACCTAGTATCCCTACCAAATGCCATCAAGAGATCATTAAATTTGAAATATTCAACGATTAAGAACAAGTTTTACTCCAAGAATGCACCATAAGGTTTACAAAAGAAATATTTTCATAAGGATTTCCCTCAATCAAAGACACTACCTCCTAGGCTAATCAAGATGGAGGAATCCAAAAATGAGCTTCAAAGAAAAAATATGTTTTTCTTGTAGAGAGCCTTGGGAGCCAAAACACAAATGCTTGGGAAAAGGACAATTCACTACATAGGGTTGGTCTCCAATATAGATTTAGAGGTATAAGAACCCAAGGTGGTATTTGAGATGTAGCATGAGGGAAAGGGTGGAGAAGAGTCATTAGGAGGCACAATGGCTACACTTTAGGGGGCGCCCTAACATTATCCTTTTCAAGTTAGGGGAGTCTTATGGGAACAAAAAGTGACAATCTTGATTGATAGTGGGGCCACTCACAATTTTATTGATGCAGGTTTGGTGACTAGAATGGGATTGAGGATATATGATTTTGAGGGATTCAATGTTACCACAGATGATGGGTTTACTATTCCATGCAACAAAAGGATTCAACATTTTGATAAGACACTAGAGAGACAAAGTACATGATGAATTTTATGTGGTTGAATTTGGTGAGACATGTGGTTTTAGGTGTGCAATGGTTGTATTCACTTAGAAAGTTTACCCAAAACTATTAAAATATGGAGTTGAGGTTCTAATTCAAAGGGAAGGAGGTGGTTCTTTGACCCCTATTCAATGGGGCTCCTAGAATTGTGTCAGCTAAAAGGATGAAAATGGCTATTCGTAGAGACCAAGTGGCTTGGGTAGCACAATATTCAATTACAAACATAGATCCATCCAATCATGGGAGATATTACCATGTTGACATCCAATCCATCTTGGATAAGCATAGAAATGTGTTAAGTTATATGCCTTAGGGGTTGCCACCAGATAAAGGTTTTCAACATGTGCCTGAGTTGGAAGAGGGAGCAAAACTAGTCACTACTACACCTTCTTCTAATCCTATGAGACACAAGGAAGAGATTGAGAAGGAAATTAAGGAGTTGTTTAATATGGGATGCATATGATTGAGATCTATCCCATTTGCTTCCTTCGTGGTTTTGGTCAAGAAGAGGGATGGTACTATGAGGATGTGCATCAATTATAGAGTCCTCAACAAGAAGACAATCAAGAACTATTACCCCATTCCTAGGATTGATGAATTAATAGATGAGCTTCGTGGTACAATGTAATCCAAGATTGATCTATAATCAAGGTATCATCAAATAAGAGTAAGAGATGGGGATGCACATAAAATAACCTTCAAGTGTCATTATGGGCATGATGAGTTCTTGGTTATGCCATTTGGGTTGACCAATGCATTGACCAAGTTTCAGTCTTGGAATCATGCATTTATTTAGTTGTTGAGGAATGTTGTACTATTTTTCTTTGATGGCATCTTGATTTATATTAAGACATTGGAGGATGATTTGAGACATATATGAGGTACTTGGTATTTTAGAGCAATAGTGTTTCTTTGCCAAGGCATAAAAAATGTGAGTTTGTGTTGATAGATATATTATGGCTAGGGCATAAAAGTAGTGCCCAAGGGAATTGCACAGATGATGAGAAGATTAATGCCATCATGGATGGCCTCCACCTAAGAATATAACACACTTGAGAGGTTTTATTTGTCTTTGCAACTATTACAAGAGGTTTGTCAAAGGGTTCTCACAACTAGTTGTCATTGACATATTCGATGAAGGGAGATTTCTATTAGAGTGATTCAACATAGAGAGCTTTTGATAAGCTCAAGAGGAAATGAATTCATGTCCCATTTTAGCTATTTCAAAATTTTCACTTCCTTCTATTTTGGAGTGTGATGCTTCAAGAGAGGGGATTGGAGTGGTTTTAATGCAAAAAAAAACCCCATAGCATTTGAGAGTAGGAAAATAAAAAATTTAAAGAGGATTTTTTCTATCTACAAGGATTTGTTAACCATCATGCATGCACTAGCCAAGTTCAGATAGTATTTGGTTCATGAGAGATTTCTAGTAAAAACAGATCACTATAGCTTGAAGTTCTTTCTTAATCAAAAGGATTTGAATGATATCTATAAAAATAGTGGTTAAGTTATAGGCTTATGATTTTGATATTGAGTATTTTAAGGGGAAGAATAATATTGTAGTTAATGTATTATCTAGGAAAGCCTATTTATGCTTCATGACTAATAAATCTGTTAATTGAAGGGTTTTTATAATAGTTGAGAATGTCAAGAACACATTTTATATTGATATTTTGAATGACAGGTACAAGGTTGTTGATCTCATCCTTTATAAGGAGCAAGTGTATTTTGTTCTAGAATTGAAGATGAAGGAGGAAATCTTCAGGGCATGTCACGACACACCATTTAGCTAGTCACTCAGGTTATTATAAGACATACAAGTAGGTAAGCAAGAGTTTTGCATGGAAGTGACTCAAGGGCGATGTTTTGAGGCATGTTAAGGAGTGGTTGACTTGTCAACACACCAAAGTAGAACATGTGATCCCAGTTGTTTTATTGGAGCCTTTACTCATTCTAAATTAGAAATGGGAATGCATCTGTATGGATTTTATCACAAATCTTTTGAAAGTGTAGGATAATGATTGTATCTTTGTGGTAGTGGATAGAATCACTAAGTATGCCCATTTTCATGCTATATATTTAGAATACAAGGCTTCATAGGTGGCTAATTTTTTTCAGAGAGGACTTTACACTCCATGGGCTACCAAGGAATATTTTGAGTGTCAGGGACAATAGGTTCATTATTTTGTTTTTGCAAGAAAAGTTTTAATTGACAAGTACAAAGTTGACTTCAAGCAATAGTTATCACCCCCAAATTGATGGAAAAATGAAGATTGTGAATAAATTGATTGAACGGTTTGAGGAATTTTGTTATAGGATTATGACATGGATTAAGTGGCTCCACCTTTGGGAGTATTGCTAAAACTCCACTCATCATATGTCTATAGGTGTGACTCCTTTTAAGGAACTATATGGTTATGATGCATTATCATTTGTGGATTTGATTTTTTCAGATAGTAGAGTTCCTAGAGATAGATATTTGGTACAACAAAGTCTAGATATTTTGAATGCAGTCAAGGAGAACCCATAGTAGGCTCAAAACCAACAAAAGATGTATGTTGATTTCCATTGTTTGGAGAAAGATTTTGAAGTAGGAGACATGGTTTTTTTGAGGTTACAACCCTATAAGAAATCTTCCCTCTAAGGGAGTGGTACGTGAAAACTTAAACCGTGATTTTATAGACCTTACAAGATAATATAGAGGATAGGTGAGGTTGTATATGACTTGGAACTTTGGGAAAAATAGAACTCAATATTTTTCGAGAGAAGATTTTGGATTTTTCCAAAAGAAGGGTTATTCTGAATCAAGAGGGGATTATCTTTTGATGACTTTATTTGCAGAGGTTTAACAAATTTAGCAGGGCACGACTAAGGAGTATTGGACACCACATGATTATACAGTCTTAAAATAAGACCTTGGTGTAGCAGGGGGGCTTAGCAATACTTTGATGGAGGGACGACAAAAGAAAAAAAAAAGAATCTTGTTTTTTCTTTACTAGTGTTACCACAGAAGAAAAGGGTTGTATGCAAGGTGTTACCAATTTTGTGAGGTGGATGACATAAGAAAAAAGGGGTTATTCTAAGGTTTGTAGGCAAGGTGTTACCAGTGTTCTAGATCTCCATTTTCCAAAATAAGTAAATTTTGAAGATATTTGTCTAATTATCTTGTTGTTGGAGTTGATAAGGGTCTATACAAACCTAACGCATGTGATTTGAGGTCTTGAAAGTGAATATCTTATTAAAACCCAACCTTGGGTTTTAAGGATGCAATTTAAGTTTTGGGAGAAATATGCCTACCCAATTGATAAAATTTGGTTTGTAGGTTTGTGGTAGCCTACTTCAATTGTTCAAATAGTTTTTGTACTATTTTGGCATGTATGATGGAAAATATTTAAAAAAATAAATTTTGGTAACAATTTGTTTTAAAGGGTTTTTGTTTTGTTTTGTAGGATTCCATTATAGGAGTTGTATCTCCATAAAGGGTATTTGAAAGCATGTTTAGATACACAAGAACTTCCATAAAAAATGTTGTCCCATCAGATTTTTTCAAAAGCAAGACTACTAGGAAGAGACAATTTCTCAAAAAAGTCATTGATCATTGTACTTTTGTTACAAATTCCTTTCCCTCTACATCAATTTGGTATTAGAGCAAGTTTGGTACTTGAAAGAGACAAGAAATACTTGATTGTGTGTTGTTAAGTTGCATTGAAAAGTCAAAATTCCACCTAGAAGAGGAATGAGAGGAGGTGGAAGAGGAGGTGTCTAGATGAGAGATGTCATTCTTGGAGATATCAGGAATTTGAGAGTGAGTTTGGATGCTATAATTACAATAGTAGAGGAACATCAGAGAAGAGTTATCATCACAGGAGATATGAGTGACAAAGAGGAAGAAACACAAGCACTTGAAGAAGAACAATAAGAGGTTGAAGAGAATGTATATGGAGGAATAGAGAGATTGCTCAAGGTAATCATCGAACAAGGGTCCAAACCAAAGGTAGAGATACCTATATATGTAGGTAGTTTAGATGGGAAATGACTTATTTATTGGGTTACAAAATTGGACAAATATTTTGACTATGAAAATGTTCCTGATGAAAAAAAGGTGAAGTTTTTTCATACCAGATTGAAGGGCCATGCAACTCTTTGGTAGTGTAGACATGGAAAATGTACAAATGTTGTTTTGGCACACTTGATCCCGTTTACTAACAACATTTCTCCCCGAATCATACTCTCAACATTTCATCATATTCTATCTCTAAATGTAATGAATCATTATTCATTAAATTAAGTCTTCCTCCTCCAGTGATTAAATTAATCAGTTAATTTAATTAACCTTACATTTTTGTTTAATTAAATAATTCATTTTATTTGATTAAATCTCTAAAGTCTTCTCATTAAATCAAATAAATTAAACCTTATTTGATTTAATCTAACATATTCCTCTCTAAGATAAATAAATCAAAACATTTATTTAATAAATCATTTCCTCTCAATTCTGATTTCAATTAATTCATCTATTTGAATCAAAATTGCCAAATCATCTAATTCTTCATTAAATTAATCAAATCCTTGATTAAGTTAATCTTTCTCATTCAAATCCTCTAGAGAATGCAACTTGCACAATAAATCAATTACTTTGATTTATTTAATTCTCTATTTTCCCTCACATAGCATCAAAAGATAATATTCTCTCATTTGAATTCAAAAAAGTCCAAGTGGACTTGTACATCCAACAATACATTCACTCCTCTTACATGTCCTTGTGCATTGAGCCAAGTGGCATTTATTTCATTCCTTTTTCCCTCTCACATATCATTTCTCAAATTTGAAATTCCACCTAATTGCATTTATCATGCACATTGACCAAATGTGCTCATTCCTCAACCATTCACATCTTGACAAGTGGCACTTGTCCATTGGATGTTGAATGATCCCACATTGCTCTATTTCATTCTCTCTTCCATTTTGGAAATCTATAAATTGGAAGCTTCTCTCCTCATTTGAAAACATAGAGCTTTGAGTAAACTTACCATGCTCAAATTCATCTTCATGCAAGGTTATTCTCTTCATTTGAGAATTAATCTTATTCATACTATCATTCAGCTTGTTCAAGGATTGAGAAAGGGCTGCTTACTATACAACAAGGTGGCACCAATCCACTATGAGATAAACGTTTAATTATGTTTCTTATATGCTTCTATTTAACTTGTTTTTCTACTCATTAGTTGCATATTTAGACATGATTAAGTATTTCACAGGGATGATAAATTTGCTGATTTAAACTAACTTTCGTGCTAACAACATGAAACTGTTTGAGTCGATCTTTCTGCAGATTTTAGCATCCACATTCTAGCGCTAGAAGGGGGGCTTGAAGAATTTTGTTTTACAATTTTACTTGTATCCCTGTTGCAGGAAGTTTCAGTTCATTCGGCGTGTTTAACTGTTTTATTAACAATCATCTCTTTTGTTATGCATGGTTAAAAAAAAAAAAAAATCTTTTACAGACCATTACATAAGAAGACAACTATTTACGTTCTGTTACTTCTGCATATTACAATGACTAATAAAAATAAAAAAATTACAAGTTAGTGATTTTTTTTATGCTTACTGTTCATACATTCTGCAAGCAGTTAATCTAAGAAATAATCAATTTATAAGTCGAACAGGATTTGCTGCAGATCTTTTTTCCTTCTCTCGTGTTGTGCCTCGCATTTTTTTTCCCACGCAACCAGGCCGATCGCCTATCGCGTTATTGTGCCCTTCGTTCCATCTCCCTGCGGTATAGCGGTGATCCAATCTTGACTGCTTTGTGGTTGTTCATCTCCTTACCGCATCACCGCGGCCTACCCTTCCCCCACCCGCGGTATCGTGGTATCACTTTCACCTCCTCCACCTCCGACATTCCTTACCGCTTAACTGCAACCTTCTACCATACCTGTCGCGGTAGAGCGGTGTCCACCGCGTCACCGCTGGCTAACTCTCCCTTACCCGCGGTAGTGTGGTAACCATCCACTGTCCTCACCGCATTACCGCAGTCTACCCGCTAACCCCCACGGTATTGCGGTTAATCGCCCATTGTCTTCACCGTGTCATCACCGACCAATGCTCCCTTACCCGTGGTATTGCGGTTAATGGCCACGGTCTTCAACCTCTCGATCTCCTGCGTTACTGCAGCCTGACTGTCGCTTCCCTGCGGTAGAGTAGTTAACCGCCATCCTCACTGTCATAGTCCTCTCAGTTGTCACCGAATTACCGCAGTCTCTTGCCTAACCACCAGTGGTAGCGCGGTTAACTACCTTGTCACTGTCACCGCCAGTGGTAGTGCGGTAAACCTGTTAACTGCCACCGCATCACCGCGGTCTTCTACCTTCCCATCCGCGGTATCGCGGTAAACTTGCTAACCGCCACCTGACTGTCATTGCTAACCGCCACCGCGTCACCATGGTCTTCCATCCGACCACCCACGGTATAGCGGTAGTGGTCTCGGCCGACTGTATGAAGCCGCCAACCGCGATACTGCAGCCTGCGATAAAATAGTGAAAGGGATTAATTCGGGAAATAAACAACTCTATAAGGAAATTTTTGCATTTATAAGGGGGTTAAATAATTTTTTTTAGAGATGGCAATTTTTTTTTAGCTTATGATTAAGGCATTAATACATGAGAGATTTTTTGTTCAATATTTTATTAACTTTGTATGTTCTTTTGAAGGTTGAATATTGGAGTCGAGCCAAGACAAAACGAGATTAGAGAAATTCACAAAAACATTTTTTAATGCTTGTTGAGGTAGATTTTTCACTTAGTTTCAAACCATCCCACATCTATTTTTGGGGCTTAAAGTTAACCATTTTGACTTGATCTTTTGGTTAAAATTGAACCTTAGAAATTTACTAGATTTCAATTTGGGTCTAAAATTGAAGAAGGCAATCTCACATTCCCTTTGGTGCTTAAAACGAACTCATCACTGCTTTTGGGGTATAAAATGAACAAGTGTTTTCTATGTTTCGCAAGATTTTTCACAAATTAATATCATTTAAAAGGTGTATGCACTTCTCTCGTGCCTCACGACGATCTTGAGAATCAAAAGCCTTTTTGTGATATTAAGTTGTCAAAAAAAAGATTGCCTTCACACTTTCATTTTGGGTTTAAAATTGAAAAAAATAATTTTCGAGTGTGAGTAAACTTGTTGCGATTGTTCTCCCTTTATTTCTAAATGAAGGTTGATTGAACTACAGATAAGTTTATTTGCTTTTGTTTATCTTAGAGGGTCTGCCTTGTGGGAAAAAGTACTCACCCAAGGGAACGACTCAACCGGTAACACACTAAAGCCAAGTGTATTTCCAACCAGGATATAAAAGTGGGTACTGGAACAAAAGCCAATATCATGCAATTGGCTCTGATGAGAAGGGCAACAATGGCCTTTTGCTGCATGGGTCAGCCTCCACAAACGGAAAGTCTGAACTAAAACCCTTGTTTAGAAAGGCCAAATCCTTGTCTATTTTGTTGGTGCAAAAGGTCATGTCCTTTGAAGCCGCCCCACATTATACATGCGGTTTTGTTGTAGAGATGGAAAGTATGCCATGAGAGATTCATGGGTACTAATGCTTGGCTGACCCGAGAAGTGTGTGCCATGGAGGGGAGCCAGTGTGGTCAAGCATTTAGCCATCCACACAAAATATGCGTAGTTGGATTTATCCAAGTGGGAACCCAACAAAATATTGTCTCATCATCCTAGGGTTGTAAAAAGTGCTTGGAAGTGAAGAACACAATGCTTGGTCCTCAAACATTTGGAAACAAACATACACAAAGAGCTTTAAATTTCAAACCCCTTTGAGGAAACGAATACCTTTGACGAATTTAAGCACTCTTGCTTTCCCTAGGGATCATATCCTTAGAGGTTTCTAAGTGCTTGGATTCTATCATCATTTGTTTTCAATAAGGTTAAACATAGGAGACTTTTGCCCTATTTTCGTTGATTTCTACATAATGGACCTTGTGGGATGAAAAAGAAAGTGAGACATTAGACATATAGTTTGAAACATAAACAAACAAGTGCCTTTGGTAAAAAGAATTCATTAAGCCAAGATAAAAGACAAATTGAACCTCATATGTGTTGTTCCAAATGATTTCCCGAAAGGTCAAGATTTCAAAACCAAGGTTCAAAAGGATAAGTCTAAAAGCCCATGAACAATGCCTTGAGATGCTCCTTGAAGTCAAAGAAAGACTAGTATACAACTTCTATAAAAAGGCTTCAAGGAATAATCCAACTTTGTATGCATTCTACTATCTACAAAATATTGAAATTTTTGAAAGGTTTTCTTTCCTCACATAGGAAGTCTAGCATGTTCTTCAACACTAAAGTTTTATAAGGAGGAGTCGTGTCTAGGTCAAGGTCCAAGATCAAAGTCATCATCCTCATTCGTCTTTCCATTGATCAAATCTCATTCCATCAACAAAATTCTTGAGAACTCTAGAAAAATCACTCATGCTAAACTTAAAGGGCTAAACCAACATTACCCTATCTTGGTTTAACTCACCTAACCAAAATAGTCAAAACTCTTGGACGAACTTACCTCTAGGATAACGCAACTTCCTAAGGTCTACTAGTTCACAATCACATTGGCTTAACACACTTAGCCAATTCATCTTCTTGTGCAAGTTCCCCTAGGATAACACAACTTCCTAGGGACTACAACTTCACTACAATCTTTTTTGACTTAATGCACCTAGTCAAACCATCACAATCAATCTAAGTCCTAAACAGTTTAGCATAACCCTTCAAAAGTTCTCCAAAAGGTTTCACTCACTCGCTTCATCCATTTATCCCATCATCATTACCACCCTCTTTGATCTTTGACTTCCCTAGTTCTTCTCTTTTGAGCCTAAAAGGTTAGGATCAAATGATCCCTATTTTTATGGTCCAAACAAGAACACAATACAAGAAGAACATGGAAAATATCAGCGAAATATCAAGTTCCGTTGACATGAGTCAAGTAACCTCTGAAATAAACCTTACGGTATCAAGCAATCCCCCAAGTAACTCTCCTCTACCATCACAAAATCCTCAAGAGGAGAGCTATGAAGAGTACATCACAAACCAAGACATGGGGATGACACAATATGAAATGATAAAAATGGTCCAAAATCCAAAGAACCATAAAATTATCAGTGCCATGTTCAAATACTTAAGCATGTTAGTGGAAGGAGGGGTACAGTTCCCTTCTGACCTTGATGCAAGCACTAGTACGGATATGCCTCTTACAAACACATCTCCAATGTCAAATGTCAATCAAGAAATGCCTCACAACACCTTGGCCGTCACACCAACCTCGCCCAATGTAAACAAGGGGAGTGCCATGTTTTGAGAGTTACAAAAGCATCACCTTGTGACCAACAAAGAGGTGGTTGTCAATACCACACCAGATAATCCTGTCCTGGTGAGTCCATCACACCCGTATGTCCTGCTCACCTTTCATAATCCCGCCGACTCATCTTCATTTCATACTACACCAGCATGTCAATCAAACATACAAACTTCTCTACCACAAGGAAAAGGTGGTTTGTTTAGAACAACCGATGTTGCTAATCCTTTTTATTTCTAGGGTAGCATACCGTCCCTTCCCCCATTTCCATTCACAAACACATCACCTCTTGGATTGGGTTTTCCTCTCCTAACCATCGATAGTTTCTCAGAACCGAAAATTGTGAACATCACATCAAATTCCCTCTTTTTGCCCGCAACATCACAACAACAAGTGACAACCATTGAAGCCACTACGACAAATACATCAATCAGTCCTCAAATATCCCAAAGCATACCTTCTCAAGGACCGCGCATCTCAACCACCCCTCCAACAACCCAAATCCCAACCACCACCATAACCCTTTCACCTATCACAATGGTTGGCATAATTCCCATTCCACCACCAATCCCACCAAAAGCTAACGTGGAAAATTCATACACCACTCTAATCCAAACCATTCAAAAAGCCAACCAACAGAGGATACTCAAACAAAAGCAGCAAGCTCAAGCATAAGCCCAAGCTCAAGCGCAAGCACAAGCTGAAGCACAAGCCCAAGCACAAGCTGAAGCACAAGCCCAACAACAAACGCACGCACAATACCAAGCGCAATTGCAAGCAATCCATCTGCAAGCATACCAACAAGCCCTGCAAGACTTTCAAGCACAACAACAAGCCAAACAACAAGCTTTGTTGGCATAACAACAGCTCGACCAACAACAAGCTTTGTTGGTGCAACAACAGCTAGACCAACAACAAGATTTGTTAGCGCAACAACAACTTGACCAATAACAGGCTTCATGGGAACAACAATAGATGGACCAGCAACAAGCGTTGTTGGAACAACAGCAGCAAGATCAACAACAAGCATTGTTGACAAAAATGCAGGCATACCAACAGGCCTTGAATGCACAATAGAGCTTGTAACAAACGCCCACCAGTACTCCTCCCACCCATCAAACACCTCAAACACCTCAAAACACGTTCATTCCACCTCTCGATCCAAACAAAAATGTTGCGACACAAATCAAACTGCTCTCACAACAAGTGTTGGACTTACAAGCAAGAAAAACAACAAGAATACCAGACAACTTGTGCCCTTATCCTTTCGAAATAAGTCTCACCATGGTACCGTTCCCAAAGGGATTCGAGATCCCAAAATTTGGCAAGTATAATGGAACAGGTAACCTTGAAAACCACATCAGGGAATTTTAGGTGCATTGCATAGAGGTCGCATACAATGACACGTATCTAATGCGACTATTCCCCTAAGGTTTGACTGGTCCAGCCATGGAATGGTTTTCTCGTCTACCCATGGGCATTAAAACATTCGAGGAAATCATGGAAGCTTTCCTTAAGAATTACGCTTTCAACATGGGTGCGGATGCTAGTTTGGAAGAGCTGTCAACACTCAAATAGAGAAAAGGAGAGCTATTCACATCCTTCTTGCAAAGATGGTGATCCAAGGCCAATCAGAGCGAGTGGACCATACCAGAAGAATGACAAGTTTGCACCATCATATCCAATCTAGATGAAAACTTGGCGTTCTACTTGAAAATGCAATGCATCACATCATACGATCAACTGATCCCAAAGGTGACCAACATCAAAAGAGCCCTTACTGCACAAGGAGGCGCATCAATATTCACTCCACCACAGGTTAACCGCTCGTCCAATAACTATAATGATAAACCTCGAACTTGGTTGAGGAACAAAAATATCACAAACAATGGCGTGGTCGATGCTAAAGTGGTTATCAATGCCCCTAAGCAGAACATCCAAACCCATCATCAACCGCAAAATCATAATCGCAACAATGCGTAGACTAACGCAGTAGTAGCGCAGCAACAACCACTTCCCACCAATGAAATATCCCCCCAAGCGGAAGTTCATGGCTCTTGGGGAATCAATTGAATCCATAATGAAAAAATTGGTCAAAGAGAATCTAATCAAAGTCTCTAACTTTGAGCAGTACGCGAAACCCATGACCAAACCGCCATGGTATAATGAAAATCTCCTTTGTGACTTTCACAAGATCAAAGGGCATTAAACTGCTAATTGCATGAGACTTAAAAACATCATCCAAGACCTCATTGAGGATAAGATTATCAATGTCGATCAGCCAGCCAGAAACCAAGATATGAAAATATACACAAATCTGATGCCGAACCACAATCAAGGAAATAATCAAGGGAACAATAAAGGCAAGCAAAAATATGCTAGTGCTAATCTAGTGTATGAGGAGATAGCTGGACGTGTCGATGAAATGGTCACAATCATTAATATCAGAGGAGCCAACAACGACTGTGGAGTCACCACACGTGGCATAAAGGTCACCATTGCAGGGGCACTAGCTAAGACACCCATTTCTAATACAAAAGCCGTCCCCTATGACTATAGTGTCATTGAACAGGTGAAGAGAATCCCCACCCAAATCTCCATCATGGAACTATTGAAAATTTCTTCCACCCATAGGAAGATCCTTGATGAAGCATTAGCTGCGTCCACCGTCTCCGCCACCCTTGACACATAGCAGTTTCAAGCTATGGTTGGTAACATTGTTACCCCAAATCTTCTTACATTCTCTGACCAGGATTTCCCCCCATAGCCATCTCATAACCGCGCACTGCACCTTCAAGTGCTAGTCCATAAAAATAAAGTCAAAAGAGTCCTGGTGGATGGAGGTGCAGGCCTTAACATTTGTTCTCTAAAGCTCATAAAGAAATTGGGATTCACCGAGGAATCCATTAATAAGAACAAAAGCATCACGATAAGGGCGTATGACGATCAAGAAAGAGTGTCTCAGGGCACTATCAAAATCCCCATCCAAGTGGGACCGACAACTATGAAGACCACCTGTCAGGTCCTCGACATCGACCTACCATATAATATCCTCCTTGGACATCCATGGATCCATGGAATGAACACGATGGTCTCGACATATCACCAATGTATCAAGTTCTCACACCAAAATGAGGAGGTCACTATATATGGGGATCCCGCACCCTTCGCCTACTGCAAAAACTTGGAAGCCAAGTTTTATAAAATCCCCCAAGTACCGAAAAATGATGAAGGCCCATCCACTTCATTCATTGACCCAACCAACCTTGCTTCCACCTCTCTGATAGAGACACCTGCCATCCCTGACATATCCGACATCAAGAACATGATCCAGGACAATGGATGCGGTGACTACATAATGATAAGGAACACATTTGTTGTAGGAGAGTTACCACAATCTCCTAGGTCACATGGACAACCTCGATCAACTGAAACACCCGTCCGCACCCTTAGGGTAGATCCTTCTGGATTCCGCCATTCGAGAGATCTAAGTCAGGAAAGTGTTGACGAGGAAGATATTGCAAGCTCAATATACCATGATGTGGAACCCATACCCACCTTACCAATGGAGGAAACTAATATAGGGGTACAAATGATGCTTGGTATGGGCTATAACAGGAACGAAAGCCTTGGAAGGAAGAATGATGGACGTTTGGAGCCCATCATTGTAGAAAGAAGAATTCAGAACCTTGGCCTTGGTTGTACTCCTCCGAGTATAACCGTGCATGGCAGAGGTGCTCCCAGTAGGGCAGTCAGGTCCTCTCCTCAAGTCCTGACAACCAACCTTAGATTATCCATATCCACAGGCCTACCTCTTGACAACTTCATGTTTGACATAACTGAGGTTTGTAGTAGTGACGATGATGATACCATAACAGGCCTACCCATGCTTTTTGAGGATTCCACCTGACTTATGATTAGTGCCTCCCTAGCCGAGTCAAACCAGAAAACCCACCAAATTACCTTGGTATACCCTCAACTTATTGATCATGACCAACGAGGACCGCCGATTCTAGACTCATTCGAAAATGATGAGGCTCTCTCAAAATTCATGGTACTAAGGGATACAATTCCATGTGGGGATCACAAGGTAGGCTTCAAAATCACATTAGACACCTGGGCATATTATGGGGAGACGATTGAGTCCTTCAATCGCAAAATAAAAATATCGAGAATAAGCTCAAGGTTATTGAGTGATAACCACACCGTGGCGCTCTCTAACCACAAAACAGTAACAATAAAGGATGCATCCAATGGTGAAAACCTCTCCGAGGTACCGGAGGATGAAGGATTCAATCTCCCCCTATTGCTCTACATCAAGAAAAATCAGCAGTCCTGGCAGAACAGTGCAATCCTGTCAACCTGGGAACTGAAACAGAACCGCAAATCACTTTCTATGCTGAGTCTCTCCTAACAGAGGAACAAGAATTGCTAGCGGCATTCCTGAAAGAAAGAAAGGTAAAATTTGCATGGACCTACACCGACATGCCAGGTCTAGATCCTGAAGTGGTGGTTCATCATTTGGCTATTTACCCTAGAGCGAAACCAGTTAGACAAAAGTTAAGGAAAATGCACCCGCAAATAGCCTTGCTAGTCAAGATTGAGTTACAGAAGCTCCTGGATGTTGGCTTCATACGCCCGATTAACTATCTAGAATGGCTATCTAACCTTGTACCAGTCTCAAAACCAAATGGGGGCATCCACATCTGCATAGATTTTAGAGATCTAAACAAAGCATGTCCTAAGGATGATTTTCCACTACCCAACATTGACATGATAGTGGATATGATGGCTAGACATGAGATGCTGTCCTAATAGATGGATTCTCAGGGTATAATCAGATAATGATTGCAAAGGAAGACTAGCATAAGACAACCTTCACATGTCCTTGGGGCACGCACTGCTGGAATGTGATGCCATTTGGGTTAAAGAATGCAGGAGCTACATACCAAAGAGCCATGACACTGATCTTCCACGACATGATTCACAAAACTGCCGAAGACTATGTGGATGACATATTGGCTAAATCAAAGAAGAAACATGATCACATAGCGACTCTAAGTGCAATTTTTGATAGGCTGAAAAAAAACAAGGTCAGGCTAAACCCAAAGAAATGTGTCTTTGGGGTACAATTAGGAAAGCTACTAGGGTACATAGTTTAAATGAGAGGGATAGAAGTGGATCCCGCAAAGGTAAAAACAATCCTTGATATGGGAGCGCCAAGAACACTAAAGCAACTCAGAGGATTACAAGGTAGACTCCAGTCCATCCGAAGATTCATAGCACAACTGACAGATAAACAGATTGCCTATTCACACCTACTCCACAAGGGAGTAGCATTTAGGTGGGATGACAAGTGCGAACAAGCATTCAACAAAATCAAAAAATATCTACTTACACCACCTGTGTTGATGCCACCGATCGTAGGGAAACCATTGATTCTATACATTTCAACAACAACAGCCACCCTTGGTGCCCTTTTAGCCCAACATGATGAAAAGGGAATCAAGTGGGCCATTTGCTATATCAATAGAACAATGGTGGGGCATGAGCTCAAATACACATCAATAGAAAAAGCTTGTCTGGCAGTGGTGTTTGCAGCCCAAAAATTCAGACACTACATGCTAGCTCATCAAACTAAGCTAATTGCCAAGATAGACCCCCTCAAGTATCTATTGTCAAAAGCAATGCTTACAAGCAGAATGGCTAAATGGGTTATGATGCTATCTGAGCATGATATTGAGTATGTGGAGCAAAAGGCAATAAAAGGACAAGTTATTGCGGATCAACTAGTAGAGGCTCCAATATATGCAGGCAACCCACTCATATCAAAGTTTCCAGATGAGTCGCTTTTCAATCTTAGTACAACCGACCACTGGAAACTATACTTTGATGACTCCCACATGCAACATGGATCAGGAGCCGGTGTGTTCTTCATCACCCCCTAGGGGGACTGTATACTGAGATCTTACAAGTTGGCATTCCCCTGTACAAACAACATTGCAGAATACGAGGCTTTAACCATAGGTCTCAAAATTGCAACATAGTGGCGAATCATGGCATTAAAGGTTTACGGAGACTCACAACCTATCATCAACCAAGTTAACGGTGAATACCAAACTAAGGATGATAAGCTTACACCATACAAAAAGGTGGTAGAAAGCCTCAAGGAATCATTTATCGACATCACCTTTGAGAAAATACCGAGGGAAAACAACAAAGGAGCTGATGCAATGACAACGACCGGATCCTTGCTAGATATCCCTCGCAACGTCTCGAAACACGAATTCCTCGTAGAGCAGCTTCTCGTACCAACTTTCGAGGTACCAAAATCAGAATATGCGTGTGAACTTGTTGGTCCCGGTGATCTTTGGTACCATGACATTTACACCTACCTAAGATTAGGAATCCTCCTAGCCGACATTACCTTGAACATCAAGCGAACCTTTGTCAAAAGGTCCTTACGATTTATCATCCTAGGAGAAACCCTCTTCCGTAGAAGCATTGATGGAACCTTGTTACGATGCTTAAAACCTGAGGAGGCCTTGACTACTTTGACTGAGGTACACAATGGCACTTGCGGTTCACATTCGAGTGGTATGACCTTTGCTAAGAACCGGGTACTACTGGCCGACAATGGAAAGAGAGGCACATGACTTTGTCAGAAGGTGTCGATAGTGCCAACATCATGGAGACCTCATTCATGCACCAACTCAAAAATTATATCCTATTGTTACATCTTGGCCCTTTTCCCAATGGGGGCTCGATCTCATAGGTAAAATCTCACCCACCTCATCCAATGGCCATAAGTTTATTATCATCGCCACTAAATATTTCACAAAGTGGGTCGAGGCAATTCCAATGACCTACATCATTGGAAAACAGATATCCAAGTTCATCTTGAACTACCTCATTTGCCGATACGGTGTTCCCCAATCCATTATCTTTGATAATGGGACACCCTTCAAGAATCAGGATGTCCATGATTTGTGTGAAAAATTCAAAATCCAACACCGCTTTTCCACCCCATACTACCCACAAGGCAATGGCCAAGCAGAAGCTACCAATAAAACCATTCTGAAAATCCTCAAGAAAACAGTCAATGACTCTGGTCATGACTGACATCTACAGTTAAATCCCGCCTTATGGGCCTACCGCACCAGCATCCACACGCCAACATGCGCCACCCTATTTTCCCTAGTCTACGGATCATAAGCTATAATCCCAATTGAGATCAAGCTCCCGTCCCTAAGAATATCTTTGCAAAACCTCATCAAAGATGAGGAATACAAGGTTACAAGACTAAATGAGCTGGAGTTACTAGATGAATGGCGCATGGATGCCCTAAATCATCTACAGGTCTACCATAATCGCCTGAAACAGAGCTACAACAAGAAGATCAAGCAACACACCTTCCAAGTCAGTGACCTTGTGCTAAAAGAGAATCAAAAGAATGTACCAAACCAAGATAGCAAAGGAAAATTTGAACCCAACTGGATGAGACCTTTCATCATCACCGCAAGCTATAAATTAGAGGTATAGCAGTTGTCAACACTAGAGGGCGAGCCTCTGCAGGAGCCCATGAATAGCTCTCACCTCAAAAAGTTTTATGCCTAAAAAATTGCAAGGTATAAAACCAAAAAATACAAAAAAATACAAAAAAATCAGAAAAAGTCTTGAAAAAATGGTTACCTTGATGAAAACCTGGCAAACAGGCATCTTGGTGACAACAAAAAGATCAAAAAATGCAAAAATCCAAAAAAATCAAAAAAAGGATTGAAAAAAAGTAAAGAAAAAAAATCGTCTTCTAGTGAAAACCACTTCGGTGGTGCTTTGGACAAGTACCTTGGTGAAAACCTAGCAAATAGGCACCAAGCGTAAATAAAACACTCTCTATTCACCAGGATCTGTATGACTCACTCATCCATTCCATCACATTTCATTAATCATCCATCCACCCATCCGCTCACATCCATACCATAGCCTGAGCTGATGCCCATATCATAGCGCTACTTGGCATATTCCTAAGGTCAGTTTGTCCTACCTTCATTGAAGTAGTCTATCGTACCACGCTGGGGGCATGTTCCTATACCTGTATCGGATCAGATTCGTGTATATTCTTGTGATCTTCCTAAAGCATCAAAAAATCCAAAAACATTCAAAAACTCATCAAAAATTCAAAAACATTAGAAAAAATAAAAAACATCCAAATCATTCAAAATCCAAAAACATGTCGAAATATCAGAAAATCTTCAAAAATTCATCATTGAGTCTTGTCATTTTTTCACCTTGTCCGAACTACGTCATCTCTGAGCTTGAACGTAGGCAAGGTTGATCTTTGATCATCCCCTGAGACAATTAGGTCAGTCCTCTAGGCATCCGTCGCATTGACAATCTGTTTGCCCATCTATTTTGCAGTTAAGGTCAGTCCTTAGGCATCTGTCGCATTGGAAATCCATTTGCCCATCTAGTCTGCATCTTAGGTCAGTCCTTTAAGCAATAAAATGGCAACTCGTTTTCCCATCTATCTTTTCTTTGAGTCAAGTCCGTTGTCAATCGAACTACGTGGTCTTTGCGTGTATAACGTAGGCAAGACTAATCTATGGATCAGCTCCCGAGACCCCTAGGATAGGTCTTTAAGTTAGTCTCTCCATCATAAATCTCGAAAATACCAAAAACATTTGTATAACATCTCAAAATACCAAAAAATAGCTTCAAAACATTTAAAAAAACCCAAAATGGTGCATCCATTTCATCTTGCTTTCACCTGTGATTGTCATAACTCATAATAAAATCAATCGTCGCCTTCACCCTTTGGTGATTTAGTTGGAAGAAAGTCTAGTAGGTTCAAAAGTGAATGCCTAATTGTCAGAGTCTTGAAAGTCTAAGATCAGTGAGTCAACAAGTTGGTCAACTCAGAGTATCAATAGCTTATCACCCAAATCAGTTCCACCAAAACCTTGATCACTACATGTCCTAGGATGAATCTTTCCTACGATGGACATAAGCATCAGGTACCCCTCATAATAGTTTAGTCTTGGCTAGCGGTATGAAGAACATTAGCTTGTTTGGTTTGCTTTATTTTGGTCTTTTATTGACTTATCTTATTTTTTGCTCATTCCGAGGACCTCTCGATGATGCCTAAACAAATTAGGTTTTGAGAGAGAGGAATGGGACAATGATCATTATCTTTTTTATCTGTTGTGCTTGTTGGATACTCTTGTAAAATAAGTTAGTCATAAGTGCTTTGTTTGGCTTTTAGGGAGGGTGTTTTAGGTATCTTGTTGACCGCATAGGAAGGCTTGCTTTTCTATGTTTTGGTCTGAGATGTTTATAATACTTGAACTACATCCTGAATGAAGTATGCATGCTAAATATGAACAATAATACTCCTATCTGATTGACGAGTCAAAGTCCATCACACTAGGTACAATGCCATGCTGGTCCTTTATACCTTGATGCATCATACCTACGTGTGTTATCAAACATAAAGTAATTAGCCATTTGAAAATCCCAACTCCTGGTAAGCAAATTATCAATCATCATCTTGTGTGGATCCTCTTTCCATTCTTCTTATTCTTCTATCTTTACTAACATTCTACCTAAAATCGGTGTGTTGAATCAAGGTATACATGAGACTACCCATAGTCGATGACTGTCTATACATCATCAAATCTATCTACATCAAAGAATTATCTTTCATCCTCTGATCATTAGAACCACTCCTCTCACAATTTATCGCGATATCGACTGGAAAATTAGCATTTCCACTCGATCTCTCGAGGGGGCAATATAACAGCATAATCCTTCCGCTTGGGCAACAGTGGAGCATCTGGAAAATTCAAGAAATTTTTGACTTTGATCACAACAATTTATTCTTTGAATCAATGCAACAAGTACATTGCTTTAAAGAGGGGCAAAATGTAGACATGGAAAATGTACAAATGTCGTTTTGGCACACTTGATCCCATTTACTAACAACATTTCTCCCCGAATCATACTCTCAACATTTCATCATATTCTATCTCTAAATGTAATGAATCATTATTCATTAAATTAAGCCTTCCTCCTCTAGTGATTAAATTAATCAATTAATTTAATTAACCTTACATTTATGTTTAATTAAATAATTCATTTTATTTGATTAAATCTCTAAAGTCTTCTCATTAAATTAAATAAATTAAACCTTATTTGATTTAATCTAACATATTCCTCTCTAAGTTAAATAAATCAAATCATTTATTTAATAAATCATTTCCTCTCAATTCTGATTTAAATTAATTCATCTATTTGAATCAAAATTGTCAAATCATCTAATTCTTCATTAAATTAATCAAATCTTTGATTAAGTTAATCTTTCTCATTAAAATCCTCTAGAGAATGCAACTTGCACAATAAATCAATTACTTTGATTTATTTAATTCTCTATTTTCCCTCACATAGCATCAAAAGAGAATATTCTCTCATTTGAATTCAAAAAAGTCCAAGTGGACTTGTACATCCAACAAGGCATTCACTCCTCTTACATGTCCTTGTGCATTGAGCGAAGTGGTATTTATTTCATTCATTTTTCTCTCACAGATAATTTCTCAAATTTGAAATTCCACCTAATTGCATTTATCATGCACATTGACCAAAATGTGCTCATTCCTTAGCCATTCACATATTGACAAGTGGCACTTGGCCATTGGATGTTGAATGATCCCACATTGCTCTATTTCATTCTCTCTTCCATTTTGGAAATCTATAAATTGGAAGCTTCTCTCCTCATTTGAAAACACAGAGCTTTGAGTAAACTTACCATGCTCCAATTCATCTTCATTCCACATTTTCATGCAAGGTTATTCTCTTCATTTGAGAATTAATCTTACTCATACCATCATTCAGCTTGTTCAAAGATTGGGAAAGGGCTGCTTACTACACAACAAGGTAGCACCAATCCACTATGAGATAAAGGTTTAATTTTGTTTCTTTTTAACTTGTTTTTCTACTCATTAGTTGCATATTTAGACATGATTAAGTATTTCACAAGGATGATAAATTTTTTGATTTAAACTAACTTTCGTGCTAACAACATGAAACTGTTTGAGTCGATCTTCTTGTAGATTTTAGCATCCACAGGTAGGATTTCATACAAGATGAGAGGGGAAAGAAAGGTAAGCATACCATTAAATCTTGGGATAGAATTGTAGAAAAACTTAAAGAAAAATTCCTTCTTAGTGATTACCAAACTAAACTCTTCAAGGAGTTACAAAATTTGAAACAAAAAGAGATGAGTGTCAGAGAGTATATAAAGGATTTTTATAGATTAACCATCAAGTTTGGACATGGGGAAGAAGATATTGAGAAGATAACTAGGTATCTCTATGGGTTAAGATACAATATTCAAGATGAACTTAGCTTAATCAACCCAAGGATGTTAGATGAGTGTTACCGGTTTTCTCTAAAAGTAGAGGATAAGTTGAATAGAATTTTTTTTCAGAAAATAGGGGTAGAGGCAGACATTTTACATGTAGAGGACAACGAGGAAGAAATTTAGTTCAAAATAAAACTCGAACCAAGTCATTTCCATGAAGAATCACATAATCCAAGAGGTGGATTTAGAGGAAGAAGACCTTATCCTAGGGGTGGACACACACAAAGCGGTAGTGGATTTACTAGTAAATGTTTCAAATGTAATAAGTTTGCAAGTCATAGGTTTGGGGAATGTCCTGAAGAACCTCAAGCAAGCAACTCAAGGATTGAGGGTAGAAATCAAGTGGTCCAAGCAAAAAGAAGAAAGTGTAGGATGTCCATCCCATTTAGAAGAACTTGAAGTTGGAGATTCTTTGTTGATGAGAATAATGATGATCAAACCACCCAAGGAGAAAGAACCTACCCAAAGAAAGACTTTGTTCAAGACATCATGAAAATCCCAAGGTAAATGTTGCAAAATAGTTGGTGATTCAAGTAGCACTAATAAGAAGAAGAAAATCATAAAACCTATACTAGCACTTCTTGATTTTAACAAGGTTTTCCAAGTTGAATGTGATGCAAGTGGGGTAGTGATGAGCACATGATTATACTAAGAGGGTGGGGGTGAATCAATATAATAACATGTTTTATTTTTCAATCTAACAACCTCAATAATACCAATTACACAATATCATTCACACGAGATCTAATAATTATGAAACACAAGAGGAACACATAATTTACGTGGAAACCCTTATGGGAGAAAACCACCGAAAAATATTGATTTTATATAAATATATTTTACAATATTTATAGGCACCAACCTATAGGAGACATCGATGCCTTCTTATATGATTTGTAGGAATCAACCCACTGGAGATACCAATCACCACAACTGAGCACCAACTCAGCAAGAGGCACCAATCTCTTTGATATGCGGCACCAAAATCCTCAATATGGGGCGCCAACCTCTCCAATTTGATATAACCTACACAATTTTGCTTCTTCACTGAATGATGAACTTATTTTACTCTCTTTCATTTATTCATTCCATGATTCACCTCTTCTAATTTATTAGGACATAAATATACTTGTATGCTTGTATGTTCTCACCTTATACTCTTCTTATATTTTCAACATTGAATGATCTTCATGTATGTTCTATTCATTCTCCCACACTCATATCTTCTTTATTGAATATGCCCTATAAATGATGTTTCATTATTAATTTATACTCATACACAATTGCTATAAAATCTTCTTTCAAATCTACATTTATTTCTTTTACCATGATCTTATTTTTTCATATGTAAATATGTAGTTTTAGATATGATATTTCTCTTTTATTCTACACTTTTCTTTTATTTACTTCTCATTTGTCTTTTATGTCTTCATATCTAAATGAGAAGATGGATCTCTTAGAAAATAGATAACTTTCCAAAATATCATTACTTTTGATAAAGAAATGATCGCTACCTTTTGAGACTAATGCATAATCTTTGTAAACTATTATTTTATGTTGATCATTGCCTTTTAAGAACTTTAATTATCTTCACAAATTACTTTATAGATAATCGTTTCTTTTGTCAACTTAAACACTGCCTTCATAAACTTGAAATATACCCTTACATCGAATAACATTCTATCTTTCCACACTTATTTTCTTCTCAACGAATGGTTCTCTTTTATATATTATCAATAGACACACCTCTTCATACAGTCACTACCTTTTGTTAATAGAAACTTATTTAATCTTGATCACTACTTTTGTAATACTCCAATCACTGCCATTTAATACTTGATTATTGCCTTATTAAATGTTGAATGTTGTCCTTAAACTAATCATCGCTCCTTTTGATTATGATTGTTGCCTTTATATATTTGATTAACTTGATCATTGCCTCTTCTTTCTTTATCACTACCATTAGCAATTCAAACACTTACTTTCTAAATCGCTGCACTTTTTAATTATTTTCTATTACAAACTTGGGTGTTATTTATATGAACTGTTGCACTTTATGAATAATAAAACATTGACTCAGGTACCATCTTCAATATTAATATGTATTTATATTTTCCCTTTTACTTAGGATTTAGTTGGCCAACATAAAACATTATATCTTATTCATTATTCCACAATTTCATATATGAATATTCATATATTTCTATTTGCTCCATGTTGCATATAATCATTCTAGGCATAATAATTAAGCAGACACTTCATAACTTTCATACTTTTATGTTTTCATCAAATAAGTCATCTTTCATTGCTATCATATTATAGATGAATTCAGCCTTGAATAGAAATATAGTGGCATTTTTCCTTAACAATTTTCTCCAGCCTTTGACATCAATGACAATATTCTAATAATCTCTTATACACCTTTGACACCAATGATTTTTTTGAACATGTAGCCATTGGAGCTGTCGTAAGTCAAGAAGGTAGACTTGTTGCATACTCTAGTGAGAAGTTAAATCATGAAAAAAAGAGGTATTCAACTTATGATCTTGATTTTTATGCTTTGGTTCAAGCCTTAAGGAATTGGAGACATTATTTGATGCCTAAGGAGTTTGTTATTTTCACTATAAATTATGCACTGTAGTTCATAACCAACCAACCCAAATTAAGTTAAAGACACTTGAAAGGTGTTATGTGACTTTATTCCCAAGAGAAGAGAAAGTTATAAAATAAACCTTTAAAATTAAAAGGGAGATAGAAAATAAAGGATATTATGATCCTTTTGGTTAAAAAAAAGATTAATAAAGAATATGCATAAAAAATATTAAAAAGGGGAAGAATAATTATTTATTAAAATAATATTAAAAGGCAACCTTTGTGAAAGGGTGTGATGGTTTGGAAACCACCCCTTAAGGCTTATATAAGCATTTATGTGAGACTTGGAAAGGCATTCAAAATTGGAGAACACTCAAGGAATCTAAGAAAGTGGTTGGTGAGCTATGGACAAGACAAAGAAGGGGGCACATCCATAGTGTGTGTCCAACCTGAGGTACAAGAGGGCGCACTCAGGACGGTCCTAGCCAGGGCTTGGTTTACATGTTGAGTAATTACTCTAGAGCATGTTGTATACATGTTGACTAATTACTCTGGAGCATGTTGTGCACAGTGTTGAGCATTGTTCCAATGGAGCCAACACTCGTGTAGAGCAGCGAAGTTAGATTATCTCTCCCAGATTGCTCCATGGCAAGAGCCAATACCACTGACATCTTCCTAGGGTGAGAGTGGCTTTTCCAAGTATTATTATTCAGATAAGTATTAAAACCATTGATTCTAAATTATATTGCTTTTAGTATATATATGATTTTGGTGTTAATGTGTATGAATTATATGGATGTGTATTCAATTTATCATGTTAACTATCTATTTTGGAGTTTCTTAATAAACTATCACCTATTATCTTTTGCATTGGTTATTCATATCCATTTTAATAATATTTCAAGTTATAAATTATCTTCACTCTAATAATCAATCCACTAAATCCGCTGCCAACACTTAAAATAACTTTGGAGGAAAAGTGACATTACAAAAGGGGTGGAGTATTTGCAAATTTTTACTTGTGTTATCAAGCACAAAAAAGAAGGTAGTAGATGCTTTGAGTAGGAGAGCCTTACTCATAAGAGAAATTTAGATAGAAAGTGGAGGAATATAGTCTCTTAAGGAGTTGTACAAATTTGATTTGGATTTCCAAGAAGCCTATGAGGTGTGTAAACAACCAACTTTAAGGAATAAAAAACCTTGGATAACTACTTTTTAAAGGATCACAACTATGTGTGCCAAAGAGTTCTATAAGGGAAAAATTAATTAGAAAAAAATATTGTGGTAGAAATGCTGGTCATTTTGGCCTAGATAAGACTTTAGCTTAGCTAAGTGTTCAATTTTGGCTTAAAATGCAATCAAATGTGAGAGAGTTTGTAGAAAAGTGTAAAGTGTGTCAATATGCCAAGGGAAAGAGTACAAATTATGGTCTTTATTAGCCTTTACCTATCCCAAATAGACCTTGGGACTCAATTAGTATGATATTTTTTGGGTCTACCTATAACCCAATGACGCCATGATTCAATCTTTTTTGTAGTAGATAGGTTTTCTAAAATGAATCATTTTATAGCATGAAAAACCACAAGTGATGCTACTCATTGTTGATTTGTTCTTCAAAGAGGTGATTAGATTACATGGAATTCCAATAAGACTTATATCAGATAGAGATACTAAATTTGTGGGTCACTTTTGGAGGACTTTATGGAAGAAGTTAGGCACTTATTTGAATTTAGTTCAACATACCACCCTCAAAGTGATGGATAAACAAATGTTGCAAGTATGTTGCTGGTGTTGTCATTGATGTCAACAGTCGGTCATTGATGCCAACAGTATGGAGATTATTGGTAAGTGTTGGTGCTAGTATGGATGTGTTGTGGTTTGATAAGGTGTTGTGGTGATTTCATTAGTGTTGTCATTAATGTCTTGTATGGTTGTGATGGATAAGTGTTACAGTTGCAATAAGTTCACTTGGTTTCCAAGTGCTTTTGAGAAAATTTGAATAAAAGAGTGTGCAGTGTGGCAGATGTGTGTTTAGTGTTGTGCTCCATAATTTCTTCATGGTTGAAGATATGCTTGTGCAGTCAAGATATGATGATCATAGGTGTTCAAAGGTTATATATCTAGAGTTTTAGTTTCTAGATCATTTTTCTATGGAAGTTGTGTTTGATAGTTTGTTTGTCTGTATAAAAGGTTGTCTGGGAGAAATGAGATTGCTTCACATTTATCCGTAGTAAGATTTTTTGTCTTACGGATTTGGGAATGTGCTTATATTGTCTTTATATACTTTTCCTTAGAGTTTTTGGTGTTGAGTCTCTCTGCAAGTTCAATTCTTATGCTGGAGTTTGGTAGTAGTGCATTGTAATGTGCAAGATTTTGTTTTAGGTGGTTGTGGCAATGGTGTAGAATATTTTGATGATGCTGAAATATTCTGGGATGTTGTGTGGATGTTGTGAAGTGTTTCCTTGTGGTCTGCATGTTTTTTTAAGACTTGGAGAAGTGTGTATGTGGTCGCTTGTAGTGTTAGTTCAGGTTTGGCTGACCTAGCATGCTAGCACTATTTGTGGAGGTACCTCATGGATTGTGGATGTGTTGAGTAGCATGGTGATGCATATTTGGGTTTAAATTAACCTTGGATATGGTCTACCTTCACTTCTTTCCAAAACAAAAGTGTTTGGTGCCGACCTATTTTGGTGTTGCATGTTTGAGGTGCATACATTGAATTAAGGCCAACCTAATTGATATTGTTTATTTCGCGGATGGTATAAATGCAATGTGAGTCATTGGAGATGTTGTAAGGTATGTGGCAAGTGTGAATGATGCAAATGTGATCATGAGATTTAATGCCCATGACTCTAGATATAGTGAGAAGAAGGTGTATATTTTTAGTGTGCTTAAGGTTGCTGGGGGTAGTGAGCCAAAGGTTGTAGATGATGCAAAGTTGTAGTGGTGTATTTTCTTGTTGCTTTGAGATAGTGAATCTATGTAACTGTTTCTCCTATTCTTCTTTCTTCTTGGCAGTGAGCCTTTCTTCTTTTTAGGCTAGTGAGCCCTTGAAAGTGAGCCTAATTGTATTCAATTTTGTTATTCATATTGTTGATTTAAGATAGCACTGGTCAGATATAAATGATGATTGCATTTATGCATCATCATCATTTATATTTAATTGATCTGCTCTTAAATATAATACCATCAAATAAATTATTTAAAATTGAGATGATAATGATCAAAATTTGCAATGAATAAAATCAGAATTCATAGTATATGATCGTTGCCATGCATATTAGTTTATGTGTGAGTTAACCGAATGCTTTCGGTTTGTTAAGGAGCTAGTGTGCCCAAGGGACACGTCCCATGAGGGGATGTGTCTCCACTTTGTGGAGACACATCCTCTCATGAGACGTGTCTCTTCTTGAGGCATGTCTCCTTCATATAAAAGGTAATACATTTCTTCATTTGCAAACATCGAAATTAATAAATGTTCTGCAATCAACACATTCGAAATACAAAGAAAAAAAATTGACTTAGAATTCTTACACAGAATTTCAGACTTATAATTTCCATAGGTTTCTTAGGATCCAAATTTGATAAGATTTGATTACATTTACATGGTATCAGAGCCAAGTTGAGTGAACCAAAATCAAATCTAGATATCAGATTACTTAGGAAAAATTCACATTTTTGAGAAATCGAATTTACATCACATTCTTCATAATGTCAAGTGTGATCAGATTTGAAGATCGCCTTGAAGGAGCAAACAACTTCACATCATGGAAATTCAAAATCATGATGATTCTTAAAGAAAATAAGTTAGACTCATTTGTGAGAGAAAACAAGAGGGAACTAGAGGATGATCTTGAGAAAACTCAATGGATTGAGAACAATGAAAAGGCCATGAAAATCTTAGTAGATGCAGTTAGGGATCATATAGTACCCATCCTAGAAAAACATGAAATTGCATATCTGATGTTCAAATCCCTTGAGAGCACCTATGAGATAAACAACACCAGTAGGACTCTTGCATTAAAAAGGTAAATCAATAATATCCAAATAAACAAAGGAGAAACCATTAATGCATACTTCATGAGGATCATTGAACTAAGGGATCAATTATGTACAATTGGATATCAAATTGATAGCAAAGAGTTAACTCTAATTGCACTAGGAGGCCTACCAAACTCATGGGAGTCATTTGTTTAAGGAATAAGTGCGAGATCTAAACTCCCCAAGTTTGATAGGCTAAGAACAGACTGCCTACAAGAGGAAACAAGACTCTCAACAAAAGAAAACAAACAAAAGAACATAGATGAAGAAATTCATGTGCTCAATACAACATCTAATAAAAGGAGTAAGAAAAACTCCTATGGGAAAGGATCATTTAAAAGAAAGAGAAATTCCTATGGAAAAGGATCTTCCAAGAAGAGGAAAGACATCTCTCAAGTACAATGTTTTAGATGTGATCAATATGGCCACTATGCAATGAAGTGACCTGACAGATCAAAACAACAAGCTTCCTTTGCTAAAGTAGGAAAGTCAATTTCAGACCATGAATCTGAGAAATTTGTATTCTATTTAGCCTTATCAAGTCAAGTATCTAACAACACCAACAACTGGGTAATTGATAGTGGTTCTTCAAGGCATATCACAGGGTTCAAAGAACACTTAGACACTATGACTGAAGAGACTGATGAAGAAGTAACCATTGGGGATGATTTTGCACACCCTGTAAAAGGGGTTGGAACTTGCTCCATCAAATTGAAATCTAGTCTCTTCCTTCAACTCACTGGAATTTTATTTGTACCTGGAATAAAGAGGAATCTAATATCCATCTCTTCCATTGAAGACAATGGATATAGAGTTACCTTTATGGATGGGAAAGTTCTGGCATGGCCTAAGAACTCAACTATAAAGAAAGCCCAAACCATAGGTATAAGACAAGGGTATCTTTACAAAATATGCACTGAGGTTAAGCAAGCCCTTACCCTTGATACTTCTGATTCAAATGAAATTTGGCATAGAAGATTAGGACATCTTCATTTTTGTGCCCTACCTTCTGTAGAAAAACTTGTAACAGGATTACCTAAGTTAAAACCATCTCATGAAGGAACTTGTAAAGGTTGTTCCCTAGGAAAGAATACAAAGGGATCCTTTCACAATAGCTTGAGTAAAACCCAAAATGTATTAGAACTAGTTCACTTTGATTTATGTGGACCCATGTTTGTACCTTCCAAGGTAGGCTTCGTATACTATGTCATATTTATAGATGACTTCTCTAGGAAGACCTGGATTTATTTCCTTAAGTGTAAAGAGTCAATAGAGATCCTTAAAAGGTTCAAGGAGTTCAAAGCTCTTATTGAAAACTTCTCTGGGAAGAAAATAAAAATCTTAAGGAAAGACAATGGGAAAGAATACACCTCTGAAATATTTAAGGAATTATGCATGAATGCTGGGATTAAGAGGGAGTTTATAGTAGCCTACAAACCCTCAACAAAATGGGGTTGCTGAAAGGAAAAATAGAACCATTGTAGAAGCTGCTAAAACAATGTTGCTTGACCAGAACATTGAAACCTCATTTTGGGCATAAGCCTCTAGAACTGCTATCTACATCCAAAATAGATGCCCACATTCTCATCTAGATAACAAAACTCCCGAAGAAGCATTTACTAGCCTAAAACCTGATATGAGTCACTTTAGGATTTTTGGTTGCCCTGTCTATATTCATGTGCCTAAAGCGGAGAGATTCAAACTAGAACCTTCCAGAAAGAAAGGGGTATTTGTGGGATACAATGAAACTTCCAAAGCCTACAGGCTATTCATACCCGGGCAAAAACAAATTGAATTGAGAAGAGATGTCATCTTTGAAGAAGACATTGCATTCAAAAGGGAAATAAGTTCAAATGAAAAAGAAGCTTATTCACCTAGAGTCTTAGAAGACGATCCTACCCCTGAAATTTAGAGGGAGTATCATGAGGCAATACCAAATGAACTTCTATATACTTCATATTAGAATACAAATGACAATGGTAAGAAGAGTCCACTTTGGGCTAGAAAGATGATCAAAGAAGTTGAGAATCATGCGGCACCCAAAGGAACATTTAGGTAGAGTAGGAGACCCAAACAGTTCTCAAGCTATGTTGCTTTAATGAGTAACATCATAAATTCAGAACCTAATAGTGTTACAAAAGCCTTTAGACATCAAGTATGGAAGGACACAATGACGGAAGAATATCAGTCCATTCTAAAGAATGATGTATGGGATATAGTGTCTAGACCAAAAGAGAAATCTGTTGTCTCTTCTAAATGCATCTTCAAAATCAAACATGCTGCTCATGGTAGTATAGAAAAAAAATAAGGCACGTTTTGTGGAAAGAGGTTTTTCATAGAAGGAAGGCATTGTTTTTGAAGAAACATTTGCACCTGTTTCCCGTTACACATCTATGAGAGTAGTGTTAGCCATTGCAGTAGCTAAAGGATGGAAGATCCACCAAATGGATGTGAAAACTGCCTTCCTAAATGGAACTATTGAAGAGGAAGTCTATCTAGAACAGCCTGAAGGTTTTGTGATACATAAACCTAACTCACATGTATGCAGACTAAAGAAAGCACTCTATGGACTTAAACAGGTTCCTAGGGATTGGTATAAAAGAATTGAAAGCTACCTCTTGGGACTAGGATTTTCCAAGAATGATGCAGACCCTAATCTTTACTTTAAAGTAATCAAAGGTGATATGTTAATAATTATTTTATATGTTGATGACCTACTGATAATAGGAGAAGATCACCTCATTGCTCAAGGAAAGAAGGATCTAACTTCAGAGTTTGACATGAAAGACTTGGGCATCTTACACTACTTCCTAGGTTTAGAAGTATGGCAGAAATCAGATGGCATCATACTAAACCAAGGGAAGTATATTATTGATATTCTGAAGAGATTTGGAATGTTGGATTGTAGACCCATGTCTAAACCTATGGAAACCAACCTTCACAAACTAAAAGAAGCAGCAGCAGAATCTATGTGTGCAGATTCCACTCTATATAGACAAATGATTGGATCTTTGATGTACCTGGTTAACACCAAACTTGATATTTGCTATGCAGTGAATGCCCTAAGCCAGTTCATGTGTGAGCCAAAGGAAATTCACCTTATGGCTGTGAAACATATATTGAGATATCTTCAAGGCACTATTGGATATGGCCTTCTTTACAAAAATAATCAACTAGATCTACATGGATACTCTGATTTAGATTGGGCTGGAAGTGTAACCGATCAGAAAAGTACATTAGGATGTTGCTTCAGTTTGGGATTGGCTATGATCTCTTGGATCTGCAGAAAATAGTCTTCAATAGCTCAAAGCTTGATAGAAGCTGAATACATTGCAACCTCTATGGGGGCAAGAGAAGCAGTATGGCTCGGGAAATTGCTTGTGGGACTCTTTGGTGAGCCCTTGAATCCTACTGTCATTCATTGTGATAATCAAAGTTGCATCAAACTCTCTGTAAATCTAGTACTCCATGATAGATCTAAGCACATGGAGATCCCCTACCATTATGTAAGAGACATGGTAGAAAGGAATGTGATCCAGTTGGAGTATATTAGTACAAATGATCAAACAACAAACATTCTCACCAAACCTCTCTCAAGAGTCAAGGTTGAACACTTCGAAAAAAAACTTGGTATGGTTGAAATGTAATTTGATATTATGTTTGAAATTCAAATTGTTTATAAGTTGTACTAATATATTTAAAGATGTTTAATGTGTAAAATCTTTTTTCATGTATGTAACTCCATGACCTTATGGGATCGATCCCCTTGTGTGCATTATTGAAAGGTGACGATCTTTCTAATAATGAACACTTGTATGTGACATTGTAAAGTGACAACTCTACAATGATGAGTTGAACTATCATGATAGATATCATGTGACTTGATATATGTGGACATATCATGATAGTATCTCTTGGACACCTTGATGGATATCATGGGAGTTGATGTCATTTGAAGATCATTGTGATCTTTAAAGAGATGATCATGGTGGATAATTATATATCTATGGATATGCCATGAATTATTATGGTAGACATCATGTGACTTGATGTCAGTGCACATACCATAATGAAGATGTGTTATGAAGAATGTCATGTGACTTGACAATGTTGAGAAAACATATCATATCTTTGATATCATGTGTGAAGGTGATATCAACACTTATTTGTTTTGAAATATATTCCCTAGCTAAGAGGGAGTGTTGATTTAAGATAGCATCGGTCAGATATAAATGATGATTGCATTATGCATCATCATCATTTATATTTAATTGATCTGCTCTTAAATATAATACCATCAAATAAGTTATTCAAAATTGAGATGATAATGATCAAAATATGCAATGAATAAAATCAGAATTCATAGTATATGATTGCTGCAACGCATATTAGTTTATGTGTGAGTTAACCAAATGCTTTCGGTTTGTTAAGGAGCCCATGCGCCTAAGGGACACGTCCTCTCATGAGACACGTATCTTCTTGAGGCATATCTCCTTCATATAAAAGGTAATACATTCCTTCATTTGCAAACATCGAAATTAATAAATGTTCGGCAATCAACACATTCAAAATACAAAGAAGAAAATCTGACTTAGAATTCTTACACAGAATTTCAGACTTAGAATTTCCATAGGTTTCTTAGGATCCAAATTTGATAAGATTTGATTACATTTACACACACACACACACACATATGTGAGCTAATCCTCATTGTGGTTTTTCCCTTCTTGGGTTTTCTACGTAAATCTGGGGTTCTTATGTGTTTGGATGTGTTTGCATTGTTGTTTCATATGTTTACATTATGCTAATGCATGATGAGGGTTTTAAGGCTAACAAGGGTTTGAATGTTGATGAGGAATTAAATTTTTTTAATGTACAAATAATTCACCCCCCTCTCAGTTGTCTTGTACATCTAACAATAGAGGTGGTCAACAGGACTTTGGGCAATCTGTTAGAAATGTTGTCATTGATATCAAAGAAATGCAAGAGCATCAAATAGTGTAGGGGAAATATTTCATCACCCCAATTTTTTTTTTCCTTGTTTAATTTAGTTGTTTTGAGTCTTGTGATAGCACTTAAGGGGTTTAAGACAGTCACAAGTCCGAAAAGGTAAAAAACAATCATTTACTATTTTTAGTAAGTCAACCTAAATGAGCTCATATGGACACAAAAATTTACCGCAAGGAGTGGCACTAAAAAATATATCTGATAGTAGAAGAATCATCTCATTACCCTATACCATTTGGGAGATATTAAAGTTTTCATCCCAAGAAATTTCTCCAATACAACTTCAAATTTAAATTTGAAAACCTTAGAAGGCTCAAAAAAGCTCAAAAAATGGACGAAATGATATTTAGATGGTTTTGACATTGTAGATATCTTTGAGAGCTTCCCAATGATATATTATAATAGAAAATCAGACACCTAATTCAAAAGTTATGGCTCTGAGAAGTCCCACTGAAAAGTGAATTTCAGTAAAATATCTTCTTGGGTGGGAAATCAAATGGTTGAACTTTTGGGCCAAAACAAAAGGGAAAGTTGCACCTTCCAGAACATTCTAAGGCAGTTATTGTTGTCAAATAAAGGGTTGAGTGAAGGTTACAAGAGGTGGCTCCATTAGTGCACATTGTAGCTTTGAATAATAGTTTTTTCTTATAGAGTTGATTTTTTACTTGTAATGAATCCAACCCATGTGGCTGTAGCATTGTAATTTCTGAATCTATAATTTCATTTTCTGAAAGTAATCAAAAGTGGGTTATTTCCTATCCCACATTTTTCTATGTTGATATCTATTCTTGTGTTTTGTGGGTGTTGGGTGGAGTAGCCCCTCATCAAGTGGTATCAGAGTAGTTTTTCCTAAGTGTGTAAAGAAATCACAAAATGTGAGGTAGTTTGCACTAAGACTTGTGGTTCTGGGTTTCTAAGAAAAGTGATCAAAATGTCTCTGTGAAGAAACCGTGGTGGTGGAAGAAATATTGTCGTACCAAAAAGAAAGTTTTAGAGCTCTGCAGAGACAAGTTCAAGCACTACAAGAGGAGTTGCATCAAGGGTTTAAGTCGAGAAGAGGAGATGAAAGTGAAGATGAAGCTGAAGGTGAAGAACTATTTGAAGAAGAACATGATACAATAGATCTTGAGCAAGTCAGATTATTTAAGGCCATCTCCAAGATTGGAAACAAGGCCAAAGATTGAAGTTTCTATATTTTTTGGAAATCTCAACCCAAAAGAGTTGATTGATTGGATCAATGATATGGAGGAGTACTTTGAGTATGAGGAGGTGGAATATCTTGAGAGGGTCAAATTTGCAAAGACCAAGCTAAAAGGTCATGCAAATATTTGGTGGAAAGAGGTACAATTAGAAAGAAATAGAAGAGGGAAAGAAAAAATAACAAGATGGGATTGAATGGTGGAAAAGCTAAATAGACAGTTCATTCCTGTTGATTATGAATTAGAGTTATTGAAAAGGATGCAAGGTTTGAAGTAGGTTGGTAGGTATGTTAAAGAGTATACATAAGAGTTTTAGGGGGTTAGATCAAAATGGTCCATTCTGAGGCCAACAAGGAGAAGGTAGCCCGTTATATAAATGGGTTGAAGCCAAGCATTCAAGAGGAGCTAAGTTTGGTCCATATGGCTACTATTGAAGATGCTTATCAGTTTTCCTTGAAGGTAGAAGAGAAGTTGAATAGAAGGTTTGAAAGAAAGAAAAGAGGAAGAGTGTTAGGGTTAGAAGGAAAAAATATAACAAGTTAAATGAAGATTTGATCAATAAAATAGAGAAATAAAACACACATATAAAATTATAGCAGAAACAAGACAACACAAAGAATTTAACGTGGTTCAACCAATCCGGGCTACATCCACAAGACCACAACCATCCAATGATTTTATTACCCAGTGCAAAATATATTACAATCTCGTGAATAATCCATGCTACCACTCCCCATCCCAACCACTTATAAAAAGCTTTTAGAAGCTTCCAAAAATTAGGGTTCTACAAAGTCGACTTTTTTTTCTTTTTCGGTGACGAAGTGAAAAAAAGGTGATTTTTTTTTTCTTGGGGGCTGTCGCCCCCGAACCCCTACCCAGGCCCGAACCCTAGCAAGGATACATGAAGAGTGTATAGTATAGCATGATTAGTCACCACATACCAAAATTCTCCCACTTGGAGACTGATTAGGCTCTGCACCAACACAAAGAGGTCGTGGTGGAAGGGCTAGTGAAAGATCATATGGTGGGTGAAATATAGACCAAAAGAAGAAGGAAGAAGGTAGCAACCATTAGAACCAGAAAGGAAATAATACCCATCTCTCTTGTGATAAAAATAATGCTGACCAAAGATGAAGAAGAAGGTTTAGATGAAGCCAGGGAAGAGGAGGCTTCCATGGAACTTGTTTCCAATATGGAGAAGGACATTGAGCATACGAGTGTCCACAACATCAAGGACAAAAAAATAGAAGACCTGAAGGTAATGTATGAGTTGCATGTGTAGATGAAGATGTTGAATATGAGAATTATGAAGATGTTGAAAGAGGAGAAGTTCTTGTCACAATGAGAGTCTTGATAAATGAGAAGGATCTAGTTTAGAGGAATAGTTTATTTTGCACAAGGTGAAAATGTGAAGGAAAAGTTTGTAATGTTATCATTGATAGTGGTAGCACTGATAATATTGTTTCAGATGAGATGGTTAACAAATTGCAGTTGGAGAGAAGGAGACATCCACATTCATATCATATTGCATGACTATAGAAGGACCATAGATCTTTGGTCAATGAGCAATTTTTAGTGAAGTTCAAGATTGGGGATTCTTGTGATGAAGTATTATGTGACATCATACCTATGGATGCATGTCATATATTGTTGGGGAGACCGTGGCAATTTGATAAGTGTTCAGTACATGATGAACATGCCAACACATATTCCTTGAAAAAGGATGAAGTTCTCCACAACTTGAAGCCCCTGGAGGAAGTGGAATAAAAGGTACGTAGTAGTGCCAAAAATTGTTTAGTTTATGGTAGAAAAGTCTTGGATGGTATGAAGCATGAGCATATGTGTTATGCATTGATTCCAAGAGTTAATAAATAAGATGGTGAACATATACCATTAGAAGCCTTAGATCTGTTAGAGGATTTTCATGACATTGTGTCAGATAATGTGCCTAAGGGTTTACCACCAGTGAGGAAGATTAGTCATCAGATGGATTTGATACTAGGAGACAATTTTCCAAATAAGGTAGCCCATGGAATGACTCTTGCAGAGAATGATGAGATGAATTGAAAAGTTCAAGAGCTATTGAATAAATGATTGATTCAAGAGAGTTTGATTCCATGTGCGGTACTTGCAATACTAGCACCAAAGAAATATGGAGAATGGAGAATGTGTATAGAATCTCGAGCCATTAACATAATTACAATCAAATATAGATTTCCATTACCAAGGATGGATGACCTTATGAATTGTTTGAGTGGAGCCAAATAATTCACGAAGATTGACTTTAAAAGTGGGTATCATTAGATCCATATAAGGAGATGAGTGGAAGACTACCTTCAAGACTAAAGAGGGATTGTATGAATGGTTAGTCATGCCATTTGAGCTAACCAATGCATCAAACACATTTATGCAGCTTATGAATGAGTTATTGAAAGAATTTTATGAATTTTTAAAATTTTTTATTTGGATGATATTTTGATTTTCAGTAAGACATTGGAGGAGCACTTGATGCATATTCAAAGATTTTTTGAGAAGTTAAGGGAGGAGAAGTTGTTGATTAATCTAAAGAAATGCAGTTTTATGAAGAGAGAGTTGGTGTATCTGGGATTTGTTATCTCAATAGAGGGTTTCAAAATGGATCCAAAGAAGGTGAGGGCTATCATTGAATGGCCTACCCTAAGGAGTGTTAAACATGTAAGATCATTTCATGGTCTACCAAGTTTTTATAGAAAGTTTATTAAGAATTTTAGTAGTATTTGTGCACCTCTAACTGAAGAAATGAGAGGGGATAGAAAGGAGTTTAAGTGGACTATAGGAGCAAGAAAGAGTTTTGATATGTTGAAGGAAAGTCACAAAGTGACATGTTTTGGAACTTCTATATTTCAATAAGGCCTCAGGTATATTATGATGCTAGTGGCAGTGCCATAGGAGCTGTTTTGAGTCAAGAAGGTAAGCCCGTTGCCTATTTTAGTGAGAAGTTGAATGATGCTAAAAAGAAATATTCTATCTATGATCACGAGTTTTATGCTATAGTTTAGGATTTGAAGAAATGGAGATACTATTTGTTGCCAAAAGAATTTGTTTTATATACTGATCATCAGGCTTTCCAGTATCTTAATAGGACCAAGGAAGGTTAAATCAAAGACACTTAAAATGGGTTGAGTTTTTGTAGAGTTATACTTTTGTTTTGAAGCACAGGAGTGGAAGGTCGAACAAAGTTGTAGATGCCTTAAGTAGAAGGAAAAATTTGTTTATAGAGATGAGAATAGAGCTTGTTGGGTTCAATGAACTCAAAAGTTTGTATCTTAAAGATCCAGACTTTGCAGAAGCTTGGAAGGCTTGTTTGGGATAGGAAAAAATGGTTGGATTTATTAATCCAAGATGAGATGTTGCTTAGAGGAATCCAATTGTGCATTCCAAGGAGTTCTATGAGAGATAATCTAATAAAGGAGAAACATAGTGGAGGATTGGCTAGACATTTTGGTCGAGATAAGACCACTACTCTTGTTAATGATAATCATTACTAGCCATAGTTACACCAAGATGTGAGGAAGTTTGTACAAAGTTGTAGAGTATGCCACATGGTTAAAGGGGTAAGTTAGAATACTAGGCTATATAATCCATTACCTGTACTAGAGAGGCCATGGGAAGATATTAGCATGGATCTTGTTCTTGGTTTACCAAGGACACAAAGAGGACATGACTCAATATTTGTGGTGGTTGATAGATTTTCAAAGATGGCACATTTCATTCCATGTCATAAGAACAGTGATGGTGTTCACATTGTAAATTTGTTTTTAGAGGGGTGGTGAGACTACATGGTCTACCGAAGAGTATAGTTTCAGACAGAGATACCAATTTTTTTGGTTATTTCTAAAGGATATTATGGAAGAAGTTGAAGACAAAGTTGAAGTTTAGTTCTACACACCATTTGTAGACTGATGGACAAATGGAGGTGGTGAATAGGATTTTGGGAAACTGATTGAGATGCTTAGTAGGAGATAAGCCCAAGGGATGGGATTTGATTATACCACAGGAAAAATTTTCTTACAATGATTCTGTCAACAAGAGTATTGGTAAATCACCATTCTAGATTGTATATGGGAGTAGTCTAAGGAATGCTTCTGAGTTAAGGAAGATGGACAAGGGGGAAAGGAGTAGTGTCGAGGCTAAAGATTTTTTAGGGCACCTGAAGAACTTGGACGAAGAGGTAAGAAATCACATCAATAAGATGAATTCTCAGTACAAAGCCGAGGTTGATCAAAAGCAGAGATTTAAGGAATTTCAAGTTGGAGATAGATTCATGGTTCACTTGACGAAAGAAAGGTTCCCAATGGGAACATATAACAAGTTGAAAATGAAGAAATATGGACCATGCAAGATCCTAAAGAAGGATGATTTAGGAAATGCTTATGAGGTAGAGTTGCCAAGTGGGTTAAACATTTCTCCTGTGTTCAACATTGTTGAATTATTAAAGTATCATGAAGGTGATATGGAGGATGGACCAATACAAGAACAATGAAATATTTTGGAACCTACTTCAAAGAAGGAAGCAATAGAAGTAATCTTGGATAGCCATGTGGGTAGAAGTACAAGAAATAAGCAATTTGAAGAATATCTGGTTGAATGGAAAGGAAGGCATGTTGAAGATTCATCATGGTTGTCTAAGGTAAAGGTTGATCATCTTTGTTTTCCTCCAACACCAAAGAAGTAACAAGGTCACCTCTAAAATTACCCCGGGTGTTTGATGCAGGAGCATTTGGTGGTGTAGGAGCAATCTTGCATCACCCAAAAATATTTTTTTCCTTGTTTTCTTTAGTTTTTTTGAGTCGCATGATGTCACTTAAGGGGTTGAAGATAGTCAGAAGTTAGAAAAGGTAAAAAATGGTCATTTAATATTTTTAATAATTCATCCTAAATGGGATCATATGGACCTAAAAATTTATCCCATGGAGTGGCATTGAAAAAAATAGTTGATAGCAGTAGAATCATCTCAATACCCTGTAGCTTTTGGGAGATATTAAAATTTTCGTCCTAAGAAAATTCTCCAATATAGCTTTAAATTCAAATTTGAAAATCTTAGAAGCCTTAGAAAAGATCAAAAAAATGGACAAAACGATCTTTAGATGATTGCAGTGTTGTAGATCTCTTCGAGAGCTTTCCAAAAATATATTATAATAGAAAATTAGAAACTCGAGTGAAAAGTTATTGCTCCGAGAAGCTATCCCACTAAAGATTGAATTTCAGTAAAATATCTTCTTGAGTGGGAAACCAAATGGTTGGAATTTTGGTGCCAAAACAAAAGGGAAAGTTACACCTTCCAAGACATTCTAAGGCAGTTATTTGTGTCAAATAAAGGGTTGAGTGGAGGTTACAGAAGGTGGATCCATTAGTGGATATTGTGGATCTGAATAATAGATTTTTCTTATAGAGTTGATTTTTTACTTGTAGTGAATCAAACCCATGCGGCTATAGAATTGTAATTTCCGAATCTATAATTTTATTTTCTGAAATTAGTCAAAAGAAGGGTTATTTTTTGTCTTGCATTTTTTTATGTTGATATCTATTGTCATGTTTTTTGGGTGTTGGGTGGACTAGCCCTCATCACAAAGGCATATAGAAGATTGTTGCAAATGTTGTCATTAATGTCAAGCAAGAATTTGTTGTCCAAGATTGATAGAAATATCGTAATTAATGTCAAAGATATGGAGAACATATTATCAGTGAAGGAAAAAGACCAAAGGCCATTAATCGATCTCTCCATAATAACAACCTTTACATCAAATATGCATGGCACATAAGTCATTTGGTATACATCTTGAAGAATTTCCAAGAGGTTTTTGTTTATAACACCATAATGGAGGGTTCTACCATGTGATCAACAACACATATATCTTATATAGAAGATCATACAATTCATTGAGCTTTATGTGTATGCCTTGCATACTCATAGACCACATGATCACAAAAAGTGAAATAAATGGATCGCTATCAAAGAAGTGAAATAGATTTTATTATAGTTTTGGTCGACCTTTGTATTTAAGCAAGAAAGTTTATAAGTGTTGGCCAGCCTATTTGCTTTGGCAGTATAAATAAAGTTAAATAAATTTATTATTATGGGTTGACCCCCTTTGGATAATGAAAGACATGTATTTAAGAAGCAACAATTATAATCTAGTTAAAATAGCGATTACCTTTGTTAAGAATGCAACACTCGTTATTGAAAGGAAGCAAATTCATAAAGGCGGTGATTCATATAAATAGTGCCGAAGTTTGTAATAGAAAATAATTAAAAGTGCAACGATTAGAAGAAAATTGATTGAAATGTTAATGGTAGTAATAAAGAATGAAGATGTAGAAATTAAGTTAATAAAGAAGCAAGAATTAAGTTTATAAAGGAAACAATCAAGCTAAATATTTATTAAGGAAAGGACATGACTACTTGGAAGGTTATCACTCTTCCAAAATATGTCTCTTTTCATAAGACATAAAGACATAATATGGTATAAAATGAGAATGAATGTGAAGAATAGATAATTAAGCAATGAGAAAAAGTGAATAAGAGAAGATTCAAGCATATCTAGAGAAGAGAACATGAAGAGTAAATAAGATCTATATTAAAATATATGAAGAGTGTTAAGATTGTGAAGGGAGAAATATATGATGCACAATTTGGGTGCAGATTTGTAAGTGAAATTAGAGTAGACCTTAAGGTAGAATTATAAAGGAAAGTATTGCATTATTTGAGAGAAAATTTGTGAAGGAAAGTTGTTGCATCATCATCAAGAATTCTTGTGAAGGAAAGTGATTACATCATCTACAAGCCAATTCATGAAGGAGAGAACTTGTGTGATAACCATTAGATAATTCACAAGCAGAGGTGTGAAAGAAAGTGCATTTTTAATCAAATATTTGTGAATAAAATGTCATCTTTTGAAGAATTTGGAGGTTGGTGCCTATCAAAATAAGATATTGGTGTCTCTTGTTGAGTTGGTTCTCAGTTGTGGGGATTGGTGTCTCTAGTGGGTTGGTGCTCACAGATTCTACAAGTCGGTATTGGTGTCTCTAGTAGGTTGGTGCCTACAAAAGAAGATTTGTAAGAAAAGTAGGTTTGTGTGTACAAAATGTTTATAAGGAAAGCAATACTTTTCCATGATTTTCTCTTGAAAAGGTTTCCATGTAAATTGTGTGTTCTTCATGTGTCCTCAATTTCTAGATCTTGCATGTGTGTTATTGTTGTGGTTGATTAAGTTTTGAAAAGATTGTGTTATATTGATTCACCCCCCTCTAGTACAACTTTGTGCTCAACATAATCTACTAATATCCTTAAGAAAGTACAATCCCAAACAATGGGATCTCATCTTGCCACAAGAATAATTTTCTTACATTGATTCACCTTATAGGAGTACATGTATGAGTCCTTTTCAAATAGTCAATGGTTCATATCCTAGAGGTGTTTTTGAGTTGAGGGATTAAGGAAAAATGGAGAAAAGAAGTTTTGAGGGAAATGAGTTTGCCATTGATATGCACGAAGTACATGAACAGTCAAGAAACAATTAGAGGCAAGTGTGAGTAAATACAAGAAACATGTTGACCTCAGGAGGAGAGAGGCTAATCTTTAGTTTGGAGAAATGGTATTAGCTCATTTGAGGAAGGAAATGATTCCAAAAGGTGAGTATAATAAATTGAAAATGAAGAAAGTTGGCCCTTGTAATATTTTAAGAATTTTTTTTAACAATTCTTATGAGATAGAATTGCCAAGTGGTGCTGGAATCTCTCCTATATTCAATGTTTCATACTTGTATCCATACAAAGAAGGTGATGATGAAGGTGAAACACTTGAGAGCAAGGAAATATCGCTTAGGAAATGGGTAAATCAGTTGCCAAAAGCCAACAAGGAAGAACTAGAAGCCATTCTAGATAAGAAAGTTGTCAAACGAACAAGGGGTAAAGAGTACTATAAATACTTAGTGAAGTGGAAAGGTCATTCAATAGAGGACTACTTGGATGATTGAATTAGACATCAATAAACATGGGAGTAACCTTATAGACCTCATGAGCCAACTTTTTGCTCCTTGGGAGTATGATACATAAGCATAATTTTATCTTGTTCTAGATCTGCATTAGAATGTAGTGTTAGGTGTTTAATCATATGTTATGATATTTTAATTTAAGTTTGGACAAATAAGTAGTCATAAATTTTAAATTTATGTGTTTTTACTCAACCCCAAGTACCTAATTAGGGGTTTGAATGCTTAATTTGTAAACTTGAGTTTGCATGGAATGAGGTAGGTAGTTAGGATGGTGTTGCAATTTGATAAAAATGGAAAAATCAATTTTACGTCATTTTGGAGAGAAAAGGAATGAAGTTTTTGTTTGCAGGTATGTTGGTAGGGTGTTACAAGTGTTCTAGACCTCCATTTTTGTAAAACAAATGGATTTTGAAGTTATTTGTTTAATTTTATTGTTGCTGGAGTTGTTAAGGGTCTATACAAACCTAATGCACGTGGTTTGAGGTTTTGAAAATGAATATTAAATTAAAAAAAAAATATTTTCACTCGTTGCCTTGTCAAAACCTTGCCTAAACCTTTCTTAGGGTTTTAAGAAAGAGATTTGAGTTTTGGGAGAAATAAACATACCCAATTGAGTAAAATTTGGTCTATAGGTCTGTGGCAACCTACTTCAATTTTTCAAATAGTTTTTGTATCATTTTGGCATGTGTGAGGGCATTATTTAAAAAAGCTCAGTTTTGGCAACTTAGAGGGCTAATTAGGATCGATAATAGTCCATTTTGAAGGATTTTTATTTCATTTTGGAGGATTCTAGGGTAGGAGGAGTTGAATCTCTATAAATGGTATTTGAAAGTGTGTTTAGATTCCCAATAATCTCCATAAAAAATATTGTCCTATCAGATTTGTTTGAAAACATGAATACTAGGAAGAGACAATTTGTCAAATAATTCACCAATCTTGTACTTTTGATGCAAATTCCTTTCTCTCTACACCAGACTATAACTTATTTTTTGTTATTTCTAAGGAGAGCTCCCCCACTTGAAAGACTAGGGTTATTCTTAGCAACTTTGTCAAAATTTAATTTAAAGCCCATATGAGTGGGAATCCATGGGTTAAAATCTTTATTTCCTTTGTCCCTAAAGAGAATCACATCATAACACTTTTTAAAATCTTTATAATTTCTAAGATTAAACACTTCAATAAGGTTGGGTTCTTTAGTTTTGACCATTTAAAAAAAATTCAACTACAAGAGTAAGCAACAACCACCTCCTACGGAAATTAATTCATATTATTTTATTTATTGTTGAAGATTCTATTATTTATTTCTAATCACATCTTTCACCCAATTATAACACTAAATACTAGAGATCCTAGATAATGTTGATTTTAATAGGGAAAGGATAGGACTTGAAATGTTATTTGAAGGAACTTGTCGAAACCCATTTCAAATTGAAATATAGTTCCAAATACTCTTGTGTAATTACAATGAACACTTAATTGGTTGCTTTCCTCTTTTTAGCCTAGACCATAGGGGAATCTACTAGGATCAAAGAGGTCTTCATTTTTGGGATTCTCTCAATGAGAATCTTCACATGATATACCAACCATAGAAAGAATTAGCCTTAGATAAGGCTTTAAATTCCATATCTTACCCCATGGAAAGCTAGATGTTGTAACGTAGAAAATTATATACCTTTATAATTTCACACTATGTTTTGTCCCCCTAATTTATTGGACTTAATCAAGCTTCTAATTTACCAAATCATGCATTCCAAAGCCTTATTATTACCAATTTTCGGAAGGGGAACCGACATTAAATAAATGTATTTAATAATTAAATTACCTTGGATCATGTGTGTCTTGGAAGTATAGGCCAAGACCCATTTTCCTATGGGCGAATGGGTCCCCTTTATGAGCAAAGACCTAAATTAAAATATGTTTATGGAGGCATTTTAATGATCAAAATTCAAATTGTAAGTGTCAACTTTAGGAATCTAATTTTCAAGAATTTTGATAAATACCTATAAATACCTAGTCATTTTACCATTTGAAATATAACAATTAAGGAGAAATTTTTGAGAAGAAAATATTATTTTCAAGATAATTCAAGAGCATCATTATCAATCATTTGTAGCAACAATCAAGATCCTAACATCATGTCAAATTTTATGTGTGTTCATGTTGTCTTGTGAAGGCTAACAAGTGTTGTAGGTCTTCATGCATTCAAGCATTCAAACAAATCAAGCAAACAAGATCAATTCCCTTGAAGTGATGTGTACGTCTTCAATCCTTCAAGGAAGCCATTGAAGGGTGGTGAGTTGCAACAAATTTTTCATTCACCATTCCCTTCCACTAAGGTTTTCATCATTCACATTTCCATTGTGAACTTGTGGAAACACTATTCACGGGGTTTGATTGAGGCAAGCCCGTATATGACACAAAAAATTTCCCCTCTTTGTGTATGTGCAGGTTATAGGTTGAAGAAGGATTGAAGTTATCTTGAACAATTTTTCATTATTACATTTTTGTCATCATTCTTGTCAACCTACAAAAACTAAGTTGTAGAATTCATTTCCAACATTCTAAAAAATTTGCAGGTGGAAAACAAAAGCTCAAATCCGACACTAGAGGACCAATAAAGTTGATCAAGACCCCCTTTCAAAGACCCATTTTCCCAAGGGTGAATGAGTCCTTGTAGGCACATCAAAATAAATTTTTCTAAGCAGGTTTGATATCCTCCACACTTCCCAAATCCACTTGCAAGTTGTTGTTTCTGTCTGTCAGTTGTCAAGATCTTATATCTTATGTATTAGGGCATATATGATAATTAGTTTAACATTCTAAAATATTTCCAATCCAACCCAATCTTCAATTAGATGAAGATGTAGGTCTTATTGGCTCACCATTTAGGACTAAAAGTCAATCTTTTCACCTTGTGATGTATATCCTAATGAAATTTGGAAAAAGGCCTATGGAATCCTAGGTTCTTTGCATTTAGGACCTAGGATCCTTTTTTTTTTATATTTAATTTTGGTGAGCCCGACATTCTTACATCATAAACCTTCTGAAAATTGGAAGTCTTTCAAACCCTAGATCTAGGTTTTGTCTTACATTGCTTTGTATTTCTCATTTAGGGTTTCATCTTTGCATCATAATTTTTGCACCACATATTGCATTATATATTACATTAGAGTCATATTTAGATCAGATTTACATTTAATTTGCTTTCATTAAGTGGTTAAAATCTGAAATTTTTCATTGCATGTCAACTGCACCTTTCATTTTAGTTCAAAAACAAGTAAAATATTACATAGTTTTGTTTCAAATTTGCACCAAATCATCATTTTCAAAATTTTGCATCTTCAAATTAGATAAGTATTGCATATTAGATTTAAAAATTCCATTCAAAAGTGTCCTTTCTTGTTGCATTTTGCATTTAGATCACATTGTCTTAATTATAAGTATTGCATTAGTTGATTTCAAAGTTGCATCAAAATCATCATTTTCATGTTGTGGCATCTTAGAATTAGTCAATTATTACATTTTAGATCTAAAATTTGCATTCAAAAATTGTAAAAATATTTTCACCTTTAGGTTACACTTGCATCTTGCATTACATTGTCTTAAATTGTGCAAAATCTAGAGAAACAATCACTGATTAACCTGTTTGCAACCAAAGAAAGAAACATCAAACAACAACATACAAATTCAATTTTTTAGTTTTTTGAACCTTGTACAAAGACCAATTCGCCCTTGGGTGACCCCATCCTTGTATGGGTGACCCCATCCTTGTATAGGTGTCTCAGACAACTTTTGCATAGCTTTTTATCTCTGGATTATCAGTTCATTTCTGCTTGCAATTGTCTGATTTGAAATTTTGGAAAAATATTATTGCATATGCAAGAAAAGTGTCCTTTTTCTTGATTTGGTGCAAATTTGGATTTTTTTTTTGCATTTTAGTATTGGACATGTACGACAATTGTTAACATTTTATGAAGCATTGCATAATTTGGATAGATTGGTTTTCATTTTTGCACAAACTCAAAACTCTAGATGTTAGCATGTTTCCTTTTCAAAGATGTGGTTTTGATATGGTAAAGCATGGCTTGCATAAGTACAATCTCCCTAATTCTGATTACAATCTAGGGAAACAAAATGAGGTTATTAACAAGCATATTAGCCATTCTCCCAAAATCTTTCCTAATTATGAGAGTACCTTAGCACACGAGAATGAAACTATTGACACATTTATTAATATCACTTTGTCTATCCTTCACTCATCCCCTAATATCTCTCCTACTTGTGATAGTTTTTTGGTGCAAGAAGATGCAATCATAAACAATCATGGAAATCATAGTTGTTATTCTCCCGATACATCTCCTACTTGTGATGAAGGTATCTTGGTGTTAGAAGATCCAATCATTGAGTGTCATGAGAATCTTGTTTGCCCCTCTCCCCCTACCTCGTGTGGAAAAATAGGATAAAATTATTTACACATTTATTTATATCACTTTGTCTATTCTTCATTCAACTCCCAACATCTCTGCCACTTGTGAGAATGTTTTAGTGCAAGAGGATGTAATCAATGACAATCATAATTTTCCTTCTCTCGATACCTATCCTACTTGTGATTAGGTTATCTTGGTGTTAGAAGATCCAAACTTTGAGCATCATGAGAATCTTGTTTGTCCCTCTCCTAATGCTTTACCCATTTGGGAAGATATGGTAGAACAAGAAGATGATATAATTGATACATTTATTTCAAAATATAGTAAGATGGCTTGTTTAGGTGAAGATGCTAATGCAAAATTAGATCCCCCCTCATTAGAAAGTCACAACAAGAAGTCAAATCTACCGAGGTTATGAATACACAATTGGCCATTAGATCTCCCTTGATTATTGTACCTCCTAAAAGTCCTCTAATTATTGGACCTCCTAAGTTACCTCTCATCATAAGACCTCCTAAACCTCATGGTCATATCCTAAGCTTTGCAAAATAACTTACTATTAACCATGTGTCACAACAACCAAATTATCATACTATAGCTCACACATATAACACTAGAAACAATAAGAAACCAAAACAAACACAAGCCACTACATCATCAATACCATTCCCACAACCTGTTTTACCTAGTGCCCCTCATTTGCCTCAACATAGCGGAAATGAGTATGACCTTGAAGAACAACTTTGTAATACTCCTGCTAAGGTCTCTCTTTGGGATTTGATTCAAACATCACCTACTTACCATGGCATGCTTCAAAATTCCTTGCAAAACATTGTTGTCCCTCCTAGTGTGCACCCAAATGATGTGGCAACTTTTATTGAGAATATAAATCAACCTAGTATGGACATTGTATTTCATCAAAGTGAATTACCTCCATTGTTAACACAAAAACAAAATGATGCTTTCATTATATTGTCTATTATTGTTGGTGTAAATAACATCTTTTACCTAGTTAATTTATTACTAGGGGACTTATTTACACATGTTAAGTTTACTTGGGTCTTAGGAAGGAATATTTCTAGAAGGTGTTAGTTATTAGTTTTTATCTTATTTTTTGACTTGTTTCACATGTGACCTAGGTAAGTGTGATTAGTTGTCTCATGTCATATGATTAAGACACATGTCATAATCTTATGACTATCTCACCTTGGCTATATAATCAAGGGGTTTCTCCTATATTTTTCATATCAATTGAATCATATTTGCATATGCATATTCTCTCTCTTGTGCTTTCCATTTGGCCTCAAGATCTTGGCAGCCATAGCAAATTCTAACATGGTATTAGAGCGAGTTGGGTGCCATTGGATAGCCATTTTCTGAAGAGATCTTGGTAAATCTTGAAAAGTTGAGTATGCTCTTCTCTTGCATCATATGATGATATGGAGAATCAAAAAAACTTGATATAAATAACAAATTTGGGGGGGTTCCATTTTTGCCTCTTTATTACATGTTCATATCGAAGCTTGTTGGTGCAAATCTAAACTCACCATTGCATTTGAAAGTTTTGAGAAAGTTGATTGCCTTTTGTTTCGTCCAAATTAGACATATGAGGCCAAATCTATGAGGGTTTGAAGCTGAAGAGTGGTTTCTATATCCAGAAGGTAGCTACATTTTTGGAGCATTTTGGGCAAATCTGACCTTGTCATCGCATCCAGAAGGGCCCAAAACCCTAAGATCAATTGTCAATTTGTCCAGATTGAAGCAGTTGTCTAGTGAGGCATTTTTTTTTTGCCTAGGGAGCCATACAACCCCCCAGGTCACCATCATTACCCGATGGTATGATTTTTTAATTTTTTTTAAAATTCGTTGGAATTTTTGATTTTTTTTTTGGAAAAATTAAATCGGGCGATATATTTTCATATTGATAAAGTTGTATTTAAAAATTAAAAAAAATATATAACAAAAAAACTCTGAAGATTTTTGCAGAGGGTACATAGTACCCTCGTACCCATAAGTACTATGTGACCGACTGAGGCCATGTGGCCTACGGTCATGGCCCCCGCAGCCCCTCAAACTTAAAAAATCGGCGGACAGGTTTATAGAAACCAACATTAAATTAAAAAAGTAGTGGTCACTTCAACAAAAATCTAGTAGGTCAATCATTTATTCCAATGAGCATTCACATCAATCGGGCATGCAGGATATGTGCCATGTGGCGCACTTTGACAGATCCGAAGAGATTTCAACGAGAATCTTAAGATTCCACCAGCATATACTAGATTCCCCCAAGATTCTGTAACTGGCCGACAACAAGAATATTCTGAGGTAGAATATTCCGTTTTAATAATATTCTGTTGAATGAGGAATATTTTGAATGATGTACCGAAGGCCGCCAAATTTAATCACATAAAGTGATGAGGTTAGCACTGTGTCAACGCCCTTAAATGTTTTTTGCCCCCCTCTTCAATTGAATTTTTATTTTTGCAGGCAAACTTCAGAAGGCCATATCTTTCTCATTTTGACTCCTTTTTTCAAGCATTTTTTTTTTTGATTTGGGCTAGTTTTTTGCACTCTTCGCAATGGTGCAATCGTTTTTTGGTTTTAGTGTCTAGTTTTTCCAAAAAATATAGATTCTCACAAGTGTTGTTGCTTCGCCTTCATTTTGGGAACTTTAGGAGCTCATATCTTGCTCCTACAGTAACATTTTTGGGTGCATTTTTTTCGAAAGTGTATTTTTTTTGTGTAATTCTCAATGGTATGATAAGATTGATCTCATTTTGTACCAAAAAATGTACTTGATTTTGTGGCCTATTTTGGAATTTGTAAGCACTAAGATCAAGTCTAGCTTGCTATTTTTGGCATCTAGCAACTATAAACACACTAAATATAAAATGCCAAATTAGATATTGCTTGGGGGGTCTCTTGTTGCATTCTTTTGATCTGTTTGATTTCTCTCTCTCATTTTCATGGATCATTCTAAGGTTCCTTTACTCACATCATATAATTATTCAACATGGCATCAAAATGTATGGAGTATTATAATAACTGAAGGTCACTCTCTATATGTTTAAAATAAGGTACCTAAACCTATAGATGTAGATAAAAAGATAAAATGGATGATTGAACATACGAAAGCTCTTGGATGTCTTTGTAGACTAGTTTCTCAAGATTTTTTGTTTCAAATTGAAGCATTTAAAAATTCTCATGAAGCTTGGGACAAATTGAAAACATTGTATGGTACTAAATATGAAGTAAGAGGCTATCAAATTGATAATGAACCGATGAGCCTTGATCCCGAGGACTTTGACAACATCCAAAACTACATCACTAAGGTTAATGATCTAAGAGAGCAATGTAAAGAATGTGGAATTGATAAGAAGGAAAACCATTGGTTTAGAATACAATGAACACACTTGGTCTTGATTATGCTTCTTTTGTTTCTAGCTTTCATACTCATAGATTGACTATGGGGTCTGCATATACTACACCTTCATTTGCATCATTTTATGAGATGTTGATACATGAGAAACAAACGCTTATCTCAATGGGCCTCATAAAGAATTTTAAATCTCAAGCATTGTTGGTTAGTCAGGTAAAAGAAACAAAATCAGATAAGAAACTGAAGAAAGCAAAGTAAAAATCTTCTTCCAAAGGAGAATCATCTAAGAAGGAGATACCTACTTGTGCATATTGCAAGAAGGATGGACATGAAGAACACTATTGTTATAAGAAGGATATTAATGAGTTGAAAAATCTTCTCAAAAGGAATCACATTGATTTTCCTTCTAGAATGTCTGAATCACCCTCTCCTTTTTCGAAATAGTCTAAAAAGGACAAAGGTCAAGCATCTTCATCAGGATATAAAGGACAAGATCTTTGTGCTTTTCCAAGTCATGGATCAGGGAGATGACTTCTAGATTCAGGAGCATCTCATCATATGACATCTTCATAGTCTATATTCTCTTATTTTCAACCTTATACTATGTCTCCTATATTGATAGGAAACAATACATACATGAGTGTAATTGAGAAGGGATCTATTGATTTTGGGGACAACACTTTCCAGGATGTTTTGTATGTTCCTTATTTGATGAAAAATCTTCTTTCCATATGTCAAATTACACATGGTGGAGATGGGAGGAATGTGGAGTTCACTCCTAATTCAGTCATCATTCGAGACTTGGAGAGTTGAGAGATCATTACGATTGGGATAGTTGATCATTCATCTTAGTTGTATACCTTTGCAGATTTTTCTTCTGATAGTGATATTGTTCGGTTGTTGATCACATTTCTAGCATGAACCATGATTCAGAGAAGACATTTGGCTTCTTGAAATTGAGAGTTCTCACATCAGATCTAGTTCCCGAGTCATGCATTCTATCTCCTCCATCTACTATTGCAGTTGATGATACTTGTGTTGCTACAAATATGACTTCTTGTGATTCAGTGTAGCAGGACATACATTGTCTTTCAGATTTGGATATTTGTGATGGCTTCTTGATAGGTATTTCAGACTTGTTTGTGGAGTCTTATCTTACAGATTTGGGGGACATCATTGATGACATTCATCTTTTCTTTGATGGAGAATATCCTTCTTTAGTTGTTGTGAGGGAACACATTGAACCTCTTGTTCATTCTCTACATGATCATTCTTTGCTGTTTGGCGTGAGTGTAGATACTTTTTGACAACATTTGGAGGAGGATTCTTTGTCTTCAGAGGGGATATCTTTGTCTTTGGATTGTGCTCTACATTCATCTCTACTAGATTTTGTATTGTCCTCTTCAATAGTGTGGTCTAGAACGTCTATTTGGAGTGTGTCAGTTTTCGACACCGACATGGAGAAACTTGAGCATGTTTCAAATAAATCATCCATCATCCATATTCCTGTCATCCTGCATACATCCATGGTTTTGTTCCTTCCTAAGGGGAGGAACGTTGTTCGACAAGATTGGATAATCTTCAACATTCAATGTTGAGCTTCTACCATCATTGTAGGAGACTCAACATTGAGGGGAGGCTACCTTGTCTCTCTTATACATCTCTCTTATGGGGGGGTATTTTTCCTCACATGGGGTTTTGGCCTTCTCATGCATCATTGAGAGCATTTCATTATTGTATTTTATCTCTTTTTTGGGAAGGAGTTTTGTCCCACTGGGTTTTCTCCTTTTCTCCGTTTGTGAGAGATTTCTTTGTCATTTCATTTGTATATGTAAATGGGTACCTAACATGGCCTAGTAGCCAGGATCCATTCTTGCATCTTTGTGTCATTTGCATAATAATCTACTACTCCCTAAGTTTCACTTAAGGGGGGGTGTTGGTCTAAATAAAGTCTTGTACCTAGTTAATTCATTTCTAGGGGACTTATTTACACATGTTAAATTTACTTAGGTCCTAGGAAGGAATCTTTATAGAAGGTGTTAGTTGTCATTAGTTGTTATCTTATCTTTTGACTTGTTTCACATGTGACCTAGGTAAGTGTGATTAGTTGTCTCATGTCATATGATTAAGACACTTGTCATAATCTTATGACATCTTGTATCTCACCTTGGCTATATAACCAAGGGGTTTCTGCTACATTTTTCATATCAATTGAATCTTATTTGCATATGTATATTCTCTCTCTTGTGATTTCCATTTGGCCTCAAGATCTTGGCAGCCATAGACAATTCTAACATGGTATCAAAGCGGATTGGGTGCCATTGGATAGCCATTTTCTGAAGAGATGAAAAAATCCCCCGATTATTGTTTACAATAAAAAAGTCTCTTCTTAGTGATGTAGAATACATCTCCTAGGAAGTGTGGCCTTTCCAACCAAAGTGCAACCTTCTTAATCTATGTGATGTGTCTTCTTTGTGGTGATATTATGTTTGATTTCCTACAAGAGTGTGACCTTTTCTTGGCATATGACTTTCTCCTGAGAGGTAATTCTATAGCCAGTGTTCTCTAAGGTATGATCTTTTATTCCTCGACTAGTCCTCTCTTGGTGGTGATGTCAAGTGTAATGTTCCATAGGGTGTGACCTTTTATGCATTAAGTAAATCCCCTTTTGATTATCTTGATTGTTTATTTTTGAACTTTTTTGCATTAGTCCTTCGTGAAATTAAACCTTGTCATATTTCATGTAACCTGGCATAATACAACTTGCTAGCCATTATATTTTGTGGCACCTTATCAAAGTTATCAGGGAGTATAACTCTTGGTATGGTTGACATGGGTACACACCTATAGACTTGGTGCGTCCTTCCCATTTTACCACTTTGTCATGGGTACACACTTGTATACCTAGTGTGTGTTTCTCATTCTGATATTTTGACATGGGCACACACCTGTAGATTTGGTGCATTCTTCCCATTTTTTACTTTGTTTATTAGTACACACCTTGTATACCTAGTGTGTGTTTCTCATCCTTGTCTTGGGGGCTTACCTAGCGAATTCACTAGTGTGTGTGCCTTACTTTTTTATGGTTCTTCTAGAAAATATTAGACTTTGCTATTTTGTGAGTCATGAACGCCTTTTTTATGGTTCCTAGCATAATACAGTCTGCTAGCCCATACCCTTTTTCATTTATTTTGGCATTGTATGTTTGTGTATCTTGTCTTGCTACTACACATATTATACATATGTGCATCCCTTTGTGCTTATGCTGGTTTTCTATGGGATCTTGGATCCTGGGGGCTTGAGCACTCTCTCCTTAGATCCTTTTTCATCCTATCTCTTCAACGTTTGTGCATTTGGACCCCTCTTGACACTTATTTCTCTACTTTAGTGTGAGTCTGAGTGTAAGTTCATACTCTCACTAAAGTGGGGGCTAAATCTAATGTGGAAAATTGTGTACTTTTACAATTTCACATTATGTTTTGTCCCCCTAATTTATTGGACTTAATTAAAATTATGATTTACCAAATTATGCATTCCAAAGCCTTATTCTTACCATTTTCCGAAAGGGAAACCAACATTAAATAAATGCATTTAATAATTAAATTACCTTGGATCATATGTGCCTTGGAAGTATAGGCTAGGGCCCATTCGCCCATGGGTGAATGGTTCCCCTTTATGAGCTAGGACCTAAATTAAAATATGTTTTTGGCAACATTTTAATGATCAAAATTCAAATTTAAAGTGTCCGTTTTTGGAATCTAATTTTCGGGAAATTGGACAAAGACCTATAAATACCTAGTCATTTTACCATTTGAAATCTAACACTTAAGGAGAAAATTTTGAGAAGCAAATATTATTGTCAAGAGCATTCAAAAGCAACATTACCAGTCATTTGTAGTAGCAATCATGATCCTAACATCATGTCAAAGTTTATGTGTGTTCATGTGATGAAAGGAAAAAAAAACTCTTCCAACTTCTCACCCAAAACCCAGATTACAAATGACTCCATGGTCAATTAACCCTTAAATTGAAAATTCTATTTGTCGATTTAATCGATTTTACAATTGCACAATATTAAATCGCTACTACTCAGCTTACATTCAAATTTGAAAGCAAAACAAAATAACTTTATTTCAATTTCATGAAAGTTTACAATACATTTTCTAGGAAATTACATTGCCCTCTGTTCCGTCCAACACCTCATTTCTCCTACACACAGGTATCTCATCTCATACTTGTAGACTCCTCCTTACACGTTGGTTGCAACTAACTTCTGCTTTTGTGCCATTTCTCTTCAACCATCCCACTCTCTTCTACACGACCTTCCACATTCATGTCCTCTATCTAGTTTTTCCTACGCCCCCTCTAAGTCTTAATTTCTTTTTGAATCTTCTCTTAGCCGCAACCTTGCACCTCAACTTCCCCTTCTCTTGCTATGCACATGCCCCACCAACTCATAGCAGTGATGAATTTAAACCTATTCAATGCCATTCATCAATTAGCGACCTCTTCATGGTTGCCTCCATTATTAGACTTTGTCGCCCATTTTCCTTCATCTTTCTATGCAACAATAGTCGTTACTCACTATTTTCTTTAGCACACAAGATATTCAAATCAAGTGTTGTGCTACATATGACTCGTCCTTGCTATGTGGTCATGATTCATCTCTCCATCACGAGTCTTTCCACCCTACTCAATGCTCTTTTCCACGCGACCCATCTCCCCATTATGAGTCTATCCATCATGTTCATTGCTCTTTTTTCTTGTGGTAAAATATTCCTCTCATCCTCTTTTTATTCTGACAATTAGAAATTCATGCATTCCTCCCATTAACCATTTTGCATTTTATGGAATGCGAAACAAAAGAGTGCATGCCTCCATTCATTGCCTAAGTTCATCGCTGTCATACAATTTCTTCCTCACCTATGCGTCAATCCTCTTCCATTCAACACGATCAACAATTTTCAAAGGGAATGTGAATGTTAATAAAGACGCCTCCCTCTATTGCGCTTGGTTGCGTAAGAATTCTTCTATCTTGGTGTGGCTTTCTCTGCCTACACAACCCACCTCCTCGTCTCTTCTCTCATGGTGTTCTCTTTAAATGGCTCCATGTCACTTCACATTCTCTCGTCTCTTTATCTTCCATCCATTCAATTACTTCCCTTCGCATTATATTTCTTTTTAAACAATTTTTTCTTATTTTCCCTAAAATCATTAATTTCAATATCTTTTGATTATAAGATAACACTACAATGTGAGACAAAATCTATAACATTCCAATTTGAAAGGAATAAAAAATAATTTGCAAAAACCTTAAGGAAATTGCTAGTCAAAGAAGGAAAATGATGAAATCTTCAAAATGTTTAATTGTATGACTTTGAAGCTTTCACCATCAAATCTAGAATGGAGTTCAAATTCTGTCTATAAGAAAGAATTTCATGAAATCTTATCGAACCTTGAAACGACATTTTTTTTGGTGATGTCAATCACATGTGGATCCAGATGCTCCTGCATCATCAAGTTGTCTTGTGAAGGCTAACAAGTGTTGTAGGTCTTCATGCATTCAAGCATTCAAGCAAATGAAGCAAGCAAGATCCAATTCCCTTGAAGTGATGTGTATGTCTTCAGTCCTTCAAGGAAGCTATTGAAGGGTGGTGAGTAGCAAAAAATTGTTCACTCATCATTTCCTTCCTTTCCATCAAAGTTTTCATCATTGACATTGACATTGTGAAAGTGGGAACACTATTCATGGGGTTTGATTGAGGCAAGCCCCTATATGGAAAAAATATTTTTCCCTCTTTGTGTATGTGCAGGTTACATGTTGAAGAAGTATTAGAGAGATATTAGAAGATAAATTTTGTATTTTTACATTTGTTGTCATCATTTTTGTCAACCTACGAAAACTAAGTTACATAATTCATTTTCGATATTCTGACAAATTTGCAAGTGGAGAAAAAAAGCTCAGATTCGACACCAGAGGACCTATAAAGTTGATCAGGACCCCCTTTCAAAGATCCATTCACCCAAGGGTGAATGAGTCCTTGCAGGAATATCAAAACCAACTTTTCTGAGCAAGTTTATTATCCTCTGCACTTCCCAAATCCACTTGCAAGTTTTTGTTTATGTTTGTTAGTTGTCGAGATCTTGCATTTTATGCATTAGGGCATATAGGATCATTAGTTTAATCATTCTAAAACATTTCTAATCAAATCCAATCTTCAATTAGATGTAGATTTAGGTCTGATTGACCCACCATTTAGGGCTGAAAGTCAATATTTTCATCTTGTGGTCTACATCCTAATGAAATTTGGAAAAGGGCCTATTGAATCCTACGTTCTTTTCTTTTAGGACCTATGATCCCTTTTTTCTATATTTCAGATGCATTTTTATTTTTGAAATTCACCAAGTTACCATATTCCTCCTTCACTATATAAATACCATTCCATTGTAGGCCCATCTAGACAAGTCTTCTTTATGACTCCAAACTAGTTTGAAGCTATGCAACAAAGATGAGATACTATATAGAATTTTAGTTGTTATCTTAGGGAGCTTTAGGAGAATTTTCTAAGATCTAGATCTTAAAAAAATCTTTATCTTTTCCTCCTAGTAATCTTTGACCTTTTCTCTTCACCCATCTTTGAGATAGGTGGCTATTCTTAGAAGAAGTAAATTTTCATAGAGAGATTCATACACCAACCAACAATCATCCCAAAAAGGTAAAGGAAATATTAAATTCATACCTAAGGTAAGTGATAGTAATGAAATATTCAATTGGAGATTGATTAATTTGTTGAGTACTACCTACATGATCATAGCCAAAGCTCTTGCACTTCACATTTACCATTTACTTCCGCTTGTCCTAGATAGATTGGCCTCATCAAAAGAAGATATTATCATGTAAAATATTATTTATATTTAGGAAGGTATGGAATGGAATTTTTTCTCTCAATAATAATTTATTTTCATCAAAATAGACTTTATTAAAGCCTATGACTACATTGAATGACCATTTGTTCTAGTAATTATTTAAGCCCTTAGGTTTGGCCCCATTTTTCTTTGGCTAGTTCAAATTCTCTTTATATCAAATTATCTCACTATTAATGGTTTATATTCCTCTTCTTTTGGGATTTTTTGCTCCATATGCAAAGGCTACCCTCTTTCTCTAGCTTTATATGCTATTATGGTTGAAGTATTAGGATATTTATTGGATAACATACTTAGCCACTAGCAAGTTAAATATACCTCCCTTCCTAACTCCAATCTCTAGCTCATTAATGGTAATTTTTCTAATGATTCCTTTCTCCCTCTCTTGGAAGATGAAGACAATGTGGTCCATGCTTTGTAGTGTTTGAACACTTTTTTCCTTACTTATAAGTCTAGTAAATCTAGTGACAAAAAACTCAATTCTATCATTATTTTTTTCCAAAAGTTCAAACCCTCTTGGTTGGACACCTTTGATTGGAAATGGATTGGAATGTTGACATTTTTATATTCTTAGACATTCCCTTTGCTTTCTAATCCTCTTTTGTAGCTCCTTGACAAGTTGTTCTAACTCACTTTGGAAAAATACACATTTTTGGATTACTAAGCCCTTTTCTCTACCTAGGAAATTCTAGATTTATTCTTAAGTGCTTGTGGCCACTCATGTGCATTATTCTTCATACTAATCTTCCTAAAAATCCTCTTATAAAAGGTTGGAGAGATTTCTCAAGGACTTTATTTAGGCCTCCTTAAAGCAACATAAAAATTTCATTGAGTTTCTTGGGGGTTTCGTTACCTGTTTTACTCTTGGTCTAGGACTCATTGGTACTCGTAGACAAGAGTTGGCCTTGTGTGCCAAATGGATAATTTAGTCCCTATAAGGTCAAGAAACTAGAAAAATACTCTATAAGAATTGCATTGATTTTGGCATTCCTCATGGTAGGTATGTCTAGCATGATTTAGGCCTTCACCCCATTTTCATCATGAAGGAACTTGTGCAAATTCAAGGTACTTTTGGAAACAAAAGTATTTGAAAGGATTAGGATGCCATCAAGTTTTGACTTATCCAAAAAAATAATAATTTTAGGATTGGGATTTCATCCAACCAATGGTAATTATGGTGATCTCTTATGATTACTTGCTAGGGTTGACCTCTTTCCAAAATGTAGTGGGTTCATGCACTTAAGTTATTTAAGCATTTTTTTTTTCATTCATGATCTCTTCTCTAGAGCCACTAAGAATCAATTCTCTTGGCCATAATTTAAAGCCAAATATAACCTTAGCAACCAATATTTTAAGTTCTTTCAAATTGTTATGGAGTCTATGCCTCCTAAAATGATGCACACGATTGAGAGTAGTTGTACTATGTCTTGGTAGAATGATTGGAAGTGGTATCTATACACCCCCTTTAGGAGCTACAAACTCTTTTATGGGTATTCTTTTCTTTCTCCTCACTTGTCTACGATTTAGAAACTTGATATTAGGTGGAACCTCTAGTCCACAACCACTTAGTGGGGTCACATGTTCCAAATATCTTTCCCTACCATTTTAGAGCCCAAACTAGCTCATTTTGATTGGTGCCTCTTATATTTGGGTCTTCCCATAAGATCTCACCTTAGGTATATGCGTGTTTCCAATCCATTTATCCTTTCTATGGACTTTTGGAAACTGTGAAGTACTTTTTCTTATTCTTTCCATGGGACCAAATGATTTGGATCTAGATACATATTTCTTTAGGCCTTTCTAGCCATAGGTTTTTCCTAACATGTGATCGTTCTAGGTGACTAGCCTAAGATGCCTACAAGGTTTACCCAAATTTGGCATGCTTTCAGAGTGAAATCTTTTGTCAACATATGAAAGGAAAAACACTACTTTAATTTTAATTTATGTAATGGATGCTCATTTTTGTTTGTATGCTAAAGCTATGGTGTGCTATCACATTATGCAATAGATCTAGGTGTAGGTCAATAGAGTTTCTCTAGAGGTTTCCCACTTGAAAACATTTATTGACCAGTATGTTAATGCCCCTTTCAATGTTTCTCATATGTTTCCTTATCTTGCTACCATAGATGGTGTAGGCATCGAAAAAGTCCTGATTGATATTATGCATATGATTCCGATTAACTAACATTGTTTCTTCCTAAATCACTTCAAATTAACCAATTAATTGAATAATCAACATTATTTAGTTAAAATCAGCAAATTCAACTATTAATCAAATAATTAAACTTATTGATTAATTCACCTTTCTTCTAACTAATATTCATCATATTTAATTAAATCCCCCTAAGTCTTCTTATTTGATTAAAACCAATTAAATCAAATACCCCAATCCCCTAACCTCTTCCAATTAATTAATTGATCCTAAATCACCTTCTAATCATCATTAATTAATTCCTCCAGCTTTTAACTCCTCAAGAGTTAAGACAACCATGGTCAACTAACTAGGTTGCACATGAAAATAATTTCAATTAATTATTTAATTCCTCTATTTTCCCTCACCAAGGCATATTCCAAGGAATATTCCTCTCAACAAACCCTCATTCAATTTCCTTCCAAAGGTTTTCAAAAACCGATCACATCCTCTTACATTTGCAATAAATTCTCTTACATCCTCTCAAATCTCAACCAATTTCATTCAATTCCTCTTACACCATTTTCAAATCCTCAACCATCAATATTTACTCCTTTTCCATCCTCCTCCACTCACACATTTCCCAAAATGTGCTACACCCTCATCCAATGGAATGTGGACAGGTGTCACATTCTCATTGGCTCTTCTTTAATCCCACATTCATCAAATCCTCTCATTCTTCAACCTTTTAATTATATAAATAGAAGCATCATTTTCACAATATGGATCCACAACTTCATGCATTATCATTATAGTCATTTGAGTTCATAGCAATCACCATTTTCATATTATTTTTGAGTTCATATCCACAACTTAGAGCATCATCATGATAGGCATTTCACTCCATAAATTTTCATCATTTTCAAGCAATTTAGCTAGATTATAGTCAATTTTACACTTAGATCATCTACACTTCATCAAGCTTATCAAAAGGATTGGGAAAAGGGCTTCTTTCCACATCAAAGGAGCACCACTCCCCTACAGGATGGAGGTTTAGCTGATTTTACTTGGATTGCATGCTTTGTTTTGCTCAATTTTTTGTTATTTTATGTTTTCTAGTAATTTTGGTTAAAGAATCTCATAGGGAACATTGGATTTTCTTTCTAACATGTTTGACACTTGATTGTTGGTCTCTTGTTAGTTTGTGCAGGTTTGATGTTCACAAATGGTTATACACATGGGCACATTTATAGCCATAACCACAATATTCATTTAGTATGTGGCCCTCATGAGTCCCATGGATCCCTTTAATGTTGATGTCATGGATGGTCCTTGCCATGTGGATAGTCCTCAACTTCTTAACATGACCATGGTCTCCTTGGTTGGCATGGTAGTAGGAATATCCTTTGATTGGAGCTTTCTTTTCACCTGTTTGCATAACTCTTAATTATTTAGAAGAATAAAAGGACAATGAATATGCCATCATAGGTTGGGAGCCCATCCTCAGTGCCTAAGATCATCCAAATGGCTAGGAAAAGCCACCTAATAGCGAGCCCCATCTTCTTCTCCCTAGCCTACCTTTTATCACTTAGTAATATGACTATTATTGTTTCTTTTATTTTCAACACAAATTATTAGGGGTGTGATTCCATTCCACCCATTTTTTATGCGAATTGTATATATATTATTTTATTTTTAATATAATTATATACTATTCATAAAAAAAATATGTAAAAAGAATACAACACATTTAAAAAAATTAAAAATATAATTATTGCTCTTTAAATTTTTATACAAAATAAAGAAGTCCATCCATAATAATATAAATGAATGGAACAAATTGAATTTTATCAACTAAATATTAATACAAAGATTGACAAAAATAAGTGATAATTTAATGATAATATAAAAGATAAATACCCAATAACATATCAATTCAAAGAATTTACCCTATTTCCTTTAAATATTTTTTAACACAATTCCTTAAAATTGATACTACTATAGAACATTATACTAGCAGCATTGGATGGTTACAACAATTAAAAATTATTTTTATAAAATCCTAGGTAGTTGAGTCACCATGTGCATAACTATATTTTAAACTAGCTCCCTACCTAATAATTAACCACTTTTTTATTAGTTAACTAACCTAGTCAATACACACTACTTTTAAGTTGCAACAAGGTCCAACCAAGCTCAACGTAGAATTATCTTACTATGGTCATTTAAAAATTGATGTTTAGTTCATAATTTGCCTAAACCCTATCCAATGCCTTTTTCCTAGACAAGAACATTTTCCATTTGTCAATAAATTTGTTAATAGATGTTAAATCCAAAGTCTTGAATTACTTGGAGTACAAATTTTGTTGTAGAATAAGTTGCTTCACTTGGAAATTATTAAGATTGAGATCTTCAAAACGTGAGTGCAATCCACCTATACTTGAAGGGAGATCACATGGCTCTGTTAAATAAAAATATATAATTGTATTAGGTAGATGAGCAATAAAACTTTTCAAATCATCTATCAATTTTGGACAAACACAATTCCTTTCATGAAAAGGATATCTTGTGCATCACTCTCAACAAATTGCACCATGGAGTTAGAGAACTAACAAAACATCAGTGAGATGTTGGAAATGATCTTCCATAGAAAGAGAGATTTTGAATTTATTTTTCAAATAATTTACATATGTTAAAGTTGTAAAACCACTCCAACATAAGTTTTAAATGAGATTTTGTTATTATTTAAAAATATTTGAAATTCTGTATTATTGTTCAAGTATTATAGATTTTTTATTTTATAAAAATATTAATTTTTAATGATTTGTAATAGTTAAATTGTATTTCAAAGAAATTAAAATGTTTAATATTGAATTTTATAAAAAATGTGATGAACGCTTTAAACGTGTTTAAAAAATAATTCATTCGTCAAATTTGAGAAATTTTGTCATTTTTCATATAAGAGAGAAATTTCAATTCAATGGAAGTCTTTACATTTAGACTTGATGTGCATGCTTGATAATATAATTAGTAAAGGGGTCTTGATGTACATGCTTGATAATATAATTAGTAAAGGGATATTTGAACTTCAAAGGAGCAATTTCTCTCAACACTTTTTTGAAATAGCTATTCATATATTTTATTGTTATAGTGTGAATATCATGTCTACTGATATGTGAAAAATCATATCAATGAAGCTTAAAATCATATAGCCTATCACCATCCAAATTTACTCCCATTGAAATTGTGATGTATATTACCATCACATATGTAGATGCATGGGGTCTTATTTACATTATTGTATATACTTTTGTAGATTCTAGTATGACATTCATATCATCAAAGATATTAAGAGTAAACTTAGAGAAGTCTCTCTCCTCCTTTACAAGGATTCTTGAAGAAAAGTCCTTATTATTGATAGAATTATTTGCAATTGTGATACATTATCATGAGTTGGGCTATTGGGAATATCTAAATTTGGAGACAACATAGAAGCTTTAAAATAATGGTTCATATTTTTATGAAGTTTTTAAAACTTTATCTTCTCTACTATTCATCTTGGACGCCCTTAATGAAATAGGATCTATGGAAATATATTTTCCTTATCTTTTTTGGATCATCATAATTACCATAAAACCTCCTATGCCACCCAATATGGGATTTTCAATACAAATCAATTATGATAAGAAGATACTCCTTATTTAGTAAGTTATTTTCTATGGGAACAAGCTCTAATTATATACCCTCTACAAAATCTAATACCAAATTTGATCTTAGTAATAAATCTCAATCCCAAAGGAGTAGCTATGCCAAATGACTTAAAACTATATAAAAATATTTCATTCATAGTGACCATCATCCAAATTTCCAATATTACCAAATTTATTTGATGATTGGGACATGAAGATCACAAATCATTTTTGAATAATGCATCCTCCATGATTTGTTGGCTTAATCAAGACAACACTAGTATATTATTATGGCGATTGGATAAAAATTGGATATTCTAAGCCTCTTCAATATTGCTACTAATCAATTAACTTTCCTCCATCTTTGTATTTCTCCCATAAATCCTCGCCATTAAAAAACCATTTTAAACATTTAGCAAATTATTGAGGAATGATATGTTAATCATTATGCTAGGATTAAAATTACCTTTTCTATTCTCCATAGGAAATTAAAACCTTGTAAATATATAGAAATATCACTAGCCATAAATTTATCTTGATAGGAATAGTACCCCATTTAGATCTATAAGTACCCATTTTTACACTACGTTGCATTGGGTCAACATTTATGTCCAAGGATGTTACATTTTTCAATAAAATTTCTTTGTAGTGTATATGAGTAGTACTATTCCCTTCTCCACTTCCATATATTTTCATTCCTTTAAGTGATACTCCTAGTCCTCCTTAATATCCCTTTGAACTCCTTAAACAAATTTTGCCTTATTTGTATGCTTTTTTAATCCAAATTTTGAAAGTCATCACTTTATTAGGCCTTGGTATTGTGTTTTTCATGATGATTTCAAAACCATAATGAATCTATAACTACATTGATGTCATCTATTTTGACATGTCAAGCTTGTGACCACCATAACAATTTTGAAACCACCTGTATGCTAATTATGAATTTTTTTCTCAAATTGGATAAAAAAAATGCACATCCTTTCACCTCCCCCATTTGATTCATAATTATTTTCCCCACCCAAATCCACCTTTTCGTGCCTGTGTCAACCACCAACCTTATTTAAGCTTAGATTTATTTTAATTTTGATCTCTAAGTCCTTAATTCATGAAAAACTAAACTTTTTCTTTGTAATTCATTGCCACCATTAAAGAATTTCCAAGCTACCTTCCTTTCCTTCAAATTTTTTCAACCTAGCCCATTTTCTCTATAGGTACTATTCATATACTAAAGAAGTGAAAAATAAAGAGGATGCAATGTAATGAAATACTTTGAGAACCTTTGTTTCTTAGCAAAACTTGGCTTCAAATTCCTAGCCAATTGCTAGGATTGGATAGCTATGTGTTTTTATTTGCTGTGATTTATTAGATATATTATTAGATTGTGTTTGTTATGATTTAGCATTTTGTTATTATTTTATTTATTAAGTTTACTAGATGTGTCTAAATTGATTTTTGAATCATGCTTTGCTTGTTTGTGTCAATTTCATTTATTTTCTTAGTTTAATTTAGATTACCTAAGATCTTCTATTCTCACCTTGATAATTGTAGGCCTCTCTATGCATTAAAATCACAAAGAGGGGACTATATAATTCCCCTTATAAGTTGGAATTTAATATTTTAGCTCTTTTATTGTCACCTCGGGGACTTCTATTTTCACTTGAATTTGAATTTAGTATTTTAGCTCTTGTATTGCCATCTTGGAGACTCTAATTTCCCTCTATGATTTAGAATTTGATATTTTAGGTCTTTTATTATAATTTTGGAGACTCTAATTTCCCCCTATGAGTTGAAATTTTTTCTTCTAGCTCTTCCTTTTCAAAATAAATCCTTCAAAGGTCTCTTTATTTCAAAATATCACAATCAAAAAATTATTTGCAATTTCATTTTTTATTCTTGATTGAGATTCTAAGCTCCTTTTGTTGCATCCTTGTTTTGGACAACCCCTTTTAGTATATTTTGAGCTCACATGATTTCTAGAGCTCACCTACATGCTACATCATACGTGATAGTCCCTACATGTTATAAATCATTTTTTTGGTTTGCTAGCTCATAGTGCAAAATTAGTGAACATTGAATATTTGTTACTTGCCTTATTGTAGTGTTCTAAGGCTCTTCCATAAGTTGTCTTATGTTTTACGAAAAATCATTCATACTCAAAATTATGTATGTAAACATCGTATGAGCTTATTCATCGTTGATATATACATATTAGTTATATTTCCCTTATGAGATAATAACTATTATTGCTCCTACCAATTACAATAATATATAGGTTGTGTTTAAATTTTATTTGAAGTATTACAAGTGTTTATAAGTCATTGGAAATAATTTCTTATGTTTGAATATTGGAATAATCTACGTTCTATCTTGCATCTTTAGGTCTCATTATGTATCATTGTTTGTTCTTTTTCCTGCACTTAAGATGAACAATTGCCTTCTATAAAACTACATTAGTGAAAGAGTCATATAGGGAAAGATAATTTAGTGAAACTTTGCACATATGCTTACATTCAAATAGCCACACTCATTTAAGTAAAATTTTATCAGTTAATAAAAATTATAAATAAAAAAGATCTAAATATAATTAAACATTTGTAAAAACCAAAAAAAAATATCATTCCCTCGTGTCCCCATAGATCCATGTGCCCTAGGATCTAAACAAACATTATTGAAGAATTTTTAGAGGAATGTTTCTTACCTCCTTTTGTGAATTTACTCCTCCAATTAAAAGAGGCACTTGACCTAGCACTTGAAGCACCTATTACAATACCATCACTAAGATTTAATCTTTTAACTAGACTTGTAAATGAAATTTTTTATTAGCACCTCCTATCACTACCCTCTTTCTCCCTTGAGCTCCTATAGAAAAATTATTCCCACATGTTCTTTCTTTAATTACATTTTGGTTTCCTCAAGAGGATTATGAATTTCACTGATTTATTTATAAATTTCCTATCCCTACTATTGACTTTGTTGATTTCATGATGTGTTGTAGCCATAAAACACACCTAGTGAAATTTGAATGTATCCAGATAAAAATAGATATGATTTATTTCCCTTAATTCACCAAGATAACTCACCTTATCCTAAAAATATTCAGTACTAAGGTCTCTTTTTGGTGGGTGATTTCAGAGTCTTGGATTTAGTTCCTTAGTTGAATCTCTATCTAGGACTCTATTTATTTCTCTAGAAAAACCCCTATAATTCATGTAGTATTATAATTCCTTGCAATGGTTTCTATCATATGTGTTGAGTGAACCCAATGTGAAGTTTGTCACCTTTTGTTTCACTTCCTTAAACTTTTTTTTATCTTTCTTCTATCTTCTACCTTTTCTACTTTATTCTATGATATTTTTCACCCTTGAACATGGAATTGTTTTAGGATTTCTACACCTTTAGAATATTCAATGATTCCCTTTGGAGTGAGGAACACAAATTCTATTCCCTTGTTCATAATTTAAGGATTCAAGTCCCTAAAAATTTGATTGTTTTTATGATTTATTTATTGTAAAGACTAAATATATTGCATGAAGACTTATAAGCCAAAAAAATGAAAAGATTTACCTTGCTAGAAAGAAAGGATAAAGATAACCCCTTAAGGAGATAATTTTTGCTCCTCTATGATCCATCCTAGACCAAGGTGAAAATTTTATTGTAGGAATCCTCCCCTCTACCATTGAGTAGATCCAAAATTCATAAACTAGACCTTCAAGTGCTAGTGCTCGACAAGGGCTCATAATAGACACTAGAAAACCTTCTTGAAATATTGTGAGATGAGCCACACTAGTTCCATTTCCTACAATTAAGGAGATGGATACTAATATTTGACACATGAATGATGAGATCCTTGTAGATTGTAGTGTTAAGTTTTTAGCTAGATGACAATATTATACCAAATAAGGTTATGAAAGCTCTAAAGCTATATATTCCACAAGCACTTCTAAGGAGCTCATAACTACATTTTTGGATGAAATTAGGTAGTTATATATATGGATCAATATTCACCTTCTCCTAGAGAAGAAATTCCTCATTAACAAAAATACGCTTGATCAAAGGGTTACTCACCTCCCCATTCCACTAAGTGTCTACATGATGTTACTAACCATCATTTTATCCAACTTTTACCTTATTATTAATTTTATTCAAAGGAAAAATAGTTGGATAGATCAATTGTACCATTTTAACCCACCCCCACATATCCCTTAGGAGATTTCATATGCTTTAGTACCATAGCCTTCACATTATATTCCATAATATCCTACTTCTTCCACTCCCATAATATACAATCTTTCCCCTGTTTTGTACATGTTCCCATATCGTATACTTACCTTGAATACTCGAAGGATCCCTTGAATCATATAATCATTAACATAATCCTTCCAAGATTATTTCTTGATATTCCCAAATTTAAGGAAGGAGACCATTGTGAGTTATGTGATCTTTTTTGGTATTTTGTTAACAAAGGTATATGTATAGAGGTACATAAACTCCCTTATATATCATATGAGGAGGATTTAGAGAGTGCCCTTTATATTGATTAGGTTGCAATGATAGTGGTAGGAACAATTATGGTTTATATGGATGCTTGGTTAATATCAATCTAATTAATATGCTTGTCCATTAAATCCCCCCTCTCTATTTTCTTCACATATTTCATCTCATTTTCATTTCAATTTTTCTTTCTCTATCACTTTTTCCACCTCTCCTTATTTCAAGAGTTCACTGATTTTATTCCAAGTCACCTACCCCCTTGAGGGGGCATCCCTATCCATTTTCATAAATAATTTGGGACAAAATATCACAATTATCATCTTGCCATGGTATCTACATTTATTTCATTTGAAATAGCATTAATTCCTTTTAGTTGCAACAAAAAATTGAAGAGGGGAAAATGTAGGCACCTAAAATCCATCATCAATTCTAATGACATATTTTAGATTCAATCCTAACATCTCATTAACATCACCTTGCTAATTAACTAAATTTGACATAACCACACTAACATCATCCTAAGAAATTAAATAAAATATTTATTAATTTAAATCATCACCACTACAATTGTTAATTAAATAATCTTAATTATTTAATTAATTAGTCTAATTTGTATCCCATCATTTTAAGCAAATGAACAATTGATTTGTTTCCCTCTATTATCCATAATCTTCAAATCTCATCCATTTATTTAATTATTAAATCTTCATCTTCCATTATGCCACAAAAATTTAATATTGTTGTATTTTGGAGACCAATCAAACTCGGATGCAAAAACTATTCACCATTATTTTTATTAAATAATTATTGCACTCTTGTATGAACGGTTAAAAATAATTATAACCAGCCAAAAAGAAAGGAGTTATTGGTTGCATGAAACACTACCTGCATTGGAAGGTGTTTTCCACACATTTTTTAGGTTATTTTATGGTTGCTAGGCATGAGAAATGGTAATAGAAAATTGCAGTAAGTGTCGCGGATACACGTAACAAAGGCTATGTGAAAAATTAACAGTGAAAAATGTGGAAAAAAGTTGTTTCAAGTTGCTGCATGTCTTTGCATATCTTTGTAAAGGCTATTTACTAGAAGATTAATATATTTTGGACCCTCTATTGGTGGATGTAGCTCAGATTTGGGCGAACCATGTTAAATCTTTATGTTGTCTTCTTATTGTCCATTTTATCATGGTTTTTTAAAATATATTGTGTATTCATATTAAATATGTATTTAATTGGTAGTAATTTGCTTTCAATCTCTAACAAGTGGTATCAGAGCAGGTTGTGTTCAGTTATCCTTTGCAGGAAGGTCTCATGGTTGAGTGGGAGCAATGGAAAATGAGAGTAAATTGAAGGTTGACAAGTTCAATGGGAAGAACTATTAGTTATGAAAGATGCAGATAGAGGATTATCTTTATCAAAAGGATTTATGGTGGCCATTGGAAGGGAAAGCCAAGAAACCATCAACAATGTCTGATGAGGATTGGGATATTTTGGACAAAAAAGCACTTGGCAGTATTCAATTATGCTTGGCTCAATCGGTGATGTTTAATATTTCAAAAGTGACGACAACTATAGAGTTGATGTAGACCTTGGTGAAACTATATGAAAAGCCTTCAGCTTCAAATAAGGTATTTCTTATGAAGAGTTTATTCAATATGAAAATGGTAGAAGATGGGTCACTTGTTGATCATTCAAATGAATTTAACACAATTACCAGTCAATTGAATTTTGTTAATGTAAAATTTGATGAGGAAGTTAGGGCTCTTTTGATTCTATGTTCTTTGCCTAAAAGTTGGAATAGCTTGGTAATGACAATTAATAATTTTGTTTTTGGTTCAAATGTGCTAAAATTTGATGATGTTGTTGGTGTGATTTTGAGCAAAGAAATTCATAGGAAAAGCTCAGGTGGAACATCTACATCAAATAGTGTTTTGAATGCAAAAAGAAAGGGAAAAAAAAAGGAGAGAGGAAATAATTATGGAGGTTGTGAGAAGCCACAAGCAAAATCTAAGGACAAGAGGGCCCAATCTAGAGGAAAGAAGGATTGTTGGTACTATGGGAAGTTGGGTCATTTAAAGAAAGATTATTGGTCTTGGAAGAATAAAGGTGACCAAAATGAAATCAATAAGGAGGAAAATGTCGTAAGTAATAAATATGATGATGATGCTTTTATTTTATCCCTTGACCATGCTGATGATTCTTGGGTGTTAGATTCAGGGGCTTCATTTCATGCTACACCCCATAGAAGCTATTTTCTTGATTATGTCCAAGGGGATTTTGGGCTGGATTATTTGGGAGATAACAAACCCTGTCAGATTGTTGAAAAGGGAAGAATCAAAATAAATTTGTAGAATGGGAATCATTGGCTACTACAAGAGGTAAGGCACATTCCAAGGTTAAGTAGAAATTTAATTTCAGCGGGGCAACTAGGTGATGAAGGCTATGTTGTTACTTTTAATGATAAAAATTGGAAGGTTACAAAAGGTGCCTTAGTGGTAGAAAAAGGTGTGAAAGTAGGCACCTTATATCTTTGTACATGTCATATTGTTCCTTCTACTTTAGTTGTTGCAGAGAAAATTCAATGTTTTAGGAGCAATTACTGCAGTTCAGTAGGTAGAAAATAAGACAGTTGTTGTGGGTTCAGAAGCAACATTGTGGCATAATAGGCTTGGGAATATGAGTGTAAAAGGTATGAAAGTACTCCATTAAAAGAATGATTTACCAGGTCTAAAATGTGTTAATATGGATATTTGTGAAAGTTGTGTGTATGACAAACAAAAGAGAGCTATTTTTCTCAAAAAGGGAAGCAAAGGAAAGATGAGAGATTTGAAGCTTGTGCATACGGATGTATGGGGACTAGCTTAGGTATCTTCTCTTGGTGTCTCTTGGTATTATGTTAATTTTATTGATGACATGACTAGGAAGGTATGGATTTATTTCCCTAGGCATAAATCTGATGTATTTGAAACTTTTAAAAATCAGAGAAGCTTGGTTGAGAATGAGACAGGTAAAAGTTAAAATTTCTTAGATATGATAATGGTTGTGAGTGTTGTAGAAAAGAGTTCAAAGATTATTGTTCCTCTAATGGTATTCATAGGAAAAAACTGGTTCCAAGGACTCCAAAAGAAAGTGGAGTGGTTGAGCGCATAAATAGAACAATAATGGAGCATGCAAAGACTATGAGATTGCATGTTGGGCTGCCTTTAAACATGTGGGAAAAGGTTGTAAACACTGATTTTTATTTAATTAATAAAGGTCATTCTAATCCTTTGGGTTGTGGTATTCCAGAGGAAGCACAGAGAGGTAAGAAGGTGAGTTATTCTTTTCTTAGAACCTTCAGATGTGAAGAATTTGCACATGTAGATTCTGAAAATAGAACCAAGTTTGATACAAAATAAAAGAAGAGTATATTTGTTGGATATTGCATTGATGAATTTGGTTATAGGCTTTGGGATTTTAAAAATAAAAAAATTGTGATAATAGGGATGTCATATTCAATCAGAAAATGTTGTACAAAGATCAACTGCAGTAGCATGAGAAGAAAGAAAATGATTATGTACTGCTGGATGATACTCCAGATAGTGATGTTCCAATGGTTCCTCATGCTCTATAATGACTGCAATAGAAAATATCACAAACTCCAATGAATGTTAGATGATCTACAAGGATAAGTAGACCTCTATAAAAAAATTCTCCCTCTTTGTATTCTATTTTATTAATTGATGTTGGTGAACCAAAATGTTACGATGAAACTATGCAGTTCGATGCCAAGGTTCAGTGGGAGCATGGAATGGAAGAAGAAACAGACTCCTTGATGAAAAAATCAGACTTGGGAAATATACAAGTTTCCTTTAGGTAAAAAGGCTTTACCAAACAAATAGGTTTATAGGCTAAAAGAGGAAGATGGAGGTAAGAAAATATTTAAAGCCAGGTTAGTTGTAAAAGGATTTGCATAAAAAAGGCATTGATTTTGATGAAATATTTTCTCCGGTTGTTAAAATGACTTCTATTCGTACTGTTTTAAGTATTGTGGTTGCTGAAGATTTGCATTTGGAACAACTAGATGCTAAAATCACCTTTCTCTATGTTGATTTGGAAGAGGAAATATATATGGAACAACCACAAGGATTTGAGGTCAAAGATAAGGAGAAATTGGTGTGCAGATTGAAGAAAAGTTTATATAGCTTGAGGTAAGCACCTCAACAATGGTATATTAAATTTGATAGTTTTATGGTTGAGTATGGCTACAACCGATGTAATTCAGACCATTGTGTTTATTTTAAGAGGTTAGATGATAATAACTACATTATTTTATGTTTATATGTTGATAATATGCTTGTAACGGGGTCTAACATGGATCACATAATGGAGTTAAAACAATAGTTAACAAATTTATTTTCTATGAAGGATTTGGGGGTAGCAAAACAAATCCTTGGTATATAAATAACAAGAGATAGGAAAAATAGAAAATTATTTTTATCTGAGGTTGATTATGTTGAAAAAGTGTTGCAGAGATTTCACATGGTGAAAGCAAAAGCTATCAACACACCTTTGCCTAGTCATTTCAAATTGACTAAGGATATGTGTCTCAAAATGGATGGAACATTTATGCATGTATCTGGATCAATTATATGAATTCACACTCTGTTGATTTCCTATCCAATCAAGGATTCAATCAAGAAGAAAGGAGTAAAATCTCAAACAATGTAGATTCATGGGATGATATAGTTGAGATCATCAAGGAAAGAAATTTTTTGGCAAACAATCCAAAGGACTAAGTGATCACATGATGACAACATGTGAGTCAATTAAAAATCAAGATGCAAAGAACATAAATATTATTAAAAATTGTTACAATATCTATTTAATTATGATTCACTTCCATAGTCAGCATAAAATGGAAAAGAATATGCAGTTCCCTAGCTGCATCTACAAATACACTTCTAACAACGTAGACTCTCAATTATATAGAATCTTCATCATCCCCTCTAAGAGTAAAAAACCTTCTTCAAGCCCACATATGTGACGAGAGACTACTAGATTTGTTTCTTTACAATGTTTTGAGGATGATGAGAGGAACACTGGGATTTGAAACATGAAACTACCCTCTTGAGAGATGATCTAACTAGGAACAATATGGAAACATATGATTTTTTATGGTTCTAACACCAACACATATAAAAAATGATTTCTAGATTGAGATAATGATGCATAGTAAGGACCTTATTTAGGCTTACAACTCAAAATGATAAGGTATTCTTACACCTTCTCCATTGCTGCTCCTAGGTGCACCTCTTTAGACCCTAGCATTGAACTCCTTTTGAGGCTTAGGTCCAACATACCTTAGGTACTTGCAAATATCATGGAAAATTTTTCATGAGGCTTAGATGATCATGGACAACTTCCATGTGATGAATCAACAATGCAAAAGTTTATGGGCTTACAACTTGGGAGAGTCATACACAATTAGTCCTCTTGGGAGAGTCATAACAAACCTTGTATCAACCCTTCAAAAATGTTCAAAACCCTTGTTTCAGGTCTACAAGACCTCTCTCCACATCCCCTATCACTTCCTATGAGAAACAAACAAAACCAGACCTTGATTCATCTATTCTTCCTTTCCTTTGTTGTTACATAGTTTGATACATGCAAATATCAGACCTATGGTGAACTAAGCACGTGCCAAACCTTTCCTTGGGCCCCTACAAACTTGAAGTATGATAAACTAAATGTACGCAGACCTTTCCACCCATTTTGGAGATTTCCCACAGGTGGAAGGTCGAATTACATCATTTTTCCTCCTCACTGGTTACCCTAGGTAGGGTTTTGGCAGTTTTGAAAGAAAATGACATGGCTTAATGACATCCTATGGATTCATTGACTCTAGCAGTTGTATCAGGCATTAACAGGTCAATTTTTTGGTGCAACAACAATCGTCTGTGCAACATGCCTTAGATCCAAAGGTTCTAATTGAATAAAATAAGATCAAAGGGAAAATTAATGGGAGTTTTGAAGTGGTTGCTAGTAACTAAATGGAAAACAATAGAGGTGACTAATCTTTTAGGGTCAAAATTCAAAAAATAATGCACCAAGGTTTTAACAAATTCATGAACTTAGACTTAAAATATTAAAAGTATACCATGAAAGGTACAAGTAGACCAAAACTACATTAAACCAATTTTCATAGGCACTTGTATGATATAAATAATAAATTTTCAAGTACACTATCAATAAAGTGAATGGATATCATGTATTATACTTCAAAAGGATCAAACCTATACACATAGGAGAACAAAACAAGAACATCTCAAAGGCTCTAAGACTTCAAAAAAGGGGGATCCTTGATTTTCTTAAGAAAATTAGGATTGTGTGTTGTGAAAGTAGGCATGAATGATGGTTGTGGAGTAGTTGATTGGAAATTCATAGATGAACTATGGTAGGGTGAATGGTGTATAAGACCTAGGGTTGGGAATGGGTTGGGGATATATAGTCTACTACATGAGGAGATAATCTATCTTCAATTATTTGTATTTGGACATAATTATATCTATGATGTAAGGTTTAATGATAAGTACCTTAGAGGATCAATTTTAGACATATCGTCATTTGTATTAGTTAATTGATTGCTCAAAATTCTCAATTTATCAACTATCTTATGCTTCACTTGATTTTAGCACTTTCCATGAAGGCGTCATGATCATATAATATATCCTTCTTCATAATTAGAATGTAACATGATTATCATAACATGTAAAGGGGGCATAGATAGGTTATAACACAAGATAGGAATTTATTTAGTTACTTTGTTAAAAAGGACATTAGTTTCTTGGATGCAAAGTTCAATGCATAGGCTTTAAAAATAATAAATGCACAATATAACAAACTAAAATTAAAAAATATATATATCTTGAATAATAGACTTAGAAATCATAGGTTCAACAAATGCAAGGAACTAAATCATTTATCTCTAAGGGGTCTAAGTCTAATGCTATTTAAATTAAACCTAGATTTGATGAGTTAAGACTAAAATAAAAGACTCAATAGTTCTATTAGTGCTTTATCTTAACAATTTGTAGTTTTAAATGATTTAGGAAAGTGTCTTCAAATATAAGTCCTAGACACACAACTTGAGACCTTTGGTGTACATGTTGGACCAATAAAATAATACATATTCTAAGAAAGTTATCTTTGGAAACAAGAAATATGAAATTCAAATTAGAGTGACTAGACCATGAATACAATTCTATCCAAAAGATAAGACCTATGGATGTGACCTACTCCAAGAAGGAAAGACCTTAAGAAAATAGACCAATCTAATTTTAAAATGATAGATAGAGTAGATATAAATAATTAGTTCAAAATTAATAAAATTGATTAATATATCAAATGAACCAATTAAATACTAAAACTGTACATTTATAACATCCACATAAAATAACCTTAAAATACACTTTTTTCTATTATTATTTATGATGGGCTATACTTAATTTCAACCTTAGTCAAAGTAGATGGTGAGCTATTATAAAAAAATTCTAATAGCAATATATTATTTATAGTCAATAGCTAATTAAATAGAACAAGGGAGAAGTCAACCTATATAGGTAGAATCCACGTAGATTAACCAATGCAAAGTAACATACACGTAGATTAACCAATGCAAAATATCATATATCCACAAACACTGGAACGCACTATTTCCATTGAAAACTGACCAACTTAAAAAGGATAATATAAATATATAAGTTGACCGGTTAGATTCATTTAAGATTCTACAAGATCTTATCCATAAGATGGGGCAAAAGAAATTTGTGAAAAGTAACACCTGTTTACATTGAATTAAGACATGTGTATTCTTGAGAATGTTTATTTTCCACTCTCAGTAACTTCCAAATTTGCCTTCCTTTCCAACAAGTCTGTTTCTGTGTCAGTTTGTAGTATGGAGGGCGGCCAACCACCCTGTGTAAATAGCATTTACCATCTTTTATCTTCAATATGGTTAATGTTTTTGATAGGTTACCTGTAACACCAACCTTGTTTCAAAAGTCCAGAAATAGTTCTTATATTTCTCAACTGCTCCTCTATATTAGAAAACATCCAAATACATTTCCTTGTATTGCCTCTTTCAGTTCTATATCATGGCAGAGGTTTGCTCTGAACATTATGTACATATATATCTTGATTGACTGTGTTTCTTTGATCTTGGATTTAATAGGTTTAGATGAAATCATGCAGGAGGAGATGAGAACCATTGTGATGAAGGTTAATATGGATTGCCAAGGATGTCGTGAGAGAATGAAGAGAGCCCTTCTGAAAATAGATGGTAACTATTGCATTTGGATTGTTCATAGAATTGGAAAATAAGGAGTTTGTAGAATGATTTTGGTGATGTATTTGTTGTTTTTGGATTTAATTGTATGCAAATTTTTACACATCAATGTTTCAGATCATATTCCGTGATCTATCATCAGAATGTAGAGAGAACATGAAGAGTAAAAATTTGTACACAATCGAATCCAAAAGTAACAAATACATTCCAAATGGATTGTGAAAATCTCATTAGTAATTGATTTTGGTGATGTTTTTGTGGGTTATGCAGGAATGAATGGATTCCAAATTGAACCAAATAAAGTAACTGCAAATGTGAAAGGAAACACAGATTCTGATAAGATCATAAGGAGACTGTCTCGCAAGACTGGGAAGAAAGTGCACTCATGGAAGGAAGAGAAAAAAATTGAGGAAAAACCTGCTAAAGAGCTATACCCACATGATCATGCCAACAAATTCACCTTCCTTAGCGATGAGGATGTGAACTGCACCATTATGTGACTGCCATGCATCTAATTTGATTCTTTATACATCAAATTTATGATTTTTTATTTTTTCTTCTATATATCAGATTAAAAAATTTCACAAGTGGGCAAAGAATTTTTGTATATAGTTAGATCTTTTTTCTGTTAATCATGGATATCAGCATGATTTGTATACTGAAGTTCCTCTGATACTTCGTTCTGTACATATATAAGAGTTAAAAGTTAAAAAATATGTACTTTTTTCTTTACATACATGGTTGGTTTTTAGGTTTTACTCCTCAACCACTTCAATTTTTTTTATATAGTTCAGTGTGGAGAAGGCCAATGGAATGAAAAACAGAAAACTGCACTGTAGAGTAACTTGAATTGGAAGTAATAAGGAACAAAAGAGCTCTTTAGAAATTGATGTCTTGGTTGTTGAGAATTGAATATTTTATCAATCAGCTTGTGATAGTGGTTTAGTTACATAGCATCTTAATAGGAAGGTAATAAATTTGTGGCCATTTCAGCATTGATTTTTAACTAGATCGTTGAAGTTGCTAGCTACATTCATAATCTCCTGTATTGATGTATTAAATACAAAGAAATTCAATTAAATAGAGGCCCTTTTTTTCATCTTGGACATTATCATCTCTTGTATTAAAAGAGACAATTCAAACACAAAAGCTGAACAGTTCAGTGAAGGCACAAGATCTACGAGTTCAATGGTCCAATAGGAGTTTGAACTTTGGTGGATTCATTAACATCTTCTGTATTAGCACAGGCAATTCAAACTCGCAAGTAACGGCTCAATGAAGGTACAAGATCAACGAGCTCAACGACCCAACAAAAAAATGATTCTTAATGGTTTTATCATGAATGTAATGGAACAAATGCTTTGGGAAGGGAATCAGACATAAAATTCATATCATATCCATCCAATAAGAAACTTTGATCATATTTAGAAATTAGCAACGATTTTGAATGTGAACATATCAAATCCATGCACTCCACTGCAGATTTTAAAATTTGCTATGGGCTATAAGGGGCATGTGTACTGAAGGTGATTACAAGGTGTGTATCAGAATAATATAATATCTTGCTCAAGAAATAATCTAAATAATAAAAAATATTCTCAGTTTTGAAAAAATTGTCATACATTCCAATCTGAGTGAGACTCTGTTCTTAACCTTTGAAGCAGTGAAGGGAGGAGACATTGAGATATATAGTGGTTGAAGCCCTGCTTGTTTTGGAGATAAAGCAGCAACTGGAGCTTATAAAATTATGACATAATCTGATCTGAAATAGATTTCTCAAAATCTTCACTAGAGAAGATAATTATCTAGAGAGGGAATTTGATTTGGTAGTGGCAGGTGGACAATGAGAATAACCCTTGAGATGTTATGGCAGCTATGCCTGTGGATATCTCTTTGCAAATTAGTTCTTGAAATCAGTAGTTCATGAGCACCCATATTAATTAAAATAATCTTAATTGGGTTAAACTTTAGAATATTATTTTAAAGAAAAGTTTTATTGGTATATTAATTATTATAAGGACTATTTATTTAAGATTTAAGGATTTATTTTATTTCTCTAAATCAATGATAAAAAAAATGTGTACATTATAATATAATTATTAATAATTTAATAAAACATGCATAATTTTATTTTAATGTGAATCATTTCAATAGAGATTGTTAGTTTTAATACAAATATAAATATTTAATTTTTATTTATATGTATACATATATATGTGTGTATGTGTGTATGTATACATTTGTGTATATGTGTGCATATGTATTTATATGTATATATATATATATGTGTGTGTGTGTGTGTGTGTATGTATGTGTATATGTGTAAATGTATGTATGCATGTACGTATGTATGTATGTATGTATGTATGTACGTATGTGTATATATGTATATATATGTATATGTGTATATCAGGTTTATATTTAGAGTCTATTTTAGTGAATTTCTCAAATATATAGCAATATTTTAAAGCTATCTAAAAGTTCTCTATTTTTGGTGGTGTTTTTGGCAAGATCTCTGGATTTGATGTATTTTGTTAAATTTATAATGGTTCTTAATTTAGTGATTGGATAAATTTTTAGAAGGGGTAGACCTCATAGATAAGAAATCTCACTTTTGCATTCAAACTTTGGAGGTTTTATTCTGAATTGTATGGTGTTTGATTTTAGTGCCATTTATTGAAATGGGGTAGGTTTTTGCAAGCTTCATGATAGTGTAATATATTCTTAGTTTTGACACTCTAATCTTTTAGAAATCATATTTTCTTAGATTTTTGTTGTGTTATTCTCATTTTGAGACCTTTAATGTATCTTGCACAAATGGGCTACCTTTTGGGTCCCTTTTTTGGAAATGTGTATTTTTCTATGTACTTTATGTTGATATTTTTTCCCTTCTCATTCTATATCTAAACTATACTTTAGGAAGTACACACTATTTAAGAACTTGAGAATATTGTCAAGTACTATATATGCACTAATGATAAAGTGTCAAATCTTTGTAATTATTTGGGGGATCTTTTATGGGATTATTTTATCCATCAAACGATGCTAAATTCTTATTTTCAAGATGTTTTTATTAGTTTGTATGACTAATTGGAAGACATAATCAAAGATATTGAAGAGATAATCATGGAATTGAAGAAGTTCATCCTTCTATTTTATCTTCAATCTAATAAATTATGACTCTTGGTGAGATGGAATCCTAAATAATTTCAAGTGGCTTCATATCTTACCCCATCTATATGGACTTGTTCCTAAGACAAGTTCTTATTGGAAAAAAACATGTTTGGGATGAAAAGAATGATCACATCATAGGATTAAATGGTTGTTATTTTGATATCATACAATTATGGATATTTTTCACATTGAAAACCTACATGAACTTTGGAATAAAATCTAGGAGATGAATGAAGACTCAAATAAACATTTATTCCCAAAGGTTCCTACTGTGGATTATCTTGTTCCCCTTAATATGTTGGAAGTTTTGGAAGTCTGTCATGTTGATGATGCAGTTTGGCAACATGAGCATGAAGTGTACTCACATTGGTTGATCTAGTGTTGTCATTGATGCCAACATTGTGATGATCATCCTAGCTTAATAGGCAAGTATTTTTGGCAACCTTTGTACAATACAATTTGATCCGAAAAGCATGGTTTATCAAGAATATGGCTAAGTATTTCCTTTATCAATATTATGGTTCGATTTGTCAATTTTTGGGTTTGCATTTCACTACATGGTGTAATCTTCTACAATCATAACTATAATTTTGAATCCATCCTAGATGAAGCTAAATTCAAGTTTTTATGACATTGTGTATAGTTTTCAGGAAGTTATGAATAACAGTGTGTGGCTCTGTATATCACAGTTATCTTCTGAACAATATACTAGTGTGGTAGATTCCACACTTCTTCATGAATAATTATTTTGTCTAGATGAGCTAATGAATGTCGATTGAATGAGAATTCGATGGGAGATTAAGTTTTGAGGTAGCACGATTGATGAAATTGCATATGCCCTTGAATACTTTGTGTTTAGGTCTATTTTGGGCCAATTGGACATGGTTGATGTTTTGTGGAAGAATAATTGAGAAACTCTATCTTATGTGGGATTTATATTTAGGTCCATGCCGACCTATTTTGATGTAAATTGGGTGTTGAATTCAAGCGCTAAGTGTGGATAAAATTTTGAGGGTGACGTGTTTAGTCTTTGTGTCTTACTTCTAATTAGGTCGACCTAATAGAAGTTTCACCTAATGTGGGTATATATATATATATATATTAGATCATTGTCGAGTCTTGATTAAGAGGATAAGCATAAGGATGTCGACGATGATTATGATGATAATGATGGTGCAGAAAGAGTGTGAAAGGAATGTGTGATATGTGAATGCGATAGAGCAGAGAAGATTTATGACATGTGTGATGGCACCAAACCCTATTTTGGTATATTTGTAAAAAATCCTTAAATTTTCCTTAATAAGTTCATTAAAAATATAAATGACAAAGAAAGGTCAAAGTTGTTGAGAAAATATGTCTCAAGTTCCAGCTTGAAACCCCATCTTTCATGCCTTGGCATTAAATTGTTTCATTTCTACCTTTACCGCTTTACCGTGGCGGCTAAGTTTGGCTCTGGCGGTGACTATCCTGGCGGTTACCGCCATATCGTAGGCAGTGGATCCACTCACCACGGTAGCGCGGTGAGACCGCCTATGGTTGGATTTGGCGGTTACTACCATACCGCGGCCAGTCAAGTGACTGACCGCGATGGCCGTGGTAAGACCACCAACGGCCTGGCTGGCGGTTACCGCCATACCGCGGCCAGCCAAGTGACTGACTGCGGTGGCCATGGTAAGACCACCAGTGGCCTGGTTGGTGGTTATCACCATATCGCGGCCAATCAAGTGACTGACCGTGGTGGCCACGGTAAGCCCGCCAGCGGCTTGGTTGGCGGTTACCGCCATACCACGACCAGTCAAGTGGCTGACCGCGGTGGCCGCGGTAAGACCGCTAGTGGTTAGCCAAGTTAGCTACCGCCATACTGCGGTGAGTCCTAAAGCTTGCAACAGTAGTGTGGTAGATTGGAGGGTAGAGCTCGATGAAGTCGGGGTGAGCTCGGTCGAGCTCACCACCATACCACGAGTCAAACTTGGCAGGGCTGCGGTAGCGCGGTAAGGACTTAGGGAGCTTGGTCAAGCTCGAGGACGAGTTTGATTGGTTGGACCGGGAAGTCAAAGAGCGTCAGTGAATGCAGGAAGGACACGTGGCTCTGTGTTAGTCGATAATTGGTTGGAAACCAAAGTAGTAATTGCAGCAGCTGCAAGCTAACTTAGGTTGGCGAATAGGACCCGATTTGGGTGATGGCATTAATGCCTGGGTGGCTCAATGCAGGAAGATCGACATGGGCAGATCGTTGGTGCGATTGGATCAGAGATTGATGTACCTTGTGATTGGCGGTTGATTGACAGAATTGAATGCAACGTATGACTTAAGGAAGTCAATGACATTATTGCAGAAAGAGAGTTGTTTTTTGTTCGAGATATATGTTGAATGAACATTGTAACAGTAGGATAATTCTTGTAGTACTGTTGTGAGCTGATTAGAGAAGACTGAATTTGTATGTAATTGTTTTGTTACTATAATACATTTGTCTTGACTTTGTGTGGTGGATTTTTTACCTGGAAAGGTTTTCCCACATATATCTTGTGTCATCTGTGAATGCTCATTTTTGTGTTCTCTAGTTTATGTTGCATGTATTTTAATCTCAAGTATCTTTAGATGCTATTGAAACTTGTTTTTCAGTTCTCCTCCTCTATTGTATTAGTGTTAAGGGAATGTATTCTGCGCTTTTGGGTCTCTAGATCCTGCTTTTTTTCCCTTCAAGTGGTATCAGAGCTTGGCTAGTTGTGTTATCCTTGTAGGAAAGATTAGTTTTTTGTGCTAATACTGTTTCAGTGGGAGTATTGTTGTGTTAAAACTTGTTTCTGTTTGAGATGGCAAGTACATCTGGTAGAGTAGACATTGAAAAATTTAATGGCAGTAACTTTGAGTTATGGAAACTCAAGATAGAAGACTTGCTTGTGGATATAGACCTCTGGATTGCAGTGTCTGGAACTAAGCCACAAAGTACGACACAAGAAGCTTGGGATCTTAATGATAGAAAAGCAAGAGGTTTGATAAGACCGAGTCTAGCTGATTCTGTACTCCTGAACGTCCATGAGGAGCAGTCTGCAGCTTCATTATGGAAGAAGCTTGGTGATATTTATCATGGAAAGTCTCTAGTAAATAAGTTAATCCCGGGGAAGAAGTTGTAATCCTTGAAGATGGAAGAAGGTGCATCTATTGCAGACCATATAAACTCGTTTAATATGAGTTTCACTCAGTTGGCATCTGTAGGTGTAAAGGTAGAGGAGGAGGATCATTGCATGCTCCTGTTGTGTTTGTTACTTGACAGTTGGGATCATCTTGTGATGGCCATTGGAAGCACTACCATTGATTTCAAGATGGAAGACGTTGTTGCCTCATTGCTATCTGAAGAGATGTGGAGGAAGTCTTCAAAGATGGCCAAAGAGGCTCTTGCTATTCGAGGTAGACCAAAGGAGAAAGGTAAGAAGAAGGACAAGAAGTCGAAATCCAAATATGTAGGGAGATCAAAGTCTCGTGGTAAGAAGTTCAAGGTGAGATGTTGGAACTGTGGGCAACCTGGTCTTATTCGGAAGGACTACAAGGAGAAGAAGAAGAAGAATACTTCTGACAACGAATCTTCTCAAAGTGATTCAGATGCCTTCATTGTAGTAGCCTTAACAACTCAGGCATCTGATGATGTCTGGCTGGTTGAATCAGGTGCATCCTTTCACATGACGTCCAATAGAGAATGGTTCTCTAAATACGAGAAGTATGAAGGTGGAAAGGTATACTTGGAAAGTGATTCAACGTTGGAGATAGTTGGCAGAGGAAGAGTTAGAATTCAATTTTTTGATAGGAGAGTCAAAGTTATTGGTGGCATACTTCACATATCAGGTCTGGCTCGAAATCTTCTTTCTATCAGTAAGTTAAATGATGCTAGTGTAGAAGTTTCTTTTTCAAGTAAGGGTTGTAAAATGACTAGAGGTGCAATGGTGCTGGCTAAGGGTGTTTGTACTGGCACCCTGTACAAGCTGGATGCACAACCTGTTCTTTGCAACAGTGCCTCTGTAAAGTCAAACAATGCTGCACCTGTAGAGAAAGATGAAGACACTTCTTTGGCTGCAAATGCTATGGAGGTAAAAATCCTAGCTAAGAAGACTATGCTATGGCATCATAGACTTGGTCACATTGGTGAGAAAGGTTTAAAAACCTTGAAGAATAAAAATCTTGTAGAAGGGCTTGATGATTGTAACCTTGAGTTTGACTTTTGCAAACATTGCATCTGTGGAAAACAACACTATGTTTCATTTTATTCTAGTCCTCATAAATATTTTGGTATACTAGATTATGTTCATTTTGATGTGTTTGGTCTAGTTAATGTTCCTTCATTATCGAAATCTAGATACTATGTTTCTTTTATTGATGATTGTTCGAGAAGGCCATTTGTATACTTTCTTAAAAGTAAATCAAAAGTGTTCAGTCGGTTTAAAGAGTTTAAATCTTTGGTAGAGAATTAGACTGGAAGAAAAATTAAATGTTTGAGGATAGACAATGGTGGTGAATTTTGTTCTGCAGATTTCGAAAGGTATTGCACTGATCATGGAATTAAGAGGCATAAGACACTGATGGAAAATGCAAGGAGTATGCTGAGGGGTGCTGGTCTGGAGCAGATGTTTTGGGTTGAGGCTATGGCTACAACATGCTATCTAATAAATAGATCTCCTTGCTCTGCTCTTGTTGACAAGATACCTTTGGAAGCATGGTCTGGTAAGAATCCCTCTCTGAGGCATGTCTGTGTGTTTGGCTGTGAGGCATATGTTTATGTGCCAAATGAAAAAAGATCTAAATTGGATAACAAGGCTATCAAATGTATTCTCATCGGCTATGGAGTTGGTGTGAAAGGATACAAGCTTTGGAACCCTATTACTGAGAAGGTTTTACACAACAGAAGCATGATTTTTTGTGAGCTAAAACCTTCAGTAAGTGATCAATAGCTTGAGACAGATCAGAGTGACAAGAAGAAGGATCTAGTTGAGATTCCACAAACTCCAGAAAGGGAAGAGCTGCATGGTGTACCTAAGACTGAGGAGAGCTCAAGCAGCTTTGGAAGTTTTGATGATGAAGAACAACCTCAGCCTATAAGAAGATCCACACGAGAGAAAAGACAACCTGAAAGATATGGTTTCTCTATGTTAGATTCAAACTGTGCCTATGCTTTAATTACCAACACTGATGAGCCTAGGACTATAAAAGAAGCAATCACCATGCCTGATTCAAATTCTTGGTTGGATGCCATGAATGAAGAGATGGATTATTTGAAAAAAAATGAAACCTAGAATTTGGTACCACTGCCTAAAGGGTGAAAACCTGTTGGCTGTAAGTGGATATTCAAAAAGAAAACAAGCCTTGATGGAAGTGTTGAGAAGTATAAGGCTAGGTTGGTTGCAAAGGGATTTTCTCAAATTGAGGGAATAGATTATGGAGAGATTTTTTCCCTTGTAGAAAAGCTGACATCGATCATATTTCTTTTGTCTTTAGTAGTTGTGTATGATTTTGAAATTGAGCAGATGGATGTGAAGAAAACATTTCTCCATGGTGAGCTGAAAGAAGAAATCTACATGTCCCAGCCTGAGCATTTTGTGGAAAGAGGTAAACAAAATCTGGTTTGCAAATTAAATAAATCTCTCTATGGTTTAAAAAAATCTCCTAGAATGTGGTACCGGAAATTTGACACATTTGTGTTGTCAATTGGATTTGTGAGATCAAAATCTGATCATTGCATTTATTATAAATCTAAGAATGATCGTGTGCTTGTTATTACCCTGTATGTGGATGATATGTTATTCATTGGAAATAGCAAGACTATGATTTTTGATCTTAAATCTCAGTTGTCTACAAAGTTCGAAATGAAAGATCTTGGTGCAGCAAGGTACATTCTCGGAATGGAGATTACTAGGGACAAAACAAGCATAAAACTTTGGGTCAGTCAAAGTAAGTATGTGAAAACAGTTCTGGAGAGGTTTAGCATGGATGACTATAAGCGGCTTGTTGTTCCAATCGTACATGGAAATAAGCTGTCTGTTGAAGACTATCCAAAATCTGCTACTGAGATGGAGGACATGACCAATGTGCCTTATGCAAGTATTGTTGGCATTTTGATGTATGCTATAGTTTGTACAAGACCAAACATTGCCCAAGCAGTGGGAGTTCTAAGCCGATTTATGGAAAATCCAAGAAGATCACATTGGGATGTTGTGAAGAGATTATTTAGGTATTTGAAGGGGACTTCAGATAATGCACTGTGTTACCATGGCAATTTGGCTGCATCACAAAAGGCTCTCAACATTCATGGGTATGTTGATTCAGATTGGGTAGGGGACATTGACAGCAGATGATCCACTAGTGGATACACTTTCATGCTTAATGGTGGAGCAATTAGTTGGATGAGCAAGCGACAGGTTGTAGTTGCTTTATCCACGATAGAGGCAGAGTACATGGCTGTAACTCATGCCTGCAAGGAAGCTGTTTGGTTAAACCGTTTGTGTTCAGACATTGGATTTAATGCTGGGCAGATTTCAATCTGCTGTGACAGTCAGAGTGCCATTTGTTTTGCAAAGAATCTGACCTTTCATGCCAGGACCAAGCACATTGATGTGCAATATCATTTAGTAAGGGATATGGTTGAAGATGGAAAGGTTAGTCTTGAAAAGGTGGACACCTTGAAGAATGTTGCAGATGCTTTGACAAATCTGGTTAGCACAGACAAGTTCAGATGGTGTGCAAAATTGACGGGCCTTGGGGCCTATGACAGACAGTGATTTTTCAAAGCCATGGGGGTAGCTGGAAGTGTTCGCCAAGTGGGAGCTTGTTGAGAAAATATGTCTCAACTTCCAGCTTGAAGCCCCATCTTTCATGCCTTGGCGTTAAATTGTTTCATTTCTGCCTTTACCGTGGCAGCTAAGTTTGGCTTTGGTGGTGACTGTCTTGGCGGTTACTACCATACCGCAGGCGGTGGATCCACTCACTGCGGTAGCATGGTGAGACCGCCTGCGGATGGGTCTGGCAGTTACTGCCATATCACAGCTAGTCAAGTGACTGATCGCGATGGCTGCAGTAAGACCGCCAGCGGCCTGGCTGGTGGTTACCGCCATACCGCGGCCAGTCAAGTGACTGACCGCGGTGGCCGCGGTAAGACCGCCAACGGCCTGGCTAGCTGTTACTGCCATACTGTGACCAGTCAAGTGGCTGACCATAGTGGCCTCAGTAAGACCGCCAACGGTTAGACAAGTCGGCTACTACCATACCGTAGTGAGTCTTGAAGCCTGCAACGGTAGTGTCGTAGATTGGAGGGCAGAGCTCGGTGAAGTCGGGGTGAGCTCGATCGAGCTCATCGCCATACCGTGAGTCAAACTCGGTAGGGCTGCGGTAGGGCGGTAAGGACTTAGGGAGCTCGATCGAGCTCACGACCGAGTTTGACCGGTTGGACCAAGAAGTCAAAGAGCATCAGCGAATGTAGAAAGGACACGTGGCTCTGTGTCAGTCGATAATTGGTTGGAAACCAAAGTAGTAATTGCAGCAGGTGCAGGCTGACTTAGGTTGGCAAATAGGACTTGATTTGTGTGATGGCATTAATGTCTGGGTGGCTCGATGCAAGAAGATCAACATGGGCAGATCATTGGTGCGATTGGATCAGAGATTGATGTACCTTGTGATCGGTGGTTGATTGACATAATTGAATGCAACGTATGACTTAAGGAAGTCGATGACATTATTGCAGAAAGAGAGTTGTTTTTTGTTCAAGATATATGTTGAATGAACATTGTAACAGTAGGATAATTCTGGTAGTACTGCTGTGAGCTGATTAGAGAAGACTGAATTTGTATGTAACTTTTTTGTTACTGTAATACAATTGTCTTGACTTTGTGTGGTGGGTTTTTTACCTAGAAAGGTTTTCCCATGTATATCTTGTGTCATCTGTGAATGCTCATTTTTGTGTTCTCTATTCTATGTTCCATGTATTTTAATCTCAAGTATCTTTAGATGCTATTGAAACTTGTTTTCAGCTCTCCTCCTCTGTTGTATTAGTGTTAAGGGAATGCATTCCGCACTTTTGGGTCTCTAGATCCTGCCTGTTTTTCCCTTCAAAAGTGCTTACCTCAATTGGTGCATTGTACCTCCATCCATAAGTCCTCGCCCTCTCCACACAATGATCGCCCTCTAGAATTCCCACTATTTTGTCCACAAATCCCCTCTCAAGAAAACTAGGGCTTGCAAATTTTCCATAAACCAAGGAGTGAAAATGAGGAGAAAAATCCTTCAATTTTTATACTCCCCAAACCCTAATTCACCCATCCTATCATCCCCTCCATCTCTCTACCCTATTTTTATTCCCCCCACTTCACCATTTACTCATCCCATTTTAACCAATTTAATTATTTCCTTCATATCCTCCACTTAATTCATTGATTTCAAGAGTTTGCCTACAAAATTATTTTTTATATTTTTTCTCCATCAAAATCTCAAGGGGGCTTCCCACCTCCATTTTCATTTACTAGGGAAAATTGGGGAATGTCACCAAAAATTTAATACTTTCTTTGAAACAATGCCATAAAAATGTATCGTCTCAAATGTTGGGAAAACTGTGTCTCAACCTTGAAATTACATAAGGTATTGTTGATATGTCAATGACAGGGTGTGCGGGGGGTTCCCCCCCATGAGGGGTTCGGGGGGGATCATCCCCTCATGAGGGATCTAGGGGCCGCGTAACCTAACAGAGCTCGAGGGAAATGCCCTTGAAAGCTAAATTTTATTTATATTTTATTATTATAAATATGGAACATTCATCAATAGGTCTCAAATCTGATAGTAGATATTTTATTAGCTTGAATTTCCCTAGAAGGAAACCCTATTTTATGAGGGTGTTGTATTACAGCTATGTATTGTGATGTATTTTAAGAGTTTGATAGTGGTCATGTTGCCTCTGAATCTGGTTGGTGATACTCCTATGAGAAGCTTACTCTACAAGTATATTGTAATCTTTGTAATTTCTGAATAATATATTGGGCGACTTTTGGAGTGTGGGTTTTTTTCTCTCAAAAAGGTTTTTCCCATGTAAATCATTGTGTTGTGGTATGCATGATATTTATATATTTTTAAAGTTTCTATACCATTTAAATATCTGTAAAGTTTTGCATTATCCTCTTCTCAAGATTAATGTAGGAAGTTGTTATGCTACCTTAGCTTCCTTACACCAAAGAGGGGCAAAATGTAGACATGTAAATTTGTGAAACATAATTCTTTTGAAACATGTCATTTCTTGTCATCTAGTATAATCCATTTACCTTCAACATTTAATTAAGTAATTTTATTATTTAATTATTCTAATTATGAACTTTCCTTCATTTCTATGTTAGTTAAATAATTTTTAATAATTTTTAATTAAATTATCTATTTCATCACTTCTCCACTATAATTAATTAAATAATTAACATTATTTAATTAGTTTACTAATTATCCCTATTTCCTAAGTTTAATTATATAATCCATTTCTTATTTCCCACTTTTCAAATTAAATAATTATTTTCAATTATTTAATTTATCCATTTATTTCTCAACATTATATTCTCCTTAAAAAATAATTATTTATTTATTCATTTCCACGTTGCACACGTAATTAATAATTAATTCATTTAATTTTTTATTACCTATGCATTTCCACCTCATCAGATGATTGAGACTTAATCCCAATCCACTCCTTAATCAATTCTAGTCTACTCCCATTCACTTTGAGTTAATTGAGAAATCAATTATGTCTACTAACCATCAGTCACACTTATCTCTCCAATCATTTCTCTTAACTAACCCATATGATTAGTTAGCCACAATCAAGAGATTAGTTAACTCCACATCAATTCCTCTCATCAATTCTGAGCCATCGATCTATTTAGTCTCTCATTTGATCTTGATCATTGATCGGTATCACTAAAAACCTATAAATTCATCCCTCCAAATCATCTATTTCTCCTCTCTCATCATTGGTAAGAAACTATACACATATTTTCAGTACTTTGTGCTATAAAATATGAGAGTAAAAATTACTATACTTTTCTCCAAGGTGTAAAGATGAGAACAATGGAGCTAAGCTAAGGAAAATTGTGTGGAGTTGTGTGCATGCAAGTTTGTTATAATTCATTGTGATTGAAATTAGTCTTAATTCTCTATTGGTATTGATTTGTGAATTGATTGTGAATTTTATTATTTTCTATTTAATTATTCATTTTCAGTCATTTTCTAGCTCATACAACTATTAATTTTAAAGTAAGAGTGAATATAAGCAACATGATAGAGGTTGAAAAATAGGAGAACATAGAAATAGGGTTGAGACTCCTAACTTGAGGTGGTTCATCATAATCCCAAGGTCTAGAAGATTTTGATGGGGGGGGGGATTTAAACCCTTTTATGGAGTGTCTACACTGTCATGATCCTAAGGTTTGTAAAGCTATTTCCAAGGATTAGAAAAATAGGATAGTAGTTATGTATAGTAGAGATTGTAGCATTAATGAGGGTCTCATTTGTCATGTTATGAGGCTCTTGACTACTAGTAGAAAAGTGGGGAAGAAGAAATACAATTATTCTCTAAGGGTAGCTAGAGAAATAAATTAGTGAAATTGTAGTTTGGATAGGAAAGGACTCCACTCAATTTAGTTATATCTACTATGGAAAGAGCTATCATGAGGTATGTCCCCCTAAATGGGAGATATAAGTCTATTTATGACTATATATTTTTTTTCTTTTGAGCCAAATTTATCATAAATTCATGTGTCTTTGCCTTTTTATTTGTTAGTTTCAATAAAAAAATTCCATCAAAGACTTTAGGAAGGCTCTAGATATGATACAAATTCAGTAAGGTCTTATGCTAATTCTAGTGAACTACATGAAAGATAACACCTGAGCTATCATGAAGTATGTCACCCTAAATGGGAGATATAAGTCTATTTATGGCCATATATTTTTTTTCTTTTGAACCACTTTTATCATAAATGTATGTGTCTTTCCATTTTTATTTGTTAGTTTTAATAAAAAAATCCATCAAATACTTTAGGAAGTCTCTAGACATGATACCAATTTAGCAAGGTCTTATGCTAATTCTAGTGTACATGAAAGATAAAACCCTAGAAATGTTGTCATTCATAAGCTTAGGTATACCCTTTCTAATAATGACACTACCAATGGCTCTTCCTTTAAGCCTATAAAAGAAGATGTACTGATATTGAGTAGGAAGGTAATGAGGAATGGGATTTTTTTCAAGATGTTTTTGGGCCTTACTTGTACCTAGACTATAATCAAGTGTAGAAAACTTACCTATTTATACGTAGAGAAGGAGATTTTTGAGGTAGAAATCCCCTAAATCCCTTCTAGTTACTAGAGTAAAATGAAAAGAGAGGTTTTGGACGCATGGGTGGTGATAATGATGAGCATTTGGAAGAATATGTCCAAAAAGAGAAGAGAATCAAACCAAACACCCCCACCTCTCATAGTAAATCAAAAGGAAAAGGATGCGTCTCTAGGTTGGATGAGGTTGCTATTAGGGATGAGATGGGTGTGGTAAAATAGATAGGAGTGTTTTAAAGTTATTATTGTTGAATACCCAAGATATTGAGAGGGGGGTGAATCAGTATCTTCTTAAACTCATTGAACAAACACCATCTAATTACTCCAATGCTTATAACAGTAAAAATGAGCAAGAGCATTAACGTAACATAAAATCACACAACATATGAACACCAAAATTTTTACGTGGAAAACCCAGAATGGGAAAAACCACGGTGAGGATTAGCTCAGAATATAGTATAATCGATTATAATATATTACAAAGGGAGGCTCATTGCTAGGACTCACTGTCCAAAATGAGAGGCTCACTGCCTATAGAGATATAGTAACAAAATGGCTTACAACTAGAATATGAACTGATGGAGTTACACCTAACAAGTGCAGATTTAGTTCCTTTGATGCTTAGTAAAATTGCATACGAGCAGACATATATTCACCTTGATCCATATTCACATTCATTCCTTCATATTCAATCTCACAACTATCCAATCATCCGTAGGCATCAATTAGGTTGGCCTAATTAGATGCATCCGTTATTCACCAAAAAGATAAATGTCGGCTTCAAGCATGTACAAAATATTTCCAAAAACAATTCAAGTGTGTAGCATGCTACAACATGTCGACATGGACCTAGAATAGGTCACACATACATTCACAATACAAAATTAATTCACTATACCACCAACTATACATTAAGTCGGCTAGAGATAGATCTAATAGAAAAATGTAGAAATAGAATAATACCAACTCATCATATGAGCACTAGATCACATGAGATTTTGAACTTGCAAGCTTCCAACATCCAAAAATAATTTCCCAAAACTGCAAGCAACAATAGTCACTAGTAGAGGATTGCAGACCAAAATATCGAAGGACATTTCTACATACCAGATCAATCTTTGAATTTAAACTTGTAGTTGCAACTCATATAACATGGTGACATCAATGACAACACAAAATTTGCATAAGGACATGCTCTTCTTCATCCTTCCAACAATGATTTGGGTATGGAAACTAAAGAGGGCCTCGTTTCCCCAAATTTGAGGTGATATGGAAAGTTTAAAGTTGTGGAACCTAAGGCAAAGATCCCTTTCCCCACCATATTTGACCCTACCCTAGATATGGAGGAGGATTTATAGAGTTAGTCTTAATAGCTTCCAATCAAGAGTAGTTGGCATAGGTATTGAGAATAGTGAAGGATGGTGTGTCCTCATAAAATTTAATGACTCAATGGATATTTATTGAGATTAATCACTTGAACATTAGGTTGGATAACACGTAAAAAAAAATTGGTGACCAAAGTAGTGTAACCCAAGGATAGGATGAGACAATCATTAAGGGATGGTATTCCATCCATAAAATGAGGTACTTTGAGAAGGAGTTGACAAATATGAAGAAGATGGTGTTGCATATAGAGAATGAGAAGGAAAAAAATTGAAAGAATTACCTCCCTAGAGAATAAAATAAAAGTTATAAATGGGACTTTAGAGAAACTTGTATAGGTGAGTCAATGTATCATAAGGAATAGCACTATGGGGATCAAAATTTTAACATAGAAGCTAAAAGAGCTTCGAGAGGGGAAAATCAAGAAAGACGTGAATGCTAATGATGGGCCTAGCATGAGGAAAAGGGTGACCAATAAGAAGTCATTTGAATTTTAAAAATGGTCTCATCAAGTTCATTAAGCTCAAGTAATAAATTTATGTGTAGGATCTTGAAGCGATTGATATCTTGAAGCACCTTTAAGTGTTTTCCTTTGTATCAATATTTTTTGGGTGCTATCTCGTCTTTGCTAGGGTTTACTTTAACTTTTTTGGCTTCAGGTGAGAATTTATATTTTATGTTTTAATGTAGTAGGGTTTTAGGGACCTTTCAAAACCTATTTTCCTTTAAAAAATAATCTTTTAATCAATGAACAAGTAGTATAGTATGGATAATTCTTGTTTCATCATTTCTACAATTTGTATAGTTGAGGGATTGATTTTAAAATTTAGTATCAAAGTAAATTGCAATCCCATGGGATTTTTGGAGCTACATAAAGGAAAATATTAAAATTATAAATAGGAAAGAAGGTGAGGTTTCTATCACTTGTATAAGAATTTGATTGGTACTCCAAAATTTATTTGTAAATATAACAATGTTTGTGAGGGTTGATTATGCCTCAAGAAAGTATATGTAGATATCTTATTTCTTGTTGTGTGTAGAAAGTAGGAACAAATTTGTAAATTTCAAACCCATAGCATCCATTGTAGCAAGTTTTCCACAACACAATTTAGCTCTTAGTGTAGTGTCCCTCTAGTTGCTACTATTTGTTTTAGTTTTCTTATGTTCATTTGCTAGTCATTTAGCTGTTTTGGATACTATATTACTTTAGTTCAGTTACAACACATATACTATGTTAGTTTTTATACTGGGTTGATGATACATTAGATACATTATGATCATTTGATTATGTTTCTGTGGCGACATTATGATAAAAATTATGTGTGTTATGGATTCAGGTTGTTTATGAGGTTTAATAAGTTTATGATGTTATATTTGATGTTTATTATGTAGTGTTGCATGTCAGTCTTGGTGAAAGACAGTGTAGCATTACTCACTCATGAGTACCCTACTACGCTGTGAATCTCCTTCACAGTGTGATTGTCAATATATGTTGATATGTTTGATAGTGTTACTTCAAGCAGTTTGCAGGTACACGCATCGAATCCACCTGTCTTGCCAGGTCTAAGCGTGCCATGAACCAATGCAAACATGTTATTGCGAAGATAATGTTAGGTCCTCTTTCTTTAGCCATCGTTCTTTTAAAGGATGAGTACCCATTTGTCACCAGTCATTGTCCATTGTGTGTTTCGTCATGTCGTTTGTGTGTTCATCATGTTTGGAAATTGACTTGTTAATTAGTTAAATGATTTGATGTATAAGTATTTGATTTTTTTGTAATTTAATTGCAATGTTTAGATTACTTTATAATTAAAGTTGATTATTGATTTATAAGGCTAGATTAATTAAATTTATTAAAATAGAATATTAATTAAATGCAATTGTTGAATTGTTGCACAAACTTAAATGTTTTAAAAATAGATATTTTTAAATAGTTGTTTTCAATAGATTATGGAAAATATCTGGAATCTTGAATGGAAAAGAGAAAATTTTATCTTGAGTAATTATTTAATTAGAACTGTTCGTTCGATTTTGATTGTATATTGACTGTATGTTAAGTTTCGAAATTGAGAGTTAATTGAAAATGAATTAAAAGGATTATTTGGCAATTTGTGCATGGTAATTGGGTTTTTCTGGAAAAAAAGTTGTTTCATGGTAGTATTTTTGGGGAAAGAAAAGCTTTTCATTTTCTCTCTGTGTTTTTTGGGTGGAAAGATTTTGAGACAGTGAATTTGAAGGCTTGCGTGTGTCGAAAGGTATCAAGATTCAAATTTATCGCATCGTTCTTCATTCTTCATCGGGATTCAAGAAAGTATTCCAGGTTTTCTTCTTGGTTATTGTTTTGAATTCAAAATTTTTGAATGTCATCTATGTTATGTGATTTTACCTTATGTAGAACTTGATGCTGAATAAACCGCACAAACATCAAAAAATGAAAATGTTATTGATTAGTTTTGAAGAATTGAAGAAAATAATAGGAAAATAGACAGCAATATAGAAACCCAATTGTGACGAAATTGAGATTTTACTATTATTGCTTCTTCTTCTTGAATTTTTTTTTGTAACCTCTCTTTAACAAATTATGGATTTGTTTGAGTTTCCTTGTTTATCTATTTAGATCTATATTTGCCTTTATGCATTTGTAATAAGCCTTATTTGGTCTCTAGAAAATGTCATCGATATAGTTATATATTGGTCATCTCATTTTTGGTTGCCATCGTTGTCGTTCTTGAACTCATTGTTGGATTTTTTTGATGACGATCTATTTGGTATTCATTTTTGTTGTTAAAATTTGTATGAAAACTGAAGGTGTGCGGCTTTGCCTTGAGTCTTGTTTTATCTAGATGTAGGTTTTGTGCTTATTTATGTTTGTCTTCTTCTTATCCATACTCGTGCATGACTATTCCTTTGATGTTCTCCTCATCCTTCAGACTTGTATGTCGTGTAGCCAACTCATCCCATCTCCTCAATCAATTGTTTTTTAACGTTCTTGGTTTTGGGGCTGCTGGCGATGAAATCTCCATTCTCTGCGTCTAGTTTATGAGTTTTGACTTACACATTCTTTTGATTTTTTTCGTTTCTTTATTCTCTGGCATGGAGGGTTTCATTTGGTGATGCCAACACTGTATTCTCCTTTTACTCTTTTTTTCTTTCGAATCTATGTTGAAATGTCGAGCAGTTCTTCTTTTAGTCGGTTACTATCTTTGTCTTAATTTAACTTAAAGATGTTGATTACCTATTAACCCAGTCTTGGGTTGTGATTCATGCAAACTACTACAAGTTTTTCTTGTTATTTACAGTGTTAATTGAATATCAATCTTTATTCACCGGTACCCATGCACGAACTATAGTTTGATACTACACACAACAATATTATTGGCTTAACCGTTGATGGGATTTCACATGTATTTGCATGCAATTTTACCATGCATTTAAAATAAAATATCTAAGACATCCAATATACATAATATGTCTTTGCTGCTGTCTCTACTATATGTGTTTTACATCATCCTTGCATTTAGTATTCAATACATTATAATCTTATGCACTTGATTTGAAATACTAGTCAATACATATTTTAAGCGCTGTCCATAATCACTTTATGTCATTGGTTTTTGAACTTATTATTTGCAACATAGTATTAAGGTCTTCTTAGTGCATTATGTCACAACTTGTTAAGATTATTTTATTGGATTTTGCACTTTGAATAAGGTTTGTGCCAAACATGCGCTCTATGTTACTTAAAGTTATTTGAAATACATTCTAAATTTTATGATATATATGTATATATAAAGGGATAAGCTATGTGGTTATATCTATGAGAAATTTACTTATATTCTATATTTCATTATTAGAAAACTAGAGATAGATTTATAAGTATGCTAACTATATATATATATATATATATATATATATATAAGATTGATTTGAATGGTTTTTAAATATAATGATATTAAAGATGTATGTGAACATGAGATGTTTATACTTTGGGTACAAATTATAAACATTGTAAGACATTAAATTTGGGAAGTATGAATAATTTTACGTGTAGTATATTGGTGCTTATAATGTGATTGATCATTGAATTTAAAGAATTTATTTTATTCCTAATAAAGTCTAACTATAGATTTTTTTGTTGAAATAGAAAAAAATCTATATGACAATTAAATTATACTTTTGTGCTATCTTTTATGATCTTTTAGATCAATAAGATTTTGGTGGATGTTACGTTGGTCAAGATTATTTTGTAATAATTAGATGAGTGTACTTATATGTTATGGAGTTTCTAAATTATCTTCAAGAGGCTAGGAAAATAACTTGTACAGTTAAGCTTTTAATGCTTGTACTATATTGACCTATTGTGATGGTTTTAATTCGGATTTGGCCATGCACGTTATGTTCTTACATTGGAGGTATTTGAAGTAATATGGTTTGCATCATGTTTATGATGTGTATATTTGGGGTTTTTCTTTATGTGCATGATGGTTAACCTATGTATAGTCAGTAAGCTATGTTTTGTATGTAGGAAGAGTGGCTTACGATAGAGGTCGAAACCCTAAGAGGTTACCAGGGTAACCTATCGAAAGTAGTTAATTAAGTGAAAACCTTAATTTAATGTACTAGGGGTTGGCTAGTGTTCACTATATAACACACATAATTATTTTGCCTTGCCTTACACCTTAGTGCTTGTATAGATTAAAGGTAGGTTGAGATGGCTTGGAATGGCATGATCGTTTACTTTGTCTTCTCGAAAAGTAATTCAATTCCACTTGAGTTTGTTTAGGGGTTGGGAATTGGTAGAGATTGCTAGGGTAACTTAGAGCGAGGGTCGGTAATCTAGGAAGGTTCACCAGGGTAACTTAAAGCAACTATGTGATGACACTCTTATCCTTATACATTCCTTGTGGTATCTTGTGTATATTTTTTGTTTTTCATATTGTTTCTTTTGGGAGCTTGTTTGTAATCATGTGGTTTAGTTATCATTATGTGGTTATGTGTTTGTCAAGCCATGTGAAGTTTTGTTCTGTCTTTATGTTTGTTTGACTTGTGGAACTGATATTATCTCCTAGCACAGGGGGTGGAATTTTGAGTACCACATGGTTGGGAGGAACGTTCGCTATCCTCCATTGGTTCCCCTTGCAGGTGATGCAGTATGAGATGATATTGTTCTTGACAGGTTCTTGATTTTACTTTGTTCATGGAGTTGGATGCTGAGCGTGCTTGTGAATAAGATTGACACTTATGTCATGATTGTCATCTATATTGTATACATTATTTATGATTATGAGAGGCCTTATTGTATTATGATTTTGATGTATCAAGATTTGTGGGTATGTGCAGGATCATGATGGGCCAAAAAGTGGTGATATGTAAGTGATATGATGGCCCATGTGGTTGACGACTTTTTGTTTACCCAAATTGATGAAACGAAAAGGGTTTTTAAAGGAGGTTCTCAGCTTTCCACCAATATAAATTATGCTTTACTTTGAATTAATAAATAATTATTATTCATTTTCTATTTGAATTACGACTAAAGTCTTGATTGATAGGATGATTGAAAAACATCTATAGCTTTCAAACGTTATCACATTTTTTGAATCCGAAACATGCACCACATTCTATTCTTCGCATACTATAGGATTGAAAAAAATGAATTTCACAAAGTTTTGACCAAGTTAAGGTGGTCAGATATACGAGTTTTTTATATTTTTTAAAAGTTGTAATAAAAAATTCATAATTAATTATTTACTTGGAAAAAAATTACAAAAAATAATGCATCACATCGGGACATGAGTACTCTACTTATATCTAAAATATTAGAATTTTTTATTATTATTTTATTGTGGTTAGGGTGGTCAAACAAACACCTACTTATTTTTTCCCTGAAATTTAAGTACTACTACATTGAAATTTCAAATTTTCACCAAATAGATTTAAAAAAAAAAAAAACCTAGTAGTTTAGAAACTACATTCAATTTTCTATAGATTCTATTCTTACATATTTTTGAAATAATATAGATAACTTATTCAAATTTTTACTTCAAGTTACCTAACTCTTATTAGAATTTTCATCACCACTTAAGGGCTTGTTTTTTCCATGATGATCCTGCACATACCCTTGTCACAATCTCACTTGATGTATCTTGAATGTGTAACTTAACATTGTATTATTATGAAATGGGATTATCCATCAGTGATATGATATATTCTTATGTTTTATGTATATGATTTTATGATGTGTTATTCTTGTAGTGTATGTTTACATAGTGTTGTCGAGGAACCCTGAGAACATTTATGTAGTTGTTTGTATAAAATTTGTTCACATGTTGATATTGCATGTTTTAAAAAAAAATATTTGGTTATTTGGTCGCTTTATCTGTTGTTCTCTGGGTTCCATGGTGGGACGCTATAGCTTGGTATGAGAGCACAAGGTTCTAACACTAGGCACTCTAGTTCTTGTGATCCCATTAGGTTGTCCTAGATGTTAGACTCTGTCGTGTGTGTTTTCCTATTGTCTTTTGCATCTTGAAATTGAATCGTCTTTGGTTTTGTGTAGGACCATCCCTAGGTGTTGTGGTAGGGGTCATGGTCAAGGCCGAGGTGGTGGCAATGTGGCTAATAGCTAGGATACTCCTCCTTAGAGTTCTCATGAGAGTGAGCATGTAGAGAAGTTGGATCCTTAGGTTAATCAGGTGCATGAGGAGAAGAATCCGATTCAACCAGAATCAGAGGGAGATTTGTTGCATCCCTTGCTTGAGCAGGTTCTTGCTCGCCTTGGTCCTAGACGAGAGGTTGAACATTAAGTGAATAGAGAATGAGACAAATCACCTAGGAGAGTTGTTGAGACTATGGAGCAGGATGTCATTGTTGTAGGGCATATGAGAGATTTATTGAGGGCAGACCCTCCCACATTTGATAGTATTGGGGGTGGTCTGGAAGTGGAAACTTGGTTGTTAGACTTGGGATGGTGTTTTTCTATGCATCCATATGGTAGCAACACCATAGCTAGATGTTCCATTATGCATCTTAGAGGCTTTACCTCTACATGGTGGTGATTGGAGGAGTAAAAGCTTCACTTGGAGATTGGTTCAGTATCATGGGATATGTTGGAGAAATTCAGAGTGTGTTTCCTATTAGAGCATTGGAGACAACGTCACGTAGACAAGTTCCATGATTTGTGTCAGATGGATATGTAAGTTGAGAAGTTTGAGCGTAGGTTCTACGAGCTCAAACAGTATACCAAAATTGTGGACGAATTGGCTATGTTGGTACACCACTTCATTAGGGGATTGAATGCCCGTATAAGTAGAGGAGTCCAAATCTTTGAGCCAAAGACTATGGAGGTAGCTATGGAGAAGGCATGAATTGTGGAGGAGAATCTATCTATGGCTTTGGGTGGACACACGGGTGTTCAGATTGGTAGTGCACCTACTATAGGTTTTGGTCTACATGGTGGTCCGACTTAGAAAGGAGGTTCCTCTTGGAACCAAAAGGCAGTTCCTAAGGGTGGTCAGCAGTAGTAGTAGCAACGTTACCCATCGAAGAATAAAAATTCTCAATTTCAGTCAGGTACCGGTTCACAGTCTAGGAAGAACTATAATTGGTGGTGTAATAAGTGCAACTGTCAAGATCAGCTAGCACAAAGTGCACAGTCTATAGTTAGGAGAAGCAATTTTCAGCAGTCAAATGCACCGTTGGGTGGTAGAGGTTTTGGTAGTGGTACTAGTTGCTTTTCATGTGGTCAGTAGGGTCACGTTGCGAGGTAGTGTCCAATGAGAGGTACATCAGGTTTTGATCAACAACCAGTAGCTTTAGAATTGACAGTTGGAGATGCAGGCCTTTCTCACAGATTTTTTCCTACGACAGATAACTGTTAGGTAGATCATCAGAAGACTATGGTTGAGGCTTTAGGTCAGTTACAAGGTATTAATGTTTCTATCCTTTTTTATTTCAAAGCTTTTGATTCATTTATTTCTCCATCTATTGTTGAGCGATGTGGACTCATGGCAGTAAAGAAAGGTGTTGGGTGGTAGGTTGAATTGGCCTTTGGGGTGAAGGTGGTAGTAGAATCCCTTGTTCACAATTGCGGATTAAGGAATGGATCGCTATCTACCTCAGTAGATCTTCATGTTACACCTCTTGGTTCGTATGACATTGTTTTGGGTATGAACTATTTGGAATCCCATAGTGCAATGATTGATTGTCGATAGAAGATAGTAAGTTGCTTAGATGATTCCAGTGCAGAAGTGGAAATAATTTGTGTGCAGAGACCTATCTCCTTGCAGATTATATCTATTATGCAATTAAGGAGATGCATGCATCGGGATTGTTAGCTATTTGTAGCAATAGTTAATGACTCGGAGGTATAGAGATTCGAGAGGTATCTCTTGATGATTACCCTATCCTTGGGGAATTCACATATGTTTTTCCCAGTGATATTTCTGGTATACCGTCAAAACGTGACATAGATTTTAGAATCGATATGGTTCTTGGAGAAGAGCCTATATCTTGAGCTCCATACAAAATGACCGCACAAGAACTAGAAGAGCTTCGTTTGCAGTTGGAGGAAATTTTGGCTAAGGGATTTATTCATCTGAGTGTTTCTCCTTGGGGAGAACCTGTCATCTTCGTGAAGAAGGACGTATCTCTCAGATTGTGCATTGATTATCATCAATTGAACAAGGTGACGATAAAGAATTGATATCCTTTTCCTAGAATTGATGATCTCTTTGATCAAATCAAGGGAGCTAATCCATTTTTTAAAATTGATCTAAAATCGGGTTACCATCAGTTGCACATTTCAAAAGCAGACATTCATAAAACATCATTTCAAACTCGTTACAGGCACTATGAGTTCATAGTGGTACCATTCAGGTTAACAAATGCACCATTTATTTTCATGAGTTTAATGAATGGTGCTTTTTATACATACCTTGACCACTTTGTTCTTGTGTTTCTTGATGATATTTTGATCTATTCGAGAGTTATGAAGGAGCATGAAGAGCATATGAGATAGGTACTGTAGTGCTTGAGAGAGAATCAACTATTTGAAAATTTGTCAAAGTGTGAGTTCTTCCAGACTGAGGTGAAATATTCACCTTGTTCATGTTATCTCTAAAGAGGGTATTGCAGTGGATCCTTCGAAGATCCAAGCCATCATTGATTGGCTCGTTCCTACCAATGTACCTAAGGTTCGCAGTTTTATGGGTCTTATCAGGTATTGCAGATGGTTTGTTCAGGAGTTTTCATGCAACCTAATTTGAATTCTAGGTAGAGACAGTGGATGGAGTTCTTATGTGAGTATGAATTTGAGGTGAAATTTATCTAGGGGAAGGAGAACATAGTGGCTGATGCTCTTAGTCAACAAAGGCATGAGCTTTCTGTCGTGACTCTTGGAGTTGATTTGAGGAGTCAGATTTTAGCATCACTTCCTACAGACAGACTGTATCAAGAGGTGAAGACAGAGTTGGGATCAGATAGACCCTTGGAGGGTAGATTCATAGGATATACTCTCGATTCAGATGGATTGATGCAACATTGAGGTCGTATGCATGTGCCACTTGCTGACGATCTTCACACTTTTATTATGTCAGAGGCACATCAAGCACCTTATTCAACTCATCCTAGTGTTAAGAAGATGCATGCAGATCTTTGATAATTGTACTTTTGGCCTAGGATGAAGTGTGTAATCATTGATTTTGTTTCAATATGTCTTGAGTGCCAAAGAGTTAAGGTCGAGCACCAACATCCCGCAGGATTGTTGCAGCCACATATTGTTCCTGAATGGAAGTGGGATATTATATCGGTGGAATTTATTGTTGGTTTGCCTATGTCTTCTTGTTGACATGATGCTATTATGGTTACGGTTGATAGGCTGACTAAGGTAGCACATTTTTCTTTGGTTCGTTCATCCTATAATGCCTCTTCTGTGCCAAAGATCTTCATTGAAAATATTGTTTGTTTGCATGAAATTCCATGCAAAATCATTTCAGATAGAGATCTTGTGTTTACATCAGCATTATGGACATCCTTGTAGCATGCCTTAGGTACTAAGTTGAACTTGAGTTCAACTTAGCACCCAGAGACCGACAAAAAGACCGAGAGGGTCAATAAGGTTCTTAAGGATATGCTCAGGATGTATTTTATGGATTTAAAGTCACATTGGGTTGATTATCTCTACTTAGTGGAGTTCGCCTACAATAATGGGTATCATAGTTCCATAGGTATGCCTCCTTTTCAGGCATTGTATGGACGTCCTTTCCAAACTTTGTTAAGTTGGGATTGACTTGAGGATAGAGTTCTTCTTGGACTTGAGATGCTTCTAGATATGGAGCAACAAGTTGATCGTATCAAAGAGCACTTGGTGGCGGCACAAGATAGATAGAAGAAGTATGCCGATGCTCATAGAGTGGATCATTAGTTTTCAATTGGCGACAAGCTATTTCTTCGGTGCATCCGTAGAAGAGTTCGATCCATTATGGAAAAGGCTCGAAGATCGTGCCTCATTTTCTTGGACCATTCGATATTTTGAAGAGGATTGGTCTTGTAGCGTACCGTCTTGCTTTACCACCCAGTTTTTCGTGCATTCATGATGTATTCCATGTATATGTTCTTAGGCCTTATCATCTTGACATTTCACATGTGCTCGATTGGAATGCATTATAGGTAGAGGACGAGCAACTAGCTTTGGAGCCTATGGGTGTTCTTCAGTGTAGGAGGCTCACCCTCAAGGGTCAAGATGTTGATCAGGTGAGGGTCCAGTGGGATCCTAGTGATGAGGCATCAACTACTTGGGAGGATGCGAAACACATGAGAGAGCTTTATCCATATTTGTTTGCAGGCTTCCAGGAGTAAGCCTTATCTCTAGGGGAGAGGATGTAGTGTCCCTCTAGTTGCTACTTTTTGTTTCAATTTGCTTATGTTCATTTGCTAGTCATTTAGCTATTTTGGATACTATATTACATTATTTTAGTTATGATACAAATACTATGTTAGTTTTTATACTAGGTTGATGATACATTAGATACATTGCGATCATCTGATTATGTTTGTGTGGCGACATTATGGTAGACATTATGTGTGCTATGGATTCATGTTGTTTCTAAGCTTTAATGAGTTTATGATGTTATATCTGATGTTTATTATATAGTTGTTGCATGTCAGTCTTGGTGAAGGAGACATTGTAGCATTACTCACTCGTGAGTACCCTAATACATTGCGACTCTCCTTCATGGTGTGATTGTCGATATATGTTGATATGTTTGACAGTGTTGTTTCATGCAGTTTGCAGGTACAGGCATCGACTCCACTTGCCTTGTTAGGTCTGAGTGTGCCATGACCCAATAGAAACATGTTGTTGCGGAGATAATGTCAGGTCCTCTTTCTTTAGCCATCATTATTTTAAAGGACAAGTACCCATTTCACGTTTGTCACCCATCATTGTTCGTCGTGTGTTCCGTCATGTCGTTCATGTGTTCATCATGTTTGAAAATTGACTTGTTAATTAGTTAAATGATTTGATGTACAAGTATTTTATTTTATTGTAATTTAATGGCAATGTTTAGATTAATTTATAATTAAAGTTGATTATTGATTTATAAGGTTTGATTAATTAAATTTATTAAAATAGTATATTAATTTAATGTAATTGCTGCATTGTTATGTAAACTTAAATGTTTTAAAAATAGATATTTTTAAATAGTTGTTTTCAATAGATTATATAAAATATTTGAAATTTTGAATGGAAAAGAGAAAATGTTCTTGAGTAATTATTTAATTAAAACTGTTCATTCGATTTTGATTGTATGCTGACTGTCTATTAAGTTTTGAAATTGAGAGTTAATTGAAATTAGATTTTTTTGGAAAAAAAAGTTGTTTCACGACAACATTTTTGGGGAAAGAAAAAGCTTTCCATTCTCTCTCTGTGTTTTTTGGGTGGAAATATTTTGAGATAGTAAATCTAAAGGCTTGCACGTGTTGAAAGGTATCTAGATTCAGATTTATCGTATCGTACTCCATTCTTCATCGAGATTCGAGAAAGTATTCCAGGTTTTCTTCTTGGTTATTGTTTTGAATTTGAAACTTCTGAATGTTGTCTATGTTATGTGATTTTCCCTTATGTAGAACTTGATGCTGAATAACCCACACAAACATCAGAAAAGGAAAACGTTATTGATTAGTTTTGAAGAATCGAAGAAAATAATAGGAAAATAGAAAGAAATATAGAAACCCAGTTGTGATGAAATTGAGATTTTACGATTATTGCTTCTTCTTCTTGAAAAATTGCTTGTAACCTCTCTTTAACAAATTGTAGATTCATTTGAGTTTCCTTGTTTATCTGTTCAAATCTATATTTTCCTTTATGTGTTTGTAATAAGCCTTATTTGGTCTTTGACAAATGTCATCGATATAATTATATATTGGTCATCTTGTTTTTGGCTGCCATCATTGTCATTCTTGAACTCATTGTTGGATTTTGTTAATGGCGATCTATTTGGTATTCATGTTTGCTGTTAAAATTTGTATGAAAACTAAAGGTGCGCAACTTTGCCTTGAGTCTTATTCTATCTGGATGTAGGTTTTGTGCTTATTTATGTGTGTCTTCTTCTTATCCATACCCGCGTGTGGCTATTCCTTTGATGTTCCCCTCATCCTTCAGACTTTTATTCCGCGTAGCCAACTCATCCCATCTCCTCAATCTTTTGTTTTTAACGTTCTTGGTTTTGGGGCTGCCGATGATGGAATCTCCATTCTGTGCATCTGGTTTATGAGTTTTGGCTTACACATTCTTTTTCTTTTTCCATTTCTTTATTCTCTTGTGTGGAGGGTTCCGTTTGGTGATGCCAACACTGTATTCTCCTTTTACTCTTTTTTTCTTTCGAATCTCTGTTGAAATGTCGGGCAGTTCTTCTTTTAGTCGGTTACTATCTCTGTCTTAATTTAACTTAAAGATGTTGATTCCCTATTGATCCAATCTTGGGCTATGATTCATGCAAATTGCTATAAGTTGTTCTTGTTATTTAAAGTGTTAATTGAATATCAATCTTTATTCATCGGTACCCATGCGTGAACTGTAGTTTGATACTGTAAACAACAGTATTATCGGCTTAACCATTGATGTTATTCCACATGTTTTTGCATGCAATTTACCATGCATTTAAAATAAAATATCTAAGACATCCAATATACTTAATATGTCTTTGCGGCTGTCTCTACTATATACGTTTTACATCATCCTTGCATTTAGTATTCAATACATTATAATCTTATGCGCTTGATTTGAAATACTAGTCAATACATGTTTTAAGCATTGTCCATAATCACTTTGTCGCTGGTTTTTGAACTTATTATTTGCAACATAGTATTAAGGTCTTCTTAGCGCATTATGTCACAACTTGTTAAGATTATTTTATTGGATTTTGCACTTTGAATAAGGTTTGTGCCATAAGTGCGCTCTATGTTACTTAAAGTTATTTGAAATGCATTCTAAATTTTATGATATATATGTATATATTTATATAAAGGGATAAGCTATGTGGTTATGTCTATGATAAATTAACTTATATTCTATATTTCGTTATTAGAAAACTGAATACAGATTTATAAGTATGCTAAATATATATATCAGATTGATTTGAATGGTTTTTAAATATAATGATATTAAAGATGTATGCGAACATGAGATGTTTATACCTTGGGTATAAATTATAAAAATTGGAAGACATTAAATTTGGGAAGTATGAATAATTTTACATGTACTAGATTGGTGCTTGTAATGTGATTGATCATTGAATTTATATAATTTATTTTATTCCTAATAAAGTATGAATATAGATTTATTTGTTGAAATAGAACAAAAACTATATGACATTTAAATTATACTTTTGTGCTATCTTTTATGATCTTTTAGATCAATAATATTTTGGTGGATGTTATGTTGGTCAAGATTATTTTGTAATAATTAGAGGAGTGTACTTATATGTTATGTAGTTTCTAAATTATCTTCGAGAGGCTAGGAAAATAAATTGTATAGTTAAGCTTTTAATGCTTGTACTATATTGACCTATTGTGATGATTTTAATTGGGATTTGGCCATGCACGTTATGTTTTTACATTGGAGGTATGTGAAGTAATATAGTCTACGTCATGTTTATGATGTGTATATTTGGGGTTTTTCTTTATGTGCATGATGGCTATCCTATGTATAGTCGGTAAGTTATGTTTTGTATGTAGGAAGAGTGGCTTACGATAGGGGTCGAAACCCTAAGAGGTTACCAGGGTAATCTATCAAAATTAGTTAATCCAATGAAAACCTTAATTTAATGTATTGGGGGTTGGGTAGTGTTCACTATATAACACAGATAATTGTTTTGCCTTGCCTTACACCTTAGTGCTTGTATAGATTAAGGGTAGGTTGAGATGGCCTAGAATGACATGATCATTTACTTTGTCTTCTCAAAAAGTAATTTGATTGCACATGAGTTCGTTTAGGGTCAAGAATTGGTAGAGATTGCTAGGGTAACTCAAAATGAGGGAGGGTAATTTAGAAAGGTTCACCAAGGTAACCTAAAGCAACTATGTGATTACACTCTTATCCTTATACATTCCTTGTGGTATCTTGTGTAGAGTTTCAGTTTGTCATATTGTTTCCTTTGGGAGCTTGTTTGTAATCATGTGGTTTAGTTATCGTTATGTCGTTATGTGATTGTCAATCCATGTGAAGTTTTGTTCTGTCTTCATGTTTGTTTGACTTGTGGACCTTATATTATCTCCTAACACAAGGGGTGGAGAGTACCACATGTTTGGGAGGAGCATGCTTTATCCTCCATTGGGTCCCATTGTAGGTGATGCAGTACGAGATGATATTGTTCTTGATAGGTTCATGATTTTACTTTGTTCATGGAGTTGGATGCTAAGTGTGCTCATGAATAAGATTGATAGTTGTGTCATGACCGTCATCTATATTGTATACATTCTTGATGGTTATGAGAGGCCTTATTGTATTATGATTTTGATGTATCAAGATTTGTCACAATCTCGCTTGATGTATCTTGAACCTGTAACTCAACATTGTATGATTATGAAATGGGATTATCCATCAGTGATATGATATATTCTTATGTTTACGTAGCATTGTCGAGGAACCCTTAGAACATTTATGTAGTTTTTTACTTTGTTCACATGTTGATATTGCATGTTTAAAAAATAAAATTATTTGGTTATTTGGCCGTTTTATGTGTTGTTCTCTAGGTTCCATGGTGGGGAGTTACACTTAGGATTTCAAAACGAGTTGATACACACATACATTTCATAAATTGGGGATGATTTTTCCAATTCATATTGTAATATTTTATGAATAGAAGTCTCTCTAATAAGAGAGACCTGTGATCTAAATTCATCCTTAAAATGTATTGTAATAATTTTTCATGTACACATGTTTAATAGTGCTTCATAGTTGTACTACATAAAGATGATGTTGTAGTTACACTAGTGTCTAAGACCACAATGTAGGTGTTCTAGTGTCTATAATATCCCCTAGGGCTCATTAATTTTCTTATATAACCCAGTAGCCCCGTGGTAATTTGGACTAGGTGTGGATTTATGACTATATTACATTAAATAAACGTGTGTGTGTGTGATGATTATGTTTGGAACCTGCTAGTCCTAATGAATATAGTTATAACCTTATCATTTTTTGGTGAAATCTAAATGCATTGATTTTGTTCATATTGACTCGAACTAATGAATTAGTTGGTGGAATTATGTGAGAATTTTCATTGGTTGCAACATGAGGTAGATTATGTGGTACAATGACGAGAGACAAATAAATGGTAATGAAAAATTCAATGTCGAGACTTGCCAGTAATTTTCACCCAACCCATGGTTTTCCTAACTTGGTATGTAGAATGTTGAGTGTGGTTAATGAACCATCATCTATAGTTTGATTGTGCATCAATTGTCCGATTTGTATGTAACATTGAGTTTAGGCACTTTTTCCATTATATTGTTTTCTTGTATTGCTTGTAAGGTAAAGGAAATGACCTTGACTCATTGAATCTAGAAACTTAACCTAAGGGCTAGTATTAAGTCATTAAAATATAAATAAAAGTAAATATAAATAAATAAATAATAAATAATAGACAACCATAAAATATAAAATATCTATAAAACAATAAAATAAAATAAAGTAAAGACCTATATAATAGATACATGTAATATCATTATCGAGGTCTCTCGATCAAATAAAATCACTATGCCATTGACCTTGGAAAAATAAAAGGAAATGCAAAGTAAAGAAAATAAAATAACATGTGGAGGATGCCCATCCTAAAGGATATCCTGTCATTATTATGTAAGCTCCCATTCCACTATCAAGAGACAACCATGAGTAAATGAGGAAAGACCAAACATGAGAAAAGAGGGGAAATTATGCAATTAAGAGGCATGACAACCCTAATTTTAATACAAGATTGGTAGGATCTGACCCAAAATGGCATGCTTTTGAAGACCTAACCACTTCCCCCCTTAAATCTACCATTTGGGGTTCCTTTTTGTAGAATAAAATTTGGGGAGAAAGAGAGTGGAGTGGTGTGAGTAAGGTGAGCAACATTGGATGAGATTTGGAGAGAAGAACAGGAAACAAATAGGTCATACTTAATTGTTGCTTGAGATCCATTACATTGGATGCATCTAGTCCACATCTTTAAATCCCTTTCTAGTCAAATTTTTGGTTTATAATTTTTTCTCCATGGTAGAAATCCTCTTTTGTTGTCTTGGAATCACTTTAAAAATAATAGTTATGGACTATGTTACTAAGGTAAATGAATATAACCCATTACTCCTTTGTTTTATTTATATAAATTTATTTTGATCAAGTAATAATATCATTCTATAAATCGAGGATTATTAGTATATCTTTCTGAGAATTGGTCTTGCAACCTAGCATTATATTGGTCTTAGGTTCTAGGTCATACTCATGCTTTCTATGTTCATCGATTAAGTTCAAAGTGAGCTTATTAGAAGCCTATTATATTTAATTGAGTGTTGGAGGAAAGCTTGAAATCCAATTCTAAAGAGTCATCTTGCAATTTATTCATTATTTTCATATCACAACTTTCACTTCAACACTACGTGGGGTAAGCTATAAACCCCAAATTTCAAGCTTCATAAACATGGGTTATAATTGAAAGCACTCCATAGTGATTATGCCACCATATTAGATTCTTGAACCTTAATTATTATGATTTCTAAACATGGGTCCTATGCTTGAATGAGTTTGAGGATGGGAAAAGGGATTGGTTCTATAATAACAGTTTATTGGACGCCTATGTTAGAAACCTACCCTCTATCCATATTTTATATGTACCTACCCCAAGACATTACCTAGTGTGGTAATTAATTAAAACTTGTTACACCTCGACCTAGTTATGGGAGTTTAATTTTCTATCACATGATAATTTGACAAGACACTAATGAGTTTTAATATAAAACAAGCATAAATTGGAAACTAATGAAGACTCTATAAACACATTTGTTTCTTTAATTAATCAACCCATAACAACTAGTATCATAGAAACCAAATAAGTCATGGAATGGTAGTCATTGGTTGCTACATACTATATATACTCATATTGGAAGGAAGGATTATTCAAATAAAGATATATAATGAAGAAAGCAATGGAACATTAACCTAGGACATAAAACCATTGATAAATGTGTTGCTCAATTTATCATAACGGTTGTGAATTCCACAAATTATTTCCACATATAATTTATAGTCCTTTTCATTGTATTTTATCTCCTAAGAAGGTGGGAGGACAAGAAAATCATGATGTTCATATATGAATTCCTAATTGGATAATTTCAACAACCAACTAGATGAATGGAAATACTTGAGCTGGTTATGATGTTATGTTGTTGTACATTAGGAAATTTGAGTTTCAAAAATTAATTTCGTACCGATTCTTGGTATCACTTTCACCCAAGCACTTAATAAGATAGCTAAATATGCACATTACTATAATTTAATATTTTAAGACAATCATTAGTCCAAATGGCTAATTTTTTTACATATATGAGAAGATAGTCACCTACCAGTTCATACCTTGAAAATATACTCTAATAGGTTGAATATATGAGTGTGAATCCTTTGTAAACTAACAAAGGGATGAGTAGTTATCCCTACCTTAAATCAAGAAGAGTATTTGAGAATGCAATGCTCTCTCTTCAAACATATTTCAAAGCCATTCGTGGTTGTAAGTATGCTTGGAACAACTGCAATGTCTTGTAAGCCAAGGAATGGTAGTAGCAACATGTCACTGGAAGTATAGTGAGTTGACTGCCTTATTGGATTTTGTTAGGATTAAATGGTTCCCTTATTTTAGTTGAATAATCGCTATGAGAAGCTAGGGAATAAATGAAATTTGAACCTCTACTATCATACAACATGAAAATGGGTAGTTGAAACCTAGATTTGGTTGGGCTTGGAACCTTCTTATTTTGAGCTAGGACATATCTTCCAATTATAGTCCTAAGCATGAGTCAAGGAGCAATACTATGATGCTTGATATTGATTGTAGTCAAGGAGAAATACTATGATGCTCGATATTGATAGTACTCAAGGAGCAATATTATAATGATCGAGTTTGACAATAATCAAGGATCATACTATGCCAATGATCTGGATGTCCTTGGTTCCTTAATTGTTTGATGAACTGTAGGGAAGAGAGTTTCTAATGAAGCTGAAGGAGGTAATATATAGAACTGACCTCAGTATTATAACCTATGTGAAATGGTATCTTAAGTTACTCATGGTAGGAACACCTTAGGAATTGGTCATTAGGAAGTTCACTTATACACTACAAGCGGGTTTGAATGTCTACTCTCTCACCATACACCATAGACTCTTCTTGGAGGGGTTGATAGGGATTATATCCATTTTGGTTGGGATCATATTGCACCCCATGGTGAAACATGGCAAGTTATGAACAAGAAGTTGTCTTGACCTTACCGAACATAATGCATGTTTTTGGTAATGTTAGCAATCGATCCTTCATTGGTCTTTATGTTATAGTATGTTTATACTATTGTGAAGGTCTTATAGTAGACATGATGCTTAAAGATTATAATGCATGTTCAATCACTTTCTTTTTGTTTCGTTGTTAGCTAATCCATTGTTATCGTGCTTGTATTGACATAAAAAAAATATGCAATTTTTTTGGATCTCATTGTGGTTGTTATCATAGTGGCCCTAGTTGTACAAACATTCAAACTTGAAATCTAAATTGAATAAGCATCATTTTAGCTTCTTGTAATGGCTGGTATTCTTCTTGGCTTTAGAGAATTTCCTATTGTGTATAGTAAACTATAAATGTATGATTCTATTAGTAGTTTAAGGGGCATTGAGCTTGAACAATTATATGTTACAGTACAAGTACCCAAATTGAGAAGATATAAATCATGTATTAATATATATTCTTATTTCATAATGTAGGAACAATTATGTGTTGCATTTTTGGCATTAGATGTAAAAGGAAAGAAGTGTATATCATAATGCATGTTCAATCACTTTCTTTTTGTTTAGTTGTTAGCTAATCCATTGTTATTGTGCTTGTATTGATATTAAAAAAAATGCAAATTTTTTGGATCTCGTTGGGGTTGTTATCATAGTGTCCCTAGTTGTACAAACATTTAAACTTAAAATCTAAATTGAATAAGCATCATTTTATCTTCTTGTAATGGTTGGTATTCTTCTTGGCTTTAGAGAATCCTATTGTGCATAGTAAACTATAAATGTGTGATTGCATTGGTAGTTTAAGGGGGCATTGAGAGAACAATTATATGTTGTACAAGTACCCAAATTGAGAGGATATAAATCATCTATTAATATACATTCTTATTTCATAATACATATTCTTATTTCATAATGTAGGAACAATTATGTGTTGTATTTTTGACATGAGATGTAAAAGGAAAGAAGTGTAGAAGCATAAAGAAAATGAGGAAAGTATGCAACTAGTGGAGGAAGAGGTAGATTGTATTCATTACTAAGGTCTTGTATGAATGTAACAAGGGGTAGATTATAATCATTTCAATTTATATTTATTTTACATGCCATTTATTATATAATAATGATAGTAGGTATTTTCTGGACTATTGACTAGTTTGGTTTTTCTCTCTTTAGAAGATTTGCACGATAAATATGGTGTTCAATTCTCCTCTTCCTCTATTATTAACTTCTATTTAATTTATGACTAATTAATACAATATGTATAATACTTGTTAAATTGTGATTTCCATAATTTGTGTGGTTCTTAGATTATGGATCATGAATGTTGAAATGTTGTAATGGTCCATAATATTTTCTTGAAGGGCTTCCTCATTGTAAAATGTAATTGGGGGGTTGGGGGGGAAGGAAGAAGATGCATCATTAGAATTAATGTTTCCCATATAAGCATGTCCATGTGGTACATCATCATGCTCATTGTTATTGTCATGCGGTTCTACATTGTTTAGGTAAAGTGGAAATGGACTTGTGTAAATTTATAAATGACTATTTAAGGGTCTAATTGATGGAATTTTATTATTATTAACCCCTCCGACTTTGATTAAACATTTTTGTCTATGAGGTCTTGTATCTTATGTTTAAGGCCTATACAAATTTGAATATAATAATCTTTAATGTGATGATAGTTGCAAAATATTTGATCATGATATGCTTTAGGAAGTGATTTGTTTGGACTAAGTGAATAAATTTAAGGGAGTGTAAGTAAATTAACACTCAAAGTTTGAAGTAGATTGCCAATAAATTCTTGAAATTTAGTAAACTTTATAGAATCAAATCTAGCTTAAACGAAGGAATATGAAGTGTTAGCAACTTGATGAACACTTTTTTGTCACATTGTTATGCTTAAAAAACAATTATTGGTATTTAGAAGGGTGTGAAGTATTTTTGCTTGAAGACCCATATTTGAAGACATTTTATGCAAACAATTTGGACTCTACAATTTTCAAATATGAACTTACATCTATAAAAAAGAGTCAAGATATTATATTGGATTGACTTAAATTGACCCTTTATAAAAATGCTTCCAACTCAAAATCATTTAAAAGAATTATATGTTTTTAATATAAAGATTTAAATTGAAAGTCATAAACAGTGATGCACTTGTTTAATCCTTGAGCACATTCAAATAAATCAACAATTATAACTCTAAACCCATATTAAATTTAGATTTATGAAATATTAAAAAGCAAAAAAATCACTCGACAAAAATATAACTGATTTTTTAAAAAACTCATACAAATCCAACCTAACGGTTAGTTTTTCATTTGTTGAAATTCTACATTGTCTTTCTGAGCAGCGATCATTTCTTGTTTTTTCATGGAAGAAACGTGGGCCATGCCTGCATTCAGGTACGATTTTACCTTTCATCTAGAGGATTTCTTGTTTAAAGATTTGGGGTTTCGATTATAAAGTGATAGAGGATTGTGTAACAGGGTATACGAAGGTCACAGCAATGAAGAATCTTATATACTCATTGCGCCTCTGCATTGTATGGTGAGTCTCACACATCTGGGTTTTTGTTTGTGCGTTGTTTAAGCTATCACCCTGTTTTTTTGCTTTGCAAGCTCCGCTGTGATGGTTGTGTTTGGTGTCCCTCTGTTTTGTTGAATTGTGTTGGACGTCTGATATGACATTGTGCATGCATTCGTGTTGTTTGTTGATCTTCATCTGACAGTAGGGAGAGGGAGAGTTGTTAAATCAAGATTCATGCCCTATGGAACATTGCATTTGGAATCAATTCAAATCATGGATGCTAAGGCTTATCGTAACATACTTTTCAATGGAGTATTCAACAAACTAGTCCTACGCAAACAAATCAACTGGTTATTATAAAGGTGAATATATTAGGAAAATTATATTGAAAGGGATATGAGTATCTTCAAACATGTATTTTATTTTTCCATTGGAACCTGAGAAAAGTTAAGTTTGTCAAAGTGGAGTTAACATTGATTGAAAATGCATCCATCAATGTGCTAACATTGCTAGATTTATCACAACTAATACAAGAAGATGTCAAACTACAGAGAGCCAATTTCCTGATGCAACAAAATATGGCAGCTACGATGACTAGTTTGAAAAATTGTATTGGAAGAAACTCAATTTCTTGAAACAGTCGCTTCTACAAGTTAAAAAACTCATCGAACTCATAATATTCTCACTATACTAAAGGTAAAGAACTTGATTTAAAATTAAGACCTAATTATATCGAGCTTCCAACAAAACTATGTTTGAATCTAGGTATGCCAAGCTCTGTTTTTAGATCATTATACTTAATTCCTTTTGTAATGCATCGTATGAGTAATTTAATTTTGGCAAGTCAACTACAAGAGGAAATCCAAGAGTGCTCAAATTGCCTTTTTATTTTTGCAACACTTATTATGCAAGAATTAACAACTGTGAGTTGCACAGAAAGTTTCCCACTTAAGCATTTGGAGCTTCTAGGAGATTCAGTTTTAAAATATGTTGTTAGCTCATCATAACATTTATAACAGTCTGGAAGGTAGAAGATAGTCAAGGAAAAGGGCAGTACGTTCAGTCTCAATAGGGCAGTAAGTTCATTTCAATGGATGAGCAATCCTTCAAATGACAGTCTCATTAAAGCATGACAATCACCTAGGGTTTAAAAGGGTGGTGACCTCACAAAGAAGGAAAAACCATGGATTAAGAGCAGCAGTTAATAAACAATATATGTCATTAGAGTAGTCTCAAGGACTAGGATTTTGAAAGGATAATTCATTCAAAGATGATGACAGTGCTCATGACAAAATAGGAATCATAAGCTATGATTACAAGAATAGGAGAGTCAATACATTCTGCCCTAACATAGTCACTTAAAAAAGGCCAGTCACAGTCTATAGAAGGAGTGGCATGCAAAATTATACATGTGAATTCTGTTATTTTAGAGAGATAAAGCTCTGTAAATCTGTTAAAACCCTTTCCGAAGATTGTCATCCTTTCTTTCTCTATTCATGTTGTTACTTACACGTGTGGATGTGAATATTCAATGTCATATTCTAAACCTTGCACCATAATATTCATCTATTATGCCAAACATAAACCCTATCTTGAAAGAAGCTTGCAAGTTATATGATAGTAATGGTGAGAAGGTTAAGACAATAGAACACAAGAATGAGAAAAGACAATCACAAGAAGGGCAGTCGTGTTTATGGTATAAAATGATAGTTTGCAAGAAGAATAAAGGATAGAAAAAAGAGTATTCTTATCCTTACATTTTTCTTGTTAGTTTTGCAAGACTTCTCCCACCAAACTTGGCCCTGTCCGTCTATTACACCGCCACCTTGTATAGTAAGGGCAGAGATGTTTGCGAGTGAGCCACATTTTTCTATCTGCGTTGTTCGATGCAGATTATTTCTCCTTCAATCTGTAAACTCCACTGTTTAGCCCTGTTTCCATGCTTACCTTGACAGAAACAGGGGACTTGCAGGGCCAGGAAATGTAGTGGGGTTTATAAGAGATTTGCTTCCACTTCCCAGGCTTTTTTGAAGGCCTACAAATCAACCACAAAACCATTACCATATGTAGAACAAACTGCACTCTCCTTAAACATATGATCAAATATGATGTGTTTGCAACATTTGCAAAAATGTATACATTTTGATAGTACAAATGAAATTAGAAAAAAGCAGTTAGCTATGGTGGTTTGTAACATTTGTAAAAATTATACATTTTCAATAGCACGGACGAAAATAGGGAAAAGTATCTAGTTTTTGAAAATACAAGTTAGTAACATATGGACTAAAAGATGGAAAAGAGTAAAAAGAGAGATGTGACTTAGTGAATAAAGATATATTTGTGGTTGAATTTATGAATTTTTTTTAGAAGAAACACAAAGTTCGATGGTTAGATGAGCAATACAAGTTAATACCATTGTTTCTGGTGTAGACTTTTCTGAGAGTTATACATAGTGTTCTAACTGTTGTAGATTGCATATTCAGATATTATTGGTGCAGCCTTGTTTATGTTTCTGCCAAGACAACATTACAAATAATTAAATGAGAGCATGCCATTTTATATTAGAGGAGAATCCTTAAGAAATGAAGCAAAACACTTTGTATTTTCATTGTATATGTTAATTTTAATAAAAAGACGGATATAAAGCTATGTAAATCTCTAAGATTTATTCATAGTGAGACTATTCATAGTGAGACAAAGCATAGCTGTCTTGGTCAATTTCTAGTATAGAATGGTTGTCAGCAACAGATAATCACTCTCAATAAGGAAAAAGATTTCAGATCCAGAAACTTGGTGACTATATAGCTAAAACAGAGATTCATGTTAAAAAGAGAATTTGTTAGTCACTTAGAGAGAGCTTATGTGAATGCGAAGGTGGCATGAAAATTTCATGGTATAACATTACCATTAGTCTCATGATTTTAATGGTAGTGTGTTTTTACCATTAGCCTCTTAATTGATTGGAGTATAAACGAGGAAATAAGAATGGAGAACGATATAAGTAATGCAAAATACACAATCATGCTTGTATACATGGTAAAAAACACTACTTTAAAAAATAGTACTTCTTGTTACAATACTAAGACCATTCAAAATAAGATAGCTGCAAGATACTAGCAAGGAGCTAAGCTCTTTGTTTAGACCTAAAAATCATGTCTTGATATAATTTGCAAATTCTTGATTGTAGGGTTTGTTTCACATCTATGTAATATTAGTAAAATCATGTCCTAATTTATGATAAATCAAATTCTACTTTGCACTTATCCACAAAATTACTCTGGTCCAAAATATAGCAAAAAAAATTCAGAATTTAATCAAAGTTATACATAAGCCCATAAATCAGAATAACTCAACAAAGCACATTAGAAAGCCCATAACACAAGGCAATGACAAACAGACCTATGTAACATTCTCAATGCATTTTCCTTCCTAGGTACTGTCTTAAATAAGAATTGAATTACATAAACATAGAATGGAAGGGAAGCCTTGTATGTTGTCATTTCATAAAATACATATAAGAAGAGTAACATGCAAATCCATTCTATTATTTCACTATTGCATCTAAAAATACAATGCTCTTTAGATACAAAACTGACTTAACAAAATCTGTAAAATTTAATTAGTTATAAAAATATGAATAGAAATTTAATTGAAATAACTCAAAAAGAACCTTCACTACAACTAATCTAATACTGTGATATGAGACAAAAGCATAGCTGCCTTAGTCAATTTCCAGTACAGCATGGTTGTCAACATTAACACTCATTTACCTCCAAGCCCAAATTTACCTCCAAAAAGCTTAAGGGTGGGTTGGGTAGGGCCCATGCCAGTGCTACAGAAGGGCTCTGTGAGCTAAAAGCAACTATGGCTGACACGGCTATAACTGGCTCTATGCCGAAAAAAGGCAAGGAAAAATGCATGCAGGCTGTGACTGTCAAAGAGGGCAAGGGTATGAATGCAGTTAGAAAAGATTCCAGAGGGGACACGGTAGTGGGGAACACAGAGATGACTGGAGGGGAAAGTGTCAAGAGGAGATCTGGGAGGCTGGCCAAGAACAACAAGAAAAGATTAATCATTGAGGACTCGGACGAGGAGCAGTCAGACAGCAAGGGCTACAAGGAAGAAGAGTCAGAAGAGATGGAAGAAGATGTTGTGGAGAGGCCCCTGCTTACTCCGGTGGACAACAAGCTCCCTTCTAATGGCTCTTCCTCGCGCCCTTCGCAGCCAGTGGTGGATGAGCTTGGAGAGGTTTAGGGTGCTATGGATGTTGGGGAGGACTCTGATAAGGTGGCAAAGCATTTGGACACTCTAGACAAAAGATTTCGGGGGTTGACCCGCTTCACCATGAAACTGGGTCACTTTGTTACGAGTACTCTGTCAAATGCCATTAAGGAGGAACTGGAGGGGAGTAATAGCCAAGAAAATAAAGAGTGGGTGGGAGACAAGGCGGCGGACCTCTTGATCAAGAACTGGGATGAAGCCAGTTAGTTGCTCCTGTGGTTGGTTGGTTTGCTGTTCCTCTGCAGTTGTTGTGTTGCCTTTGGGTTGTCTTTGGTTTTTTCCCTACTTTTTTAGTTGTTTAAGTCTTGTCCTTTTTTGGCCCTTGTGGCTCGTTGTGTAGGGTATAGCGCCCTGTAAATGTTGTTTAACTTTTCAAAAACATTAACACTCATTTCACAACAATTTAAAAAGTAAATTCAACAAATAACTACCCTCTCAAAAATCGAAAAAACTTCATACCCAGAAACTTGTTGCTGCCATAAAAACTGCTCTTGTTGCAATTCCTGCATCCTTCAAATCTTTTATTGCAATTCTAAGTGAGTATGGGCATCTATCAAAGGATAAAGGAAGGGGTATTTTAGTAGGCATGCATGTAAAATGTGGAAGCACAGACAAGGCATGAGACATTAAAAAGCAGTTCAATTTTAATTTAATAACATTAAATAATAAGATTTTAATTTAATATTTATTTTCAATTTTATATTAATGTTTTAGATGTAAATAATAAATAACAATTATTTTTTAATTATACTATTTATACTCAACTTTATATTAATATTTTGCATGAAATTATATGTTAAAATGATTTAATTTATTTTGAAAATATAAGAAAGAAACAATAAAATAAAAAATTTATTATCTGGAACTTGTGGTTGGAGAGGAATAGGTGGATTTTTCAAGATGCGTTGTGAGTCATGTTGGAATTGGTGGTGTTGGTCGGGATAGCTCTAGAGATGTTCAGTTTATCTTATCTATTTATAAGGGTCTTCATACTAATAATTTAATGGAGGCTTAGGCCATTTTATGGGTTGTGGAGCGGGGCAGTCATTTGGGATGGCAAAGGATCATATGTGAGTCTAATTCTTAGGTTGTGGTGAACTTGTTGAATAGGCGACATTTAGATGATGTGAACTGGTAGCTGGCTTTGATTGTTGAACGAATTTTCATTCTCTGTGCTTCTCTGGAGTATATTACTTTCACTCCTATTCCTAGAAAATGGAATGGTGTTGCTGATTGTTTGGCTAAATGGGCTTTTGATCATATTCATGATTGGAATTTGGTGGATTGGGGTCAACTATCCCCGGATTTGTCTCAACAGTTGGATCACTTGGTGGAGCTTGATAGGGCTATTTAATGCCCTTGCCTTGTAGCTTTTTCTTGTTTTAATAAAAAATTTACCCCTTCTTGATGTTAGAAAAATTTAAAACAAAATAATGAAAAATCAATAATAATTTGTTTTTAATAAATACAGGGGAGAAGCAAAAGATTTCCATCAAGATGAGAAGAATGTGATTGAGCACTTACAAAGAAAATTAAAGTATTAATAGGTATGCAACTTATTTCTTCACCAATTTTATATCTTTATGTGGTAGTGTCATTACATTACAGTGTTCCTCCACCATGTTTGAATGGTTTCCAAAATTAATGACTATATTTTGTGCATTTGTAATCAATTTTTGAGTGCGTTTTCACTTTATCCTTACTCTTCTCTCTCCATTTCTTTGCATAGCTAAATGTCTTGATATTTATTGATCTTTACATTTATTATTTACATCAATGTAATCAAATAATATCCATTCATAGAGTGATGTTTTATTGATTGAAAAAACAAATTATTGACTACAATTTTAGAAGACATATGTTGTGACACTTACTATTGTATATGAGATGGTATTCTAAAATAATCTCTCTTCATTAAGCTTATGCACTGATTAATCTATTGCTAAGACTACACTTTAGAAATAAAAGAAGACATAGGTCTTAGGATTGACAAAATCAATGCAAAATCTTTGATGTTATATAATAATATTTTTTTCTTTAACATTTGTCACATAGGATTTCCATCAAACTTTGACATAAAAGATATCAACTCATCTGCTATTATAAATTCCTTATTTTTATCAAGCACATGCAATCATTTGTTGGTGTGAAAACATGTGATTTCAGTGTTGTTGGAGTTCATCAATTTTTGATTGTTTGATTCCCTATTGGATTTCTCATTTGTGTGTAAACCAAATTTTGGCCTAACACTTGGCTCAAAATTTGAGTACTGTTGCTTGGCTTGATAAATTCTCTTGGACCCTAATAATCAAAAAGAAATTTGAATGTTGATTTAAAAATTGACCACCAAGATTTTTGTATAAAATAAATAAATACCCAAAATTATGACATTAGAAGCTCCTCATGAGACATTAGAAGTCAGTTCAATTTGTATGCCACCTAAATTTTTTGTTGGATGATAATTTCATTGACTTTTACAAATAAAAAAATGGAATGTTCATGGGCAAAAATGGCCAATACAAAATATATATCAACTATTTAGAAGGAAGGAAAATCAAAGTAATAGTTGAATGTATTAGAAAATAAGGATTTTACTTAAGTGCATAGTTTTCAAGACACAAAAGAACATAATTATTCTATCCCATAATCTTTGTTGCCCATTTGACTACATAGTTTGAGCATTTTGTTTTCTTTTTTAAATGGTACAAGAAAATCATACAAAAAGTTGTCAATATGTTTATGATAATCATGTTCCACTATCACATCATCATGTTCAATATTATGTTATTAGTGTTATATTGCTTGATATCATCCTTCTTGATAAGAAATCATTTGAAATTAGTACAACTTCAATATTTTAAGAGTAAATGACACTTTGATATTTCTCCTTCTAAGTCTATATAGCTCCCAATAGTGCAAATTAATTTATTTTGAACATGGTATTAACTTGAGATTCCATTCATTTGGTGTCGTGATTGAACAAATTGCACATCTCACTTTGTACTTCTTTCTTTGTATTGTTTTTCCCTCTTTCTTTTTGTTTTTATGTCTTTCTCCATCTAACTATCTTTCTATTTTTTCATCTTTTTTTCTTTGATTTCTCTATTGTTTTTAAATTTTCTCTCATTTTTTAAATTTCTTTTTTCTTTGTTCAATTGTCTCTTTCTTTTCTATTCTTTCACTCTCAATACCTTTTTAATTTCCGTATATTTTTATTTCACAATCGTTCATTTTTTTTCTTATTTATTGTTGAGCTTATTTTATATTTATTATATTTATTATATCTATTTATCTCATTCGTTGTCTATGTACCTTTGTTTTTCTTTATCACTCTTTTAATATTACCTCTCTTTGTTCTCTATTTATTTTTGCATTTTTCTTTCTTTTTTTTTCTTTTTTTTATGTTAAATTATTTTTTTCTTTTATTTCTCTTTTTTTCTCTCTCAAACTATTTATTTATTTTCTCTCTATCTCTTTCTATCTATTTGTCATTTGCTCTAGTTTACTTTTCTTCTTTATATTGTTCTTTTTGTTTTATTTTTTATCATTATTTTCATCTTACCTCTTTTCCATCTTTCTCTCCCTCTTTTCCCTTCTCTCATCTTTTTTTTATTAAATCTTTTGTTTCCCCCCCTCTCTCTCTCTCTTTCTCTCCCTTTATTTTTGTTGTTGGTGTTTTGTCTCTTTTTTGTTCTCCCTTTCTTTCTTTGTCTGTTTCTTGGTGTTTATCCCATTCTTTGTTTTACTACCATTTTTTCTGTCCCCAACTTTTTTAATATTACCTCTCATTTACCTTTATTTTTTGTTTACTTTTTTCATTCATTCATCTTTATATGTTTTTTTTCATTTTATTCCCTTACCTCCATCTAAAATTGTTTATCTCTCTCTCTCTCTCTCATTTTTGTTGGTGTTTGTCTCTTTTTTGTTCTTTCTTTCTTGATTTATTTTTTTCTTGTCATTTAGATCTCTGTCTCATATTTCTTCTTTCTTTCTTTTCTCTTTTTTCTCCTTTTTATATATTTTTTATCTTCTCACTTTTTACCTTCTATTTATTATTTCTCCCTCTTTGTGTCTCTCTTTCTCCATCTATCTATCTTTGTGCTTTTTGTCTCACTTCTTTCCTTTTACCTCTCGCCTCTCTCTATTCTTCTATATATTTTTTAGTTACTCTATCATTTTTTATTGACCTCTCTATTTCTTTCTATTTTTAATTCTTTTCTTTGTAGCTTTCATTTTATCTTTTTTTTTTCCCTTGTCTTTTATTTTTTCTCTTTTTCTTGCTTTATCTATTTAATCTTTCAAAGTAATGTCCTTTCTTTATTTCTTTAAATCTATCATCATTTAATCGATGTTTTTGCCACTTCTTTGTTTCTTCTTTCTAATTTTCAATTATTTTTGGTATTGTATCTATTTTTTTTATTGTATTACTTTATTTTTCTGTTTTGATTTTTTATATTACCTCTCTTTTCCTATGTTACTTTTTTCATTTATATATTTTATATCTTATTTGTTTCTCTTTTAATTATTTTCCCTATTTTCTATTTGCCTCTTATTTTGTGTCTCTCTCTTACCTTGCCCATGCACATCTCACTTTATTTCTTATCACTTTTATTTATGTTTTATTTCAATCTATATTTTTCTCCATTTACTTATATTTTTCTCTTTAAAATTAGATCTTTCTTTTTACCATATTTTTATTTCTCTTCAATTCTTTTTTTAATTACCTTTAATTATTCATCTTTACATGTTTGTTTCTCTCCCTCTCTCTCATTTGACATTCGGTATTTCTTTTATTCTCTCCCTCTTTTTCTTTCTTTCTATTTATTTTATTTTTCTTTATGATTGTTCTTATTTTTACTCCAATTTCATTTTCTATTTATTTTTATCTTCAGTTCCTTTTTTAGTTACTTTCATTATTTATTTTTATGTCCCTTTTTCAATTTTTTTTGTTTGGAATTCTCTCACTCTCTCTCCACTTTATTTATTTATATCTTTTAAGTATTTCTAAATTTGTTTATTATTTATTTAAATTGCTTGAGTATATATTTGTCCTCTTTCTCTCTATCTCTTTTCTTTTAGTTATGTTTTTTGGTCATTCGTTATTTATTTATTGATCTCCATGTTATTCTTTCTTTATTTTTATTTTTTTAACTATAATTATTCTTTTTTCATATTTTTATCATTTTTGTCTACTTTTTGTCTTTTGACTTCTCTCACAACCTTTCATTTGTTGTTTCACCATGTCCCTACGTATTTCTCTCTATTTCTTTTTATTTTATTTTATTTTTTTACTCTTTATCTTTCACTTCTTATTTTATTTGTTTTATATCTAAATCTATTTTCATATTATCTTTCCTTGTATCTAATTTATTAATTCCATTCCTTCCCTTCATGTTTTTTCTTACTCTTTTTCTTTTAATTTTTAGGGTGAAGCCACAATAGTGGTTTACAATTCAAGTGAGGAAGGAAAACTCACAAAAAATGAATACATGGAATTTTTATTTTATTTTAGGGGTTCATAAGAATCTTTTGGTTCAAGCAAATCCTTTTAATTCTTTTCCTCCCAAAAACCCAACAAAATCCCTTATGGAAGGGTGGTTCGCTCGAACCCCTAGGGGTTTGTACGAACCCCCCTTATTCCTCATCCCCCCCTGAGACACAAAAAAAACCTAAATTTTGGCACTTCGAAGCTCGAGTTGAGAATGATAATGGAGGAATCTTCACAAATCCAACTAGAATCAGGTAGTCCTCGGAACGAGCTATCCAACGAATATAATTTTAATATGTTTTGGTTTTATTATGTATTTATTTTTTTAGTTTGATTAAACATAGGTTTTTCATTGAAAATGAAGGTCTCTATTCTGCACATGTGGAAAAATAGCAAATTATCATTTTTTTTTGAAAAATATGAGTGCACCAGATATTGAAGTCCTTGATCCAACAAAAAAATAAAATGAATTTTGATATATACAAAAAATGTTGCACGTTATACAGTCGCGCTATGTCTGAATTGTAATTGGTTTGACTTCGGAACTTGATTTAAAAATATATTCAATAAAAAATTATCTAACCAAGTGGAAGCACTAGATATCAAAGTTACAAATCTAAATTCGAAAGAATTATAATTTTATCATTCATGGAAAAAAAGTTATGCATTATACGGTGTGCGTCACTTTTTTAAAATGTTGTTTTTTGAAAAAAATCAGTTTTTGTGGGAGATGGAAAAAAAAGTGCAATCTGATTCCAAAAAAATTGAAAAAAATATTTTTAGAATCTACAGACAAAATGTGACGAGATTCTAGTTTGCATCATCTTCAGATTCCTCACGGTTTAGCTGCTATAGGTGCCCGAATGTGAAGATTTAGTTAAAAATAATAATTTCAGTGTCCAATTTGGCCAAAAATTGTAAACCACTATTGTGGGATCATCGTTTAATACATAACATGTTTTCAATCATTTGATGATGTTAGAGACATAAATAGTAGTTAGCTTATTTATGCTTAAATTGAATTAAAAAACCAATCTCTATACCCTAATTCTCTCTCTTAAGAAGGAATAGAAGTCATGTATGTCTTCATGGTCTTCGGTTTGATTTCAAGTTATGAGTTTACTTGATGCACGTGACTTGCGAGCTATTGCATACATCCCCAAGGGACTAGTCTCGTCCTAGCGTGACACCCCTTCTTAACCCCAGCTTGATAGAATGTAAGACCAAGGTAAGGCGGGTTGGGTGTTGGGCTAGGTCATAGAGATACCTCTGAATCAATAAAAGATGAAAAAAGAGAATTTCATACCTTTTTATCTAGATCTATTTTCCTATTATCTTTCCTTGTATCTACTTTATCAAGCCCATTCATTCCCTTCATGTTTTCTCTTTATCTTTATCTTTCTCTTTCTCCTTTAATTTTAATACATAACATGTTTTCAATTATTTGACAATGCTAGAGGCATAGATAGTAATTGGCTTATATATGCTAAAATTGAATTTAAAAATTGATCTTCATACCCTCGTTCTCTCTCTTAAGAAGGAATAGAAGTCGAGTTCATCCCAGAGCCCACACGAATAACGAAGGAGGCTTAAGTTATGGGTATGCTCCCCATGGTCTTAGGTTTGACTTCGAGGTTCAAGTTTACCTAATGTGCATGGCTTGCGAGCTATTGCATACATCCTGAGGGGACTAGTCTCGCCTTGGCATGCCACCCCTTCTTGACTCCAACTTGGTAGAATGTAAAACCAAGGTAAGGCAGGTTGGGCATTGAGCTAGGTTGTAGTAATACCTTTAAGTCAATTAAAAAAGAAGAAAGAGAAGTTCATACCTTTTTATCATCTTTGAAAGGGGTTTGGATTGGAATATTTTGATTAATTGGAAGTCAATTTACAAAAAAATCATAATGTGATTTTAGTGTACCCATTGATTGATACACTAACAATCTATTTATATCAAAGATGCCTTAGAAGAATTTATATCCATGTGACCTAGCTCACCCTTTTCCAACCCCAAATTGGAAAAATGTAAGAGCAAGGTAAGGCGATTTAAGCATTGAGTTGCATTGGGGGGATGCCCTTAAGTCAAACAAAAAAATACATCTAGAAACCATAGCTTCACCAATCAAAATTATTATTTTTTCTCTTCCCATTTGTCTTTCTATCTTTTATTTGTTGATTGGTACACCAACAATCCATTCGTATTAAGTAACATAACATATTTTTCCTTTGCCCTTTGGATCAAAGATGTTTTAGAAGAATTTATATCCCTGTGACCTAGCTCATCCATTTCTGACCCCAACTTGGCAGAATGTAAGACCAAGGTAAGGTGAGTTAAGCGTTGGGTTGTGTCACGGAGATACTCCTGAGTCAACAAAAAAACAAAAGATCTAGAAACCATGACTTCACTAATCAAAATTATTTTTTTATTTTCTCTCCCCATATGTCTTTTTATTTTTTATTTTTTGATTGATACACCAACAATCCATTCATATTAAGTAACATTACATCCTTCTTCTCTTCCCTTTGGATCAAAGGTGTCTTAGAAGAATTTATATCTCTATGACCCAACTCACCCCTTTCTGATCCCAACTTGGCAGAATGTAAGACCAAGGTAAGGTGGTTAAGCATTGGGTTGTGTCGCAAGGATACCCCTGAGTCAACCAAAACAAGATCTAGAAACCATGGCTTCACCAATCAAAATTATTTCTTTATTTTCTCTCCTTATATGTATTTCTATCTTTTATTTGTTGATTGATACACCAATAATCATTCGTATTAAGTAACATAACATCCTTCTCCTCTACCCTTTGGATCAAAGGTGCCTTAGAAGAATTTATATCCCTGTGACCCAACTCATCCCTTTCTGACCCCAACTTGGCAGAATGTAGGACCAAGGTAAGGCGGGTTAAGCATTGGGTTATGTCATAGAGATACCCTTGAGTCAACAAAAAAAAAATATTTAAAAACCATGGCTTCACTAATCAAAATTATTTTTTATTTTCTCTCCCCATATGTTTTTTTATCTTTTATTTGTTGATTGATACACCAACAATCCATTCGTATTTACTATTAAGTAACATAACATCCTTCTCCTCTGCCCTTTGGATCAAAGGTGCTTTAGAAGAATTTATATCCTTGTGACCCAACTCACCCCTTTCCGACCCCAACTTGGCATAATGTAAGACCAAGGTAAGGTGGGTTAAGCATTGGGTTACGTCGCAGGGATACCCCCGAGTCAACAAAAAAAAAAGCTCTAGAAACCATGGCTTCACCAATTAAAATTATTTCTTTATTTTCTCTCCCCATATGTCTTTTTATATTTTATTTGTTATTTATTTTTCTCATCCTCTCAATTATCTCTCTTTGTTCATCTATCTTCGTTACCCATTTTTTAGATTTTCACATTTTTATAATTTTTTTCTCAATTTCTTTCTTTTTATTCTCTCTCTTGCTTGCTTGCTTTCTCACTCTTTATTTGTTTTATTCTTCGCATCCATCTTTTATCTTTCTCTTGTTTCATTTATTTGTTATTTTTTTTCTTTTTATCTTTATATGTAGATTTGTCATTCTCTCCCTCCCTCTATTTATCATATTTTTTTCTCTTTTTCTCAAATTCTTTTTTCTATAATCTTTTTCTTGTTGGCTATGGTTGATTGAGCATAGTCTTGTAGGTCACATAATTTTCAATTACTTTTGGTATTGTATTTATTTATCTCATTTTGCTACTTTATTTTTCTTTGTCTTGATTTTTAATATTACCTCTCTTTTTCCTTATGTTATTTTTTCATTCATATATTTTATATTTCATTTGTTTCCTTTTTAATTATTTCCCTATTTTTTATGTGTCTTAATTTGTGTGTGTTTCTCTCTTATCTTGCCCATGCACATCTCACTTTATTTAGATTATTACTTTTATTTATGTTTTTTTTCAATCTATATTTTTTTCGATTTACCTTTATTTTTGTCTCTCTTTCTTTCTCTTTACAATTATTTTTTATCACTTTTTTCTCTCTTCAACTCTTTTCTTAATTACCTTCACCATGTAATTCTTCATCTTTACATGTTTGTTTTCTCTTTCTTATTTGAAATTCAATGTTTTTCTTTCACCATGTAATTCTCTGTCTTTACATGACCGTTTATCTCTCTCTTTCTTATTTGACATTCAATGTTTCTTTTAAATTCTTTTTATTTTCTTTATTTTTTTCTTTCTCTTTATGATTGTTCTTATTTCTACCCCATTTTTTTTTTTTAAATTTTTTTTTGTCACATTCTCGTATATGATCGTATCTTGTGGACATCACATAGTTAGATAAACCAATAAATTGAGGGGGCACTTCAATTTAATGTAACACAAGGGGGACCAACACGACTGGTGAAGAAAAAAGAAGAGAACATAGAAAAATTAATTATGAAGGTATGGGAGGCTTACCATCACATGCAATGATGTAGAATAAGGTATGCACATTTTTAAATGTTTGCATAATGGTAGTTAGTGAGGAAGGTGACCCAACAAGGAGACAACTTATAATAATGAGGGAAGGCACAAGAAAATGGAGGGATGGCCACAAATTAAATAAATCATGGCACCCCTATTCTCCCTCATATTTTTCATTTGAGTTTACATGTGAATGGAGGAATCCTGGGTAAGTCATGGGAAGAATGACATGTACAAGAATATTGACCTACAACCCACGATAATGGCAAAAGTTTTGGGTAGATTGAGGGCATGCTTTTTCTGGAGGATTGGGGTAGCAATGGCTTGGTTGGGAGAATGAAGGAGGAAAATGCTCGAGGAAGAAGAATCGAGAAGGGAGATGGCACACATAGGAGGGACTTCCAACCCACTATAAAAGCATGATTTTAGGTAAATTGGAGAGGTATTATTTCCCTCTCAAGACATCAACAACCAAGGTTTCGTAGAGAAAAATGTGAGAGAAAATACAGAGTAAGGCATGAGGAGAGAGAATAGAGAGAAATCTCTAACTGTAAATGAAGGAGGCATCACATGGGTATGGAGAAATTTCATGAGGAAGGAAGCTAAAGTCTACAATCTTTGAAAAAATCCTCTTTACTTGGAATAAAAATGGGAGCTTTCAAATGGGCCAAGGATGTCCCATAGATCATAAATGGTAGAAGCTTTTTGTCAGAGGGGGAATATATGTGTGAGAAAGAATAGAGAAGCAAGAGAATGATGGCATGCAGGGTGAAAGAGAAGAGGTTGGACAGGATTGGAGGAGGGTGATCTAGAGCATGGCTCAGTTGTTGGAAGACAACTGGGTGTTGACCTTGGCCTCATAGAATGGAAACAGTTGCAGGTTATGCAAAAAATGGATTTTTAGGAAAAATATTAAATAGAAACTTTCAAACAAATGCAATCGATAGACATAACAAATTCCACCATTATTCTTGGCATTCCCTATGCATGTGCTAAAATGAGAGCTTGAATAGGTTATTGATACCCCCGTCAATGGTAAGGAGAGAGGAATATTATTAGTTAATGGGAGGCAATGAAATCCCCCCAAGAAAGGTAGTTTTATGAGAATGTAAAGAAATCACATGAAGGGATGAAATGAAGAATTTTAATACAAACAAAGGCTTAGAGTTGCATCCACTACTCAGACTTTTATGTCGGGATGCCAGATTCTCAAATAGAGATGAAGCCCAAAAAGTGTGTGAGTAAAAAGGAAAACTTTGTTATTAGCTTTCTTGTGGCCTAATAACAAAGTATTATAAATTTATATAGTATTTCTGGAATAGTAGTATGTTTGTGTTTGCATATTATTTTATGAAAACCATTGGTTTCATTGTCAAAAGGGATCTCTTGTACATGTTTTTTTTTAATTCATTATAAACATAAATGGTTGTGTTATGTTAGGGAAACAAAACTAAAATATATAATGGAGATAATTTAAACTTTAAGATACAGTTAGGTATATTTGACTATAAAACAATATTATTATAGGGTACAGTCTTAAAGATAATATGTGTATGTATACTCCCAGTTCCATATGCAACATCAAATTCAATGAAATGGAGAATAAATATCATTGTATATTTTTCAAGTTGATAAAATAGAGGCCAAGTGGAACCACACTTAGATATTAGCTCATGCTTTAAGAAAGTTCATAATCATTGTGGAGATGTTTTCATAAATATTATCCTATGGTCCGGTGTGACAAGATTTACTTTATTTCAATTAGGATGTTATGTATAATTTATGTACATGGGATTGATTCTGAAAATTTATCCTTATAATATATTGTTGTCTAAAGGTGTGTTGGTTAAGATGGATAAAGCACTATAGTTTACATGATATATAATTTAGATTGAAGGCAATAGTTTTAAAGATTATGGCAAAGAGTCTTAGATCAAATACTTAGCTGCAAGATAACCTTATAATATAATCTAAGAATATAATACACCTAATACACGATTTGGAATTCAATCACTTAATAATGTACTTATACCAAAAACTATAAAACTAAAACTAAAACTATACCAATACCAAATCTTATATGATTAAATAGGATGAAACTATCATTTATTTCAATGATATATGAAATGATGTTTGTTTAATAAGCAGAAGATTAGTGGATGAGTTTTAAACCCGAGCTTCTTGTATTGGGTAAATACATCAAAGAACATATTTTGATATGGTCGACATCATTCATATTGGCATATGCAATTATAAGGAGTATTTAGCTATAAGTGAAAAGTGCTAATATTACCTAGTCCATAAACTAAGTTATTACAAGAATGTGGGATTGCATTGGAAGGAAAATGAATTTTTTTGGGGGGGGGGGGGGGTTAAGGACAATATTAATATTATTGAGGGTACATAATCATATGATAATATTAAGGATATGGTATTGCCCTTTTTCTATAGTACAACTCAAATATCGATCATGTTTAGAGAAGATTTGTAATTATTGACAATAAAGTGGCAAGGACAATCATAACGGTTCATTTAGATTTATTCTAGTTACATATTTTTACTCTACAAGAGACAAATGAATTACCAAAGTTTGAATAGTATATTGAAAACAATTATAGAATTGCTAAGTAGTTAAACTAGTTTAAGAGGTGGCAATTCATTATTTTATAATCGATACTCCAATAGGATGGAATACTCTTGGGTTTCATCCTCGACCTTAGAGATTAACATGAATAAATCCTTATAGAAACATCTAATCATGGTAAAGTAACTTAATACCAATTTCCTTGTGGGCGGTAATTTCGTGTCTAAGTGACTGGGTTAGAGAACCCTATCTACTAAGGTTTTTGTAAAGGTAATTTACCATTCAGGCTTATGGTAGTTGTTAACCCAATTAGACTTTTGTGGGGTTTGCATGATTGTTGTATAATGAATAATAATTGGGGTGAGATTTGATTTGAGACCTTGTCTTACATGGATGGGAGTGTCATGGTATAAGTTCGCTAAACTGGGAACTAGTGCATAGGTATCCTTGAGATACCATGTAAGAAGAACTACGTGTGACTTTGACCTGTTTGGAAGCGGAAACGTAGGCAGTCCTTGGGCAAAGGATGCCTCTGTGACTTCAAGTCCATAGGGGGAGGGTCTAGGGGGGAATAACTCCTAGATGTTGGGATTATTCCTACATGGTTTGACCTTTCCTCCTCCATAAGCTTCAATTTGAGGCTAAAATGGGCATCAAATGGGTATGATCATGTTAAGGGAATTTAATAGCTTATATTTAATACATAATAGGATTCTATTAAATAGAATGAAGTAAGGGATTTAGCTACTTTAAAATGGGTATTTTATTATGTGTATGTGTTGGGTAAGTCCATCTTGTGTTGGTTCCATGTATCTCTTATGTCTTTGTGTAATTCAACTCCATATCTAGAGGTCTTATGTATAGGCCATGTATCGGTTGATTGTGATCGTGATTCATGTATGACCCACCCAAGAGTGAACCTCTAGGATATTTGAGCAGTGACAAGCCATCATTGGACCATGCTAATAATCGATGTCTGGGCTATTTTTAGGGATTAGTTAGCTTTCACTTGGTTCACGGAAGTGAAGGTAGCAAGCTACCCTGCTTATGATACGGTCATAGTGGTTGCACGAGTAGAGACCCAATTATACGAGTATTGGTAATCTAAGGATAACTACATATTGAGAGGGTTCACTGGCTATCACTAATAAGCATGAACATGACCAATGCCAAGTGTTACCTAGGATTGTGAAGAAGATAGATGACAATATCACTAAGGTCACAAGGCGGTATATATCAGGAGCTACTTCTTCCTGGGTGGATAGACTTGTCATTGGTGGCCTATAGGAAATTGAAGTTGGAATCTACCGAGTTTGATAGGTTCACTACTTGGGGAAACCCTTGGGATGGGGGGTAGACCTACACTATAGTATGGGATTCACTGAATCCCTTTCCCACTTGTTGGACTGTATACTTAGCCTTGTAGGGTTGAGGACGGACCCACGGTGTAGTATGGGATGCACTGAATCCTCTTCCCAAATGCCAATGGTGTAGAAGACCAAAGGAAAGGATAGGACCCACGGTGTAGTGCACAATGCATCAATATTCTTTATATCTGGGATACATTATGGACACGTGTGTCAGCCAAGTCTGTGATGTGTTAGTCAGTCAGTCATTATGATGTGTTAAGAAACCATTGTTTATGTGATGTATGTGGAGGTTGCCACTGTGTATGTGATGCAGGTTGGAGCTTGTCACTATGTATTTGTGATATATTTTGATGCTCGTTACTGTGCATTTGTGATGTATGTTGGAGCCTGTCACTATCTATTTACGATATATGCTACAAACAGTCACTAATGTAAATGTGATATGTTTATGAGATAATCATTGTTGTACTTGTGATGTACATATGATCTATTCACCATTGTACTTATGATCTGTGTATGATCCAAACACTGTTGTACTTGATATGTGTATGAGCTAGTCATCTTGTGCATATGAAGGTATGCTCGTGACAACCATAATGTATGATCTTCAAAATTATGGTATGAAAATTTACCCCTTGTGAATATTGTGAATGTTTGTACACTAATGTTCGGTATGGACCCAACACTTGATGGAAAGTTATTATCAAATTTATTATCATTATATTATAATTAAGTGATATCTTATGCTTAATGAATAAGTCATGGGTTAAAGGCAAGATCATAGATCTCATACAAGAGGTGAGATTGAACTCCCTCTATCATTGTGGGGTGAACTACAAAGCCTCTAATTCCCATGAGGGGATATGTAGGTAGGGTCTTGACAAACCCTCAAGGCTTAGGTCGTAGGTCTAGGAATGTCCCTAATTGCACAAGCTTAACACCTTTGAGTGTAAGAATATAAGTGTGACGTTGATTGTCGTTACCATGGTGAGTGTTGAGTTATTGAAATTAACACTTCTAATCTATATGGAAAATGCTTGGTTGATTAAGTTGGTAGTTGATGCTAATTGAAAAAAAACTATTGTGCCCATGATGGGGATTTTACAATTTGTATGTTCCTTTTTCAATTTGTTTTTTGTTTATTTTTATTTCACTTTTCCACTCTCTCATTTTTATTTTTTTATTTTCTATGATTTGTTGTTTCTCACTTTCATTTAGTCATTCTTTCCTTTTTTCTTCTCTCTATCTCATGCTTGTTTTATTTTTTCTTCCTTTTTTTCTTTTTTCTTTTTATGTCTCTATTTTCTATTTTTTATTTTTCTATAAATTTATCTCATTTCTTATCTATGTACCTTTCTTTTTTTCCCTACACTTTAATATTACCTATCTTTTTCTCTATATTACACTTTTTCATTTGTATATTTTATATTAGATTAATTTCTTATTTTGTATCTATTTTTTGTCTTAAATTCTTGGTTTTTTTTTGTTTTTGTCTTTTTTTTTTAATCTATCATTTATTTTGTAGTTTTCTCATTCTGTCACATTAACACTCTCTCAATATTTATCGCTTTGATTTCTTACATTTCCTTAGATTGTGTGTGTCTCTCTATTTATATTTATTCTTTGCATATTTATTTTAAATATTCTTTGTTTCTTCACCAATATTTTTATGTTTTTGTTTCCCTCTTCTTTTTGTCATTTCCTCAGATACTTTTTGTAATCTTTATCTCTATGTTTGAAATTCTCTCTCTCCTCTTTATTTATGTCTTTTATTTCTTTCTAAAATTGCTTACGTGAGTATATCTTTGTTGTCTATCTATCTTCATTATCTCTCTCTCTCTCTCACTCTATGCTTATTGTTCATTCATTATTTATTTATTCATCTCCATATTATTCTTTCTTTATTTTTTATTTTCTTGAACTTTAATGATTCATTTTTGATATTTTTATCATTTTTGTCTACTTTTTGTCTTTTTGACTTTCTCTCACAACCTTTTCTTTGTTGTCTCTCCATGTCCCTACATATTTCTCTCTATTTATTTCTTTTATTTTCCTTTTTTACTCTTTTATCTTTCACTTCTCATTCTATCTATTTTATATCTAGATTTATTTTTCTATTATTTTTGTTTGTATCTAATTTATCAAGCCCATTCCTTCCCTTCATGTTTTCTCTCTTTCTCTTTCTCCTTCAATTTTTAATACATAACATGTTTTTAATCATTTTGATGATGCAAAAGATATATAGATAGTAATTAGATTATCTATGTTAAAATTGAATTAAAAATCAATCTCCATACCTTATTTCACGAGCTCCTAAGAAGGAATAAAAGTTGGGTCCGTCCTAGAGTCCACATAAATAGTGAAGGAGGCTTAAGTTGTGGGTATGCTCCCTGTGGTCATGGGTTTGACTTCAAAGTTTGGGTTTACTCGATGCAAGTGGCTTGTGGGCTATTGTATACATGTAAGGATTATCTAACATGTGGTAACAATGCACCTCACAATATAAAATCCATATGGTTTATAGTAGATTCACTTATTAATTATAAGTATTTTATTTGCATTGTGGTAATGTTCTAAAAGATATTGGTTATTTTAAATGAATGATATTTGAACAAGTTGTGAATAAGCTTAATGGTACTTTTGGTGTTTGAAGTGTTATGGAATATATGGATGTTAATTTTAAATCATGTGACAATCCTTATTACGTGAAGCTTCCTTGCATATTACTCATTTATATGATACCAAAATAGGTGTGCTAATAAGATGTTAGTTGTATTTAGTAATATGTACTATAATAGAGTGGGGAGGCCTACTTACCTTAATAGACTTAGTTGAGTCATAACACTATGTTTAAACATTAGTATTGCTAATAATTAAAGGTCGTATGATAACTTCTTGTGGTAAATATGTTTATCTATAATTTTAGTGAAATTTGTAAGATAAGTGTAGATGAAGGAATCATAAGTTTATTTATATCACTACTAGTATTGAATGAATGCATTTTCACTTACAATGTCAACTAATATGGGTAACTAGAGATTTATATGATTGAGGATTGTACAAGCATTAACTTTAGTCTTAGGTGCGATCTTACATTAAAATGATTGGATAAAAATAATAAGTAATAAATTTAGTTTATAATTATTACTTATGGATGCATATATTATAAAGATTAATGTCATGAGATCAAGAGAGGGAGGATGTATGTTAAGACTGGTTAGTTTCATGAAACAATTAAAATAATATCTATGATTTATACAACTATAAAACCTTAGCTAGGGCATGAAAGTGTTAAAAGGTGCAAGAAAGAGGAAATGTTAGTTAAATGAGCAAAATTATTATGATATTTAGTATCAAATATTACAATTACTAATTAAGAATGTACCAATCGGATTTGTATAGAGTATTGCTTATATTTTTTCACTAGTCAATTATTTCACAAAGGATAAATTGTCAATCATTAGTATAATGTTTATTTGATTAATAGAAGAATATTTGTTACAAGAGGTCCAAATTAACCAATAGTTTGCAAAGTATGGAAAGGTCATTAATAATTATTACAATATTAAATTAATATTCCACCATATTTGAAATATAAATCATAGGGAGTAATTGAGCTGGTTGTGCTCTATTTGAGATGGTTATCTCAATATCACACTTTCCACCTAACCATACTCCAATTCATAGAAATAAATTGGGAAATCACTCCCATGTCGCTTCAAAAGGTGGTCCAACTACCATTATTACTGTATTCTCTACCACTGTGTTAATTCAGTAGGGGATTTCTTGTTGATGGCACCATATCTCAAGGAGTAATCAATGCAATAAGAATTGGGGGGATTTTAAAGTTTGAATTGCAAGCTTTTATTTCCATCTTTAAGGGATGTGATGGGAAGGTTTTGTGGACATGCCAATCCTATAGGAAGAATGTTACCCACAAAACAATTCAAGATCATGAGATCATTTCATTGTGTTCTCTTTGGGTAAATATTTTGAGGAGCTTCTATTGTAGCTCAAGGTTCTACATAAAAGGCAATAGCTCCTTTCTTGCCTGACATCATGTTGACAAATGGTTTCCTCAAAATAATGCCTTTATGACACTATCACCATCTATCTTGAAGAGGGGGTTCGGGGGCAAAAAGGAGTGTTTTACACATTGTCAGGAATGAGGCAAACTTTTTAGAAATCAATCCATGCTTTTTCATGGGAAAATGCTTTGAACAGAAGAAGAAGGATTGACAAAAAATTAAGGGGCAATTATTCTGATGCCAATCCAAATGGGAAGGATGGTATAAACCTTGTCTCATGGGAGCCAAAAGGGAAAAAAATGGTCTTTATGAATGAGAGTGATGATGGTGACTTGTTTTGCCCTGTATTTTAGATCAATCAGATTCATTCCTTCAAATTTATCAGGCTAGTCCTTAATCACATGGAGGTTGTACAATGAAGGTTCTTAGAAAATATTGGAAGAGATGGTGTATAATTGTTGATGTTGATTACAAGTCCCTAGCTTCCAAGGAGGAGATTGGATGCCAGTGGGGTGAAGTTGAACCCCTTGCTTTTGTTCTAGATTGTTTCTCTTCTTAATCCACTCTAAACCCAACACATGCAATAGAATGTAAAGTATAGTAGTTCAATGGAAGACTCTTGAAGTAGTTACCAATGTCTATCCATGTCTTGTGAGGGTGAAAGAACCTTTGCATAGTAATTGAGTTTCCTAGGTAGGGACTCGTGTACCTCTATTGCATACCTCATACTGTTGCACGATGAAAACTAAGCACCAACTCTATTCACAGAATAGAAAAATCATGCTAGAGGGACACAAGAGAAGGAGACTTTTTGTTATGCTAACACAACTTAGTTCAGTATTGGAGGGCCTTTTTTGATTTTCCATTTCTCTCAACAAAGAGGGTTACACATGAGGCAGTAAGAGGACCTGGTATGTACCTAATATATACATTTATGTTACTTTATTCTTGGAATTTTTCATAGCCATATATAAGAAAACTTGAGAAATAATCTTGGCATAGCCTTTGAATTTGTTTTGCTATTTTATTTGGGTTAACAAAGCCTTGAAATTTTGGTTAGAGTTAAATGGACTTGGTTACATTGATCAACCATGATAAGCTCTTTAAGCCTAAACCACTAGCTAGCTTTCATTCAACTTCCTAAATTTTTCCTTCGCCCTCTAAAAATTTTGATGTTTCAATAATAAACCCAACAAAAATTGAACAAAGGCATATTCACGATATTACATTCTTAGTTCATTGTGTTTGTCATTCAGCAAAAAAAAATGAAATCATGTCCTTAAATTATTTTGTCATTCTTTCCCTCATCTTTGACCTACCTTAGCTCACTTCCAGTTTGGGTTTGAATCTCTCATTCAACTCCATATTTATCTCTATTTTCATTTCATTATGAATCAAAATAGAATAGTGGGAAAACATAGGAAGATTTATAGAGGTGTATAGGATAACGTTGAGTGGGATGAAGCTTGGAATTTCTTTTTAAATTTATCTTGTGATGTTGGATTTAATTTTTTTGGAGCTATGGGGGTTGGTTTTTATTATGTATTTGAAGTATTCTTTGGTATTTATACACAAACAACAAATTCTAGGTTACCTTTCTTTGTTTATTATGATGCATGCACACACTTCTATAGTAGCTTTCATTATTTTTCCACTATATTTTAGGCTTTAAGTTCCAAGGGTTTTCAAATCTAGGGATTCCTAAGCATTGCCAGAATGGAAAGACTATAGGTAACAAGTTTGATGAATTTCTATATCCAGGTACTTCTATGCAATTCAAATATAACATGACACTTAAGTTTGATGAATTTATATATCCAGGTACTTCTATGCAATTCAAATATAACAGGACACTTAAGTTTGAAAGAACTTATATTTGTTAATTCAGCTTGAGGTGCATCTTATGCCACAATATTTATTTGTTAATTAAATATGCATGTTATCAAATGTAGTTGTACTCAATCTAAACTAGTAGCAAACTCTTTTTCGGTTGTTGGTTGTTAGGAATTTTAGAGGTGCAACTTGCCTCTAAGTTGTCACTTGTAAAATCCATTTTAAAAATATTTAGATAAGCTTTGGTAAATTCATCTTATACCATTCCATTTAAAAATAAATTCCTGATCTTCCATAAATAATTTATTCTTATACACAAGCATAACTTAGGTAATGATTTATCCTTAGGAAGAGTGTAGTATGTGCCTTAGATACCTCTATACCGCTTATAACCTATAAAACTTTGAAAAGATTGTGACAAATTTTATGTCACTTTAAATTACTAATAACTAGCTAGTGTCTTTTGAGGAAATATGTATTGTTATTAAACTAGAATTGAAAGTGTTTGTCTTCCTTTTTATTATGTCATCGGATTGCCTCAAATGCTGCAACATTGATTGATCCTCATTAGTGTCAGCTACTACTATACTTGAAAGGTGTTAATTCTTCTTCTTCACATAAATTGGATGTTGTGGGTGTTCATCTCTCAAGCATAACTGGTTAAGTTCTTCTTATGAGTTATAGATTATTGTAATAACAATAATGGTGTAAATGTTAGCCTTTCATAAGTATCATTGGTGTATCAGAAGTCATTACTTGACCTTAGGAATATGGTAGTATAATGGGATCAACCCATTCAATAGTATCTTATGGTATATTGGAGTGTTGATTAAGGTGTCATGAGTAGTGTTATGTCATCAACATGGAATATATGAGATTAAACATTAGCTATATGTGTGTGTGTGTTTTTGTACTATTAATACTACCATGTGATATCTAATCCAAACATTATAATTTTTAGTAAGGTTTTAATCATATTTGATACTAGCATTAACATGTTATGGGAAAGCTATTTGGTTTCATCTATTCAAGAATTAATCTTATTATTGATCAATACTAATGAGTTGATCAATTAAAACAATCCACTACTTTCTTATTGATAAGTGCATCAAGTGAAGTTAGCTCTTGAATAATTCTCATAGTAATCCAACGACTTAGCACGTATGGTCATAGGGTAATAATAAACACTCCTAATCCTTATTACCTTATAAAAATGTTATACCATATTTTTATTATATAATATTACTAAAGTTATAGTGATTGTAAGAGAATTTACAAACATATGTGATATATATATATATATATATATATATATATATATATATATATATATGTACCCCAAGCAAGATATACAACCCACATGTATACACATGACTATTGTTCAATGGCTTATGTTAGATATTACCTTGGTGTAAAGAATTTTGAAACGAATATTCTTGACCATGTGTTCAAGACCTAAATGAACCAAAGGAGATGTGTTGGAATAGCATTTTCTTGTATATGAGATTACCAAGCCAAATTTTATTGGTTAGATCATTATCTAGGAGTTGTATAATTTCTTAGTCTATATTTATTAATTATGTTAATCTAGCATTCTTAACCAACATGATTAATTCGAAAGAAATGAAGACTATTTAAGTATTATTATCTTGCATTATTAGAATGATGTTATCTTGGTTGGATTAAATTGAACTCCTAAGAAACTATGTTGGTTAAAGAATTTCAAACTCATAATTTGAGGTCAAAGGGAAACTAGTTAGGACCAATTAATGAGCATTGTCTCATTAAATCAGCTTACAAATCTCAGTGTATTATTGTTTAACTAATCTATGGTGTAATTAATCTTAAGTTAGGATGAAACTATTTTCTGCAAATGTTTATTCAACTATAATCTAAATAAGTGAATTTTCTATCATGTGAATACTTGCTAAAGTCACTTAAATGCTTCTTGGCATATTGCTTACCTTGTGTCATTGTCGTGCAAGCGTGATTAATTATTACTTTACTCCATATTTTGGTAGTAATAATATTGTGTACAATATATTTGACTTTCATATGATAAAGGAGGTAGAGACGTCATTTGAACCCAAAGGTTATACCCCATCGTTTACCAACCAAGTGTGATGGTTGAAGTCTAGTTGTTGAACTACGGTTCCTCTGTGAAATGTATATGTAGGCAAGGCCGTCAGAGACGAGCCCCTAAGGAATTAAGTTTGACCCCTAGGGTTTACTCTCTTTTCATTACTTTGAGTTAATAATGATATATTGTATTGGCATAGCTTGTGACTTGATTGTATCTTTTGATCATGAATGTGTTTGTAGGACTAATTGAATTTATCTCGATGATGTGAATTCCATGTCTCCACTTGAACCCTATTAGGATTGTCTAAGCAATTTAATTACTCAACTGAATATTATAATCTATATTTGGTCAAATATTGTTATGCTTTTTGAGAATTGTGTTCTTGGAAACAAATTTTTTGCGAGTTAGTCATTTGTTGTAATCAAAATTTGAAATTTGTGTTTTGTTCTTAATTGTATTTTGGTTTAAATTTTGGGCATTACAATAGGGATACCCCTCAGTCTAAAAAAAAGAAGAAAGAGAAGTTCATACCTTTTTATCATCTTGGAAAGGGGTTTGGATTGAAATATTTTGATTAATTGGAGACTAATTTACAAAAAAATCTTAATGTGATTTTAGTGTACCTATTGATTGATACACCAACAATCCATTTGTATTAAGTAACATAGCATATTTCTCCTCTACCCTTTGGATCAAAGGTGCCTTATAATAATTTGTATTCCTATGACCTAGCTCATCCCTTTTAGACTCCAACTTGACATATGGCTTCACCAATCAAAATTATTTCTTTATTTTCTCTCCCCATATGTCTTTCTATCTTTTATTTGTTATCTGTTTTTCTCATCCTCTCAATTATCTCTCTTTGCCTATCTATCTTCCTTGCCCATTTCTATTTTTCACATTTTTTTCTCTTTATTCTCTCTCACTGGCTCACTCACTCACTCTTTAGTTGTTTTATTCTCTCCATCTATCTTTTTATCTTTCTCTTGTTTCATTTTTTGTCATTTTTTTCCTTTTTATCTTTGTGTGTAGATTTGTCATTCTCTCCCTCCCTCTATTTATTGTAATTTTTCTCTTTTTGTCAGTCTCTTTTTCTATAAACTTTTGTTTGTTGGCTAAGGTTGATTGAACATCTTTTGTAGGTCACATAATTTTCAATAATTTTTGGTATTGTATTTATTTATCTCATTCTATCACTTTATTTTTTGTCTTGATTTTTAATATTACATCTCTTTTTCCCTATGTTACTATTTTCATTCATATATTTTATCTCATTTGTTTCTCTCTTAATTATTTTCCCAATTTTTTATTTGTCTCTCATTTTTTATGTCTCTCTCTTACCTTGTTCATGCACATCTCACTTTATTTCTTATTACTTTTATTTATGTTTTCTTTCAATCTATTATATAAAGAAAAGTAATAATTTAAAATGAATCACAATAGAAACTTATGCCTGAACATATATATATAAAGATAATATTATACAGCCGATTCAAAACCATAGATCTATCGATGACTTGGATACAAGGAACATCGATTACATGCATCTCGAATATGACATAACCACGGATAATGCATGCATCTAATGTATACGGTTATTAACAGCTACACATACGATATATATGCGAATACAGAAAACAGTGTATATATACTTTGAGACAATGCAATTACTGACTGCATACCATGCATTAAATGTGCGAGTTCAAAGAAAAACATGAAATTTTAACTTCAAGCATCAAATGATAAGAAAGCGGTTACCATCACATGCATCCACAAATGGCGGAAAATAGAGGAAACCAAAGATTATTTCCAGGCACCGACTAAAATAATAAGAAGAGCTTTGATGAAAAATACATGAGAAATCAGGTATAAGACAGTCGCGTGGACTTTAGTGAAAAGAACAACAAAATAAAATGAGTGACGTTGACAATACCCAGCAGATCGTGCATGCAATGAATAATTAAAGAGGATTCAAACACATCAACCATACGGTACACATGATTAAATACATACGATCTACAGTAATGAAAGAGTCGGAAAAGGCAAAAAGAGCTACACTGGTGACATAGGAGAAAATTCATTCGCAAGGCGCCATCAAAGGGCAGGCTTAACAAAACAATAACAAGATCTGATAACCAGAAGGATGCAGCGCCGACAACCCATAACAAAATTATGTGCAAAGTATGAATAAACAACATGTAGAATGCGGGCTGGCTTAACCAGCACACTCTAAGCGTTGACTGGTTAGAGTGCTCTGGTGGGCCCGCCTAATCTGCCCCATTCCTCTACTCATTTCCGTTCCACTAAATACTCCCCATTACAGTAAGCCACTGGCCGTTACACCTAGCGGTCAGCATTTCCCTCGCGTGAAGAAAATCAAACTCAAATTTCAAACACTATTCCCGCGCAGCTGTGGAAGTTAGTGGGTGGCATAAAATGCACTATTTCACCGTATGCAACAAACAGGTCTCCAACCCGACCATTAAACTTTTGCCAGCGTATTCTCAGCCTGTGCCAAAATGGGAGCATTGGAAAAGGGTTTAGGTATCGAGCAAAAGCATAAAGAATAGACGACTTTTATCAGCTGTGGTTGGAAATAGTCTGGTAGGCATGTTTTTAAAATGGTTTAATGGAACGCCATGATTGCAGGATATGCACAAAATGGAATGTTTGAAAAGGCTTTAGAAACGTTTATTTCAAGCAAATGCAATTGGCAAGTGCGAAGCCAGCCTCTGCAACCTTTAGCGGCATCCTCCCAGCCTGCGCCAAAATGAGAGCTTTGGAGCAGTGTATGGGCATCCATCAAAGAATACGCCTAGAGGAATTGTGTCAGATGTTGTAGTTGCTACTGCTCTGGTAAACGTATACGCAAGAAGTGAAATCATAGACAAGGCATGTGAACTGTTCAACAAAATGCCTCAAAGAAATGTGGTTTCGTAGAATGCCACATTTGTAGGAAAGGCACAAAATGGTTTATTTTACAGGGCTTTAGAGGCATTCAAGCAAATGAAATTGGCAGGTGTGAAGCCACTCTCTGCAACCTTCCCCAACATCCCTTTAGAATCGAGTCATTTTGAAGAAGAAATAAAAGCAATATTGAATTAAATATATACAAGTATGTATATACACTTTTCACCTTATTATCTCCTCTTCCATTGCTAAAAAAAAATACTAGTTGTGTATGTAATACATTATATTTACTAATTAAATATATGTTATGCTTCTATATGATTAGATATCGAAGTGAAAAATGCATTTCTTCGGAAGAGAAAATGATATTGTTGATCTCAACACTATTGCATTGGGGTTTCAAATTCTGCATGTTTTAATTTTCTATTAAAGCCTTCATACAAGAGTTTTATCTTCTAGAGATGTCTTTTAGATGTATTTCACAACTTTAAGGATCAAAAGGGAAATTTATTTTCCCTATAAAATAATTTGAAAGCAAAATAAGAACTATGTTGGTTTTATACCTAGCCTCTAAGATTTCTTTTCTGGGAGAGAATATCACGACAGGCTAAAGCATTTGTCTCTAGATATCTAATACAAGAATTCAAAAAGAGTAATGAATTAAAAGACAAAATCTAGATTTTAGCAGAGGCAAGCATACAAACTCTCCTTTTAATATTCTATTTTTATTCAAATTCATACTGTGTTAACAACCAGATGATGTCATAACTCTATTTCTTATAGGTGGAATATGTTATGATATGCCCATGGAGATGTAGAGCAGTCAAATGGGAGGCATGGAACTCTATCCAAATATTTATATAGGACACAAATGCTTGGATGTTGTTGCAAGGAATCTATGAGTAACCCCTAACAACCTTTTCTGAAATAGAAAGATCTTAATTGTTTTGATAATTCTTTTTTTTAGGGTGCCAAGTGTATGGAGCAAAAAGATTTTAGAACTAGCAATGGTGGATTTCAATATCTTATAGTCTCACTAAAAAAATGAACTCAAACAATTGGTCAAGTAGTACAACTATATCTTAATTCTTTGTGATAGTTAATATCAAATTTTATATTGATTGTGTGTAAGAATTAATTCAACAATATTTTCTAGAAGATTGAAAAGGAATAGAATCAAAAGTACATTAAAAAAATTCAATCTATCATTCAGGACATGCATGCTCATTAATTTAGCCTCAAAATAGTGAGTCAAGTTTAAACTCATTGAAAGCTTATGGTTGCTCATCCTTTAAATTGAGCTATATATTTGTAGTGATACAAATATTTAGATGGTGGGATGAGGTGATTGTGAGAAACTAAGTTTCTATAGGCATTGATGTGAAATATTTTTGTTATACATGTGGATTATATGAGTGAATTTATAGCAACAAGATCTTGCTATGTCAAATTGGGTACACATATTATTATTGATGATATTTTTTATAGTTATGGAACAATTGATGAGCTCATACCCTTTAGGGAGGCTTTGATCAAGTAAGTTATTTATTTTAGATTTTATTACTATCATAGTCTATAAAATAATTTTTTAAATCATTTAATAATTTACATGTCTTATCTTTTTATTTTAAGTTTACTTGGTATATAAAGTTATTTATTATAACTTCAATATATTATTGGGATATAGCAATGATAGATCAACTTCCATACTATATGCAAATTAGTCTTCAATTTTCCCATAAAACATATATATGAATATAGCTATTAAGGCTGAAACGATACATGGTCCTTGTGTGCAACAATGGATGAGAGATTATTTAAGTTATGGGTTGTGATTTATTAGCAAGTTGATGTTTATAAATCTATACATATTTATTTTATGCATTTATGATTCTCTAAAAAAATATTTAATGATATTAATTTTCATTTTCATTTCATATCTCATATTGTAGTGGAAGACAATAATTTGGGCAAAATTCTAAGATGCTAAATGGATTGCTAATGACTATCATCCAACTTTATGTAAGTATTTAAAGAATTCCTTAGTATCTTCTAGTGTTCATGTGGCTACATTATTTCCCTTGATTTTAATTGACACCCATTTCCTAGATGACATTTTGAAGAAAGTTAATAAGTTTGAAAGTAGTGTAGCCTTGGTTTGTCAATTAATCAATGACTCCAAATATTTTTAGGTACCTATCTATCATATTTCATAATATAAATTTGGATTTAATTATGAATTGTATTTTGATGTTTAATAGAAAATTCCATAACACATTTTTTCTTATTATTGTTGTTAAAGCATGAGAAAGAACATGGAGAGTTTGCTCAATCAATAGAATTTTTTATGAGAAACAACCCTAGAACAACTAGGGATGAGATTTTAGATCACGTAAGGATTCTTATTGGACTAAACACAAAAGAATTAAACAAGGAGCATTTGTTTTATGATCATTATATACAAACTTGTTGTAAGAGGTTGTATTTTGATTCCATGTATAGATATATGGCTTGTATTTGGAGGGGCATAGATGGATTCTCAATATCACATCAACGTACTAAAAATGACATGAAAATTATAATTGAAGCAATACCTCTCTAAGATAGAAGATAGAACAAATGAGTTTATTTTATTTGTTGTTTCTTTGAGATTTGTATTGTAGACAAAATATAATGGATGAAAAATTCACAACTAGAGTGTTTGGAGAAATTGATTTCCAAGAAAATAAAGTAGTGCCCTATTTCATATAATCATTTACGTATACATGACAATTAAGGCTTTTTAAAATTTATCTAGTTTTATTATCTTATATAGATTTCAAAGTTATATGATATGACTTACTTTTCATTAGATATCACAAATAATGTACTTGAGTAAGATTTTTTTTTATTGATCTAGATTGTCCACTTGAATGCTAATCATCATATCTTAAAACCTTTATTGAGATGTTATAATTATTAAATTATTGATTTATCCATTTGGAAAAGGTCATTAGAAGGTTTGAGGACGTTACTTGATTATGAAAGATGGAAACACCCTTTCCAAATATATACTCTATTATATGAAATGTCTACTTTCCTAAGGGTTGTTCCAACGTGTACTAATAAAAACCTAGTTCAATAGTGAATATTTATGATGGTTGTGATTTTAACGCATTTGAAAAATTAGGCTTATGCACATTTTATATTGATAGCATAGATTTATCGATTTCATGATACATGAAATTTTTGATGAGTTGGTTAGTAGTTGACAAGGGAATATAATTTCTTTCATTAAATTATTGTATTACTCTAATTGTTAGAAGTGAACCATATCTCAATAATTGAAAATATCATAGACAAATTGTTACACATTTTTTACTAAATAAGAAATATATAAATTATATTACAAATGATACATACAAAAATGTGAAACATTTTAGAAATGGTCAATACCTTAAAGATAATTTATTTATAATTTTATATGGAAGAATAACACTTGGATGTTCACTTGGATGGAAAATCTCATGACTTATAGATAGGAATGCAAAAATTTCTTTACAAACAATTTAAAATAAAATATGTGTTCACAAGTCTTAACAACCATAATGTAGTGTAGGAAAAAGTAACCCTTTTTCACACTTAATTTGGGAATGAATAGTTAATGATAAAATGGACCTAATTGTGCCTTATTTAGGGTTTTATAAAGCGTATCTTAACACTTTCAAACTAATCTAGGGATTCATTAATTAATTGGGCTTATTTATGTGTTATTTGGTCCTATTTTGCATCCACAAGCCTTATTAATTGCATCTTTCTGTGGATAATCTTGAAATTCATCAAATGACCTATCATAATTCAATGTTTGGGGGATTGTGTGTTCTAGATCTGGTGATTTTGGACTCATACACCACCTTGGGCATATGAGTCCCACCTAGATCTTAGGAGCTGATTTCAAGTGGCACATTAAACAAGAAACTCTTAGAGATTTGTGTCCTGAGTTTTAGCTATTGGGAGTCATACACCACAACTAGTGTATGAGTCCCGATTTAACTTGGACCTATTTTGAATCAAATTCTTGGCAATATTTTATTATCCTAGATTTGATGTCGACTTTTTGTGTTGTAATTTCAAGAAATTTGGCATAAACAAGTATAAATACAAGGTTATTTCACATATTTTCTCCTAGCAAGTTGATGAGATCATTCCTATAGAAAAATTATGATCAAGAGAGCTTACAAGAGCATTCAAGAGTTGATTATCAATCATTTTGGAGCATTATTCAAGATTCAAGCATCATGTCAAAGTCATCATGCATCATGTTTGTTTTTGAGCTAACATTTGTGATGTAGGTTCTTATGATTCAAGCAAGCATTCAAGTAAAGATCCACAACATTCAATCAAGAGTCAAGATCTACATTCATGAAAAACATTATACACAATATTGTAGCCTTTTGTTCAATGGTTTGGTGAGTTGCAACATAGCTTATTTGTTCATTCATCATTCCTTCTTTTTATTTTATTTCATTTCAAGATTTGAATACCAAAATGGGGTTTGACCAAGGAAAACCCCTATTCACTAACAAAAAAATAAATTTCCTTCTTTTTGATTTGTGATTTGTAGATCTAGGTTGAAGATCCATTAAAGAGGAAGATTGGAGACATTGCAAGATCACAAAAAATCACCTACAAAGCAAAATTCAGTGTTTCAGACTCAGAGATCAGGAGGGAGAGAAGTTATAAAAGATCACTAAAGGATTATGGAGTTTCATATCAATCCTAATACTGGGACCAAATCGCCACTTGTGGCGTATGAGTCCCAGTATACCAAATTTCAAGCTTTTTCTATAGATCTTAGTTTACTTGTTGCAGATTTTGGTTTCGGCCCGAAAACCTAAACTGGGACTAAATCGCCCATATTCGAGTATGAGTCCCATTTTGCATTTAAAGTTATATTTTAGAGACTACAGACCTTGTTTCAAGCCTCTTCATATTTCTAGGTGCACCTTTGTTTATCTCCAATTAATTATTCTGATTTGAGTTCATTTATAGGTCATATAATTAGGTTTTGCATATTATTTACATTTCTTGTCTTTCCATGCCTTTGCTTGGTGGTGAACCCCCTTTGTATCTTTAATCACACCCTAGGACACCCTATTTCAAATATATTTTCCTAATTCCATCGTTAGATTGAGATCTCTAGGGTTCCTTGAATGAAACTTGAAGGAAATAGGAGGAGGACCCCTAAAATCCCCCCTTACTTCCATCTCCAAAAGGTGGAATGCCTATTTTCGTCATTTCACATAATTACAATATTATTAGGATTATCCTTATCATGATTGTTTAATGTATGAGATGGTATAGAATTCTTTATATACTATGAAATATTTGGTTGAAGATGTAGCCACCCAAGAGCTAGGAGTTAGAGTGAAAGCACAAGAGAGATCAAATATGAGAGAATAATGTTATTATATCAAAGGATGCAAGTATACAATGAGAATGAGTTAAGAACATAAAGATAACTTTTTGGTTATAGAGACCAAGGCGAGACATAGGATTGAATCTCCTAGAGTGTGGTCCAAATGTCACAGACACACAATGCCAATAGTGGCCATCTAAGTGTGGTCTTAGGATATGGCCAGTCTTAAAATCCCACACAATTTTCTTGCAATATGATGATGTAGGTTTAAGAACTAGTCCATAGAGATAGTGCAAAAATGAATCCACTTGCAATGTATCAAGATTATCTCACCAAGATTTATAGTTCCATATAACCAATATGATTAAAATAAAGTGTCTTTTCATATCCATGATAAAACCCTCAACTTTAGTCACAAAATAGACCAATCAAGGGCATATCTTTATAGTCATGGATGTTATTTCTAGTTACAACTAGATATAGATTTTTACTTAAGATTAGCATATAATGACTTTTAGTACTCCTTTGGGTTCCTTTTGCTATTAGGTCATGTCATTTGGGTTGAAAAATGTAGGGAATTCCTATCCAAGAGTTATGATTGTAATATTCCATGAAATGCTACATTAAATCATGCAATATTATGTAGATGTCATCTTGAGTAAATAAAAAAGAAGGGATGAACACCTACAACTCTTCAGGGAATATTTTGATGGTTGCATGAATACAAGGTATTCCTCAACTCAAAGAAATAAGTCTTTGGGGTCACATTAGGTAAGATATCAGGCTTCATTGTCTCTAGGCATAGCATATAGATGGATCCCACTAAATTTATATTGGTCATTGAAATATCTTCATTGAGAAATATTAAGTATTCCATAGCCTCCAAGGAAATATTTAGGCTATCCATAGGTTCATTACACAACTATCCAATAAATGTTATCATTATCCTATCCCCTCAAGAAAAGTACTAGCTTTCATTGGGATGAGTCTTATTAGAAGGCCTTTGGTCAGATCAAAGAATACCTTTCTATGTCACATTTGTTGATGTTGATGGAACCCATGGAAAAAAATTCAAATACTTATTTTACATCTCCATTACACTAGTTGCCTTGGGAGAACTTCTACCACATAATGATGAATAGGGCCATAAATGAGCAATATATTATATTAGTAAAATATTGGTCATATATGAACTCCAATACATAGCTATGAAAAAGCATGTTTAGACATTGTCTTCACCTAAAAAAATCTATAGCATTACATGCTTAACCACCACATTCAACTTATTTCCCAAATTGACCCACTCAAGTATCTTATAGCAAGGACTTCCCAACAAGATGCATGGCTAAACAGTTCATGATATTTAGTGATTTTGGCATTGATTATGTGGATTGCAAAGCAATTAAAGACTAGATTTTAACTAATTAGCTAGTCAAAGAATTATTAATCAACACTCATCCATTGATCCTAGACTTTCTTATGAGCACATATTGACTCTTGACAATTCTCGTCCTAGAATCTATACCATTTTTGTAGCCTTCCCTTGTACATTATTTTCCCCTTCCTCCACCCTTCATTCCTTCTATCCCATAGCATACTTCCACTCGCTTGACTTAAAAATCTTCCTCACCCCATGCTTGACATGAACCCAAACATAGTTTCATCCCATTCATGTTCACCTTCCCTATAATCCTCATTTGATCCCATTGTCCTAGCTCCCTCTACTCTCTCACCTTTATTACTTGCCCATACTTCTTCCCCTACCATTTTCCCTTTCATTTTTGATCAATTTTCCACCATTCTTGCTACACTTAGATACTTCTACCATTTTTTCACCCATTTTAGTGAGAAATTACTATTCCCACCCTAATACCAACCCTAATCATATGTAAATCAATTATCCCATTACTATCCCTTACAACCCCGATCACCTCACAAGCTCTAGTTTTCCCCTAGATGACCCTCACATGAGTTAAGATGCTCCACCTACTCTTCTAATAGAGGACTTATATCCTTTGACACTTCAATTTTCATCTCACCTTCTAGCATTCTTCCTATCACAATGATCCCCTCCACTCTTATTAACACAGTATTTTAGGATTTCTTCCTAAATTTTAAGGATTCACTCTATCATGAACATAGAAAATGGAGATCATAGGGGAGTACAAAACCAAATGAAAGGAGGAGTGGAAATAACAAGAATAACTAAATCTCCAAAAGGAACACACTTTATAATGATAAAGACTCAAAAGAAAAATAAATATATGAGCCCTTAGGCTCAAAACTTTGAAACATCAAGGATTCACACATAGATCTTCTCGCACCAAATTGTATGAGCTCAATACATTTACAGATAGATTAAAATAAAGAAGTGTAGAGAAAAGAAAGGAATAATATCATTATCAACATCATGGCTTGCACCAAACAAGCATTAAATCCACTGACAAAATTTCTTCATACCAACATGCCACCTATCACAATCTTGGTCACTCCTCATGGAACTTGATTTTCTTTTGGAAGTTGGTTCATGCTACTATATTTCATTATTATGTTGTTGTGGGAAGATCATATTTGAATTTGATATGGGAAATTCCATCTTTACTTATGTTTTCTATCACCTACAACAACTACCTTTGTCAACTCAGGAGGGCTAGAGCCTTAATGGTGGCATGACCACTTGCATCCTTAAGGTTAGATTTTGCATTATCCTTGTCCCTACCTCATTAGGCACTCAACTCTAAGTAATCAAATTTACCTACAAATCCCCTATCAAGATATTGACATTTCATTGACAATAAATCAAATGTTTCATTGAGCCTACAAATACTTTAGAGTTTGTTGGCTCATGTAGTCCTTGCTTACTAAATTTATTTTGGAGAATTAAGGTCAAACTTGAAGTAATTTTAAATCGAGGAACTCATGGGTATCCAACCTGGGAATTATCATCATGTAGGATTGGCTCATCAAATAGTTAGAACCATATGACATATACATTGAATGACCAATGAGCACCCAAAAGCATTTCTTCTTATGAATTATCTTAACTATCATGAGCTATTAGATCTTAGCTTAAATGGCTTATAAAGTGTTAAGTACAATACCACCTCCTCATGCTTTTTTCTATTGATGATCCATCCAAAGACAAAGTGGGCCCACTTAAAATATCATGTCATGATTGGAGGATCTTGTTATTGCATGGACCATGTAGAAAATTTTCAATTGCTCAAAATTATCAATGAAAATGCATATCATTGTTTGAAGGGGCCCACTATACTATTGTAATTAAATGGTCAACCTAACATAGACAAAAAATAACATAATTAATCCAAACAAAATAATTATACAAAATATCGAGTAATTGTGAGCATCCCTCTCCCATTTCTTTCCATTCAAAGCATCTTTCAATTTACTTGAAGTGTTCCTCACCTTTTATTTTTTACTCATTCTCCATTTCCTCCTCTAACTTTTCATGTATCATATACATGTTGATTTTATGAAAGTAATTCAATTAGATATTCATAAAATTAATCTTTTATAGATACCCAGAGCATATATAAGTAGTGATCTACATTGCACCCTATGCATATAATTTTATGAAGCCATTGTCAAAGTCTATACTCTCAAATTCTCAAAACAAAAAATAAAAGAAAAATCTAAGTTTCTAAAAATTGAAAAAAATTGCTCCTTCAATATTAGTTTAGGTACATGACATGGTGCACATTATTATAGTGTGAGCCTATTTTCTAAATCACTTCATTTAGTGTCACCAATAATCTCCATAAAAAAACTTTCTCCATGTTTAAAATCATGGAAAAAATTTGCATCCCTCACAATAATTTCTCTTGTAGTAATTGGGGAGATTAATTTCATTGCAATGTGTCAATCAACACATACTTGAAGGTTCTTCACAACTCTAAAGTTTTTCTTGAGGGGCATATCTACAAACCAAAATCAATTGCCAAATTTTTACCATAATGGTAGAGAATTTTTTTTTTTCCTCCTTGTCCCCATCACTAAGTAAATGTCTTGAATCTGAAAAATATCCTCTACCTTAATTTCCCAAGCCATTTTCTCCAACTTTGCATAAATCTTCTATGTCTGATATGGTTTGTCTCCTATACAAAATGCATGTACCATTTTATGGCCTTCACTCCAACTACATCTAGGGATCTTTTAATTTTTTATCTTTCAATAAACTCTTTACCATTTGAACCTCAAACCATTTTCCCACTTCTGCATAGATGGTTGAGAAAGTCACATCAATTTTAAGATCCAAATCAAGAAGCAATGTCTTCGTAAAGTAATTCTAAGACCGTGGTCTTGTGGAGGGGCTTGAAGAACTATTTTTATGGAATAGGGGGTTCCATGAGGCCAAAAAATGATATAAGAGTAATTAAAATCTATTTTTAAATAATTAGAAGTCTCTACTTTTTAGTTCATAATTTTAAACTAGTGCATTTAGGGTGGGGTCAGAAATTATCTTGACCAGTTTATGAAATTTTCTGCTACTTGTCAATAATTTAGAGTTTTTAGATTCCCACCAATTATTTCGTTTTATCATTTTATATTTCTATACTTTGTTACACAAAATAAAAAAATTCATGAGACCACCAATTTCTTAAACTTTGAAGCTTAACTTGCACTACAAAATTCATGAGACCACTCACTTTAAAATACTCTAAAAATTTTCAATAACATTTAGTAATATTTTTAAGAAGCATTCCTCCATGAGAAGTGCTTCATTAATTCCAAGATTTCAAAGAAATTTTTTGAAAAATTCAATTTTGTTCATATCCTATAATTACTGCATTCCATGAGATCACATTTCTTTGAGGCATTTTGTCAAAGAGGCCACATTTCTTTGAGGCATTTTTTTGAACAATTCACGTGCTTTGTCTATGATTTCACTTCTTGCATACACGTTTACTAGAGCAGTACCAACTACAAATTTTGACACAATTCCTCCAAGCTTTATGCTTTGATGGATCCAACCCATACACTACTCCAAAGCTCTCATTTTGGCGTAGGCTGGGAGGATGCCGCCAAAGATTGCAGAGGCTAGCTTCACACTTGCCAATTGCATTTTCTTGAAATAAACGTTTCTAAAGCCTTTTCAAAAAATCCATTTTGTGCACTTGCCAATATCATTTGCTTGAAATAAACGTTTCTAAAGCCTTTTCAAAAAATCCATTTTGTGCATATCCTGCTATCATTGCATTCCATGAAACCGCATTTCTTTTGACGCATTTGATTAAATAGCTCACGAGCCTTGTCTATGCTTCCACATTTTGAAAGCATGCCTACCAGACTATTTCCAACCATAGCTGATAAAAGTCGTCTATTCTTTATGCTTTTGCTCGATTCCTAAACCCTTTTCCAATGCTCCCATTTTGGCACAGGCTGAGAATATGTTAGCAAATGTTTAATGATCGGTGTTGAAGACCTGTTTGTTGCATACGGTGAAACAGTGCACTTTATGCCACCCACTAAACTTCCGCAGCTACGCGGGAATAGTGTTTGAGATTTGACTTTGATTTTTTTCATGCGAGGGAACTACTGACTGCTAGCTATAATAATGAGTATCTAACTATAACAACCAGTATTTACTGGAACGGAAATGAGTAGGGGAACAAAACAGATTAGGCGGGTCCACCAGAACACTCTAAGCGATCAATGCTTAGAGTGTGCTGGTTAAGCCCAGCCGTAGAATGCTATGTGAGCATAGGATAAGAGATGAACATAAACAAGCAGAAAACATGCTGACATGGCCATTAAGGCTATGAACACTCTCATAAATATGCATCAATACCCAACAATAAGGGTAGATTAATAAGCAATAGGAATGATGTGATCTACAACCAGCAAGAATGAAAGTGGAATGCAATACTTAAATAGGTACATCTTACGCATGCCAGAGAAGAATCCTTAAAAAGAAAATATACAAAATTCTTGCAAACTATATTTGCATGCGTGATTCAGACTATACAAAGATTGGTGAACATGTTTAATGAATCAATCAATTGAACAAAAAACAAGAACAATGATTTTTTTTTTTAAATAGGCTCAAGATATTTCCAAGCAAGTGCATTTTACAGGTTTCAAACCAAATTTAATACATCTAGATTTCATAAGCATTCGTTTCCTACAATTTTCTTCAATATATTTCATTACTATTCATCCACAATTGCTTTTCTGATATTTGTGCAGGATATTAAGCAAGCAATTTCTACCATGAGGAAAATCCAAAACCATTAACGATATTCAGAAGTTTCCATTCAAGAAAAAACAAAGCAAAGAAGAAAACCTGGTTACTATTCTCAAATTTTGACGAAGAATGAAGCAAGACATGAGAAATTTGATTCTGGAAACCTTCTGACATGTGCAAAACCTTCAAATTCACTATCTTCAAATGGTTCAACCAAAACATAGAGAAGAAGCAAAATAGATTTCCCCAAAAACTACCGCGAAAACTTTTCTAGAAAACCAAAACCAATTGCTATGAACGATTTTCATCCACAAAGCTTTTAATTCCTTTTCAATTAACTCACAATTACCAAAACTTAACTAGCTTTCAACATGCAACCAAAATTGATCAAATAGTTCAAATTAATCAATTGCACAAGACAACACTCTTTGACTGCAAGTTCTAGTTTTCATATATTAATGCATAAACTGATGAAAACAAACTATTTGACATTATCTATTTTCATTTATTTAATTTTGCACAATAAAATGAATAATCACATTTAATTAATATCCTATTTTAATTAATTCAACTAATCAACCCTTTTAAAACAACAATCAAACTTTAATTATAAAATTATCTAAACACAAATAATTTAATTTAACATTTAAATAACATTACACTAAATCAAATAACTTATCAAAATAAACCATTAACTAATTAAACAATTTCCAATCAAGGCGAAACATGAACGACATGACAGAAACGAACGACGAGCAACAACAGGTGAAAAATGGATACTCATCCTATAAAGGAACGATGAAAAAAGTGGAAGGACCTGATATTATCTCTGAAACATGTTTCCATTGGGTCATGGCACACTCAAACCTGAGAAAGCAGGTGGAGTTGATGCCTAGTACCTGGAAATTGCATGAAACAACAATGTCAAACATATATGTATAAAACAACAATCACACTGTGGAAGAGAGTCGTAGTGTAGCAGGGTACTCACGAGTGAGTAATTCTATACTATCTCTTCACCAAGACTGACATGCAAGAATACATCATAAACAACATTAGATACATTATAAAAAACACACTAATGCTCTGAAACATCATAAAACCATAACACACATAATGTCTATCATAATGTCGCCACACAAATGTAACCAGATGATCAACAATGCCATCAATGTCTCATTAGAAAAATATAAAAAACTAACATAGTATCTGTGTCATAACTGAAATAAAGTAGCATGATATCCAAAATAGTTAAAATGACTAGCAACCAAACTGAAACAAACAGTAGCAACTGGAGGGACACTACATCCTCCCCCATAGGATAAGGCTTACTCCTGGAAGCCTGCTAACAAATATGGATAAAGCTCTCTCATGCATGTCACATCCTCCCAAGTAGCTAATACCTCATCACTAGGATCCCACTTGACCCTCACTTGATCAACATCTCGACCCTTGAGCGTGAGCCTCCTATGTTGAAGAATGCCCACGAGCTCAAAAACCAGCTACCCATCCTCCACCTATAATGTATTCCAATCGAGCACATGTGAAGTATCAAAATGATAAGGCCTAAGAATAGATACATGGAATACATCATGAAAGCACAAAAAACTAGGCGGTAAAGCAAGACAGTATGCTATAGGACCAATTCTCTCCAGAATCTTGAACAGTCCAATGAATCGAGGTGTGAGCTTAGAGCCTTTTCCATAATGGATTGGACTCTTCTGTGGATGCGTCCAAAGAAATACCCCATCACCAATAGATAATTGGCGATCCACTCTATGCGCATTGACATACTTCTTTTGCTTGTCTTGCACCACCACCAAGTGTTCTCTGATGCGATCAAACTGTTGCTCCATATCCTGAAGCATCTCAGGTCCAAGAAGAACTATATCCTCAAGTCAATCCCAACTCAAGGAGTCTGACAAGGACGTCCATACAATGCCTGAAAATGAGGCATACCTATGGAACTATGATACCCATTATTATAGGTGAACTCCACTAAGTAGAGATAATCTTCCCAACGCAACTGCTGATCCATTACATACATCCTGAGCATATCCTCAAGAATCTAATTGACCCTCTCGGTCTATCCGTCGGTCTCTGGGTTATAAGTTGAAATGAAGTTAAACTGAGTACCTAATGCATGTTGTAATGGTGTCCATAATGTTGATGTAAACTCAAAATCTCTATCAGAAATGATTCTGCAAGGAATTCTGTCCAATCAAACAATATATTCCATGAAAATCTTTGCCACATAAGAGGCATTATAGGATAAACGAACCAGAGAAAAATGTGCTACCTTATTCAGCTTGTCAACAGTAACCATAATAGCATTGTGTCAACGAGATAACATAGGTAAACCAACAATGAAGTCCACCGATATGGTATCCCACTTCCATTCAGGAATAAGATGTGCCTACAACTATCTTGTGGGATATTAATGCTCAGCCTTAACCTCTGGCACTCAAGACATCTCGAAAAAAAATCAGCGATATCATGCTTCATCCCAGGCCAAAAGTACAATTGTCAAAGATCTGCATGCATCTTCTTAACACCAACATGAGATGAATAGGGTGCTCAATGTGTCTCTGACATAATCAAAGTGTGAAGAGCCTCTACATGTTGCACGTAAATATGACCCAAATATCACAACAATCCATCAGACTCAAGAGTATATCCTATGAATCTACCCTCCAAGGGTCTACCTAATCCTAACTTAGTCTTCACCTCCTGATACCGTCTATTTGTAGGAAGTAATACTAAAATTTAACTCCTCAAATCAACTCCAAGAGTCATGGAAGAAAGCTCATGCCTTCGCCAACTAAGAGCGTCAGCCACTACATTCTCCTTCCCCTGGATAAATTTCACCTCAAAGTCATACTCACATAAGAAATCCATCCACCTTCTGTGCCTAACATTCAAATTAGGCTGTGTGAAAATATAATGTAGACTATGGTGATCACTGTGAAGTTCAAAATGGTGCCCCAACAAGAAATATCTCCACCAAACTAGAGCATGAACAATTGCAGCTAGCTCCAAATCATGAGTAGGATAGTTCAGTTCGTGATCCTTGAGTTTGTGAGACTCGTAAGTGAACACACAACCTTCTTGCATTAGCATGGCTCCTAATCCTTCCAAAGACGCATCAGTGCATACGATAAAGTCCTTAGTAGGATCAAGAATGGCTAAGATTGGTGCACTCGTCAACTTTTCCTTGAGTGTCTGAAAAGATGACTAACACTGATATGATCAAATAAATTTCTTCCCTTTCCTTTGAAGAGAAGTAATAGGATGAACAATCCTTGAAAACCCCTGAAAAAATTGTCTGTAATACCCGACAAGAACCATAAAACTGTGAACCTTAGGTACATTGGTAGGCAAGAGCCAATCAATGACGGCTTGGATCTTCGAAGGATCCACAACAATACCCTCTCTAGAAATAACATGACCAAGGTATTTCACCTCTATCTAGAGGAACTCACACTTCGCCAAATTCATGAACAACTGATTCTCTCTCAAGCATTGCAATACCTATCTCATATGCTCCCCGTGCTCCTTCATATCTCTCAAATAGATCAAAATATCATCGGGAAACACAAGAACAAAATGATCAAGATATGTGGAGAAAACACCGTTCATCAAACTCATTAAAATGGACAGTGCATTTGTTAACCTGAACGATACCACTGTGAACTCATAGTGCCCGTAATGAGTTCAAAATGTCATTTTATGAATGTCTTCTTCTGAAATGCGTTACTGATGGTAACCCGATTTTAGATCAATTTTAGAAAACATGTTAGCCCCCTATCTGATCAAAGAGATCATCAATTCTAGGCAAAGGATATTGATTCTTAATTGTCACTTTGTTTAACTGATATAATTGATGCACAACTTGAGGGATCTATCCTTCTTCTTCACGAAGATGATAGGCGCTCCCCAAGAAGAATCACTTAGATGAATAAAACCCTTAGCCAAAAGTTCCTCCAACTGTAGACAAAGCTCTTCTAGTTCTCGTGTGGTCATTCTAAATGGAGCTTGAGATATAGGCTCTGCTCCAAGAACTAGATTGATTTTGAAATCTATGTCACATTTCGGTGGCATACCAAGAATATCACTAGGAAAAACATCTGCGAATTCCCCAAGAATAGGGTAATCATCAAGAGTTACCTCTAGACTCTCGCCCACCTCCAAGTCATTAACTGTTGTTGCAAACAACTGACAAACCTGATGTATGCATCTCCTTAACTGCATAGCAGATATAATCTGTAAGGAGATGGGTCTCTACACACCAATTATTTCAACTTCTGCATGTAAATCATCTAAGCAACGTACTATCTTCCGTCGATAATCAATCACTGTACTATGGGATTCCAACTAGTCCATACCCAAAACAATGTCATAAGAACCAAGAGGTGTAACATGAAGATCTATTGAGGTAGATAGAAATCCAATCCTTAGTCCACAATTGTGAACAAGGGATTATATTGCTACCTTTGCCCTAGAAGCCAATTCAACCTACCACCTAACACCTTGCTTTACTGCCACAAGTCCACATCACTCAACAATAGATGGATAAATAAATGAATCAGAAGCTTTGGAATAGAAAAGGCTAGAAAAATTAATACCCTGTAATTGACCTGAAGCCTCAACCATAGTATTTTGATGATCTGCCTGATGGTTATCTACCATAGCAAAAACCCTTTGAGAATGACTTGCATCTCCAACTGTCAGCTCTGAAGCTACCGGTTGCTGACCAAATCTTGATGTACCTCTCATAGGAAACTGCCTCACAATGTGACCCTGCTGACCACATGAAAAGAAACTAGTACCTCTGCCAAAACCTCTACCACCCGAAGGTGCATTCGACTGTTGAAAACTACCTTTGCTAATCATAGACTATGCACTTTGTGTTGGCTAATCCTAATAGTTACACTTATTACGCCACCAGTTACGGTTCTTCCCAGACCATGAACCATTACCTAACTAAAATTGAGAATTCTTATTCTTCGGTGGGTAACACTGATGCTACTGCTACTGACCACCCTTAGCGGGTGCCTGTTGGTTCCGAGAGGAACCCCCTGTCTGAGTCGGGCCACCTCACGGAACAAAGACTACAGTAGGTGCACTACCTATCTAAACACCTGTATGACCACTCGAAGCCATGGTCAAATTCTCTTCCATAATTTATGCCTTCTCCATGGCTACCTCCATAGTCTTCGGCTCAGAGAATCAGACTCCTCTATTGATATAGGCGTTCAAGCCCCTAATGAAGTGTTGTACCAACATAGCCTCATTGTCCACAATTTCGGCATATTGTTTGAGCTCATAGAACCTACACTCAAACTGCTCAACTGACATAGCCATCTGACGTTGATCATGGAAGTCATCTGCACGATGTTGTCTCTAATTCTCTAACAAGAGACATGCTCTAATTCTTTCCAAGAACATTTCCCATGAGACTGAACCAATCTCCAAGTGAAGCTTCTACTCCTCCAATCGACACCATGTAGAGGCAAAGCCTCTAAGATGCATAATGGTGCATCTAGCTCTAGTGTTGCTACCATATGGATGCATAGCAAAGCACCGTCCCAAGTCTAACAACAAAGTTTCCACTTCCAGACCACCACCAGTATCGTCAAATGTGGGAGGGTGTGCCCTCAATAAGTCTCTCATATGCCTTGCAGCGATGACATCCTGCTCCATAGTCTCAACAACTCTCCTAGGTGATCTATCTCATTCTCTAGCCACTTCCTATTCAGCCTCCTATCTAGGACCAAGGTGAGCAAGAATATTCTCAAGCAAGGGACGCAATAGAGCTCCCTTTGAACCTTGTTGAATCAGATTTTGTTCCTCATCCACTTGATTAACCTAAGGATCATGTTGCTCTACATTCTCACTCTCATGAGAACTCTGAGGAGGAGTATCATAGAAATTAGCCATATGGCCACCACCTTGGCCTCGACCATGATCCCTACCATGACATTTAGGCATAGTGCTACACAAAACCAAAGACAAGTCTCAGTTTCAAGACACAAAAGACAACAGGAAAACACGAATTACAAAGTCTAACAACTAGGACAACCTAATGGGCTCACAAGAACCAGAGTACCCAATGTTAGAACCTTTGGATCTGATACCAAGCTGTAATTCCCCACCATGGAACCCAAAGAACAACACACAATATAACCAAATAATCAAAGAATTTAAAAAAAAAAAATTCGATTACAACATGCGAACAAGAAAACATCTACACAAATTTTCTCAGGGTTCCGTGAAAACGTTACACAAACATACACAAGTAAGAACATCTCAACATTATACCAAAGACATAAAACATAAGGATAAATCATATTAATGATGAATAATCCATTTACATAATCATAATGAATTTAAGTTACATATACAAAATACATCAAGTGAGATTGTGACAAATCTCGTTACATCATAGTAACATTACAACAAGGTCTCACATAATCATCAAGAATGTATACAATATAGATGATGATCATAACACAACTGTCAACCTTGTCCAAGAGCACGCTCAGCGTCCAACTCCACGAACAATGTAAAACCAAGAACCTATGATAAGAACAATACCATCTCGTACTGGATCACCTACAAGGGGACCCAATGGAGGATAGAGCACGTTCCTCCCAACCATGTTGTACTCATAAGTCCACCCCCCGTGTTAGGAGATAATATTAGGTCCACAAGATAACAAAAATGAAGAAAGAACATAACATCACATGGTCGGACATACACATAACAACATAACAATATCTAAACCACATGATTACAAAAAAGCTCCCAGAGGCAAAATCCTAACAAATGGTAACTCTACACAAGAGACCATGTAATATGTATTAGGATAAGAGTGTCATCACATAGTTTACTTTAGGCTACCTTGGTGAATCTTCCTAGATTACCGACCCTCATACTGAGTTACCCTGGAAATCTCTATCGATTCTTGGCCCCTAAGCAAACTCATGTGGAATCGAGCTACCTTTTGAGGAGACAAAGTAGATGATCATGCCATTCCAGGCCATCTAAACCCACCCTTAATCTTTACAAGAACTAAGGTATAAGGCGAGGCAATCCAATTATCTGAGTTATTTAGTGAACACTACCCAACCCCTAGTACATTGAATTAAGGTTTTCACTAAATTATGAACTTCTGATAGGTTACCCTGGTAACCTCTTAGGTTTTCGGCCCCTAACGAAAGACACTCTTCCTAAATACAATAACATAACTTACTGACAAATACATAGGATAGCCATCATGCACATAAAGAAAAATCATGAATATACCCATCACAATCATGACAAGACCATATAACTTTCAAATACCTCCAATGTGATAACATATCATGCATGGCTAAGTCCCAATCAAGTCATTGCAAATGAACAATATACAAGCATTATATGCTTTAATATACAAGCATTATATGCTTTACAATACAAATTACTTTCCCTAGCCTCTAGAAGATTTTAAAAGAAAACCCATAAACATAGAGTTACACTCTTAAATCAATAACAATATATTATTGCCCATCAAAACATTCATCAAGACTTCTTGATCTAAAAGCTCATAAAAGATAGCACATAGACATAATTTAAATGTCTTATTGATTTTGTTTTATTTTAACAAATAAAATAATCATTCTTTATTAAGAAGAAGATAAATTCATTACCTTCAATAATCAACCATACTACCAAAATAACAAACAATACTAATTCACATATATATATTTATAAATCTATTTATAAACAATATGTAAGTATTCGTATTTACATTAAACATTAATTTGAACAACACAAGTCTCTAAACAAATAAATCACAATACCTATATATAAATATATAGATTTATACTAAAGCACTTATCAAACAAGAAAAGTAAAATTTTAAAATGAATCACAATAGAAGCTTATGCCTGAATATATATATAAAGATAATATTATACAACTGATTCAAAACCATAGATCTATCGATGACTTGGATACAAGGAACGCCGATTACATGCATCTCGAATATGAGATAACCATCGATAATGTATGCATCTAATGTATATGGTTATTAACAACTACCCATGCGATATATATGGGAATACAAATAGCAGTGCATATATACTTTGAGACAATGCAATTACTGCGAGTTCAAAGAAAAACATGGAATTGTAACTTCAAGCATCCAATGATAAGAAAGCGGTTACCATCACATGCATCCATAGATGGCAGAAAAGAGAGGAAACCAAAGATCATTTCCAGGTGCCGACTAAAACAATAAGAAGAGCTTTGATGACAAATACATTAGAAATCAGGTTTAAGATAGCCACGTGGACTTTAGTGAAAAGAACAAAAAATAAAACAAGCGACGCTGTCAATACCTAGTAGATCGTGCATGCAATGAAGAATTAAAGAGGATTCAAACACATCAACCATACGGTACACATGATTAAATCCTACAGACGATCTACAGGAATGAAAGAATCAGAAAAGGAAAAAAGAGCTACACTGGTGATGTAGGAGAAACTTCATTCGCAAGGAACCATTGAAGGGTAGGCTTAACAAAACAATAACATGATTTGATAACCAAAAGATTATGAAGAAGGATGCAATGTCGACAACCCATAACAAAATTATGTGCAAAGTATGAATAAACAACATATAGAATGTTGTGCGAGAATAGGATAAGAGATGAACATAAACAGGGAGAAAACATGATGGCATGGCCACTATGAACACTCTCATAAATATGCATCGATATCCAACAATAAGGGTAGATTGATAAGCAATAGGAATGACGTGATGTACAACCAACAAGAATGAAAGTGGAAAGCAATACTTAAACAGGTACATCTTATGCATGCCAGAGAAGAATCCTTAAAAACAAAAGATACAATTCTTGCAAACTACATTTGCATGAGTGATTCGGACTATACAAAGACTGGTGAACATGTTTAATGAATCAATCAATTGAACAAAAAACAAGAACAACATTTTTTTTAAAAATAGGCTCAAGATATTTCCAAGCAAGTGCATTTTACAGGTTTCAAACCAAATTTAATACATCTAGATTTCATAAGCATTTGTTTCCTACAATTTTTTTAAATATATTTCGTTACTAATCATCCAAAATTTCTTTTCTAATGTTTGTGTAGGATATTAAGCAAGCAATTTCTACCATGAGGAAAATCCAAAACTATTAACGACATTCAGAAGTTTCCATTCAAGAAAAAACAAAACAAAGAAGAAAACCTGGTTACTATTCTCAAATTCCGATGAAGAATGAAGCAAGACATGAGAAATTTGATTCTGGAAACCTTTTGACACATGCAAAACCTTCAAATTCACTATCTCCAAATGGTTCAACCAAAACATAGAGAAGAAGCAAAAAATATTTCCCCAAAAACTGCCATGAAAACTTTTCTAGAAAACCAAAACCAATTGTTGTGAACAATTTTCATCCACAAAGCTTTTTAATTCCTTTTCAATTAACTCACAATTACCAAAACTTAACTAGCTGTCAACATGCAACCAAAATTGATCAAACAGTTCAAATTAATCAATTGCACAAGACAACACTATCTGACTACAAGTTCTAGTTTTCAGATATTAATGCATAAATTGATGAAAACAAATTCTTTAACATTATCTATTTTCATTTATTTAAGTTTGCACAATAAAATCAATAATCATATTTAATTAATATCGTATTTTAATTAATTCAACTAATCAACCCTTTTAAAACAATAATTAAACTTTAATTATAAAATTATCTAAACATATATAATTTAATTTAACATTTAAATAACATTACACTAAATCAAATAACTTATCAAAATAAACCATTAACTAATCAAACAATTTCCAATCAAGGCGAAACACGAACGACATGACGAAAATGAATGACAAACAACAATAGGTGAAAAATGGATACTCATCCTATAAAGGAACGATGGCCAAAGTGGAAGGACTTGCCATTATTTCTGAAAAAACATGTGTCCATTGGGTCATGACACACTCAAACCTGACAAAGCAGGTGGAGTTGATGCCTAGTACTTGCAAACTGCATGAAACAACACTGTCAAACATATCTATATAAAACGACAATCACACCGTGAAAGAGAGTCACAACGTAGTAGGTACTCACAAGTGAGTAATGCTACACTATCTACTTCACCAAGACTGACATGCAACAATACATCATAAACACACTAATGTTCCAAAACAACATAAAATCATCACATAATGTCTATCATAATGTCGCCACACAAACGTAACTAGATGATCAACAATTTCATCAATGTATCATCAGAAAAATATAAAAACTAACATAGTATATGTGTCATAACTGAAATAAATTAGCATGATATCCAAAACAACTAAAACGACTAAGAACCGAACATAAAAAAACTGAAACAAATAGTAGCAACTAGAGGGACACTATAGATTTAATAAAGGTATCATATTTAGTAATATTTATTTCAAAGTTGAAAAAGATCAAATTTTTATTGTGGTTGTGTATGTTGATTATATAATATTTGGAGGAAATGATGTTATGTGCAAGAAATTTGTAGAAGAGAAACATAAAGAGTTTGAGATGTCTATGTTTGGGGAGATGAATTTCTTTCTTGGTTTGTAAATCAATCAAATAGAAAAAGGTATATTTATTTCACAATCAAAATATGTTAAAAAATTTTTGAATGGAAGATTCTAAACTGGTATGTACACCTATGGTACTAGTTGCGAGCTAAGTAAGAACCATGAATCTCCTAAGGTTGATCAGAGAAAATATAGATCAAATATTGGAGGACTATTATATCTAACTACTACTAGATCACATATCATTCATGTAGTTTGTCTTGTGGCTAGATTTTAAGATCCTAAAGAATCACATGTTGCAACAGTGAAAAGGATATTCAAGTACTTGAAGGGCACTCTAGAACATGGTTTGTGGTATCCAAAGGATACTGATTTCTCTCTGAGTGCTTATACGGATGCTAATTGGGCAGGTTTTGTGGATGATAGGAAAATTACAAGTGGTAGTGCATTCTTTCTTGGATGCATATTGGTGTCTTGGTTGAGCAAGAAAAAAGACTTAGTATCTTTATCTACTATAGAGGTAGAATACAATGCAACATCATCTTGTTGTACACGAGTGTTATGGATGAGGAAAACCTTGAAGGATATCATAGTGGTATATGATGAACCGATTTCTATCTTTTATGATAATACAAGTGTTATTAGCATTTCAAAGAATCTGGTGATGCACTCAAGAACAAAACATATCTCAATCTGGTATCACTTTTTGAGAGAGAAGGCTATAGAAGATGAAGTGAACCTTTAGTATGTGCCTACAAAGGATTAGTTTGTTGATATATTCACTAAGGCTCTTCCTAAGGATACTTTTTGAGTATCTCCAAGAGAATTTAGGGGTTATTTCCCCTCCTTATTTGAACTAGATGCATAAGGATATGCATCCACTAGTATAGAAACAATAATATATGACTAAAAAAACTACTAAAAAAATGTAACCATTTGTAGTTTATT